>LR738713.1:776473796-776566924 GCA_902687465.1 Secale cereale
AGAAATACGGGCCCCAGAATGACAATCTCGTCGACTAGATGAACTAGGACGTGTGTCATGATATTGAAGAAGGATGGTGGGAACACAAGCTCGAAACTGACAAGACATTGCGCCACATCACTCCTTAGCCTTGGTACGATTTCTGGATCGATCACCTTCTGAGAGATTGCATTGAGGAATGCACATAGCTTCACAATGGCTAATCGGACGTTTTCCGGTAGAAGCCCCCTCAATGCAACCGGAAGCAGTTGCGTCATAATCACATGGCAGTCATGAGACTTTAGGTTCTGGAACTTTTTCTCTGCCATATTTATTATTCCCTTTATATTTGACGAGAAGCCAGTCGGGACCTTCATACTGAGCAGGCATTCAAAGAAGATTTCTTTCTCTTCTTTCGTAAGAGCATAGCTGGCAGGACCTTCATACTGCTTCGGAGGGATGCCGTCTTTTTCGTGCAAACATTGCAGGTCCTCCCGTGCCTCAGCTGTATCTTTTGTCTTTCCATACACGCCCAAGAAGCCTAGCAGGTTCACGCAAAGGTTCTTCGTCACGTGCATCACATCGATTGAAGAGCGGACCTCTAGGTCTTTCCAGTAGGGTAGGTCCCAAAATATAGATTTCTTCCTCCACATGGGTGCGTGTCCCTCATCGTCATTCGGAACAGCTAGTGTGACGGGGCCCTTTCCAAAGATTACGTGTAAATCATTGACCATAGCAAGTACGTGATCACCGGTACGCATGGCGGGCTTCTTCCGGTGATCTGCCTCGCCTTTGAAATGCTTGCCTTTCTTTTGACATTGATGGTTGGTCGGAAGAAATCGGCGATGGCCCAGGTACACATTCTTCCTGCACTTGTCCAGGTATATACTTTCAATGTCATCTAAACAGTGTGTGCATGCGTGGTATCCTTTGTTTGTCTGTCCTGAAAGGTTACTGAGAGCGGGCCAATCGTTGATGGTCACGAACAGCAACGCCTTTAGGTCAAATTCCTCCTGTTTGTGCTCATCCCACGCACGTACACCGTTTCCATTCCACAGCTGTAAAAGTTCTTCAACTAATGGCCTTAGGTACACATCAATGTCGTTGCCGGGTTGCTTAGGGCCTTGGATGAGAACTGGCATCATAATGAACTTCCGCTTCATGCACATCCAAGGAGGAAGGTTATACATACATAGAGTCACGGGCCAGGTGCTGTGATTGCTGCTCTGCTCCCCGAAAGGATTAATGCCATCCGCGCTTAAAGCAAACCATACGTTCCTTGCGTCCTTTGCAAACTCCTCCCAGTACTTTCTCTCGATTTTTCTCCATTGCGACCCGTCAGCGGGTGCCCTCAACTTCCCGTCTTTCTTACGGTCCTCACTGTGCCATCGCATCAACTTGGCATGCTCTCTGTTTCTAAACAAACGTTTCAACCGTGGTATTATAGGAGCATACCACATCACCTTCGCAGGAACCCTCTTCCTGGCGGGCTCGCCATCAACATCACCAGGGTCATCTCGTCTGATCTTATACCGCAATGCACCGCATACCGGGCATGCGTTCAAATCATTGTATACACCGCGGTAGAGGATGCAGTCATTAGGGCATGCATGTATCTTCTGCACCTCCAATCCTAGAGGGCATACGACCTTCTTTGCTGCGTATGTACTGTCGGGCAATTCGTTATCCTTCGGAAGCTTCTTCTTCAATATTTTCAGTAGCTTCTCAAATCCTTTGTCAGCCACAGCATTCTCTGCCTTCCACTGCAGCAATTCCAGTACGGTACCGAGCTTTGTGTTGCCATCTTCGCAATTGGGGTACAACCCTTTTTTGTGATCCTCTAACATGCGATCGAACTTCAGCTTCTCCTTTTGACTTTCGCATTGTGTCCTTGCATCGACAATGACCCGGCGAAGATCATCATTTGGTTCCTCTTGATCTTCAGCAGCTTCACCCGTTGCAGCATCATTGGGCACATCGTCTGGTTCCTCTTGATCTTCACCAGCTCCCCCCATTGCAGCATCACCGTATTCAGAGGGCACATAGTTGTCATCGTACTCTTCTTCTTCGCCGTCTTCCATCATAACCCCTATTTCTCCGTGCCTCGTCCAAACATTATAGTGTGGCATGAAACCCTTGTAAAGCAGGTGGGAGTGAAGGATTTTCCTGTTAGAGTAAGACATCGTATTCACACATTTAGTGCATGGACAACACATAAAACCATTCTGCTTGTTTGCCTCAGCCGCATTTAGAAACTCACGCACGCCCTTAATGTACTCGGAGGTGTGTCTGTCACCGTACATCCATTGCCGGTTCATCTGCGTGCATTTATATATAATTAAGTGTGTCAAAAACCATTACAGAACATCATAAATAGATAATTAAGTGACCAAATGGATAAAAGTTCATCATCACATTAAAACCAAAGTACATACATATATAGTTCTCATCTAACAACATATAGCTCTCCATACACATCGAAACTATGTAAAACATTTCAACGCGAAAACAAATGCTATCATAATTGCAACCAAGGTAACAATTGATCCAACGGCATAATGATACCAAGCCTCGGTATGAATGGCATATTTTCTAATCTTTTTAATCTTCAACCGCATTGCATCCATCTTGATCTTGTGATCATCGACGACATCCGCAACATGCAACTCCAATATCATCTTCTCGTCCACACATTTTTTTTATTTTTTCCTTCAAGAATTTGTTTTCTTCTTCAACTAAATTTAACCTCTCGACAATAGGGTCCATCTTGATCTTGTGATCATCGATAACTTCCGCAACATGCAACTGTTGGGGAACGTAGTATTTTAAAATTTTCCTACGATCACGCAAGATCTATCTACTAGATGCATAGCAACAAGAGGGGAGAGTGAGTCTACGTACCCTCGTAGACCGAAAGCGGAAGCGTTAGAACAACGCGATTGATGTAGTCGTACGTCTTCACGGCCCGACCGATCAAGCACCGAAACTACGGCACCTCCGAGTTCTAGCACACGTTCAGCTCGATGACGTCCCTCGAACTCCGATCCAGCCGAGTGTCGAGGGAGAGTTCCGTCAGCACGACGGCGTGGTGACGATCTTGATGTTCTACCGTCGCAGGGCTTCGCCTAAGCACCACTACAATATTATCGAGGAGAACTATGGTGGAGGGGGGCACCGCACACGGCTAAGAGATCAAGAGATCAATTGTTGTGTCTAGAGGTGCCCCCCTGCCCCCGTATATAAAGGAGGGAGGGAGAGGCCGGCCCTAGAGGGGGCGCGCCAAGTGTGGGGAGTCCTACTAGGACTCCCAAGTCCTAGTAGGATTCCCCTTTCCTTTCCGGAGTAGGAGAGAAGGAAAGAGGGGGGGAGGGAGAAGGAAAAGGGGGCTGCACCCCTTGTCCAATTCGGACCAGAAGGGGGGCGCGCGCCTCCTTCCTTTTTGCCTCTCTCCTCTATTCCCGTAACTCCCCGGTACTCCGAAAATACCCGAATCACTCGGAACCTTTCCGATGTCCGAATATAGTCGTCCAATATATCGATTTTTACGTCTCGACCATTTCGAGACTCCTCGTCATGTCCCCGATCTCATCCGGGACCCCGAACTCCTTCGGTACATCAAAACTCATAAACTCATAATAAAACTATCATCGAAACCTTAAGCGTGCGGACCCTACGGGTTCGAGAACTATGTAGACATGACCGAGACACGTCTCCGGTCAATAACCAATAGCGGAACCTGGATGCTCATATTGGCTCCCACATATTCTACGAAGATCTTTATCGGTCAAACCGCATAACAACATACGTTGTTCCCTTTGTCATCGGTATGTTACTTGCCCGAGATTCGATCGTCAGTATCTCAATACCTAGTTCAATCTCGTTACCGGCAAGTCTCTTTACTCGTTCCGTAATACATCATCCCGCAACTAACTCATTAGCTGCAATGCTTGCAAGGCTTATAGTGATGTGCATTACCGAGTGGGCCCAGAGATACCTCTCCGACAATCGGAGTGACAAATCCTAATCTCGAAATACGCCAACCCAACAAGTACCTTCGGAGACACCTGTAGAGTACCTTTATAATCACCCAGTTACGTTGTGACGTTTGGTAGCACACAAAGTGTTCCTCTGGTATTCGGGAGTTGCATAATCTCATAGTCATAGGAACATGTATAAGTCATGAAGAAAGCAATAGCAGTAAAACTTAAATGATCATAGTGCTAAGCTAACGGATGGGTCTTGTCCATCACATCATTCTCCTAATGATGTGATCCCGTTGTTCAAATGACAACTCATGTGTATGGCTAGGAAACATAACCATCTTTGATCAATGAGCTAGTCTAGTAGAGGCATACTAGGGACACTCTGTTTTGTCTATGTATTCACACATGTATTAAGTTTCCGGTTAATACAATTCTAGCATGAATAATAAACATTTATCATGATATAAGGAAATAAATAATAACTTTATTATTGCCTCTAGGGCATATTTCCTTCAGTCTCCCACTTGCACTAGAGTCAATAATCTAGTTCATCGCCATGTGATTTAACACCGATAGTTCACATCGTCATGTGATTAACACCCAAAGGGTTTACTAGAGTCAATAATCTAGTTCACATCGCTATGTGATTAACACCCAAAGAGTACTAAGGTGTGATCATGTTTTGCTTCGTGAGAGAAGTTTAGTCAACGGGTCTGTCACATTCAGATCCGTATGTATTTCGCAAATGTCTATGTGTCTACAATGCTCTGCATGGAGCTACTCTAGCTAATTGCTCCCACTTTCAATATGCATCCAGATTGATACTTAGAGTCAGCTGGATTTAGTGTCAAAGCTTGCATCGGCGTAACCCTTTACGACGAACTCTTTATCACCTCCATAATCGAGAAACATTTCCTTAGTCATCCAGTTACTAAGGATAATTTTGACCGCTGTACAGTGATCTACTACTGGATCACTATTGTACCTCCTTGTCAAACTCATGGCAAGGTACACAACATGTTTGGTACACAACATGGCATACTTTATAGAACCTATGGCTGAGGCATAGGGAATGACTTTCATTCTCTCTATATTTTTCTGTCGTGGTCTGGCTTTGAGTCTTACTCAACTTCACACCTTAGAAATCAGGCAAGAACTCCTTCTTTGACTGATCCATTTTGAACTACTTCAAAATCTTATCAAGGTATGTACTCATCGAAAGTCTTATCAAGCGTCTTGATCTATCTCTATAGATCTTGATGCCCAATATGTAAGCAGCTTCACCGAGGTCTTTCTTTGAAAAACTCCTTTCAAACACTCCTTTATGCTTTCCAGAATATTCTACATTTTTTCTGATCAACAATATGTCATTCACATATACTTATCAGAAATGTTGTAGTGCTCCCACTCACTTTCTTGTAAATACAGGCTTCACCGCAAGTATGTATAAATCTATATGCTTTGATCAACTTATCAAAGCGTATATTCCAACTCCGAGATCCTTGCACCAGTCCATAGATGGATCGCTGGAGCTTGCACATTTTGTTAGCACCTTTAGGATTGACAAAACCTTCTGGTTGCATCATATACAATTCTTCTTTAATAAATCCATTAAAGAATGCAGTTTTATTGTCCATTTGCCAGATTTCATAAAATGCGGCAATTGCTAACATGATTCGAACAGACTTAAGCATCGCTACGGGTGAGAAAGTCTTATCGTAGTCAACTCCTTGAACTTGTTGAAAAACTTTCGCAACAAGTCGAGCTTTGTAAACAGTAACATTACCGTCAGCGTCAGTCTTCCTCTTGAAGATCCATTTATTTTCGATGGCTTGCCGATCATCGGGCAAGTCAACCAAAGTCCACACTTTGTTCTCATACATGGATCCCATCTCAGATTTCATGGCCTCAAGCCATTTTGCGGAATTTGGGCTCATCATCGCTTCCTCATAGTTCGTAGGTTCATCATGGTCCAGTAACATGACTTCCAGAACCGGGTTGCCGTACCACTCTGATGCGGAACGAACTCTGGTTGATCTACGAAGTTTAGCAGAAACTTGATCTGAAGTTTCATGATCATCATCATTAGCTTCCTCACTAATTGGTGTAGGAATCACTGGAACTAGTTTCTGTGATGTTCCACTTTCCAATTCGGGAGAAGGTACAATTACCTTATCAAGTTCTACTTTCCTCCCACTCACTTCTTTCGAGAGAAACTCCTTCTCTAGAAAGGATCCACTCTTAGCAACAAATACCTTGCCTTCGGATCTGTGATAGAAGGTGTACCCAACAGTTTCTTTTGGGTATCCTATGAAGATTTACTTCTCCGATTTGGGTTCGAGCTTATCATGTTGAAACTTTTTCACATAAGCATCGTAGTCCCAGACTTAAAGAAATGACAGCTTAGGTTTCTTGTCAAACCACAGTTCATACGGTGTCATCTCCACGGATTTAGATGGTGCCCTATTTAACGTGAATGTAGCTGTCTCTAATGCATAACCCCAAAAGCGATAGTGGTAGATCGGTAAGAGACATCATTGATCGCACCATATCTAATAAAGTACGGTTATGACGTTCGGACACACCATTACACTGTGGTGTTCCAGGTGGCGTGAGTAGTGAAACTATTTCACATTGTTTTTTACTGAGGGCCAAACTCGCTAACTCAAATATTTTACCTCTACGATCATATCGTAGAAACTCTTATTTTCTTGTTACGATGATTCTCCACTTCACTCTGGAATTCTTTGAACTTTTCAAATGTTTCAGACTTGTGCTTCATTAAGTAGATATACCCATATCTGCTCAAATCATCAGTGAAGGTCAGAAAATAACGATACCTGCCGCGAGCTTCAACACTCATTGGTCCGCATACATCAGTATGTATGATTTCCAACAACTCTGTTGCTCGCTCCACAGTTCCGGAGAACGGAGTTTTAGTCATCTTGCCCATGAGGCATGGTTCGCAAGCACCAAGTGATTCATAATCAAGTGATTCCAAAAGTCCATCACCATGGAGTTTCTTCATGCGCTTTACACCAATATGACCTAAACGGCAGTGCCACAAATAAGTTGCACTATCATTATTAACCTTGCATCTTTTGGCTTCAATATTATGAATATGTGTATCACACGATCGAGATCCAACAAACCATTTTCATTGGGTGTATGACCATAGAAGGTTTTATTCATGTAAACAGAACAACAATTATTCTCTAACTTACATGAATAACCGTATTGCAATAAACATGATCAAATCATATTAAAGCTCAACACAAACACCAAATAACACTTATTTAGGTTCAACACTAATCCCGAAAGTATAGGGAGTGTGCGATGATGATCATATCAATCTTGGAACTACTTCCAATACACATCGTCACTTCATCCTTTAACTAGTTTCTGTTCATTATGCAACTCCCATTTCGAGTTACTATTCTTTAGCAACTAAACCAGTATCAAATACCAAGGGGTTGCTATGAACACTAGTAAAATACACATCAATAATCTGTATATCAAATATACCTTTGTTCACTTTGCCATCCTTCTTATCTGCCAAGTATCTAGGGCAGTTCCACTTCCAGTGACCATTTCCTTTGCAGTAGAAGCACTTAGTTTCAGGCTTGAGTTTAGCTTTGGGTTTCTTCATGTGAGTGACAACTTGCTTGTCATTATTCTTGAAGTTCCCTTTCTATCTTTTGCCCTTTACTTGAAACAAGTGGTCTTGTTAACCATCAACACTTGATGCTCTTTCTTGATTTCTACCTCCGCCGATTTCAGCATCGCGAAGAGCTCGGGAATTACTTTCGTCATCCCTTGCATATTATAGTTCATCATGAAGTTCTACTAACTTGGTGATAGTGACTAGAGAACTTTGTCAATTACTATCTTATCTGGAAGATTAACTCCCACTTGATTCAAGCAATTGTAGTACCCAGACAATCTGAGCACATGCTCATTGGTTGAGCTATTCTCCTCCATCTTGTAGGCAAAGTACTGTTAGAGGTTTCATACCTCTCGACACGGGCATGAGTATGAAATACTAATTTCAACTCTTGGAACATCTTATATGCTTCGTGGCGTTCAAAACGTTTTTGAAGTCCCGGTTCTAAGCCGTAAAGCATGGTGCACTTAAACTATCAAGTAGTCATCATACCGAGCTTTTGTCAAAACGTTCATAACGTCTGCATCTGCTCCTGCAATAGATCTGTCACCTAGCGGTGCATCAAGGACATAATTCTTCTGTGCAGCAATGAGGATAATCCTCAGATCACGGACCTAGTCCGCATCATTGCTACTAACATCTTTCAACTTATATTTCTCTAGGAACATACTCCCTCCGTCCCAAATTAAGTGACTCAAAAATGACTCCACTTTGTACTAAAGTTAGTACAAAGTTGAACCACTTTTGGGTCACTTATTTTGGGATGGAGGGAGTATAAAATAAACGGGGAGCTATATCGCGAGCTATTGATCTACAACACAGATATGCTAATACTACCAGGACTAAGTTCATGATAAATTAAAGTTCAATTAATCATATTACTTGAAGAACTCCCACTTAGATAGACATCCCTCTGGTCATCTAAATGATCACGTGATCCAAATCAACTAAACCATGTCCGATCATCACGTGAGATGGAGTAGTTTTCATTGGTGAACATCTTATGTTGATCATATCTACTATATGATTCACGCTCGACCTTTCAGTGTCCAGTGTTCCGAGGCCATATCTGCATATGCTAGACTCGTCAAGTTTAACCCGAGTATTCTGCGTGTGCAAAACTGGCTTACACCCGTTGTATTTGAACGTAGAGCTTATCACACCCGATCATCACGTGGGAGAACACTTATACCTTGAAATTTTGTAAGGGATCATCTTATAATGCTACCGTCGTACTAAGCAAAATAAGAAGTATAATAAGATAAACATCACATGCAATCAAAATATGTGACATGATATGGCCATCATCATCTTGTGCTTTTGACCTCCATCTCCAAAGCACCGTCATGATCACCTTCGTCACCGGCGCGACACCTTGATCTTCATCGTAGCATCATTGTCGTCTCGCCAACTATTGCTTCTTCAACTATCGCTACCGCTTAGTGATAAAGTAAAGCAATTACATGGCGATTGCATTTCATACAATAAAGCGACAACCATATGGCTCCTGCCAGTTGCCGATAACTTTACAAAACATGATCATCTCATACAAAACCGTATAACTCATCATGTCTTGACCATATCACATCACAACATGCCCTGCAAAAACAAGTTAGACGTCCTCTACTTTGTTGTTGCAAGTTTTACGTGGCTGCTACGGGCTTAGCAAGAACCGTTCTTACCTACGCATACAAAAACCACAACGATGTTTCGTCAAGTATGTGCTGTTTTAACCTTCACAAGGACCGGGCGTAGTCACACTTGATTCAGCTAAAGTGAGAGAGACAGACACCCGCCAGTCACCTTTAAGCAACGAGTGCTCATAACGGTGAAACCAGTCTCGCGTAAGCATACGCGTAATGTCGGTCCTGGCCGCTTCATCTCACAATACCGCCGAAGCAAAGTATGACATGCTGGTAAGCAGTATGACTAGTATCGTCCACAACTCACTTGTGTTCTACTCGTGCATATCATCTACACATAGACCTGGCTCATGATGCCACTGTTGGGGAACGTAGTATTTTAAAATTTTCCTACGATCACGCAAGATTTATCTACTAGATGCATAGCAACAAGAGGGGAGAGTGAGTCTACGTACCCTCGTAGACCGAAAGCGGAAACGTTAGAACAACGCGGTTGATGTAGTCGTACGTCTTCACGGCCCGACCGATCAAGCACCGAAACTACGGCACCTCCGAGTTCTAGCACACGTTCAGCTCGATGACGTCCCTCGAACTCCGATCCAGCCGAGTGTCGAGGGAGAGTTCCGTCAGCACGACGGCGTGGTGACGATCTTGATGTTCTACCATCGCAGGGCTTCGCCTAAGCACCGCTACAATATTATCGAGGAGAACTATGATGGAGGGGGGCACCGCACACGGCTAAGAGATCAAGAGATCAATTGTTGTGTCTAGAGGTGCCCCCCTGCCCCCGTATATAAAGGAGGGAGGGAGAGGCCGGCCCTAGAGGGGGCGCGCCAAGTGTGGGGAGTCCTACTAGGACTCCCAAGTCCTAGTAGGATTCCCCTTTCCTTTCCGGAGTAGGAGAGAAGGAAAGAGGGGGAGAGGGAGAAGGAAAAGGGGGCTGCACCCCTTGTCCAATTCGGACCAGAAGGGGGGCGCGCGCCTCCTTCCTTTTTGCCTCTCTCCTCTATTCCCGTAACTCCCCGGTACTCCGAAAATACCCGAATCACTCGAAACCTTTCCGATGTCCGAATATAGTTGTCCAATATATCGATTTTTACGTCTCGACCATTTCGAGACTCCTCGTCATGTCCCCGATCTCATCCGGGACTCCGAACTCCTTCGGTACATCAAAACTCATAAACTCATAATAAAACTGTCATCGAAACCTTAAGCGTGCGGACCCTACGGGTTCGAGAACTATGTAGACATGACCGAGACACGTCTCCGGTCAATAACCAATAGCGGAACCTGGATGCTCATATTGGCTCCCACATATTCTACGAAGATCTTTATCGGTCAAACCGCATAACAACATACGTTGTTCCCTTTGTCATCGGTATGTTACTTGCCCGAGATTCGATCGTCAGTATCTCAATACTTAGTTCAATCTCGTTACCGGCAAGTCTCTTTACTCGTTCCGTAATACATCATCCCGCAACTAACTCATTAGCTGCAATGCTTGCAAGGCTTATAGTGATGTGCATTACCGAGTGGGCCCAGAGATACCTCTCCGACAATCGAAGTGACAAATCCTAATCTCGAAATACGCCAACCCAACAAGTACCTTCGGAGACACCTGTAGAGTACCTTTATAATCACCCAGTTACGTTGTGACGTTTGGTAGCACACAAAGTGTTCCTCTGGTATTCGGGAGTTGCATAATCTCATAGTCATAGGAACATGTATAAGTCATGAAGAAAGCAATAGCAGTAAAACTTAAACGATCATAGTGCTAAGCTAACGGATGGGTCTTGTCCATCACATCATTCTCCTAATGATGTGATCCCGTTGTTCAAATGACAACTCATGTCTATGGCTAGGAAACATAACCATCTTTGATCAATGGGCTAGTCTAGTAGAGGCATACTAGGGACACTCTGTTTTGTCTATGTATTCACACATGTATTAAGTTTCCGGTTAATACAATTCTAGCATGAATAATAAACATTTATCATGATATAAGGAAATAAATAATAACTTTATTATTGCCTCTAGGGCATATTTCCTTCAGCAACTCCAATTCCATCTTCTCCTCCTCCATTTTTTCCAATTTTTTCTTTAACGAAATGTTTTCCTCTTCAACTAAATTTAACCTCTCCACAAGAGGGTCGGTTGGAATTTCCAGTTCAACTACCTCCTAGACATAATAAAACATCTATGCATGTCAGGTTGGTCGGCATAACTATCATAAGCACTAAAACAAATAGTTATAAATTAAAGATAATATACCACATCCGAATCGTAGACCGGACGAGGGCCCACGTGGGCGGATATCAAAACCATCGCACTATATAATAACAAGCAATAATAAACGTAAGAAAATTAGACAAATATCTATCTAAAGCAATAATAAAAGTAAGAAAAGCATGGACATAACAAGAGGCTCACCACGGTGGTGCCGGTGACGAGATCGGCGGGGGCGATCGACGGCGGCGAAGACGGGGATGGGACGTGACGGACCGCTAAACCTAGACAAATCTCGGAGAAAATAGAGCTTCGAGATTAGAAAAGCTTAACTAGTGTGGCTCGGGCATTCCACCGAACACGTTGTGTGCATAGGAGGTGAGCTAGAGCACCACTAACCCCTCTCCCCCTCGGCCAGAAAAAAAAACAGAGCAGTGAGCTCTGCTCTTGAGTGAGGGGGTATATATAGGCAACTCACTGGTCCCGGTTGGTACTACAAACCGGGACTAAAGGGGTGCCTTTGGTCCCGGTTCATAACACCAACCGGGACCAATAGTGGTGGGCCAGGAGCAAGAGCCATTGGTCCCGGTTTTTAGCTCCAATCGGGACCAATAGGTCCAGACGAACCGGGACCAATGGCCCACGTGGCCCGGCCGGCCCCCTGGGCTCACGAACCGGGTCCAGTACCCCCATTGGACCCGGTTATAGATTGAACCGGGGCTAATGGGCTGGACCAATGCCCTGTTTTCTACTAGTACAGTTGCAGGTGGAGTCACATGGAGTCTAGGAGTAGCAGTGGTACTCATGACGTATCTCAAGTCCAATGTACATGCATGAAGGTTCGACACATGGTTGAATTCAAGGTGGTGAAGAATATTTGTCAAAGTGGAGTTTGTTAGAATAGTGTTGAATATTATTGTATAAGGTAGGTTACAGTTGGACTTGGTTTTGGACTATGTGTAGACATGGTAGAAGTGTGTCCTATGCCTCTCATATATACTGGGGGTAGACACACAATGTAACATATGCTAACATAATAGCATATGCATGCAGGGGGGGCAGCGGCGTGTGTTAGCGCACGGGTGGCCCGTGTGCGATATCGTGACAGTGTCACGGGGAGGAGCGCCCGTAGTGAGGCCCCGGGGATGTAGCCATATCGGTGAACCTCATTAACAAATCTTGGTGTCGTGCCTCGCATGATTGCTTGATTTCTTAGATGATTGATGACGCGTCTTGGATTTTTTCTAACATAACTATAAGACATTTAACTATAGTGCCATAAAACCGCAATTGTTGCCAAGTGAAACAACCGGTATTGTATTGTTCATACACTAATTTTAACAAAATTAAAATTAAATAGAACAACTAATAAAAATAGAACTCACGACTAAAATACTAAATATCCAAATTTCTGATGAAGCACACCAAAAAGGATCCAACAAGACTAAATGTCAGAATTAGTAACCTAGATTGGGGTTGGAAAAACTTACTCCCTCCGTCCGAAAATACTTGTCATCAAAATGGACAAAAGAGGATGTATCTAGAACTAAAATACATCTAGATACATTCATTTTTATTCATTTTGATGACAAGTATTTCCGGACGGAGGGAGTATTTAGAAAGCACCGAACATACCAACAGAGTGCTAATGATGCCTTGGTAAAATCGCTTTTCGAGTCTTCATGGCCTGAAACCTTCGATCAATCTCCATGGGATATGATAGAATTCTTAACTTCCTATAGCAGAAAATTACAAGATGATATAAAAAACCTCAATTATCCGAAGAGAAGTAGCGAATTCTCAGTTTCTTATGCCATAAATTAGTTCTCGTGTGTGCAAGAGTACTAAACTCCCCCCAATTTCCTCTCCTGATTAGAAGCCACGGCTGCTCGGAGGAGACGCCGTGAATTGCCGTCCTTCCCGTTGGGAGGAGCGGCGCCCGTGCCCACCGCCTGGCGATCTGCGTCTGCGACCGCCGAAGCCCAAGCAGTCGAGCGGCTCGAAGCTGACGGTCGGTCGATCAAGAGAATGCGAGGAGTCCAAGCAGGAGGTGACAAGGTGTCAAGTTATTTCCCCAGCGATTTAAGCTAAGCCAACCTTACCTACAAACGTGTGCATAGGGCCTCATTACAGCGTGCATGTTAACTGCAGGTTTTAGATATAAGGAGTGAGAGCACTTCACATTATCGACTTTGTAGGTGTGAGTCAGGGTGGACACGGTCCGGGCCGGTCCGGTTCCGGTCCGAGCCGTCGTTTGGACCGGCCGGCGGCGGTCCGGTCCGGACCGGACCGAGCAGCGCAGCGGTCCTGATTTCAGGGACCGGACCGGCGGACGTGAAGCTCGGTGCGGACCGACGGTCCTCACGGTCTCGGCGATGTACAGTCACTGCCATGTGGGCCTAGGAAGTCGGAGAGGTGATCGAAGAAGTTGTACGGTGGTCGGAGCCGGAGAAGATGCACCTGCTATGCGGCAACGCGAGGGAGAGGCGTGGGGGAGAGAGGGAGCGGCGGCGTGAGGCAAAGGCGCGGCGGCGTGACGCGTGAGGGAGAGGGGGGCGGTGCGGCCGCGCAGGAGAGAGAGATGTGCGAGGAATAGAGGGGGATGCTTTGACGAGGTGGAAGACGTGCGCGAGAGTTAGCGGCGAGAGGGAGACGATCGTGGCGTGGAAAGTTTATTACTTAGCAGTTTTCTTTGTTGCATGCAAGCAATCTATCAGGTGCATGAACCCGGATCCGGCTTGCCTGCTCCCTCCCCTTGCTCCCTTCCGTGCTCCCATTTCATCCTATGGCTGTGATTTTTCCTTTTTAATCTAATCATCTCCTCCCTAATTTTAAGGTGGTGGGGCCGAGCCTTATTTTGTTCCAATCAAATCAAGTCACGTATGCGGGAGCACGGATGGGCACACGCGTGGGGAGCAGGCAAGTCTCGTCCCATGAACCCACGATTATGCGTTTACAGCGTCGCCGTGATGAGTGGAACAAATTGGACGTGGAGTTAATTGTGGGATGGCACCATGATTCTCGGATCGAGCCTGTTTCTTTCGTTAGTCACGATTAAAAGGAAACAACGGTGTGGAATTCATAAAAACAAATGGAGATATTTAGATTGAAAACTAAAAGGAAACAAGAGCATGAATCATGGAAGGATGTTATTAGGTTGAGGAAAACAAAGGAATCATGTGGGCAGTTATTTCCATAGTTGTAGCGGGATGGCGCCGTGATTATGTGTAACCCTGTTTCTCTCGTTCTTTCTATTTTCTCTCAACTGAATAAAAGGGAAAAAGACACCATCAGATTGCATGGAGGAGGCGGATGACTGTGTGAGCACGATATGCGGATGCTGCCTCGTTTGCATGGGCTTCTTCTTGGGTCCGACCGAGCGGACCGGGCTTTAACCGGACCGGACCGAAAAAATTTCCGTCCATATTTCACAGACCGGACCGGCTATATTTTTGAACGGGCCAGGACCGAGCAGGGCGGGACCGAGTGGGCCACGAGCGGGCTCGCGTCGTCCACCCCTAGGTGTGAGTGATGGTTTTAGATGAACTGATGTATTTTTTTTGTCAGACCTTTGTTCAATAATTAATAAAGATGACCAGGCCGTGGGTTGTTGATTCTCGAAAGAAGACTTAGGCAGTGGGTTGTTGATTCTCGAGAAAAGACTTAGGCCGTAGGTTTAACCTCCTTTAAGGAAACACGGAACTACTTCGTCAAATCCCTGAACAACATCATTACCAGGATCTTCTGTGTCCACCCATGTACCTACGCAAAGCTAGCGCGATCCATCGTGGCAGAGAATACCAGACTGTCACGCACATATATGCAGGTCCCAGAGCGCCCTAGCTAGCTCGGCTGGAACGACATTCTTAAGGTGTCACGGCGTCGGTGCCTCCACCGCCGTACCCGCCTCCGAGCCCGCCGAAGGAGGTGCCACACCCATCTAACCCGCTGAAGGAGATACCGCCAGCTCCCTCCATGCCATGAAACTATGTGACGCTCACCATGCCGCCCGAGACACCGCTGAGCGGGCTCATATCACCGGTGAGGAAGCCGAATCCGTTGTTGCCGAAGCCCCCGCCGTAGCCGCCGCCGACGGCCGGGAGGCCCGGCAGGTCCCCCATGCCTCCCACTCCCACGAACAGATTCTTCGCGTCCGCCACGCGCGCTCCTCCTGTCACCTGCACCCTTCTCCGTGGTGGCGGCGGCTTGAAGTGAGGCCTCCGCCACGCCGCCAGCTGAAGCGGGCATGGTCCTCGCAGCCACCACGGCGTGCGTTGCCAGTGCGAAGCAGAGCAGGAGCGATGCTATATGGTACTACAAGACTTCATGGCCATGGGCTGCTGCACTAGTGACTAGTCTAGCTTACACTTCTACTCGCTCTCTCTTGTGTTGTGCGCCTGTGATTGTTGGTGCTGATGCACTTGTGGTTTGGCTAAATAGGCGGAGGAGTACAACGGAGACACCGGGGCAGGTGCGAGGGTGTAAATGTGGCTTGTGCAAGAGCGGCATGGCTTGTGCGAGGGTGTAAATTGCTTTCTCAAAAAAGAAGGATGACCTTTTCCGAAAAAAAAAAAGAAGGGTGAGTAAATTTGGGTTGAGTGGACGTGGCGAGGGGCGCGAGGCAATGAATTCAGGGCTGCGTAGAATAGAGGCAAACCGCACACGCGGGACCATGAGGCCCGTGGCCCAATAACTCTCCATACTTGGTTTGGCCATCCTGGAGATATTTTGTTCATCTCTCTAAAGATTGTGACGCAGTAATAAAGTTCGCGAGTGAGTTTGCCTGAAAAAAAGGGACATTCACATTTGTGCCCCTAACTCTAACCCACTCCTCAAATTTACCGCTAACTTTTTTATGTGCTCGAATTTGCCCCTAAAACGCATTTTAGGTCGTAAAAATGCCCTCCCATCTGGTCAAAGTTGTTTGACCGAAATTTTAAAAATTCATAACAAATTCATATGAGCTCCGAAGATTTCAAAATAAGATATCAAAATATTCATAAAAACATCACCTATATGAACATGTCCTTTACGTTCATGACAATAACAATCACTAAAACTTTTTAGGGTTTATAACATTAAAAAACTATTTTGGGTGAATGCAAATAAATGAACGTGTAGGCGATTAACATAAATGGCATGGACATATAGGTGGTATTTTTATTAACATCTTGATATCTTATTTGCGTTCTTCTGAGTTCATATTATTTTCTTATGAAGTTTCAAAGTTTTGGTCAAACAACTTTGACCAGCTGGAAGGGCATTCTCGTAACCTAAAATGCATTTTAGGGGCAAATTTGAGCACATAGAAATGTTAGGGGTAAATCTGAGAGTGCGCATAAATTAGGGGGGTAAATGTAAATGTCCCAAACAAAACTTTGCTCGTGTTTTCTTCTTCTTCTTTTTGTTTTTTTTGGTTTCACTTTGTGTTTTTTTCCTTTTCAATGGTTTTATCCGGCTTCTCATTTTATTTGATTTTCTTTGTATGCTCGTTGTGTTTTTTTGGGTAGTTTTTTTATTTCTTATACTTTTGTTTTCTTTATTATTTCTTGTATTTTCTTCGGCTTCTTTGATTTTCTTTTGTTTCTTTCTCGGTTTTTATAAGTTTTATTTCTCGAACACCTATCTACTTTATTCTCATTACACAATGTGCATTTTTATTGCACACATGAAACTTATTTTTGATATACGCTAGACATTTCGAAATACATTGCGTACATTTTATAGGAATACATGGTACTCCCTCCGTAAAGAAATAGAAGAGTGTTTAAATCACTACTTTAGTGATCTAAACGCTCTTATATTAGTTTACATAGGGAGTAACATTTTTCTTCCAAATACACATTGTACATTTCTACCACCCCCCCCCCCTTCCCAAATATTTTTTAAACATTATAAATGAACTACAACATACGGATGTATATAAACATATTTGAGAATGTAAATTCACTCATTTTGCTTCATATGTAGTCACTTGTTGAAATATCTAGAAAGACAAATATTTGGGAAAGGAGGGAGTACTTGGTAATAAAAAAATAAACTACACAATACTTGTTTCTACATTGTATAAGAGAATTTGCCTAAAATAAACTACAATGTCTCGTGTCTTACCTTGCTATATTTCTAGTGAAAGGGTGATGTGCATATGTAGTAATGTGCACCTCCAGTACACTAGAATTTGATTCTTATGAGAACTTGCACAAAAGCCCTAAATAGCAGTCGCTCAAAATCAATGTTGGGGATATCGCTTATCGGGAACTTATCGGTCGACCGATGATAAGGGGTAAATCGGCCAATTTATCGGCATATCGGCCGATTTATCGCCATATCGGCTGATTTATCGGCCGATTTATCTTATCGGTCAGACAGCGGTAAGCGATAAATCGGCCGAGTTATCGGCATATCGGAAGATATCTTGAACAGTGCTCAAAATTGATAGGAGTCAAAGAAGCAAATAATGGCTCAAAGCTACCCAGAAGCATGGCAATAGATGGATTGCATTCATGCGAATAAGATTTATGTTTGCACCAAACAAAATATGTCCATGAATAATGAGGACGACCAACCATCCACAAATAAATGCATTTGGAACAAGTTAAGGATGTTGTTGTGAGGCATGTGCATGTACATATTAGCAGACATATGCAGTAGATATATATAAGATAGATGGTCACATGAATTGGTTGAAGCATGGAGCTCTCAGATTCTTAGACCCAGTTAGTTTGATACTACGGTGAGCAAGGATCGACCTTCAACTACTATTAGATTGTTGGTGAGCCACACAGGATTAGGAAGTGTGGGTAATTACACTCAACGCTGGTACTTTACAATCAACTATGGCAGCGATGTTATCTTATAATACACAGATCAATATTGCACAAAAGTGTGGATCACGTGTACTGAAAGTTGCTAGTAGAGTCCAAATGAAGAGATTATGTCGGAGAAGTGAAATGTAGGCGAGAGTAGGAGCCCCAGATGGAGAACTTGTCGGTAAATTACTGGTGTACTTGAAGACTGGGGTTCTTCATTGAGCGACATTGGATCCATATTAACAAACACTTGCATTCCAAACGTTGGTGCTAGTTCGAATGGTTAGGCCTAAAACCGACAAAAGTTTGTTTGTTTGAGAGAACACATTTTCTAGAAATGCCTAAACATAACTGTATTTTTACGGTCTACTTTCAACATGATAGCTGTGAATTGCTCGATCCATTTAAAGTTCATAGCGAAAATCAGATAACTTAAGGCACAAATTTGACAATGTTATGAGCTAAGCAATATGATACTTGTGACAAAGTATATTGTTGGATCCGATGACAAAGTTCAGTGCGGAAATAAGAGGGACCTAATATACGGATTTGGTAATTTAGTTATCAATGTCTTGGGTCGTAATACCTATTCTACCTTAAAAACACTAATATCAAAATTACACGAATAGTTTAAAGATCCAAGGCACACCTTCCCGTGAAAGCTTCACACATCATGAACAATTCAACTTTGATCTAGCAATTCACTCACATCATTAACACTGCCACCTTAAATTAATTTTCTCTATTCCTAAAATATTTTTTTGACTATGCTCCCTCGGTTCCTCGGTACTCAACATGACACCAGTCCCTGATCAGAGAGTTGAGGACAGCTCAATTGGTTTTTGTCGGGAGTTGGATGGCAATTGATCTACAACCCATGTGAGCGGACTAGCTGCATAGCTAACCATTGTTCTATTTGTCTAGTGGTTTCTACCAAGATGATTCTTTATGCCCATCAAAGAACCCTGATATGTTAATCCAGAAAACGACGGGCCAGCGGAGCCCTGAGATGTTGATCCTTTATATAAACTCGTGTCAGCCTGTGTGAATTGCTACCTCTTGAGCATGTGTTGGTTTCCCTTGAAGAAGAAAAGGTGATGCAACAAAGTAGCGTAAGTATTTTCGTCAGTTTTTGAGAACCAAGGTATCAATACAGTAGGAGACTACACGTAAATCCCTATTACCTGCACAAACAATTAAGAACCTTGCAACCAACGCGATAAAGGAGTTGTCAATCCCTTCACGTCCACTTACAAAAGTGAGATCTGATAAAGATAATAAGATTTTTTTTGTATTTTTGTTGTATAGATTGAAAAGTAAAGATTGCAAAATAAACTACGATAAAAATAGCTAGTTGACGGGAGATTGATATGATGGAAAATAAACCCAGAGGCCATAGGTTTCACTAGTGGCTTCTCTCAAGATAGCATATTTTACGGTGGGTGAACAAATTACTGCCGAGCAATTGATAGAAAAACGCATAGCTATGAGAATATCTAGGCATGATCATGTATATAGGCATCACGTCCGTGACAAGTAGACCGAAATGATTCTGCATCTACTACTATTACTCCACACATCGACCACTATCGAACATGCATCTAGAGTATTAAGTTCATAAGAACAGATAACGCATTAAGCAAGATGACATGATGTAGAGGGATAAACTCAAGCAATGTGATATAAACCCCATCTTTTTATCCTCGATGGCAACAATACGATACATATCGGTTCCCTTTCTGTCGCTGGGATCGAACACCGCAAGATTGAACACAAAGCTAAGCACTTCTCCCATTGCAAGAAAGATCAATCTAGTAGGCCAAACCAAACTGATAATTCGAAGAGACTTGCAAAGATATAAAATCATGCATATAATAATTCAGAGAAGAACCAAATATTGTTCATAGATAATCTTGATCATAAACCCACAATTCATCGGATCACGACAAACACACTGCAAAAAGTATTACATCGAATAGATCTCCAAGAAGATCGAGGAGAACTTTGTATTGAGATCCAAAGAGAGAGAGGAAGCCATCTAGCTAATAAATATGGACCCGAAGGTCCGTGGTAAACTACTCACACATCATCGGAGAATCTATGGTGTTGATGTAGAAGCCCTCCGTGATCGATTCCCCCTCCGGCGGAGCGCCGGAAAAGGCCCCAAGATGGGATCTCACGGGTACAGAAGATTGCGGTGGTGGAAATAGGGTTTCGTGGTGCTCTTGGATGTTTTCGTGGTATATGAGTATATATAGGCGAAAGAAGTATGTCGGTGGAGCTACGAGGGGCCCACAAGGGTGGGGGCTGATACGTCTCCAATGTATATATAATTTTTGATTGCTCCATGCTATTATATTATCTGTTTTGAATGTTTAATGGGCTTTATTATACACTTTTATATTATTTTTGGGACTAACCTATTAACCCAAGGTCCAATGCAAATTGCTGTTTTTTGCCTATTTCACTGTTTCACAGAAAAGGAATATCAAACGGAGTCCAAACGGAATGAAACCTTCCGTAGAGTCATTTTTGTAACAAATACAACACAGAAGACTTGGAGTACACGCCAGGGAAGGAACGAGGCGGCCACGAGGGCAGGGGCGCGCCCAGGGGGTAGGCACGCCCCCACCCTCGTGGGACCCTCGTGGCTCCCCTGACGTGCCTCTTCTTCCTATATATACCTATGTACCCTGAAAACATCCCAGAGGACCACGAAACCCTAATTCCACCATCGCAACCTTCTATACCCGTGAGATCCCATCTTGGGGCCTGTTTCGGAGCTCCATCGGAGGGGGAATCGATCACGGAGGGCTTCTACATCAACACCATTGCCTCTCCGATGAGTTGTCAGTAGTTTACCACAGACCTTTGGGTCCATAGTTATTAGCTAGATGGCTTCTTCTCTCTCTTTGGATCTCAATACAAAGTTCTCCTCGATCTTCTTAGAGATCTATTCGCTGTAATTCTTTTTGCGGTGTGTTTGTCGAGATCCGATGAATTGTCGGTTTATGATCAAGATTATCTATGAACAATATTTGATTATTTTCTGAAATCTTTTATGCATGATTTAAATATCTTTGCAAGTCTCTTCGAATTATCAATTTGGTTTGGCCTACTAAATTGATCTTTCTGAAGGAAATATGCCCTAGAGGCAATAATAAAGTTGTTATTTATATTTCCTTATATCATGATAAATGTTTATTATTCATCCTAGAATTGTATTAATTGGAAACTTAGTACATGTGTGAATACATAGACAAACAAAGTGTCCCTAGTATGCCTCTACTAGACTAGCTCATTGATCAAAGATGGTTATGTTTTCTAGCCATAGACATGAGTTGTCATTTGATCAATGGGATTACATCATTAGGAGAATGATGTGATGGACAAGAACCATCCATGAGCTTAGCAACTTGATCGTTTAGTTTTACTGCTATTGCTTTCTTCATGACTTATACATGTTCCTATGACTATGAGATTATGCAACTCCCAAATACCGGAGGAATACCTTGTGTGCTATCAAACATCACAACGTAACTGGTGATTATAAAGATGCTCTACAGGTGTCTCCGAAGGTGTTTGTGGTGTTGGCATAGATCAAGAATAGGATTTGTCACTCTAAGTGTCGGAGAGGTATCTGTGGGCCCTCTCGGTAATACACATCATAATAAGCCTTGCGAGCAAATGACTAATGAGTTAGTCACAAGATATGTATTATAGAACGAGTAAAGATATTTGCCGGTAATGAGATTAACTAAGTATAGTGATACTGACGATCGAATCTCGGGCAAGTAACATACCGATGACAAAGGAAACAACGTATGTTGTTATGCAGTTTGACCGATAAAGGTCTTCGTAGAATATGTAGGATCCAATATGAGCATCCAGGCGCTATTGATTATTGACCGGAGATGAGTCTCGGTCATGTCTACATAGTTCTCGAACCTGTAGGGTCCGCACGCTTAACGTTCGATGACAATCAGTATTATGAGTTTATGAGTTTTGATGTTCCGAAGGTAGTTCGGAGTCCCAGATGAGATCACGGACAAGACGAGGAGTCTCGAAATGTCTGATACATAAAGGTTAATATATTGGACGACTATATTCGAACACCGAAAGTGTTCCGGGTGTTATCGGATAAAACCGGAGTGCCGGAGGGGGTTACCGGAACCCCCGAAGGAGTATGGGTCATGGGCTGCACTAGTGACTAGTCTACCTCTTATACTTCTACTCACTCTCTCTTGTGTTGCGCGCTTGTGATCGTTGATGCTGATGCACTTGTGGTTTGGCTAAATAGGCGGAGGAGTACAATGGAGACACCGGGGCAGGTGAGGGTGTAAATGAGGCTTGTGAACGTTCGTTCAGGGATCAAGAACAAGATGAGTAAATTGCTTTCTCAAAAAAGAAGGACGAGTAAATTTGGGTTGAGTGGACTGTTGGAGATATGCCCTAGAGGCAATAATAAAAGCATTATTATTATATCTCCTTGTTCATGATAATTGTCTGTTATTCATGCTTGAATTGTATTGTACGGAAACAGCTACATGTGTGAATACACAGACCACAATGAGTCCCTGGTAGGCCTCTAGTTACCAGCTCGTTGATCAAAAGATGGTCACGGTTTCCTGACCATGGACATGAGATGTCGGTGATAACGGGATCACATCATTAGGAGAATGATGTGATGGACAAGACCCAAACTTGAGCATAACACGAGATCGTATAGTTCGTAATGCATAAGCTTTTCGGTGTCAAGTATTTATTCCTTAGACCATGAGGTTGTACAACTCCCGGATACCGTAGGAGTACTTTGGGTGTGCCAACCGTCACAACGTAACTGGGTGGCTATAAAGGTACGCATCGGGTATCTCCGAAAGTGTCTGTTGAGTTGGTACGAACCGAGACTGGGATGTTGTCACTCCGTATGACGGAGAGGTACCTCTGGGCCCACTCGGTAATACATCATCATAATGAGCTCAATGTGACTAAGTAGTTAGTCACGGGATGATGGATTACGGATCGAGTAAAGAGACTTGCCATAACGAGATTGAACAAGGTATTGGGAATACCGACGATCGAATCTCGGGCAAGTACCGTACCGATGGACAAAGGGAATAACATACGGGATTGAGTGAATCCTTGACACGGTGGTTCATCCGATGAAGATCATCGAGGAACACGTAGGAACCAACATGGGTATCCAGATCCCGCTGTTGGTTATTGAACGTAGAGTGGTCTCGGTCATGTCTACGTGTCTCCTGAACCCGTAGGGTCTACACACTTAAGGTTCGGTAACGCTAAGGTCGTAGAGATAAATGCACATGGAAACCCGAAAGTTATTCGGAGTCCCGGATGAGATCCCGGACGTCACGAGGAGTTCCGGAATGGTCCGGAGGTAAAGATTGATATATGGGAAGTCCAGTTTCGGCCAACGAGTGATCTCCGGGGGTCACCGGGAGCGTCCCGGGACCACCGGAGGGGCCCCGGGGGTCCACCGGGTGGGGCCACCCATCCCGGTGGGGCCCCTAGGCCGCGAGGGGAAGTGTGCAGCCCTCTGGGCTGGTGCACCACAAGGTGGCCCACCTCCCCATGCGCCTAGGGTTAAAACCCTAAGGGGAGGGGGGCCACCACTTGCCTTGGGGGAGGAGGACTCCTCCCTGGCCGCCGCCCCCCCTTGCAGATTGGATCTGCAGGGGGCTGGCGCCCCCTGGCCCCCTATATATATGTGGGGAGGGAGAGGGCAGCCATACCTCAGCCCTGGCGCCTCTCCCTCTCCCGTCACACCTCCCAACTCCCACGCAGGGCGCCCAGCGAAGCCCTGCTGCGATCTCCACTGCATCCGTCATCACGCCGTCGTGCTGCCGGATCTCTGACGACTTCTCCTCCCCCCTTGCTGGATCAAGAAGGAGGTGACGTTGCTGCACCGTACGTGTGTTGAACGCGGGGCGCTAGATCATCGGTGACGAAGAACGTGAAGAGTACGACTACTTCATCCTTGCTTCGTTGAAAGCTTCCGCACGCAATCTTCATAACGGTATGTAGATGCACTCTTAGTTACTCGTTGCTAGATGTCTCCATAGTTGGATCTTGGTGAAGACGTAGAAATTTTTTGATTTCTGCTACGTTACCCAACATGGACGAGGCGAGGGGTGCGAAGCAATGAATTCAGGGCTGCGTAGAATAGTGGCAAACCGCCCGTGGCCCAATAAGTCAACATACTTGGTTTGGCCAGCCTGGAGATATTTTGTTCATCTCTCTAAAGATTGTGACACAGTAATAAAGTTCGCGAGTGAGTTTGCCTTAAAAAAAAGGGACATTCATATTTGTGCCCCTAACTTTAACCCACTACTCAAATTTACCCCTAACTTTTTAATGTGCTCGAATTTGCCCCAAAAACGCATTTTAGGTCGCAAGAATGCCCTCCCATTTGGTCAAAGTTGTTTGACTGAAACTTTAAAAATTCTTGACAAATTCATATGATCTCCGAAGAATTCAAAATAAGATATCAAAATTTTCATAAAAACATCACCTATATGAACATGTCATTTACGTTCATGACAATAACAATCACTAAAACTTTTTAGGGTTTATAACATTAAAAAACTATTTTGGGTGAATGCAAATAAATGAATGTGTAGGCGATTAACATAAATGGCATGCGCATATAGGTGGTATTTTTATTAACATCTTGATATCTTATTTGCGTTCTTCTGAGTTCATATTATTTTCTTATGAAGTTTCAAAGTTTTGGTCAAACAACTTTGACCAGCTGGAATGGCATTCTCATAACATATAATGCATTTCAGGGGCAAATTTGAGCACATAGAAATGTAGGGGTAAATCTGAGAGTACGCATAAATTAGGGGGGTAAATGTAAATGTCCCAAAAAAAACTTTGCTCGTGTTTTCTTCTTCTTCTTTTTGTTTTTTTGTTTCACTTTGTGCTTTTTTTCTTCTTTTCAATGGTTTTATCTGGCTTCTCATTTTATTTGATTTTCTTTGTCTTCTCATTGTGTTTTTTGGGTTGTTTTTTTTATTTCTTATACTTTTGTTTTCTTTATTATTGCTTATATTTTCTTCAGCTTCTTTGATTTTCTTTTGTTTCTTTCTCGGTTTTTATAAGTTCTGTTTTTTGAACACCTATCTACTTTATTCTCTTTACACAATGTGCATAGCACACGTGAAACTTATTTTTGATATACGCTAGACATTTTGAAATACATTGCGTACATTTTATAGGAATATATGGTACTCCCTCCGTAAAGAAATATAAGAGTGTTTAAATCACTACTTTAGTGATCTAAACGCTTTTATATTAGTTTACGGAGGGAGTAACATTTTTCTTCCAAATACACATTGTACATTTCTACTTCCTCCGTTCGCAAATATTTGTCTTTCTAAACATTTTAAATGAACTACAACATATGGATGTATGTAAACATATTTTAGAGTGTAAATTCACTCATTTTGCTTCGTATGTAGTCACTTGTTGAAATATCTATAAAGACAAATATTTGGGAACGGAGGGAGTACATGGTAATAAAAAAAATTAAACTACACAATACTTGTTTTTACATTGTATAAGTAAATTTGCCTAAAATAAACTACAATGTATCGTGTCTTACCTTGCTATATTTCTTGTGAAAGGGTGATGTGCATATGTAGTAATGTGCACCTCCAGTACACTAGAATTTGATTCTTTTGAGAACTTGCACAAAAGCCCTAAATAGCAGTCGCTCAAAATTGATAATGAGGACGACCAACCATCCACAAATAAATGCATTTGGAACAAGTTAAGGATGTTGTTGTGAGGGGAGCTGTCAGATTCTTAGACCCAGTTAGTTTGATACTACGGTGAGCAAGGATCGACCTTCAACTACTATTAGATTGCTGGTGAGCCACACAGGATTAGGAAGTATCGGTAGTTACACTCAACGCTGGTACTTTACAATCAACTATGACAGCGATGTCATCTTATAATACACAAATCAATATTGCACAAGAGTGTGGATCATGTGTACTGAAAGTTGGTAGTAGAGTCCAAATGAAGAGATTATGTCGGAGAAGTGAAATATAGGCGAGAGTAGGAGCCCCAGATGGAGAACTTGTCGGTAAATTACTAGTGTACTTGAAGACTGGGGTTCTTCATTGAGCGACATTGGGTCCATATTAACAAACACTTGCATGCCAAACGTTGGTGCTAGTTCGAATGGTTAGGCCTGAGACCGTCAAAAGTTTGTTTGTTTGAGAGAAAACATTTTCTATAAATGCCTAAACATAACTGTATTTTTACGGTCCTACTTTCAACATGATAGTTGTGAATTGCTCGATCCATTTAAAGTTCAGAGCGAAAATCAGAGAACTTAAGGCACACATTTGACAATGTTGTGAGCTAAGCAATATGATACTTGTGATAAAGTATATTGTTGGATCCGATGACAAAGTTCAGTGCGGAAATAAGAGGGACCCAATATAAGGATTCGGTAATTTAGTTATCAATGTCTTCGGTCTTAATACCTATTCTACCTTAAAAACACTAATATCAAAATTACACGAATAGTTTAAAGATCCAAGGCACACCTTCCCGTGAAAGCTCCACACATCTTGAACAATTCAACTTTGATCTAGCAATTCACTCACATCATTAACACTGCCACCTTAAATTATTTTTCTCTATTCCTAAAACATTTTTTGACTATGCTCCCTGGTTCCTCAGTACTCAACATCACACCAGTCCATGGTCGGAGAGTTGGGGATGGCTCAATTGGTTTTGGTCGGGAGTTGGATGGCATTGGGCCTACAACCCATGCGAGTGGACTAGCTGCATAGCTAACCATTGTTCTATTTGTCTAGGGCGTGTTTGGTTGCCTGCATTAGGCCCAGCCTGGCCCGCGCGGGAAGAAAGTGGCACGTTTGGTTGCCCGCGTTCATTGTGCGGCCCACATCGCACGGAACTTAAAGCACGTCCATGCCAGGCCCAGGGGAAACGCCCGAATCGGCAGTAGCTCGCGAGCCTGGCTCGGGCGAGGCAGTGGAGGGCGAGGCGGTTCTCCCCTCGTGCGAGCAGGGGAGATGGCGCGAGCTCGCCCGCGTCGCCAAAAAATCGGCGGGAGGATTTCGGCTCACCTCCCGCCGAGTCCACCCCTATTTAGCCCCTCCCTCACCGCCCCAACTCCCGCCACCATTCTCCATCCGTTCGAGATTTCCCGCCGATGCGCATCGGCACCGACGAGCAGGTAAGCGGCGCATCTTGATCAGCCGGCGGTCCACGCCGTCGGCGCTCCTTCATCGGCTGGCATTGATCTTCCACGACCGTCCCCCTCGTCCTCAAGCTGCAGCCATGGCCCCTGTGAGTTCAATCCCTCCTCTCTGTTCCTTCTAGCTAGATCTGAGATGCAGCTAGGGTTTGATCTAGATGCATGGTTGATTAGTTGTCTGATCTGTGAGCTGATATGGTTGATTGCTATGTTGCGGTTGCAATTTGTGGTAGTGCTAGATGTTCAAGCATGTGGTAGGCTAGATTAGTAGTAGAGTTTGAAGTTGAACCTTGTGCTTGTGTTGAATCATGCTTAGATCTGTGATTTGTAGGTATTGGTGGTCCATTTGTAGCATGTTGTTTGTTGGAGATGTATGTTCTTGCTCATAGATTGTCCGGTATGCTTGGTATGATAGCGATGAAGCATGTGCTTACTATGATAGTGATGAACCATGTACATGTATGCTTCTGCTTGCATGGATTGTCTGGTATGTTGTGTGCTATGCTTAATGTCAATGCGTGTTACGATTGTAGGACATGACCACGCAGACGCAAGATCTTAGTCTGGCCCTTGTCGTGTCCGACAGCCAATTTGCTCCATCGTTTGTCGAGGACTCGCAGCCTATGTCTGAGATGGCACCTGATTCAAAGGGGTTCACGTCTGATTCCCTCTATGTGCCAGTAGTGCTCGTTGAGCCAACTACTCCTGCTGCTGCTGCTGCCGCTGCACTCAAGCTAGCAGCAGCAAAGGCAAAGAAGGATGGTAACAACATGAAGTGGCAGCCGTTCATATCCACGTTCATGTTGAACAATATGTGTGAGCTCATATCTAGTGGAGTTAGGACTCACAAGGGCTTCAAGCAGGTGCACTTGAACACCGTTGCGAAGGTGTTCGAGTTCTGTGGGCAAGAGGTGTCTGCCACCCAGGTGTACAACCACCTGAGGAAGTGGAGAAATCGATGGATCCAAGTGTCCAAGCTGAGAGACCTTAGCGGCGCCTCATGGGATGAGAACACTTGCTCCATAGTTCTGGAGGCACAGCACTACGCCAGCCATGTCATGGTTAGCTCACAGCCCTCTTCCTTTTCATACTGTCTACCATTGCCTACTCCTAATCGCAACTAACAACACTTATGTTTCATTCTTAGGACCACCCAAGGGACGCTGAGTTCCTGAACACACCCATACAGAACTACAACCAAATGCAGCACATCTTCAGAAGGAAATATGCCCTAGAGGTAATAATAAAGATGTTATTTGTATTTCCTTATTCATGATAAATGTCTTTTATTCATGCTAGAATTGTATTAACCGGAAACTTGATACATGTGTGAATACATAGACAAAATAGTATGTCCCTAGAATGCCTCTACTAGACTAGCTCATTGATCAAAGATGGCTATGTTTCCTAGCCATAGACATGAGTTGTCATTTGTTCAACGGGATCACATTATTAGGAGAATGATGTGATGGACTAGACCCATCCGTTAGCATAGCACTATGATCGTTTAGTTTTACTGCTATTGCTTTCTTCATGACTTATACATGTTCCTATGACTATGAGATTATGCAACTCCCGAATACCGTAGGAACACCTTGTGTGCTATCAAACGTCACAACGTACCTGGGTGATCATAAAGATGCTCTACAGGTGTCTCCGAAAGTATTCGTGGTGTCGGCATAGATCAAGATTAGGATTTGTCACTCCGAATGTCGGAGAGGTATCTCTGGGCCCTCTCGGTAACACACATCACAATAAGCCTTGCAAGCAAAAGACTAATGAGTTAGTCACGAGATGATGTGTTACGGAACGAGTAAAGAGACTTACCGGTAACGATATTGAACTAGGTATAGAGATACCGACGATCGAATCTCGGGCAAGTAACATACCGATGACAAAAGGAACAACGTATGTTGTTATGCGGTTTTGACCGATAAAAGATCTTCGTAGAATATGTAGGAGCCAATATGAACATCCAGGTTCCGCTATTGGTTATTGACCGGAGATGAGTCTCGGTCATGTCTAAATAGTTCTCGAACCCGCAGGGTCCGCACGCTTAACGTTTGATGACGATCGGTATTATGAGTTTATGAGTTTTGATGTACCGAAGGTAGTTCGGAGTCCCGGATGAGATCACGGACATGACGAGGAGTCTCGGAATGTCCGAGACATAAAGATTGATATATTGGACGACTATATTCGGACACCGGAAGTGTTCCGGAAAAGTTTCGGATTTAACTGGATTGCCGGTGGGGGTTACCGGAACCCCCTAGGAGGGGGGATGGTCCATAGTGGGCCTTGAGGAAAGGAGAGAGGCAGCCCATAGAGGCTGGCCGGCGCCCCACCAGGGGATCCTAGTTGGACTAGGATTGGGGGGCGCCACCTCTCCCTCTATTTCTTTTTCCCTCTCTTCCTTCTTGGTGGACTCCTACTAGGAATAGGACCTATTCCTAGTAGGATTGCCCTAGCCGCACCATAGGAGGCCGGCCGGCCCTCCCCTCTTGCTCCTTTATATACGGGGGCAGGGGGGCACCCAAAGACACACAAGTTGAATTGTTCCAGCCGTGTGCGGTGCCCCCCTCCACAGAAACACACCTCGGTCATACCATCGCAGTGCTTAGGAGAAGCCCTGCGCCGGTAGATACATCATATCCGTTACCACGCCGTCGTGCTGACGAAACTCTCCCGTGAAGCTCAACTGGATCAAGAGCTCGTGGGACGTCATCAAGCTGAACGTGTGCTGAACACGGAGGTGCCGTACGTTCGGTGCTTGATCAGTTGAATCGCGAAGAAGTTCGACTACATCAACCGCGTCACTTGACGCTTCCGCTTCCGGTCTACGAGGGTACGTAGACACACTCTTCCCTCTCGTTGCTATGCATCTGGTAGATAGGTCTTGCGTGATCGTAGGAAAATTTTAAAATACTACATTCCCCATCAGTGGCATCATGAGCCAGGTCTATGCGTAGATGATATGCACGAGTAGAACACAATGAGTTGTGGGCGATACTAGTCATACTGCTTACCAGCATGTCATACTTTGCTTCGGCGGTATTGTGAGATGAAGCGGCCCGGACCGACATTACGCGTACGCTTACGCGAGACTGGTTTCACCGTTAAGAGCACTCGTTGCTTAAAGGTGACTGGCGGGTGTCTGTCTCTCTCACTTTAGCTGAATCAAGTGTGGCTACGCCCGGTCCTTGTGAAGGTTAAAACAACACATACTTGACGAAACATCGTTGTGGTTTTGTATGCGTAGGTAAGAACGGTTCTTGCTAAGCCCGTAGCAGCCACGTAAAACTTGCAACAACAAAGTAGAGGACGTCTAACTTGTTTTTGCAGGGCATGTTGTGATGTGATATGGTCAAGACATGATGAGTTATACGGTTTTGTATGAGATGATCATGTTTTGTAATGTTATCGGCAACTGGCAGGAGCCATATGGTTGTCGCTTTATTGTATGAAATGCAATCGCCATGTAATTGCTTTACTTTATCACTAAGAGGTAGCGATAGTCGTAGAAGCAATAGTTGACGAGACGACAACGATGCTACGATGGAGATCAAGGTGTCGCGCCGGTGACGAAGGTGATCATGACAGTGCTTTAGAGATGGATATCAAAAGCACAAGATGATGATGGCCATATCATGTCACATATTTTGATTGCATGTGATGTTTATCTTATTATGCTTCTTATTTTGCTTAGTTCGACGGTAGCATTATAAGATGATCCCTTACTAAAATTTCAAGGTATAAGTGTTCTCCCTGAGTATGCACCGTTGCGAAAGTTCGTCGTGCCGAGACACCACGTGATGATCGGGTGTGATAAGCTCTACGTTCAAGTACAACGGGTGTAAGCCAGTTTTGCACACGCAGAATACTCGGGTTAAACTTGACGAGCCTAGCATATGCAGATATGGCCTCGGAACACTGGAGACCGAAATGTCGAGCGTGAATCATATAGTAGATATGATCAACATAAGATGTTCACCATTGAAACTACTCCATCTCACGTGATGATCGGACATGGTTTAGTTGATTTGGATCACGTGATCATTTAGATGACCGGAGGGATGTCTATCTAAGTGGGAGTTCTTTAATTAATATGATTAAATTGAACTTTAATTTATCATGAACTTAGTCCTGGTAGTATTAGCATATCTATGTTGTAGATCAATAGCTCGCGATGTTGCTCCACGTTTATTTTTTATATGTTCCTAGAGAAAACTAAGTTGAAAGATGTTAGTAGCAATGATGCGGAATTGTTCCGTGATCTGAGGATTATCCTCATTGCTGCACAGGGAATTATGTCCTTGATGCACCGCTAGGTGACTGATACGTCCAAAACGTATCTATAATTTCTGCTTGCTCCATGCCACTTTTGGGTGATATTGCTATGATATTCATACACTTCCATACACTTTTGATCATATTTGGACTAACTTACTAATCCAGTGCACCCCAGTGCCAGTTTCTGTTTTCGGCTGTTTTTGTATTTCAGGTTTTCACGTTTCGAGAACTGCCCAGAAAAATCCAGAAAAAATATATAAAAAATCAGCGATCAGGGAACGACACTGCCTCCGAAGGGCAGCCTGGGGGGGGGGGCCACAGGGGCTCCAGGCGCCCTGTGGGCGCGCCCCCCCTGGGCCGCGCCGGGGGGGGGGGGGGCGCCTGGGCCCCCCGAGGCTCCCCCGGTGCCCTAATTTGGCATATATTTAAAGGGTTCCCCGTAACCCTCAGAAAAGGACTTCTTTTCGTGATCCCATCTCTGTTCCACCGCCGCCGCCGCTTCCAAGATCGGGAGCACCAGGAGAACTCTTCCCGGCACCCTGCCGGAGGGGAGGATCACCATCGGGAGCTTCTCCACCACCATGGACGCCTCCCGGATGACTCGTGAGTAGTCTCCCTTGGACCATGAGTCCATAACCAGTAGCTATGTGATGTTCTCCCCCCGTTCTTGTGCTTCACTAATTAGTCCTCGTGAGCTGCCCTACATGATCGAGGCACCTATGTAATCCTTATGCTGTTGCTATGTTGAGTTTGCTGGGATCCGATGGATTATGAGATTATGTTCAGATTGATCTTGAGTAATATATTTGATTCACCTCTTTTATATTTTAGTTCATAAGTTATTCTTGCATGTTCTCCGTTGTTATTTATTGCTTTGGCCAAGTAGTAGGTAGTGACTCCAAGAGGGAACGTTATGCTCGATTGTGGGTTCATGCCCCTCGATGACTAGCTTGAGTGACAGAAACATGAGTCTAGGGGATGTGCTGTTGCCACAAGGGGGAAAACAACGGTGCTTGTGCCCGCGGGTGCAAGGATTGTTTACTTTACGTAAAGTTCTTTTAATGCAGTTGTCTGTTGCATTGAGTTTACACTATGGGTGGGACTCGCAACTTAATACCAGCGAGATGTTCTGGATAGATATCTCAAGGTGGATGATTAGTAGTAGATGCAGATGGATTTCGGCCTACTTACTTTGGCGTACCGCCCATGCTTTGAACCTCAACCTTTCTTGCAATGTAGTCAGCATTGCTTTGCATTCGTGGTCCTGTCAATTGCCCAACTATAATTTGTTTACCTCACATAGCTGTTTTATCGTCTTTTGGGAGAGAGACATCACTAGTGAACATCATGAGACTCCGGTCCATATTACCATCATTGATCACATCCACTATTTACTTTTCGCTATTTTATTTACTATTGCAAAACACTATCTATCACTACTATCATATTGCTTTTAACCCTTTGTGAACTACAAGGCCGGAGAGATTGACAACCTCTCTGTACTCGTTGGGAGAAAATTTATTTGTATCTGTGTGCAGGTCCACGTTGATTGCTAATTGCGCCGTTAGCAGTTGACACCTACCTGTTGAACCTAGGAGTCTCTGGGGATTCGATCCTTGGCATCTTTGCTAAGGGAAAACACTTCTACTTACTGCATCTTACACCTTCCACTTGGGGTAACCAACGAGGGGTTCGAGGCCCATCAGTGACAGACCTATTGCAGGAGCAGATGTTGACGTTATGAACGTTTTGACAAAAGCTCGATATGATGACTACTTGATAGTTTAAGTGCACCATGCTTTACGGCTTAGAACCGGGACTTCAAAAACGTTTTGAACGCCACGGAGCATATAAGATGTTCCAAGAGTTGAGATTAGTATTTCATACTCATGCCCGTGTCGAGAGGTATAAGACCTCTGACAGTACTTTGCCTACAAGATGGAGGAGAATAGCTCAACCAGTGAGCATGTGCTCAGATTGTCTGGGTACTACAATTACTTGAATCAAGTGGGAGTTAATCTTCCAGATAAGATAGTAATTGACAAAGTTCTCTAGTCACTATCACCAAGTTAGCAGAACTTCGTGATGAACTATAATATGCAAGGGATGACGAAAGTAATTCCCGAGCTCTTCGCGATGCTGAAGTCGGCGAAGGTAGAAATCATGAAAAAGCATCAAGTGTTGATGATTAACAAGACCACTTGTTTCAAGTAAAGGGCAAAGGGATAGAAGGGGAACTTCAAGAAGAATGACAAGCAAGTTGTCACTCCCGTGAAGAAACCCAAAGCTAAAACTCAAGCCTGAAACTAAGTGCTTCTACTGCAAAGGAAATGGTCACTGGAAGTGGAACTGCGCTAGATACTTGGCGGATAAGAAGGATGGCAAAGTGAACAAAGGTATATTTTGATATACAGATTATTGATGTGTACTTTACTAGTGTTCATAGCAACCCCTGGGTATTTGATACCGGTTCAGTTGCTAATATTAGTAACCCGAAACGAGAATTGCAGAATGAACATAGACTAGTTAAAGGTAAAGTGACGATGTGTGTTGGAAGTGGTTCCAAGATTGGTATGATCATCATCGCACACTCCCTATACTTTCGGGATTAGTGTAAAACCTAAATAAATGTTATTTGGCATTTGCGTTGAGCATGAATATGATTTGATCATATTTGTTGCAATACGGCTATTCATTTAAAGTCATAGAATAATTGTTATTCTGTTTACATGAATAAAACCTTCGATGGTCATACACCCAATGAAAATAGTTTGTTGGATCTCGATCGTGGTGATACACATATTCATAATATTGAAGCCAAAAGATGCAAGGTTAATAATGATAGTGCAACTTATTTGTGGCACTGCCGTTTAGGTCATAATGGTGTAAAGCGCATGAAGAAACTCCATAGTGATGGACTTTTGGAATCACTTGATTATGAATCACTTGGTGCTTGCGAACCATGTCTCATGGGCAAGATGACTAAAACTCCGTTCTCCGGAACAATGGAGCGAGCAACAGATTTGTTGGAGATCATACATACAGATGTATGTGGACCAATGAGTGTTGAAGCTCGCGGCGGGTATCGTTATTTTCTTACCTTCACTGATGATTTGAGCAGATATGGGTATATCTACTTAATGAAGCACAAGTCTGAAACATTTGAAAAGTTCAAATAATTTCAGAGTGAAGTGGAGAATCATCGTAACAAGAAAATAAGAGTTTCTACGATATGATCGTAGAGGTAAAAAATTTGAGTTAGCGAGTTTGGCCTTCAGTAAAAACAATGTGAAATAGTTTCACTACTCACGCCACCTGGAACACCACAGTGTAATGGTGTGTCCGAACGTCATAACCGTACTTTATTAGATATGGTACGATCGATGATGTCTCTTACCGATCTACCACTATCGCTTTTGGGGTTATGCATTAGAGACAGCTACATTCACGTTAAATAGGGCACCATCTAAATCCGTGGAGATGACACTGTATGAACTGTGGTTTGACGAGAAACCTAAGCTGTCATTTCTTTAAGTTTGGGACTGCGATGCTTATGTGAAAAAGTTTCAACATGATAAGCTCGAAGCCAAATCGAAGAAGTAAATCTTCATAGGATACCCAAAAGAAACTGGTGGGTACACCTTCTATCACAGATCCAAAGGCAAGGTCTTTGTTGCTAAGAGTGAATCCTTTCTAGAGAAGGAGTTTCTCTCGAAAGAAGTGAGTGGGAGGAAAGTAGAACTTGATGAGGTAATTGTACCTTCTCCTGAATTGGAAAGTAGTACATCACAGAAAATTGTTCCAGTGATTCCTACACCAATCAGTGAGGAAGTTAATGATAATGATCATGAAACTTCGGATCAAGTTTCTGCTGAACGTCGTAGATCAACCAGAGTACGTTCCGCACCAGAGTGGTACGGCAACCCAGTTCTGGAAATCATGTTACTAGACCATGATGAACCTACGAACTATGAGGAAGCGATGATGAGACCAGATTCCGCAAAATGGCTTGAAGCCATGAAATCTGAGATGGGATCCATGTATGAGAACAAAGTGTGGACTTTGGTTGACTTGCCCGATGATCGGCAGGCCATCGAAAATAAATGGATCTTCAAGAGGAAGACCGACGCAGACGGTAATATTACTGTTTACAAAGCTCGACTTGTTGCGAAAGGTTTTCGACAAGTTCAAGGAGTTGACTACGATGAGACTTTCTCACCTGTAGCGATGCTTAAGTCTGTCCGAATCATGTTAGCAATTGCCGCATTTTATGAAATCTGGCAAATGAATAACAAAACTGCATTCTTTAATGGATTTATTAAAGAAGACTTGTATATGATGCAACCAGGAGGTTTTGTCAATCCTAAAGGTGCTAACAAAATGTGCAAGCTCCAGTGATCCATCTATGGACTGGTGCAAGCATCTCGGAGTTGGAATATACGCTTTGATAAGTTTATCAAAGCATACAGATTAATACAGACTTGCGGTGAAGCCTGTATTTACAAGAAGTGAGTGGGAGCACTACAACCTTTCTGATAAGTATATGTGAATGACATATTGTCGATTAGAAATGATGTAGAATTTTCTGGAAAGCATAAAGGAGTGTTTGAAAGGAGTTTTTCAAAGAAAGACCTTGGTGAAGCTGCTTACATATTGGGCATCATGATCTATAGAGATAGATCAAGACGCTTGATAAGACTTTCGATGAGTACATACCTTGATAAGATTTTTAAGTAGTTCAAAATGGATCAGTCAAAAAGGAGTTCTTGCCTGACTTGTAAGGTGTGAAGTTGAGTAAGACTCAAAGCCAGACCACGGCAGAAAAATATAGAGAGAATGAAAGTCATTCCCTATGCCTCAGCCATAGGTTCTATAAAGTATGCCATGCTGTGTACCAAACATGTTGTGTACCTTGCCATGAGTTTGTCAAGGGGGTACAATAGTGATCCAGGAGTATATCAATGTACAGCGGTCAAAATTATCCTTAGTAACTGGATGACTAAGGAAATGTTTCTCGATTATGGAGGTGATAAAGAGTTCGTCGTAAAGGGTTACGCCGATGCAAGCTTTGACACTAAATCCAGATGACTCTAAGTACCAATCTGGATGCGTATTGAAAGTGGGAGCAATTAGCTAGAGTAGCTCTATGCAGAGCATTGTAGACATAGAAATTTGCGAAATACATACGGATCTGAATGTGACAGACCCGTTGACTAAACTTCTCTCACAAGCAAAACATGATCACACCTTATTACTCTTGGGTATTAATCACATAGCGATGTGAACTAGATTATTGACTCTAGTAAACCCTTTGGGTGTTGGTCACATGGCGATGTGAACTATGGGTGTCATTCACATAACGATGTGAACTATCGGTATTAAATCACATGGCGATGTGAGCTAGATTATTGACTCTAGTGCAAGTGGGAGACTGAAGGAAATATGCCCTAGAGGTAATAATAAAGATGTTATTTGTATTTCCTTATTCATGATAAATGTCTTTTATTCATGCTAGAATTGTATTAACCGGAAACTTGATACATGTGTGAATACATAGACAAAATAGTATGTCCCTAGAATGCCTCTACTAGACTAGCTCATTGATCAAAGATGGCTATGTTTCCTAGCCATAGACATGAGTTGTCATTTGTTCAACGGGATCACATTATTAGGAGAATGATGTGATGGACTAGACCCATCCGTTAGCATAGCACTATGATCGTTTAGTTTTACTGCTATTGCTTTCTTCATGACTTATACATGTTCCTATGACTATGAGATTATGCAACTCCCGAATACCGTAGGAACACCTTGTGTGCTATCAAACGTCACAACGTAACTGGGTGATCATAAAGATGCTCTACAGGTGTCTCCGAAAGTATTCGTGGTGTTGGCATAGATCAAGATTAGGATTTGTCACTCCGAATGTCGGAGAGGTATCTCTGGGCCCTCTCGGTAACACACATCACAATAAGCCTTGCAAGCAAAAGACTAATGAGTTAGTCACGAGATGATGTGTTACGGAACGAGTAAAGAGACTTACCGGTAACGAGATTGAACTAGGTATAGAGATACCGACGATCGAATCTCGGGCAAGTAACATACCGATGACAAAAGGAACAATGTATGTTGTTATGCGGTTTTGACCGATAAAAGATCTTCGTAGAATATGTAGGAGCCAATATGAACATCCAGGTTCCGCTATTGGTTATTGACCGGAGATGAGTCTCGGTCATGTCTACATAGTTCTCGAACCCGTAGGGTCCGCACGCTTAACGTTTGATGACGATCGGTATTATAAGTTTATGAGTTTTGATGTACCGAAGGTAGTTCGGAGTCCCGGATGAGATCACGGGCATGACGAGGAGTCTCGGAATGTCCGAGACATAAAGATTGATATATTGGACGACTATATTCGGATACCGGAAGTGTTCCGGAAAAGTTTCGGATTTAACTGGATTGCCGGAGGGGGTTACCGGAACCCCCTACGAGGGAGGATGGTCCATAGTGGGCCTTGAGGAAAGGAGAGAGGCAGCCCATAGAGGCTGGCCGGCGCCCCACCAGGGGATCCTAGTTGGACTAGGATTGGGGGGCGCCACCTCTCCCTCTCTTCCTTTTTCCCTCTCTTCCTTCTTGGTGGACTCCTACTAGGAATAGGATTGCAATCCTATTCCTAGTAGGATTGCCCTAGCCGCACCATAGGAGGCCGGCCGGCCCTCCCCTCTTGCTCCTTTATATACGGGGGCAGGGGGGCACCCAAAGACACACAAGTTGAATTGTTCTAGCCGTGTGCGGTGCCCCCTCCACAGAAACACACCTCGGTCATACCATCGCAGTGCTTAGGAGAAGCCCTACGCCGGTAGATACATCATATCCGTCACCACGCCGTCGTGCTGACGAAACTCTCCCGTGAAGCTCAACTGGATCAAGAGCTCGTGGGACGTCATCAAGCTGAACGTGTGCTGAACACGGAGGTGCCGTACGTTCGGTGCTTGATCGGTTGAATCGCGAAGAAGTTCGACTACATCAACCGCGTCACTTGACGCTTCCGCTTCCGGTCTACGAGGGTACGTAGACACACTCTTCCCTCTCGTTGTTATGCATCTGGTAGATACATCTTGCGTGATCGTAGGAAAATTTTAAAATACTACGTTCCCCAACATCTTCTCCTTCGGGTTGGCAATTGGGAAGCATGCCATGGGCTCGGGGGAGCCTCTTGGTTCTCCCATGCCAGACTTCCCTGGGACCAGGGACGTCGAGGTCCTTGATGGCCCTGACAAGCCCGCTGCGAAGCCCTTCAACAAGCCATTTGACCCCGTCCATGATAGGAAGAGGAAGAGAGGAGGCCTGATGGAGGAGGAGATCAATGTCTTTTGCAGCATGACTGAGGCGGCGAAGGAGGTGGCAACAGCCATCAGGGAGTGCAAGCCCCTCGACGTCCACCCTGACCTGTATGGCGCTGTCATGACCCAGGGTGGCTTCAGCGACGAGGCTCTCATGGCAGCTCTCAACTACCTGCTTAACAACAAGGCCCAGGGTGTTGGGTTCGTTGCCATGGCATACGCTCACAGGGTGCTGTGGTTCAGGACCTGGCTGAGCAAGCACTACTACTAGAGTAGTGCTGCCTGTGAGCGTGCATAATCCCCGACGGTGGTGGCGACGGTGACGACGACGGACAACATACATTTTGTGTAGCTAGGGCTGGAAAACTATTTGATGGTCTGTATATTTTGGTGAGGTGGTATATACTAACCCCTCGCGATGATGGTGAACTTGCGGTGGTAGGACGACACCCTCTTTTGGATGTGGTGGTAGGATAACACGATGGTAGTGCTAGGTAGAACTTGCTATGCCGTATGATCATGCATGCTTTACTTCTCTTCTACTCCATTGTTGTTTGTGTGCTACTTTGCTTGCTACTTGTGTGCTCGATTGATTTGTTGCTTCAACTCTTGCTCTTGTGCATTGCTAGGGCAAGTGGTATGCCCTATTCATCGGTAAGATTCCAGGGGTTTATAGTTCATGGGAAGAAGCTAGTGCACAAGTGGCATCGTATAGCAACAACACCCAAAGAGGTTTCAACACTAGGAAGGCAGCAGAAAAAGCTTACTCCGAGTGGGTGCAAAAGCACGGTAGCAGTGTTGACAGTCGCAAGGTTGGAGGTGTCAAGGTGGATCGTCAGTTTGGGCTGAAGCTGAAGAACTTCATCATCTTTGCCAAGTTCATCGCCATTGCTGTGATGTGGCGTTGGTGTGCTAGGTGTGGGTAAGCTCACCAACTAGGGTACACGGTAAGCACAATATGTACGCCGTATGCAACCAAACGCCGTGTTCATGTGCCGCTCGGGCCAATGCAGGCAACCAAACAAAGTGCACTTGCGTATTACCTAATGCAGGGACACTAGATGCAGGCAACCAAACAACTAGCAGATGGCGTATTAGGGCATGTTTTTGCTCAACCAGCCTGGGTTGAGAAGTGCATGCGATGCAGGAACTGTTCACAACGGCAACCAAACACGCCCCTAGTGGTTTCAACCAAGATGATTCTTTATGCCCATCAAAAAACCCCGAGATGTTAATCCAGAAAAACGACGGGCCAGCAAAGCCCTGAGATGTTGATCCTTTATATAAACTCCTGTCAGTCCGTGTGAATCGTCTAGTGCTTTGTAACGTGGAGGTAAATGCGTAGTTTAGTCAGAGCCAGTGGTGTGATTGCTGAGACCGATTGTACTGCATTGAGGCCGAACTCCACCTCACTTAATAAGGTCCACATACAGGATGACGATTTTGTTTTTGTGTGACTTGATTTTAAATTTTGAATTGTTATAATGAACAAGAACAGTTTGTTTTCTTCCTTTGATTTACTACTTTGTTTTCATTCCTTAGTTCAGCTCAGCATTTTGTCAGCCACTGCTGTTGTTAAATTGTGATCCAAATTTTAGTACCGTATTGGACTAGATGTAGTACATACGGTGTGGGCCTTTGCGTTGGTACCGACGCGTACGAGTACAACTCGTTTACTTGTCCTCCAAGGACTCTCATGTATTGCCCTCTTATATACCCCATGTAGTCGCACCTAAGACGGCCTGTCGTCTCGTGCTTGTAATACTCCTCCTCATAGTGATTGCGCCTTCGTGCGTCTGTGGTTTTCTCCCGCAAGGGTTTCCACGTTAAATCTGTGTCTCTTGTGTCTCGTTTATCTCGTTATTATCTAAAAAGTGGTATATAGAACCAAGTTGCAGATACAAGATTTGAGACGAGAGATTAAGGTTGCGGCGGCCTTTGCGCCGCGGCCGACGCGACCTGGCGATCCGAAGCCAAATCGATCAAGTCACTGAGTTTGACAGGAATCGAGTTGATCTACTACTGGGTCAACCGAGATCGAAAAGCTTTCCCACTGCAGCCAACTCCAGCAATCTACCGAGGCCGACGCGAATTTTGGCAGAGTCGTCGTCACATCATGGGTCGTCAATTTCCTGTGTTCCTGGTCGCTGCAACTCCCGAGGAGTTCCTTCACGTGAAGCTAAGTTCAGATTCGCTTTATTTGTTTCATCACCGATCAAGAACTAGTACTTTGACAGCCATCTACTAGTACAAGTATTTGTCACATCAAGCTACAAATGTTTTGTCTCCCGCTGCTACTACTCCCGTGAAGCCTTCACATCAACTTTTTGTTTTGCTCGACCGTTTGCAACGTCCACACACCGAAGACTACCAGGTGCTATTGTTTCTAGTTTTTGCTCTGCATATTAAATTTTGTCAAGAATTTTTCTACCGGCTTGTACTACTTTGAGCACAGATTTATCTACTCATGGCATGCATGAAGTATGATCTTCCGCTGCTGGACCGTGACACAAGGTTTGCCCTATGGCAAGTCAAGATGCAGGCGTTGTTGGCACAGACCGACTATGATGAAGCATTGTATAGTTTTGGGAATAACCGAATTGAGGACTGGACTGATGATGAGAAAAGAAGGGATCGTAAGGCTTTGTCACAAATTCAACTCCATTTGCATAATAATATTTTGCAGGAAGTTTTGATCGAGAAAACTGCCGCCGCTCTATGGTTAAAGCTGGAAAGTATTTGCATGACAAAAGATCTTACCAGCAAGATGCATCTGAAGAAAAAATTATTCCTGCACAGGTTACCCGAGGGAGGTAATATTTTGAATCATATTTCAGAATTTAAAGAGATCATATCCGATCTAGCTGCAATGGAGGTTAATTATGAAGAGAAAGATACTGCTTTAATGTTACTTTGTTCAGTGCCAAGTTCTTATACCTATTTTAGAGACACCATATTATACAGTCGCAATACTCTCACACTTAATGAAGTTTATGAAGCTTTGAACTCTAAGGAGAAGATGAAATTGATGGTGCCTCATGATGGTTCGAGTTCATCCCAAGCCGAGGGATTATCTGTTCGTGGCAGGACAAAGGAGAAGAACTCCAATAATGAAAACAGAGGCAAAAGTAAGAACGGCCACAGGGGCCGGTCGCAATCCATAGACAAGAAGTATTGTAGATATTGCAAGAGAGATGGGCATGACATCTCTGAGTGTTTCAAGTTGCAAAACAAAGAAAAGAGAAAAGTTAACAAACATGGTGATAATTCTGCTAACGTTGCTCGTGATGATAGTTCAGATGATGCTCTTGTCGTTATTGCTGGATGTGCTGAGACCAATGATGAGTGGGTACTTGACACTGCATGTACTTTTCATATGTGCCCGCATAAAGATTGGTTTACTACTTTTGGTTCCACTACTGCTGCTAGTTCCGTTTTCGGTTTTGATAATTCACCATGCAAGATTGAAGGCATAGGTTCCGTTTGAATCAAGATGTTTGATGGCGCTATCAGAACTTTGACAGATGTTCGGTATATTCCAAAGATGAAGAGAAATCTTATCTCTATGAGTGCCCTTGATGCAAAGGGGTATAAGTATTCAGGTGGAGATAGTGTGTTGAAGGTCACCAGAGGTTCCCTTATTGTGATGAAAGGTGACAAGTTCGACCAATGGTCTTTATTACCTTCGAGGTTCTACCATTTCAGGTAACGCTACTCCAGTTATTTCAAAGAATTTTGATTGTGATGCTGCTAACCTTTGGCATATGTATCTTGGACATATGAGTGAACTTGGTTTGGCAGAGTTAAATAAGAGAGGTCTTCTTAAAGGATACGAAACTGGTAAATTGAATTTTTTTGAGCATTGTATCTTCGGCAAGCACAAGAGGGTGAAGTTCAATACTTCGACTCATACAACTGAAGGCATTCTTGATTATGTGCATTCTGATTTATGGGGACCGTCTCGCAAGAAGTCATTAGGTGGTGCTAGTTACATGCTGACTATAATTAATGATTATTCAAGAAAAGTTTGGCCTTATTTCTTGAAGCATAAATGGCAAGCATTCTCAGCATTTAAGGAGTGGAAGATTATGATTGAAAGACAAACTGAAAAGAAGGTAAAAATACTTCGCACTGATAATGGTATGGAATTCTGTTCTAAGCAATTTAGGAATTATTGCAAGTCTGAAGGCATTGTCAGACACTACACCGTTCCTTATACTCCTCAACAAAACGGTGTTGCTGAGCGTATGAATAGAACCATTATTTCCAGAGCCCGTTGCATGTTGTTCAATGCAGATTTGCATAAGCGTTTTTGGGCTGAGGCCGCCTCCACTGCTTGTTATCTCATTAACCGTTCACCATCTATTGCTCTTAATAAGAAAACTCCAATTGAGGTATGGTCTGGTTCACCTGCTGATTATTCACAGTTGAGAGTTTTTGGTTGCACTGCTTATGCTCATGTTGATAATGGAAAATTGGAGCCTAGGGTTGTTAAGTGCATCTTTCTTGGTTATAAGTCTGGTGTTAAAGGTTTTAAACTGTGGAATCCTGAAACCCAGAAGGTTGTTATTAGCAGAAACATTATCTTTAATGAATCTGCTATATTACATGATTTTCCATCTAGTAATGTTCTCGTTGAGAGTGAACAGTGGACTACTATTCAGCATCCTATTGTTCAGGTGGATCATGTTGTTGATTCAGGTGATACATTCGGTAATGAAATTGTCGATGCACATGATGATCCCGTCGTTGATGATGAACATGCCACTCCCACTCCAAATCAGCCTATTGTTCCACCCGGTTGGAATCTTGCACGTGACAGAGTTAGGCAGGGTATTGATAAACCTAAAAGGTTAATTGAAGAGTGCAATATTGTTTCTTTTGCTTTATCTGTTGTAGAGGAAATTGAAGGTAATGCTGAGCCTTCTTCATATTCCGAGGCTATTATTTCTGGTGATAATAATAAGTGGATGACCGCTATGCATGATGAGATGGAATCACTTGAAAAGAATGACACTTGGGATTTAGTAAAATTGCCTAGAGAGAAGAAACCTATTCGTTGCAAGTGGGTTTTCAAGAGGAAAGAAGGTGTTTCTCCTAATGATGCGACAGGATATAAAGCAAGGTTAGTTGCTAAAGGTTACAGTCAGATTTCAGGTATTGACTATAATGAAGTCTTTTCTCCTGTTGTGAAGCACAGCTCTATTCGCACTTTACTCAGTATTTTTGCCATGCATGATTTTGAGCTGGAACAATTGGATGTTAAAACCGCATTCTTACATGAAGAATTAAAAGTGGATATTTATATGGAACAACCTGAAGGTTTTGTTATTCCTGGAAAAGAAAAACTTGTCTGCAAGTTAAAGAAATCTCTTTATGGATTGAAGCAATCCCCTAGATAGTGGTACAAGAGATTTGACACTTTTATGCTCTCTCGAGGTTTCGAAACGTCTAATTATGATAGTTGTGTTTATTTGAAAACTGTCAAAGGTTCAACTATTTATTTGCTCCTTTATGTTGATGATATGCTAATTGCTGCAAAGAGTATGTCAGATAATAATGAACTAAAGAAGCAATTGAGTAATGAATTTGAGATGAAGGATTTGGGTGCAGCAAAGAAAATTCTTGGGATGGAAATATCCAAAGATAGGCCATCTGGAAAAGTATATATAAGTCAGAAGGGATATATTGATAAAGTTCTTCGTTGTTTTAATATGCATAATGCCAAGCCAGTATGTACTCCGTTAGCTGCACACTTCAAATTATCAACAGCTTTATGTCCTAAGTCAGGTGCAGATATTTAGTACATGTCTAGAGTTCCCTATTCGAGTGCAGTTGGTTCACTTATGTATGCTATGGTTTGTTCTGGTCCGGATTTATCATATGCATTGAGCGTTGTCAGTAGATACATGGCTAATCCCGGAAAAAAGCATTGGAAAGCAGTTCAGTGGATTTTCAGATACCTGCGAGGTACTTCTAATGCTTATTTACAGTTTGGGAAAACTGGAGATGGACTTGTTGGTTTTGTTGATTCTGATTTTTCTGGTGATTTGGATAAGAGAAGATCATTCACAGGTTATGTTTTCACCATTGGTGGTTGTGCTGTGAGTTGGAGAGCAACTTTGCAGTCTATTGTAGCTTGTTCCACTACTGATGCCGAGTATATGGCTATTTTCGAGGCATGCAAAGAAGCTATCTGGTTGAGAGGTTTGTACAATGAGCTTTGTGAAGATTCATCTTGCCCTACCGTATTTAGTGACAGTCAAAGTGCTATATATCTTACAAAGAATCCAATGTATCATGAGAGAACGAAGCACATTAATGTCAGATTTCACTATATTCGAGATGTTGTTGCTGAAGATGATTAGAAGGTATGAAAGATAAGTATTCTTGATAATCCTGCTGATATGATGACAAAGCCAGTTCCTACCAATAAGTTTGAGCTTTGCTCAGGCTTAGTTGGTATTTCTCACTAGTCCTCTGGACTTTGACGCACAAGGTGTTTATGCTGATTTGGATGGAGTTATTCACTTTCTTCGACTACTGGAGGGAATTTGGCTCAAGGTGGAGATTTTTAAATTGTGATCCAAATTTTAGTACCGTATTGGACTATACATAGTACATACGGTGTGGGCCTTTGCGTTGGTACCGACGCGTATGAGTACAGCTCGTTTACTTGTCCTCCAAGGACTCTCATGTATTGCCCTCTTATATACTTCATATAGTCGCACCTAAGACGTCTCGTGATTGTAATACTCCTCCTCATAGTGATTGCGCCTTCGTGTATTCGTGGTTTTCTCCCGCAAGGGTTTCCACGTTAAATTCGTGTCTCTTGTGTCTCGTTTATCTCGTTATTATCTAACAGCTGTGTAGTGTACGTACTCACACATATCGTCCAGTTCTTTGTAATGTGGAACTGTTTGAGTAGCTCGACACGAGCATGTAGCTCAGAGCCAGCCAACAGCGTGAATGGTGCTGGGTCGATGGCGAACTCGAATCTTATATACTCCCTCCGTTTCAAAATATTTGTTTTTCTAAACATTTCAAATGGTTACAACATACGGATGTATGTAGACATATTTTTTAGTGTAGATTCACTCATTTTGCTTTGTATGTAGTCACTTGCTAAAATCCCTAGAAAGACAAATATTTAAGAACGGAGGGAGTAGTTCATAAAGTTCTCACATGCAGAAGGACAACTTTTGTCATGATTAATTAGATTCAAACTTTGAATGACTAGATTTTTTTTTCAAAATGGAGAATGGACAGGAATAATTTATTTTATTTTTACCATTTACCACGTTCCCATTTTCCGTACATAGTTTGTCTCTTCAATTCACTTTAACTATTTTTTCATTAGCTGTTTGTGTGACTGGTGACCAAAGTTTGGACCACGTTACCACACACATATTGGCAACCACAACAGTGACACTGAGTCTGTCTTGTTACAAATGTCCTACAACACATGGACAACCCTCTCACTGACGTCCAGCTACAGACTCCAGCCATACAGCCCTGTACAAACCTATAGACACAAAGGCCTACTCCGCCTGAACTCTGCGCCACACCTGGAGCACACCCTAGGTCCACGCATGTACCTACGCTAAGCTAGCACGATCCACCATGCATGTCCCAGAGGTATGGTGGCGTACATATATGCAAGATCCAGGGCGCCTCGCTAGCTCGGCCAGGACGACGTACTCAAGGCGTGACGCCGCCGGCGCCTCCACCGCCGTACCCGTCTCCCAGCCCGCCGAGGAGTGAATTGCAAAAAACATCGACATTGAAGGCTAGGGTTGCAGAAACCATAATTCTACGGATTTGTGCCAAAAAACACTAATTCTAAGCCTAATATTTTGCAAAAAACACTAGTCGCCAGCTTAATATTTTGCAAAAAACACAAAAAAAACACTAGTCGCCAGCAAAAAACACTAATCCTATGATCCAATCCTATGATCAATCCTATGAGCTCATTTACAACTCACACTCGGGGCGCTGTGAATTTTTTTTTTTTTTGTTTTGCGGTAGGGATTAGGGAGTTGGGAATCATTTACATAGTTGTGAAGAACAAAGGTAAGGGACAACAAAGTAAGGGACGGAAGATTCCCAACTTTCAGAAATTCTACTGGTAAGACAATGCTTTGCAAGACAAATCCGCAAGCATATTAACCTCTCTGTTACAAAAATCGTAACTAACACTTGTGAACTCCATCGCCAGGAGGGAGCACTCCGTCACAACAGGGACGTCGACTCCCATATACGTAGCCGGGTCAGATTGCCTCCAAAGCATGCATACAATCGGACTCTATGATGATCTTTGTGCATCCCAGGTTAGATGCTAGGTATAATGTTCAAAAAAAAAGGTTAGATGCTAGGTATAATCCAGAACGGATAGCCAAAATTTCAGCTGATCCCGCGCTTGATACATGAGGTAGAACTTGTGTCGCTGCTCCCAACAATTTGCCCTGGTCATCACGTGCAACGACGCCACATGCTCCAAGAAAATTCTCCTCACAAAATGATGCATCAACATTAATTTTTATAACTCCCCTACCTAGTTTTTTCCACACTTGATCTTTCTTGCGAATGGCCAATTTTGTTGTATTTGCTCGAACAAAGTTGGTAGCGAGAACTCGTATTGAAATAGCTGGTTGTTCCGGGGTTGGAACTGTCTCCCCTTTCGATACTTGCCTCCTCTGCCACCACATAAACCACATGGCAACCAAAATAAGCTCGGCCATGGGAATGTCCCCTGCTATCTTATGCAGTCGGATCAAAATATCCAAAGTAACAGATCCAGACCGGTCCTGTATAACAGCTTTATCAATCTCCTCTATTAACCTAGTGATGCCCACACAAGTCGAGCTCTATCACATGTGAATAAACAGTGATGAATGTCTTCCAGACCAACCTTACATATTGGGCATTGCGGGATCAAGGGAATGTGTCTGTCTGCTAGCACACCATAGCATGGTAGTACTCCCTTAAGTACTTTCCAACCAAAGTGTTTGATCTTTCCCGGTAAGCGGAGGTGCCAAATCTCCTTCCAGACCCCGTTTAGCTGAGCAGTTCCTGGACTGTTAGTCTCTCTATAATGCCGACCAAACTGATGATCAAATTCTGCATGATATGCCGAGCGTACTGAAAATGTTCCTGACTTTGTATATTGCCATGCCACAAAATCCTCTAATGCTTCAACATGTAGTGGGATTTGTAGTATTCTGCTTACATGGTGAGAACACACTCTGGATAAGTGCCTCATTCCACTGACCCGTATGCGGGTCAATTATACCTTGCACTTTTGATAACATAACCCCCCCCCCCCCCTCTAGGGGTGATAATTTTCCTTGACGGGCTTGATGGAATCCATGGATCCTCCCAAATGTTAATATGTGAACCAGTACCCAATCTCCAAATACATCCCCTCTTGAACGTTTGTATTCCCGCAGAGATTCTTTGCCATGTGAACGAGGAGCCTTTCTTTGGGCCAACTCTCATGATATTACCATAAGGGTAGTATTTTGCACCTAGGACCCGTGCACACAAAGAGTCAGGATTGTGGATCTGTCGCCAACACTGCTAACATAGCAAGATTAAAGCTATGAAGGTCTATGAATCCCATTCCTCCCTTCTTCTTTGGTACACACATCTTCCACCATGCAAACCAATGCATTTTCCTTTTTTCCTCTCCATCACCCCATCAGAAGCTCGATATTTCATCAATTATTGCTTTGCAGATTCCTTTTGGTAGTTTAAACACAGACATAGGATACGATGGAATTGCCTGAGCTACCGCTTTGAGAAGGATTTCCTTTCCTTGAATTGATAGGAATTTTTCCTTCCAACCCTTCAGCCGCTGACATACTCTGTCAACAAGATGTTGAAAGCAATCACTTCTATCAACACCCACAATTGTCGGAAGTCCCAAGTACATGTCAGACAAAACTTTAGTTAATATATTCAACATTCCACAAACATTCTCTCTTTTAATAACTCTGGTATTAGGACTGAAAAATACACTAGATTTGGGTGTACTTGCACGCTGTCCCGAGCTCTCACAGTACGTATCTAGAACCCTCTTCAAAGTACTTGCATTCTGTACCGTGGCTCTCATGAGAATTAGAGAATCATCTGCAAACAAAAGGTGAGATATTGAGGGGGCATTCCTTGCCACTTTTATTCCTTCAATTCCACCTATTTCTTCTTCATGCATTAGCATACTTGATAGTCCTTCAGAACAGATCAAAAAAGGTAAGGGGATAGGGAGTCTCCCTGTCTTAAGCCTCTGGTTGGTATAAATTCATCTGTCTCTGTGTCATTAAATCTGATGTGATATTTAACAGAGGAGAAGCACTCCATAATTAACTCAATCCATTGTGCATGAAACCCCAACCTCATCATCATCTGCCTCTAAACATCCCATTCTACTCTGTCATATGATTTTAGCATGTCCAATTTGACTGCACAAATACCATTTGACCCATGTGTTCGCTTCTTTATGGAATGAAAGCACTCATAAGCAATCAGCACATTATCAGTGATTAATCTACCTGGTACAAAAGCACTATGTGTAGGAGAAATCAACACTGGTAGGATTTTTTTCAACCTGTTCGCCAACATTTTTTAAATGATTTTGTACACCACATTACATAAGCTGATGGGCCTAAACTATGTAATTAACTCTGGGCTGTCCACTTTAGGTATTAGCACCACATTAGTGTCATTCCACCCATTAGGAATTTTCCTGTTATTTATCGCTTGTAACACTTCATCTGTTAGTTCCTCTCCAACGATGTGCCAAAAGTGTTTGAAGAAGATGGCATGAAACCCATCAGGCCTGGGGCTTCCATATCTCCTATTTGAAACAAAGCTTTTTTAACCTCTTCCCTCGTATATGGAGCAGTTAGGAGATCATTCATTGGCCCCGTCACCACATGTTTTACTGTATTCAACAATCAGCCCTGCCTCCGATAAAAACAGATTCTGGAAATAATCAAAAATCAGGGGCTTGAGGTTCTCATTCCCCACGACCCATGCATTATTATTATCTTTCAATCTCTTGATCAAGTTACGACGCCTACGGGCCGAAGCAAACTGATGATAAAATTTGGTACTATGGTCACCGCGGCGAAGCCACTTTGCATGCCCCCTTTGGGCCTAGTAAATCTCCTCCTGCTCAAGCAGGTTTTCAATTTTGAGCGTCAAGTCCTGCTGTTTTGCCCGCGCATTAGCATCATATGGCTCTCGCATCAGTGCTTCTAGTTCCTGCTGGGCTGTTTTCAGTCTGATGCGGGGGGCCTTTAGAACTTTTATGTCCCATTGGCGAAGATCTTTATGCACTGCTGCTAGCTTCTGACTAGTCGAGGGACAAAGCCCCCTTACAACTGCCTTCTGCCAAGCCGTTTTCACTACTTCCTCCACCAGTTTCTCTTCGAGCCATCTTGCCTCAAATTTTCTTCCTGGTCGACGCCGTTGAGCTGCGACACCCGCCAGGTATTCAGTATCCAAACAAATAGGTCTGTGGTCCGACTTGCCCATATCCAGGTTCACAAGACCACATAAAGGATGCATATCCGTCCATCCCGGATTTGATACTGCTCGATCCAACATTTCTCGCAGTCCTCCTCTGAAAAAGGTAAACTTGTCGCCATGGTAACCAATATCCTCCAAGGAGCAGTCTGACAGGGCATCTTTGAAAGCTTTTAGCCTAGACTGTTGCCGCTGGGCTCCTCCTTCTTTTTCTGACGACAGTAATATTTCATTGAAGTCACCAATAACAACCCACGGTAAGTTAGAGTGGGCACGAAGGTCTCGGATCAGCTGGTATGTTTTATTCTTATAATCCCAACTCGGTTCTCCATACAGACCCGTAAGCCTCCATACTCTACCATCCACTTCTTCAATCGAAACATCAATGCAATTAAACATATTAGTCCGGGAGTAGATCCTCACCTCCTTCTTCCAAACTAACAGTAAACCTCCGCTTCTACCATCAAGACAGGGGACCACAATCCTATGATCCATCCTCAGTTTCCTCATTACCTCTTCTGCCTTAGTCTCATCCAAATGTGTTTCAGACAGAAAAAATGCATCTGGATTATTCCGCCTCTGGATGTCCAGAAGCGATCTCACTGTCGGGGCCCCGAGCAAACCCTGACAGTTCCAACTTATAAGTTTCATTGCGATCGGCGACCCTCCCCGGAGGAGGACGTCGCTGGTTCTTCTGTTGGCTCTGCCATATTGGCCTTCAGCCTTTTGTTATCATGTATCTTTTGACGGGTACTCATGAGGGTTTTATCAATCTGTCCTCCACCTGTGTGTTCGATCAGTAGGACTTGATCGGTCACAAACCCTGGCGGCGGTGCCATAGAGGAGCTAACTTCTGTATTAACAGTCGCATCCTGATTAATGAGACGCTTTCGAACGATCGACACAACATTTTTACCTTGAAGATCATCCCCTCTTTCCATATCCCTGTTCTCAGATTCTTGGGGGGTTAGATCTCCAGTATTCCCCCTTCATGCACTTCTTGGTGCCATGTTTCTGTCATCACCAAATCCCCTCCCACTGTTCCACATCTCACCTCCTCGGCCTGAACCACGACCACCACCTCGGCCATACCCAGTTCCTCCCGATGGATCATCAAATTTAACCATTAACCAGTTGCCACATTCACAGTCCTCTGCTCTATGGGTTCCATCACCACATTCTGTTACCACATGTACGATCATACCACAGAAATCACAAAAGTCCCGGAGTTTTTCATATTCCACCGGGTACCTCTTGCTCTCTTTCAATGTCAGATGGACAAACCGAACTAGGGGAACATCTAGGGGGAGGAACACCCTAGCTCTCAGATATTTGGTCGGGTTAATTCGTCCTTCATTCACAATAACCTTTATTGGAGGGATACAAACCTTCCTCGCAATCTTCTCCGCAATTTCTTTGTTTTTCATAAGACCATCCGGGATTCTAACAATACATACCCAAGCGGGGATACGATCAAGTTTGTAGTCATTCACATTCGTAATTCCATCATATTCCTCAATGACTACTGCCACCTTGCGAAAGAGCCAGGGCCCTCCATTGATCACTCTGTTCCAATCACCAAGGCACATCAGTTGCGCAAGGAATATGTTTTCGCCCATTGGCTTGAAGGTCACACCCTGCGTCGCCGTCCACGCGTTCCTCATAGCCTTAAACAGGGATACATGACTGAAAGGTTTCTGGGTATGAACCCTAAAGACTGCAACCCATCTTGTCTCTTCGATCAACCCCTCAATCTCTCCAGACAGATCCAATTCCTCCTCTTCTTCGCCATGGAGATTTAGCCCCTGAAATATGTCCTCTAGGTTAGCCCTAATCTCTTCATGTTCAACCCTTCCGTCCTCGGCTCCCGCGACGGCAGCCGCCGCCGGAGTTTGCTCCGGTTCCACCATGCAAAGTCGTCGTCCCTCTCGCAAAGTTGGTGGATCACGCAAGGAACGCTCCGCGGGGGAGGTCTCACGTGAGATTTTGTGAATTTTGTTATAGATGGGAACCCTAGCGATCGCCGCCAGGGGATAGGTGGGAACCCTAGAGAGACTCTAGGGGACGACACTTTTCGCCTTAGTTGGGAATGTTTGTTAATCAGGAGGGAAAACCATACTTCAAACAGGAAAACCTTTTTTTAAGGAAAAACCCTATATAACGCATGCGTCCGCGAATGAGCGATGAGCTGGGACGGGCCATTAAGGCGTTACAGCGATCCCGTTTTTCGGAACCTTGGTTAAGCCGATTTTATAGGTTTTGCGAACGTTCTAGGAGTTTCTCACCGGTTTCTTCTTTTCTTCTTCTTCTTCTTCTTCTTCTTCTTCTTCTTCTTCTTCTGTTTCTTTTTTGTATTTTTATTTTGAAGTTTACTTTCCTTTTTCAACAAATGTACAGTTTTTTTTAAATAACAGAAATTTTAGAAATGATCAAAATTACGAAAAATGAACTTGTTTCTTAATTTGTTCATAAATTTAAAAAATGTGCGCATTTTCAAAAATTGGTCTGCATTTTCAAAAAATATTCATTGTTCATTATGTAAAAACATTATTCTCCTTTTCAAAATTTTCTCATAAATTCAAATAATGTTTGCGCTTTCCTTATTGAAAATTTCAGAAAATGTTCTCATTATTTAAAAAATCACCTCTGAAAAATTTTTTTCTTCTTAAAAAGAATGTTTGCGAAATTATTATTTTTGTCTTTTCGCAAAATGTCCGAAAATTCAAAAATGTTCTCATTTTTCTCAAGTTTTTATATAAATTATCGAAAAATGCAAATAAAAATTTCCGTGTTACTACAAAAGACCAAATGGAAATACAATCTCAGGTAAACCGCTGCTTTAATAATCGTGCCAAAATGCTACAGTGACCTGTTGCCACATTACCTCCCCGAATCGCTTGCCAGTATGACGCGTCGCTACATTACATAATGGGCCCACCCAGCCCTGCCGTCTCCTGTGCGTCGGGGCACTGTTGGACGCTGAGAGTGTCATACCTCCCATCAGGAGGAGGCCAGGTGAAGTAGGGAGGTCCTATTGAGCGCTTAAAGCACCGGTTCGCGCTGCTGCCTCGAACTCCGGTAGTCAAGGTCACTGCCCACACATGCTAATAACTAGACCAAGTTCAGTTTATTGATTACGACAGGAAACAATCCTATTTGACCCTTTTTGAGTACGGACATTGAACATATTGTAGTATTATATACCCACTATAAAATATTTGAATAAAAAACATAAATTTGAAAAGTCATTAACAAATACCATGAAATGAAACAACATAAAAAAATTCAAAAAGGTATGTACCAATTGAAAAAAAATCAAAAGTGTAAAAAATTCATGAATTTAGAAAATGTTCTCCGAATTTGGAAAACATTTATGGATTTTGAAGAAAAAATTCATTGGATTTTACAAAAGTTCACCCAATTTGAAAAAAGTTCATGAAAATTGGAAAAAGTTCATCGAATTTGAAAAAAGTTCAAAAATTTGAAAAAGCGTTCATCAAATTATAAATAAAGTTCACCCAGTTTGAAAATAGTTCACCCGACTTCGAAAAAAAATCATCGAATTTGAAGAAGTTCATCAAAATTGGGAAATTTCAAAGAATTAAAAAAAGTTCACCAATTTTAAAAAGAAAAAAGTTCATCTATTTAAAGAAAAATGTTTGTGAATCAAAAAAGGGAAAAAAAGGGACACAGAAAAAAGAAAAGGGAAAAAGGAAAGAGAAAACGGAAAGTAAAGGAAAAAAAAGGAGGAGAAGAAAGAAAATAAGAAAAACATCAACGTAATCACGTCAACGTGAGGTGGTTGGCAGCGAACTAACCTATGGTACGATGGTCAGAGGGACAGTGGTATCCCCAGCTCACTAGGGTTTCAAGTCCTGGTGCTCGCGTTATTTCAGGATTTCCGACGATGCACTTTCAATGGGAGGATACGTTCCCGTCGACGACGAGGTGCGTATGGTGTCGTAAATCTCAAGATGTATGTCGTCTCAATCCCTCAAAAGGTGCTCATAGAGGTAGGGTGTACGTGTGTGCATTCATAGGGATGAGTGTATGCGCGTATGTATGAGCTCTTGTGTCTGTATTGTGTTAAAAAAAAGGTACGATGGCTAGGTGGTTATCACGTCTTAAACAAAACTCACAGGTCACGGGTTCGATTCACTGTTTGTTGTTCTTTTTCCCATTTTAGAAAATAGAGAAAAACATGATAATGGGCCCGCCCAACTAACAAGAGGGGGGTGGCAAGTGCTGGCAATTTTTTACGAAATTTTTAGTGTTGGCAATGCTAAATATAAATTAAGAAATTTAGTGTTGGCAATTTTTTTTTACAAAATTTAGTTTGTTGTGATAGAGCTCGGAGTGAAAAACAGAGGAACCATCACAGTTTGGAGTGAAAATAAGAGGAAATCATCATCTTCGATTTCAGCAAGAATATTAAGATAAATTTTCATAGTAAAAGAGATGTCGCATGAAGAAAATATATAATCAATGTCTCCTAATAAATCGATGCTAAATATCATCCATCTAGAAATTCCAGCAAAATTAAGGCAAGCTCCCAACTTACGACTTGAGTCCTATTGTCACTTGGCCAACATCAAGAGTCACACGTCTCATCTATCTAGAAAGGTTGCTTGATGGAGATGTAAAGGACATTTGTATATGTGTTCTTCAAAAATAAAATAAAAATATTTGTAACATAGATAGAAGAGAAATGGAAATCCTAGGACGTGTTTGGTTGCGTGCATAAGGCCCAACCAGGCCCGCGTGGGATGAAAAACGATTGTTCTGTTGCCTGGGATGCATCTACATATCGGGCCGCATAGAACTTAAAGCAGTCCCGGGTCAAGCCCGCGAGCTACTGCCGAATCGACAGTTTCTCGGCAGTCAGGCTCGCTACGACCACGCGTGGCTCTTGGCTGCACGCCTCGTGGAGCGTGGGAGACGGACGTGACGTCTCAATAACTCACCTTTCTCTCGTGTCACCTCCTTCGCCTCCATTCACACCACTCTCCTCTACTCCATCACTGCTCGTTGCTCACCTCTCCTCCGATGGCTCGCCCGCCGCCGCATCATCCCCTCACCCACATTGATGTTGGCAGCAACCGCATCCACGAGCGGTGGATTGCCGGCCTCGCGAACTCGGACGTCAACCTGATGGTAGCCCTCCGTGTGCCATCGCCAATCTGCACCAGGCTCCAAAGTCCAGCCAATGTTGTGCTGGCCGCTCCATCTCCGCTATCGTATCCGAACCTCGTGGTCCTGGGTTCGATGGTGCCGTCGAAGGGGCCGGCCATCGCGCCGCAGCTCGGAATCCTTGTGGGTGGTTTTTTTAAGCTCATTCTAGGGTTTTCTTTGGGCAGCACGGCGGAGCCATGCACAACGGTGCCCTATTCCTCGACCTCCGACATGGCCATGAGCACCGGGGCAATGCTGACGGCCTCTGCTTATGTCGGCTTCTCCTCCACTTTGCACCCCATCTTCTTCGCGCGGGGTTTACTCCCTGACAGGCGTACGATCGTGTTCGGAAACGTACTAGAAAACAAAAAAAATCCCTACGATCACCCAAGAACAATATGAAGATGCATAACGGGTTGTGATCAAAACGATCGTTACCAACTCCGAGAATGCAGCGGAAGTAAACAAGTCGGTGTAGATCATACTTGGAGTCCCTCAAACATTCATGACGATCCCACGAACCGCCCACGAACGATTCCTCGAATGGAAGACCGAAAGCACAACCTCTCTACTTGGTTGCAAGCGTACGGTCTTCACGATCCGGCAGCGCTTCACCGTCCAGAGCTAATCATCGCCGGAGAATTAGAGGGAGGAGATTCGAAGAACACGAGACTTCTAATTATGAGGATTAGGAGTGGTTAGGGCTAGCTCTAATTAGTCAACTAGGACCAACAAGAACTAGAACTAGATCAACTAGTGGAGGCTCCAAAACTTATGTATCAATAGGGAAAAATCCTCTAGTATATATAGGTTAGGAGGGGAGGAGAGGGCAGCCACCAAGGGAGGAAAGCCTCCCTTGGTGCGTCGGCCAGGGGAGGGGAGGCCAACTGCCACCCCAAGTAGTATCCCCCCGATAGGATAGGGGGCGCCACCTCCGCTAGGGCCTTCATGGCCCAAGTTTCCTTCCACCTCTTGGCCTTATTAGGCCAATCGCTATTGACTTAAATATATATTTGTTCTAAATATATTTATACCATTATATATATATATATATATATATATATATATATATATATATATATATATATATATATATATATATATATATATATATATATATATATAATTTAGCAGCCCCAGAAACATTCTCCACCTATATATATTAATCCGTAATACCCGGTATTACCTGAATTTCACCGAAACCCTTCCGGTGACCCCGAAACGCTTCTGGAACCTCTTGGAACTATTCGGGATATTAATGAAACAATTCCACAAATATATTCTCATCACTCCTGTCCAACTAACACTCAGCAGATCGTGATTACCTTAAGCTTGTGACCCCATAGGCTCAGTAAACCATAGACATGAATGAAATCCCTTCATTCAGTGATCGATAGCGAAACCGTGGACATCCATATCGATCCCTATGATTACATGAATGATATTCGAGTGAAGCTTTGGTTGTCATGTGACGTTCGCTTTGCTTCATGATACTTTAGAAAACCCGGTGTGCATCGGTATGCTTCTGAGTTATCACCATGCTCACTATACTATTGCTCCCGTTGCCGGGTTTGTTCTTCTTTCTCGTTGACATGTTCCGAAATCCGCGTGACATAGTCACATATGTCTAGCCAGACGATGAAGGATGCCGTCACACTGAGAGGGCCCTAAGAATATCTCTCCATCATCGAAGGAGTAAATCCCACTCTTGAGCTGTCCGGTCACTTGTCAAACCTTTCGGTGTGCCTGAAATTTTTCGTTATGATCACCTTGTTACAGATGACGTCTGAGCAACCCCAAAGCCTACCGCCTGGTAGGAAGTGACCGACACACTCTCATGGTCTGAGGAACTAAAACACATTCTAACACTCCATGTTATAACAGATGATTTTAGATGATATGATCATAAAGTATAACAGACAAGTATTGGGTCGATTCAGTATGATCGTTCTTCTAACGTCATACCCTCAATATTGTTTTAGGACTATCGTTACACTTAACGGTATCCTAAAATCTGGAAAACGTGATCACCAACAACACTTGAGCCGGTCTTAGAGGCGAGACCAGAACCTATTGTTTACCGTTTATCATTTCACACGTGCATATGGGTTTTCCAATGAATTGCATATTCCAAGATCATAACAGTTATAGCATGAAATATAAACTCTTGATTATGCATAACATAAATATAATCTCTATTCCTAATGGAGCAGTTGGTAGTCTTTGTTCCAGGATTTTTTTCGTCCCACCTTGTCTGGTTTTTTTTCAACCGGTTTTTTTCGTCACACCATCCCCACCCCCACCCCACCCCACTCACCGCACGCAGTCAGGTTCCGTTTCCCCCCTTACTCCCCGATTCATGCATGCCAATCAATTCTTTCCAAACGCAATAATGCATGACAATCAATTCTTTCCAAACGCAATCAATTAACTTAAGGTAACCAGACACAATCAATTCATTCATGACAGTCATCAATCTCCTTTCCTCGGGCGATTTTCAAACGCGATATCAAACGCGATATCTCCTTTCCAAACACAATAATGCATGACAATCAATTCTTTCCAAACACGATATCTCGGGCGATTTTCTTGCTCCCGATATTTTTGCATGCGATAATGGTGCTAGCCAATCTGTTAACAAATCAGAAGGAAACAATCACGTGTATGTAGGGAAGATAATCGTGGAGATTGCAGGGCAGTTAAGGCCGTGCGTCACATGCAGGAAGGATTTCCCGAGTTCAGCGGAAGAGAAGGAAATAAATCTCTAGGCTTCTCTCCCGACCCCATTGACGGCTCTGCATATATCTCTTTCTTCTCTCTCTCTGGCTGATCCTTTGTGGGCACGTTCATCAGGTGTGGAAGAGAAGTTGTGGACGCTGGCGACCAGACGGCAGCCGGGACGGGCTCACTGGTGTAAAGCACCTCAAGACCGTCCTCCCGGTGACACTGCGCCACGACCGCCGTTGTCTCTGCGCTCCGCTCGTCACGTCCGTCACACCCGCCGAGGTAAGCTCCTTGCATTTACGTATTAGCAACTGACGGATCAACTTCTACATACGCTTATGTGTCGTAATCGTTGCATGTGTTCCGCTGTCGACTAATGATTATGTTGTTTTAGATGGATCTGAATGAGATAAGTGAAAATGCATGTGCTATTAATTTTACTAAAATGAAGGAATACATCATGTCCTTCCCTAGCAAAACCAAGTTGGTGAATATCCATGACACAACCTTGACACGTCGAGATTTGGAATGTCTTTTAGAAGATGAGATATGGATGGAGAGTGAGGTCAGCTAAGATATATAAACCGATGGTCATACTTACACACATCAAGAATGTCTAATTTATTTATTGTTTTTTCTATTATAGGTCATAAATGCATATATTTACTGTCTAAGGCTCCAGGAAAATTTTTGTAAAGCGGGTGCACGTGTATTCTTAGAAAATACATATGATTCAGCTATACACTTTGGTTTTTCTGAAATGAGTCTGGCATATTCATGCATGGGTATAGACCCACCATTCATTCTATTATTCTACTTATATGTAATGGATATTTTGAAACTATACAATATACTCAAGTACAGTAAATTATATTATTTTCAATTCCAGTTTGTCATTTCATTACCAATGTTCATATTCCTACAAAAGGAAAAAATAAATCTCACTTAAATATTTTGCAACCAATTCCCGCAGCAACGCGCGGGGTATCATCTAGTAATACAATATTATTGTCTCTAGGGCATATTTCCAACAGCTCGAACTCCAACCGTTCCGGTAAGTAACAAATTTCCCCACTGCTCATACATGTAGATTAGGGTTTTCTGCATTACACATGACAAGGAATTGATCGGATTCGATTCCAATCGAATTGAATCGAATCGATTCCTTCTTGGCTGTTACTATTCATGTTGTTCATATTGTTCATGGGCAGGGTAGATTGGTTCTTGCATAATAGGTGGTTACATTGTAGTTCGCAGATAGTGGTAGATTAGAGCCGACATAGATAGGGCTTGTGCTCATGATGTTCATAGGCATGGCTTGTGTTTGATGTTGGACCATGATTGGTGCTGGCATGGGGAGGTTATGTTGCACCATTTCATTACGTGCATGGTGGTCATGGTAGGTAGGACAAAAATTCATGTTCATACACGTTGTAGGACCATAGTGTTTCCTTGTTTAGGTAGTAGTACCAATCTCGCATGCTGCCAAATGTGGAAGTGATCACAACTTGTACTACTAGCTTTAGAACATGGCCATGATGTTTTGCAAACTGCACTGATCAGTGGCTGGTGCCCATGAGCAAGTGCCACTCATGACCGACACTTGCTCTTTGGCAAGTGCCACTGATCAGTGTGTGATGCCAGTGCCCTGTTACTAACCCATGTCATCTTACTTGACTAGGTGATGAAGACGGAGTAGGACACCGTGTGCTAGCTATCCCCTAATGCGAGAGAACTAGATGCGGACAACCAAACAATGTGCATATCTTACATTAGAGGCTGCATTTGCTCAACCATCCTCGTGTGAGCCAGACTTGAGCTAGTCAGGCCCGTCTGCTACGGCTGCCAAACACGCCCTTGGCGAAGACCTTGTCGGTGTCCGAATCGGCCATGAAGCGGATGGCTGCGACGTGGCAGAGGACCCGCCTCATGATTAAGGATTACCAGCTAACACATTTCCAGTGAGCCACCCACGTGCGCTTCCTCGCATCGCTCGGTCCTAGCTCACTGGAAACAGCCGGCAGAGGCTGTTTCTAGCAAGCCAGGCCCAGATGTGCTTTAAGAATCGCGTTATCTAGGCCCAATAGTACTTGCATATGTAACCAAACAACCCAACATCAAAAAGATACTGCATACATCGGACCTGATTGCGATTTTGTGGGCAACTAAATGCATCCCTGGTGTTTCTTCGTGGATGGCAAATGCCATATTTGCCTAGTACATAATGAAATGCACTGGACAAACAACCTTACACTAGACAGAATTTTGGATTCCAGTATTGGACATAGCAGGGGAGGGGAGGTGACTGTGCCACCGCCAAAACGCGTTTTAGACATGGTGCACAAAATACTGGGTTGCACTGGATAGGTCCTCATGATAGCTAGCTAAATTAATTGAGAGCCACACATATAGTTGAAACCAAAAGAGTGGTCCAACACTTGTCGCCAGAGGCTTGCTCCTCTCTCCGGAAGCCATTCCAAACCATGCATGCAGCGAGACGTGCCCCCGACCGTCCACTTTGCCCGTCAAAAGAGATGGCAACCACCTCGTATATAAAAACTCTATGCAGCTTCACCGTTCGTCGCTCACAACAGGAAGATAGACACATGCACCAGGAATCTATTAGCGCTCAGCGTCAGCCATGGCCGGCCTGCCTCGCCTCGTCGTGCTCCTGCTCCTCGTCTTCGCCGCCCCTGTCGCCCAGCCCACCCCCTACAGCGACAACCTCCAGGACGCGTGCAACAAGACGCTGTTCCCGAAAGTGTGCATCCAGTCGCTGACGACCAACCCGGAGTCCCGGACAGCGGACGCGCGCCGGCTGGCCGAGCTCTCCGTGTACGTGGCCAAGGAGGTGGGCACCACGGTGGCCGCGTTCGCTCACCACGAGCTCAGCGGCGTCAAGGAGGACACCCTGTTCAAGTGCCTCGACGGCTGCTCCGACGACATTGAAGAGACGGTGGCGCACCTCAGCGCCCTCACCCGCGAGCCCACCAACGCCAAGTTCTGCGAGATCAAGTCGTGGCTGTCCGCGACGCTGGGCGGCTCCAACACCTGTGAGGAGAGCTGCAAGGACGCGCCCATCAGCGATGTCAAGAACGCCGCCGTGACCAAGAGCCTCGAGTTCGAGAAGCTGCTCCGCGTCACGCTCGACCTCATCACCGAGGCGTCCGGCTCCATGTCCGCCGCCGGTGTCGCCGTGGCGCCCACGGCGTGGGACGGCAGCGCTTCAGGATCCTACGGCGCCAGCGCGCCGGACTCCTACGGTGCGAGCGCACCTGAGTCGTCGTCCGGCAGTGCCAGTGCACCGGCCTCCTACGGCTCCAGCGCATCGGCCTCCGAAGCACCATCCACTGATGCGTCGGCGCCCTCGAGCGCACCTACCTCCGTGTCATCGTCAGCTGACGCGCCGGGCTCCTACAGCTCCAGCGCACCGGGCTCCAAAGCAACATCCGCCGATGCATCGGCGCCCTCGAGCGCACCAACCTCCGACGCGCCGTCAGCTGACGCGCCGGCTTCCTCCTATGGCGCCGCCAGCGGGCCAGCTGCCGATGCACCGTCGTCATCCCCATCGGACGCGGACGCTCCATCTTCCGGCGCTGCCGACGCACCATCATACGGGGATGCCGGCGCAGCGTCCCCGTCCGGCGCCAGCGCTCCTGAGGCCGATTCGACAGCATGAGAAACGCGCGCCCTGCTGATGCTTTGGTACCTAGGGTAAACTTTTTCGCTCTAGATTCTACCCGTCGTCTTGTGCTGCTGTGCGCGAGAAGATGCTCATACTGATGCACTTATGGTCTTTAGTCCGTGGTTGGTCGAGAAACCAGGTAGAATGGAATGTCATGGCTTCCATTCCAAGTGTAGTGAGTCAATTTTGTATCTTATTTTTTATTTAACTATTCATCATGGGTGCAAGTGCAATGCACCTACATGTAGCCATACCTTTTCTAGAATGGAATGGTTCCTCCCGGCCCAGTGTTTGAGCTCACCTGGTGGTAACCTTTTGTATGTATAACACGCAAACAATATCGTCAAAATGTACAACATATCAATATAAGGTTTCCAACCACTCCTCTTGAGGTGCGGCGATTTGCTCACTCCGCTCACACTCTCAAACCTCTTGCTCCCCCTCCTCCCCTCCTCAGATCCTTCGCGGCGGCGGTGATGGGCGACCGGCGAGCTGAGAAGCGGCCCCTGGAGGCTGCGGACCCGGAGGCTGAGCGGCGTAGGGAGAAGGAACTCCGTGACAAGGCCAAGAGATCGATGCGGGATCACTCGGATGGGCGAGATGGCCGTGCGTGGACCGATGGGGCGCGCGAGCACGGCGGGCGCGAGGGGGATTGGGGTCCCCCTCCCCCCATGGTGGATCCAACAACAAGCTAAGAAGAATAAGAAGCAGAGCTTCCAGCGTCGGCGTGCGCTGGAGAAGAAATCGGAGGGGCAGCTCCATGCGGGGGGCAGCACGGAGGCCCCGCTGCCCAAGAAGCCTCGGGCCACCCCAGATCCGTCGGGTTTGGCTCTCCCTGGGGTTTCTAAGGGCAAGGCGACGGAGCCTATTCCGGTGGAGGAAGCTCCAGAGGTGGAGTGCTTCAAATGCGGCCGCCTCTGCCACTATCAGTCTAGGTGTAAGTTCAAGCCTCTTTGCGTGCTGTGCAAAGAGGAAGGACACGCCTCGGCTAATTGTCCGACGAGGGGGCGGCAACTTCATCTGCAGATCATGGTGAGTGCTATTTCCGGAGAGGGTTTCTTCTGCCTGGAGTATGATGACGACGACGAGCTGGAGACTCCCATCGACGAGCGCATCAAGAACGCGGCGATTCTCTCTGCGGAGCCAGGGAAGCTGACGCTCCGCATTCTCAAACAAGAGTTGAAGCATATGGTGGCAAACGATTGGGACTGGCAGGTAACTCAAGTTGGCGATGATGATTTCCTAGTGGTTTTCCCTTCTGCAGACCTCTTACACATGGCCAAGTCTAGTGGCAAGCTTTTCCTCTCCATCCATGACATAACCGCAAGGGTGCGGGATATGCTTCACGAAGAAATCCAACCTATGCTAATGCCAGAGACATGGGTCCGTCTCTACGGCATCCCGAAGAAACACAGGCGCGAGGACCGCATCAAGGAGGGCCTACGGATGTTGGGTCGGCCAAATGTGGTCGATGAACTTTCGCTGATCAGGTTGGGGCCTGTCAGGATGAAGATTGCTTGCCGTGCGCCCGAGAAGCTCAATGGGGTGGTGGAAGTCTGGTTCAACAGTGAGGGATATCAAATCAAAGTGGAACGGGAGGTCCTCCCTAAGCGCGGCGGCGAGCGTGCTCACATGGTGGTGGCAGCCACAAACCCTCCCAAGATCGCGGCTCCTGCCAAGGGGCTGTGTGCGCCGCTGCCACCCGCCCATGGCTCGAACCCTAGCGGCTCCGTTGGGGCTCGCGTGCTGGGCACGACCAAGGCCGTCATCCCCCCCATGCCTGTTGCTACGGACGAGCCCGACGAGAGTTTAAATGACACCTCCATTGACACAGAAACTTGGGAGAAGCTGGGAGCTTTAACCTCTGAGGTTTGGGCCATAGGGATGGCGACCCAAGATACGGCCGTCAGTGTCCCCCCGCTGGCTCGGGCGCTCGACACCTCCTTCAATGAGTACGGGTCCAATTTGGAGGCTTTACCTCTTGCGTGCAAGGTTGGGGCCGACACGTCTAAGCTGCCTCCTCCCTCCAACACTCCTATGAATGAAGATCAAGAGTTGGTGGTGCTTGGCGACTGCGAGCTGACTCCGGGCCCGCGTCGGGGTTCGAACAGTGCGGGACGTCAACCTAAAAAGACGGCGGGACGGAAGCCGGCCTCCAAAGCACCAACGGCGGCGGTGGGGAATTCTACGGAACTGGGCGGAGAGCTGGGATCGGCTTTAGGAGCCACCGGGACCAACAGCAAGGCCAAGCGATCTAAGGCGACGCCGGTGGCGCAACGTGCTCCTAGTGCCCGTGCCAAGGCCAAGCTGGGCGAACTTTTGTCCATGGAAAGTGCGCAGCTCCGCATCGCCGACAAGAACATGGAGGCCGCAGGTCTGGATGCCGTTGGGGAAAGCGCGTGATGAGCAGTAAATGCAAGCAGTGATGGAGAAGATTAAGACGGTGACGAGGCTGACACGACAACATGACGGATCTCCTCCTCCTGCCACTTAGGTGCTGCGGTTTTTGGCTATCTGCCCTTCCCGTGCTACTCTCTGTGTTTGTTTTCGGAAGGGCATGGTGACCCTTATTCGCAAACTTTTTATGGTCTGTAATAATGACTTATGTGTGTGTGATGACGTTGCCCTTATGGCTTTATTAATTTAAAGCCGGACGCCTCTAGCGTCTACGTTGCGAAAAAAAAAAACACAAACCAAGCTTTTCCTTTATATGTTGAGAAAGTCAATCAGAAATTTAGTAATCAATCCCATAAAAAGAAAATATTTAACACAAAAAATAGTTTAACACTTGATCATTTCCCAAGTGCATTGTTGCTCCTAAAAAGTAATCAATCGAAAAAACCAAAATCAGTGCTCCAAAATGCTTTCGAAAGTAGCATTTTGGGAGCACCGATTTTGTTTTTTTTGTCACGCCTTCTACAATGTGATCTCATGATGAAAATTTGGAAGCACTTAGAAATTTTGTCAAAGTTTACCATAAAAAATATTCAGAATATTTTGAATTTGTTTTTAATTTTTATCGATTTTATTGTTCATCCAAGCTCAGATACTCCGTGCTCACATATCAAGCTTATACTTTCAGCTAGTTGAGAAAGTCAATGGAGAAAATTCAGTAATCAATCTCATAAAAAGAAAATATTTTTCACTAAAAATACACTTGATCATTTTCCAAATGCATTGTTGCTTCCGGATCGCGGCGGCTCTCGGTGGCAGTCTGATGGTCTTTGCTTCAGTGCGGCTAGGACATCCGATTGTGGCCATCGTTGGGCGGCGGCTCTGGGTATCGGTCAAAAGCCATGGCAAAATCCCCGCGTGGCTGGCCGATGCTACCAGCGACGGTGCCTGCATGTGTCATATGTTCCTTGGGTGTGCTATCATGGCCCTGACCATGCGCCCTCTCAGAGCCCAGGGGAGACCCTGATTCCGCTTACCAGAACTGGAAGCGGCTACGTTGAGACAGAGTTCCCTTGATGAAGGCCCTACCTTGTACCTTGGCTACTCGCATTGTCCTTGGTATTGTAGCTTGGGACATACTCCCTCCGTCCGAAAATACCTGTCATCAAAATGGACAAAAATGGAAATATCTAAAACTAAAATACATCTAGATATATCTCCTTTTATTCATTTTGATGACAAGTATTTTCGGACGGAGGGAGTATCAGGTTTCGGTGTGGGTTGCCTCTTAGGTCATGGGCCTCGTTGATTCTACCTGTTCTCTCGTGTTCCTATACTAGCGAGAATATGATGATGCACTTGTGGTCTTTAGCGTGTGTTTTGTTGAGGAACCAAATTGAATGGAATACCATGGTTCCCATGTAATGTAATTGGTACGTTTCATTCTTCCGTTTGGTTAGAGTCAAATGGTATACTAGTAGAAAATAGGGCTTTGGTTGGGGCCTGGCCAGCCCATTAGTCCCGGCTCAGTCACGAACCTGGACCCATGGGGCATATGTCCCGGTTCGTGCGCCTAGGGGCTCAGCCGGGCCTCGTGGGGCATCTGTCCAGGTTCGTCTGGACCCATTTGTCCCGGTTCCAGGCACGAACCGGGACCAATGGTCCTCGCTCCTGGCCCACACCCACTGGTCCCGGTTCGTGGCTGGAACCGGGACAGAAGGGGGACCTTTAGTCCCGGTTCCTGCCACGAACCGGGACCAATGAGTTGCCTATATATACCCGATCGCCGGCGAGCAGAACAATCCATACTGCTCTGCTTTTTCTGGCCGGCGAGGGGGGAGAGCTTTGTGGTGCTCTAGCTCACCTCCTATGCACATGAGGTGTTCGATGAAATGCATGAGCCACACTAGTTAAGCTTTCTCCTCTCGAAGCTCGACCTCCAAGCTCTATTTTCTCCGAGATTTGTCTAGGTTTAGCGGTCCATCACGTCTCGTCCCCGTCTTCACCGCCGTCGATCGCCCGCGCCGATCTCGTCGCCGGCACCACCGTGGTGAGCCACTTGTTCTGTCTATGATTTTCTTACTTTTATTATTGCTTGTTATTATTGCTTTAGATAGATATTTGTCTAATTTTCTTACTTTTATTATTGCTTGTTATTATATAGTGCAATGGTTTTGGTATCCGCCCACGTCGGCCCTCGTCCTGTCTATGATTCGGATGTGGTATATTATCTTTAATTTATAACTATTTGTTTTAGTGTTTATGACAATTATGCCGACCAACATGACATAGATGTTTTTATCTAGGAGGTAGTTGAACCGGAAATTCCAACCGACCCTCTTATGGAGAGGTTAAATTTAGTTGAAAAGGAAAACATTTACTTGAAGGAAAAATTGGAAAAAACTGAGGAGGAGAAGATGGAATTGAAGTTGTATGTTGCGGAAGTCGTCGATGATCACAAGATCAAGATGGACCCTATTGTCAAGAGGTTAAATTTAGTTGAAGAAAAAAACAATTACTTGAAGGAAAAAAATTAAAAAAAAATTGAGGAGGAGAAGTTGATATTGGAGTTGCATGTTGCGGATGTCGTCGATGATCACAAGATCAAGACGGATGTCATGCGCTTGAAGAGTAGAAAATATGTCATTCATACCGAGGCTTGGTATCATTATGCCGTTGGATCAATTGGTACCTTGGTTGCGATTATGATCGCATTTGTTGTTGCGTTGAAATGTTTTACATAGTTTCAATGTATGATTTAATTAGATGCTCTGGAGAGCTATGTATGTACTTTGAATTTAATGTGATGATGAACTTCTATTAATTTGATCACTTATCTATCCATGATATTCTGTAATGGTTTTTGGCACACTTAATTATATATATATATATATATATATATATATATATATATATATATATATATATATATATATATATATATATATATATATATATATATATATATATATATATATATATATATATATATATATATATATATATATATATATATATGCAAGCAGATGAACCGGCAATGGATTTACGGTGACAGACACACCTCCGAGTACATTAATGGCGTGCATAATTTTCTTGAAGTAGCTGAGGCAAACAAGCAGAATGGTTTTATGTGTTGTCCATGCCTTAGCTGTGGGGATACAAGGTCTTACTCTGACTCGAAAACCCTTCACACCCACCTGCTTTATAAGGGTTTCATGCCACACTATAATTTTTGGACCAAGCACGGAGAAATATGGGTTATTGACCGGAGATGAGTCTCGGTCATGTCTACATAGTTCTCGAACCCGTAGGGTCCGCACGCTTACCGTTCGATGATGATCGATATTACGAGTTTATGTATTTTGATATACCGAAGGTAGTTCAGAGTCCCGGATGTGATCACGGACATGACGAGGAGTCTCGGAATGTTTGAGACGTAAATATTCATATATTTGAAGGTTATATTTGGACATCGGATGAGTTCCGGGGGTTATCAGATAAATACCGGAGTACCGGTGGGCTACCGAAACACCCCGGGGGGTTGTTGGGCCTCATGGGCCCAAGTGAAAGAAGATGAGGCGTGGCTAGCTTGGGGTGCGCGGCCCCCCTAGCCCAAACCGAATTGGACTAGGGGTCCGACCCCCCCTTTCCTTCTTCTCCCTCTCTTCCTTCCTTCCTCTCCTACTCCAACTAGGGAAAGAGAAGGAATCCTACTCCCGGTGGGAGTAGGACTCCCCATGGCGCTCCCCTCCTCCTTGGCCGCCTCCTCCTCCCCTCCCTCCTTTTTATATGTGGGGAGGGGGCACCCCACAGACACACAAGTTGATTTTAGCCGTGTGCGGTGCCCCTCCCCACAGATACACACCTCGGTCATACCGTTGAAGTGCTTAGGCGAAGCCCTGCGCCGTTAGCTTCATCATCACCCTCACCACGCCGTCGTGATGACGAAACTCTCCAATGACGCTCAACTGGATCAAGAACTCGTGGGACATCATCGAGCTGAACGTGTGCTGAATGCGGAGGTGCCGTGCGTTTGGTGCTTGGATCGGTTGGATCGCGAAGACGTTCGACTACATCAACCGCGTTACTAGACGCTTCCGTCTACGAGGGTACGTAGACACACTCTTCCCTTTCATTGCTATGCTTCTAGTAGATAGATCTTGCGTGATCGTAGGATTTTTTTTGAAATACTACGTCCCCCAATAGTGGCATCATGAGCCAGGTCTATGCGTAGATGATATGCACGAGTAGAACACAAATGAGTTGTGGATGATAATAGTCATACTGCTTACCAGCATGTCATACTTTGATTCGGCGGTATTGTTGAATGAAGCGGCCCGGACCGACATTACGCGTACGCTTACGCGAGACTGGTCTACCGATGTGCTTCGCACACAGGTGGCTGGCGGGTGTTAGTTTCTCCAACTTTAGTTGAATCGAGTGTGGCTACGTCCGGTCCTTCTGAAGGTTAAAACAACACACTTGACGAAAAATTGTTGTGGTTTTTGTATGCGTAGGTAAGAACGGTTCTTGCTAAGCCCGTAGCAGCCACGCAAAACTTGCAACAATAAAGTAGAGGACGTCTAACTTGTTTTTGCAGGGCATGTTGTGATGTGATATGGTCAAGACGTAATGGATTATACATTATTGGATGAGATGATCATGTTTTGTAAAGTTATAGGCAACCGACAGGAGCCTTATGGTTGTCTTGATACGTCTCCGTCGTATCTATAATTTTTGATTGTTCCATGCCAATATTCTACAACTTTCATAAACTTTTGGCAACTTTTTATACTATTTTTTGGGACTAACATATTGATCCAGTGCCCAGTGCCAGTTCCTGTTTGTTGCATGTTTTTGTTTCGCAGAATATCCATATCAAACGGAGTTCAAACGGAATAAAAATGGACGGAGATTTTTTTGGAATATATGTGAATTTTGGGAAGCAAAACTAACACGAGACGATGACCGAGTGGGCCTCGAGGGTGGGGGGCGCGCCCCCCTGCCCAGGGCGCGCCCTGGGCCCTCAAGGCCACACCGTAAGGCGGTTGATGCCCTTCTTTCGCCGCAAGAATGGTAATTTCCGGGTAAAAATCGTGTCAAAAGATGAGCCCAATCGGAGTTACGGATCTCCGGGAATTTAAGAAACGATGAAGGGCCAGAATCTGGGAACGCAGAAACAGAGAGAGACAGAGAGACAGATCCAATCTCGGAGGGGCTCTCGCCCTCCCACACCATGGAGACCATGGACCAGAGGGTAAACCCTTCTCCCACCTAGGGAGAAAGTCAAGGAAGAAGAAGAAGAAGGAGGGGGGCTCCACCGGGGCCATCATCGTGTGACGGCGATCTACACCAACACCTCCATCATCTTCAGCAACATCTCCATCACCTTCCCCCATCTATCTACAGCGGTCCACTCTCCCGCAACGCGCTGTACCCTCTACTTGAACATGGTGCTTTATGCTTCATATTATTATTCAATGATGTGTTGCCCTCCTATGATGTCTGAGTAGATTATCGTTGTCATATCGATGATTGGTGAATTGCTATGATTGATTTAATTTGCTTCTGGTTATGTTGCTGTCCTTTGGTGCCCATCATATGAGTGCGCGTGTGGATCACACCATAGGGTTAGTTGTATGTTGATAGGACTACGTATTGGAGGGCAAGAGTGACAGAAGCTTCAACCTAGCGTAAAAATTGATGCATACGGGATTGAAGGGAGACCAATATATCTTAATGCTATGGTTGGGTTTTACCTTAATGAACGTTAGTAGTTGCGGATGCTTGCTAATAGTTCCAATCATAAGTGCATAGAATTCCAAGTAAGGGATGACATGCTAGCAGTGGCCTGTCCCACATAAAACTTGCTATCGGTCTAGTAACGTAGTCAATTGCTTAGGGGCAATTTCGCAACTTCTACCACCACTTTTTCACACTCGCTATATTAACTTTAGTTGTGTCTTTATCTTAACAGCCCCTAGTTTATATTTACGTGCTCTTTATATTCTTGCAAACCTATCCCACAAAAACTACAAACTACTTTTAGTTTCATACTTGTTCTAGGTAAAGTAAACGTCAAGCGTGCGTAGAGTTGTATCGGTGGTCGATAGAACTTGAGGGAACATTTGTTCTGCCTTTAGCTCATTCTTGGGTTCGACACTCTTACTTATCGAAAGAGGCTACAACTGATCCCCTACACTTGTGGGTTATCAAGACCTTTTTCTGGCGCCGTTGCCGGGGAGCAATAGCGTGGGGTGAATATTCTCGTGTGTGCTTGTTTTCTTTATCACTAAGTAGATTTTATTTGCTGTTCTAAGTTGTTTTCTATCTTTAGTTATGGGTAGGAAACGCAAAATACCAAACAAATTGTGGTACCTGCTGAACCAATGGTCGAAGAACCACTCAAAATCTATCACACTCCTGAAGATTTTTACTTGGATCATCTTCGATCCCTATGTGCTCGTGCTGAAACCCCAACTAGCTTAGTTGAGGGCGAATCTTTAGATGAGCATGCTTGTTATGTGCGACACCGCATATCTGAAAAAGGGAAACTTTTACTGGATCAAATTCATCATTTGCAATGCTATGCTTGGAATTTATGTGAAATATATGATTTTACTTGTTGCCCTGAAGACCCTAAAAAACACCTTCCCTACCAATGTGAGTTTAGTGATAATGGAATCGTATCTTGGTATGCTAAGGGTGTTTATAGTTACTATGATGTTCAACAAATTGAAGAATTTGTTGCTTTTAAGGGTGCTTATGAAATTGCTTCATTGATTGAAAAGTATGATGCTACTCTTTACAAATCTGAAAATTTTGCCATATTTAAATATTTTTATGATAATTATGCTTCTAATGCCTATGTTACACCATATATTGAGGACTCCTCTGCTGTCCAAGAAGAGTCTAATATTTTGCAGGAGTCTATGGAAGAAGAAATTAATGACATTGTGAGCTCATTGGATGAAAAAGATGAGGAGGAGAGCGAAGAACAAAAGGAGGAAGAGCGGATTGATCACCCGTGCCCACCTTCTAATTAGAGTAACTCTTTATCTCATACATTGTTTAATTTCCCTTCATGCTTACCGAAGGATGAATGCTATGATGATTGTTATGATCCCGTCGATTCTTTTGAAATATCCCTTTTTGATGATGCTTGCTATGCTTGTGGCCAAGATGCCAATATGAATTATGCTTATGGAGATGAACTTGCTATAGTTCCTTATGTTAAACATGAGATAGTTGCTATTGCACTCTCAGATGATAGCCCTATTATCTTTTTGAGTTCTCCAAACTACACTATATCGGAGAAGTTTGCACTTATTAAGGATTATACTGATGGGTTGCCTTTTTCCGTTACACATGATGATTTTGATGAATATAATATGCATGTGCTTGATGCTCCTACTTGCAATTATTATGAAAGAGGAACTACATCTCCGCCTCTCTATGTTTCCAACATGATAAAATTGCAAGAAACTGCTTATACTATGCATTGGCCTTTACTTGATGTGCATGAATTGTTCTTGTATGACATGCCTATGCATAGGAAGAGAGTTAGACTTCGTTCTTGCATTATATATATCACTTTGTGCTCACTACTAAATGCCAAATCATTGTTAATTAAAATTGGCTTTGATATACCTTGGGATCCGGGTGGATCCATCACTTGAGCACTATATGCCTAGCTTAATGGCTTTAAAGAAAGCGCTGCGAGGGAGACAACCCGGAAGTTTTAGAGAGTCATTTATTTCTGTTGTGTGCTTTTAGAAAGTTTAAAAACAAAAATAAAATAAAGAGGGGAACCTAAAACTTTTTCAAAAAGAAAAGTGAAAGTAAGAAGGACGAGCACCGTTGAAATGGGGGAGCTCCTTGAACTTTGTTCATGCCCATGGAAACTTTGCAAATCTTGAATTACAGAAACTTTTCATAAAAAATAATTATCCCCTTGTACAATTCATTGTATTATAAAAATAATGTTCCAAGGTTTGCCTTTAGGATGTTTACAATGCTTGTTGGTTTGTGCGGTGTAGGACAGAAACTTTGGCTGTAGTGCGCGATTTTAATTTTTTTGCTGGAACATGGGGATGCTGGGGCCCGCCGTCTGCGGGCCCCTCGTGATTGTCTGCTGGGGCCCGCCGCCCGTGGGCCCCTCGTTATTGTCTTTCACTGTGGGGATGCTATTGCTGACGACAGCCTTGTCAAGAAGGAGATGGCTACAGTGCCATCGCCCTTCGCCGTACGCTACCGCCTCGCCCTGTCCCGTCATCTTGATGAGGCTCGGACTTCTAGGGTGGGGTTTGCCGTCTGCTACCAGACGGCCGTCTCCCCTGGCCGCCTGCCAGGGGCGGCTTGTTCGTGAGCTTACCCGCTGACCGATGTGGCCAGCCGCCTGATGGCCCCGCCATTTGCAGGTAGTGGGATCGTGGCCTCCTCTGACCGTTGCTTGATCACGAGCTTCGTGACTACAGTGACCCGCCGCTTAGGGGATATTCATAAGATACACGGCCATTGTGGCCACACCCTTACAGATCTTCTAAGGACATGTTCTCCTGTAGCCACGCCTCCGCCGCGCAGGGATCCCCCAGCGTGTTCCCTGAGGAAGGAGTGCGGGGCCGTCTGCTGGCTGGTGGTGTTAGTGTCGCCGCCTGCTGGGTCCCTGCCACCTGCTGGCAGCCGGCTCCTAGGGCAGGCTACCCTAGGAGGCGGCTCGAGGAGCAGACAGCCGCAGCTGACCAAGCGGCTGTCATTTGTCTTAAAATACCAAGGGCAGGCGCCGAGGGTACCCATGGTCAATATCTCCGACAGGGGCTCTCTCCCACTCGCTGTACCCTCTGATTGAACATGGTGCTTTATGCTTCATATTATTATCCAATGATGTGTTGCCATCCTATGATGTCTGAGTAGATTATCGTTTGTCCTATCGGTGATTGGTGAATTGCTATGATTGATTTAATTTGCTTGTGGTTATGTTGCTGTCCTTTGGTGCCCATCATATGAGCGCGCGTGTGGATCACACCATATTGTTAGTTGTATGTTGATAGGACTACGTATTGGAGGGCAAGAGTGACAGAAGCTTCAACCTAGCGTAGAAATTGATGCATACGGGATTGAAGGGAGACCAATATATCTTAATGCTATGGTTGGGTTTTACCTTAATGAACGTTAGTAGTTGTGGATGCTTGCTAATAGTTCCAATCATAAGTGCATAGAATTCCAAGTAAGGGATGACATGCTAGCAGTGGCCTCTCCCACATAAAACTTGCTATCGGTCTAGTAACGTAGTCAATCGCTTAGGGGCAATTTCGCAACTGCTACCACCACTTTTTCACACTCGCTATATTAACTTTAGTTGTGTCTTTATCTTAACAACCCGTAGTTTATATTTATGTGCTCTTTATATTCTTGCAAACCTATCCCACAAAAACTACAAACTACTTCTAGTTTCATACTTGTTCTAGGTAAAGTAAACGTCAAGCGTGCTTAGAGTTGTATCGATGGTCGATAGAACTTGAGGGAATATTTGTTCTACCTTTAGCTCCTTGTTGGGTTCGACACTCTTACTTATCGAAGGAGGCTACAATTGATACCGTACACTTGTGGGTTATCATGTCTGTTTATTGTATGAATTGCGAAGGCCATGTAATTGCTTTAGTTTATCACTATGAGTTAGCGATAGTAGTAGTAGCAATACTTGGCGAGACGACCACGACGCTACGATGAAGATCATGGTGTGAAGCCGGTGATGATGGAGATCATGACGATGCTTTGGAGATGGAGATCAAAAGCACAAGATGATGATGGCCATATCATGTCATATATTTTGATAGCATGTGATGTTTATCTTATTATGCTTCTTATTTTGCTTAGTACGACGGGAGCATTATAAGATGATCCCTTACAAAATTTCAAGGTACAAGTGTTCTCCCTGAGTATGCACCATTGCGAAAGTTTGTCGTGCTGAGACACCACATGATGATTGGGTGTGATAAGTTCTACGTTCAAATAAAATGGGTGTAAGATAGTTTTGCACTTGCAGAATACTCGGGTTAAACTTGACGAGCCTAGCATGTACAGACATGGCCTCGGAACACTGGAGACCGAAAGGTCGAGCGTGAATCATATAGTAGATATGATCAACATAAGATGTTCACCATTGAAAACTACTCCATCTCACGTGATGATCAAACATGGTTTAGTTGATTTGGATCACATGATCATTTAGATGAATAGAGGGATGTCTATCTAAGTGGGAGTTCTATAGTAATATGATTAACTGAACTTTAATTTATCATGAACTTAGTCCTGATAGTTTTTGCATATCTATGTTGTTGTAGATCAATGGCCCGAGCTACCGTTCCCTTGAATTTTAATGCATCCCTAGAGAAAGCTAAGTTGAAAGATGATGGTAGCAACTACACGGACTGGGTTCGTAACTTGAGGATTATCCTCATTGCTGACAGACGAATTATGTCCTGGAAGCACCGCTAAGTGACAGGCCTGCTGCAGGAGCAACTTCGGATGTTATGAACGTCTGGCAAGCTCGTTCTGATGACTACTCGATAGTTCAGTGTGCCATGCTTTACGGCTTAGAATCGGGACTTCAAAGATGTTTTGAACGTCATGGAGCATATGAGATGTTCCAAGAGTTGAACTTAATATTTCAAGCAAATGCCCGAAATGAGAGATATGAAGTCTCCAATAAGTTGTATAGCTGCAAGATGGAGGAGAACAGTTCTATCAGTGAACACTTGCTCATAATGTTTGGGTACTACAATCATATGACTCAACTTGGTTGCAAAGTTGACGAAGATAGTGTTATTGTTAGATTCTTCAATCACTGCCACCAAGCTATAAAGGCTTCGTGATGAACTATAACATGCAAGGGATGCAAAAGACAATTCCCAAGCTCTTCGTTATGCTCGAAGCTGCGGAGGTATAAATCAAAAAGGAGCATCAAGTGTTGATGGTTAACAAGTGTAACATCCCAAAATTGTAAATTTTGGAATATTATAATAAATAGATAGTTTTGATTGCTTGTGTGATGTGCTATCTGAAATTGAGTGAAATTTGAAACTTTTGAAAGTTAAATGAGAGGGAATGAAATGACTTTCCCAAACTTTCACCTTGCATTTTTGTTCTCCAAGAATTCAAATTCTTTTCATCACAAAACCCCGGAGTGAAGATAATATGACTTCTTCCATTTATTAAATGAAAAAGGGTTTTGAAAGGATTTTGAATTTCATTCTCGAAATATTTTAAATTCAGAAACTTTATGCAACTCAATGATTTTCCCGAGAGAAGATAAAATGACTTCTTCAATTTATAGGAAATATGAGTTGGAAATTCCTTTGAAGTATTTTGAAATTTATTTTCAAATTTGAGTTATTGGGTTTTATTCAAATTATTTTTCTACAAAAATAAATTATATGGAAAATAGGTTAACATGATTCCATACAGTAGAAAATTGGAGAGAAATAAATTTGAAATCATTTTGGTATTTTTAAAATGATTTTTATTAGAATTTATTACAACAGTAGCACTAGTTGATTTATTATAATTTGTGAGGATTTTACTTGATTGTAGAAAAATGTTCACGCTGTAGGAAATCTTTTTCTGAAAATTTTGATATATCATATGCCTATATAATTTTATAATTTATTTTGGTTTTATTCTTTTATTCGTTTGTTTTAAAAAAACTCTTTTCCTTCTGGACCGACCAGCCAGGCCGCGGCCCAGCCAGCCCGCGCCGCTCGCCCCCGACCTCGTCGTCCATGGCAAGGCTAGACTCCTCTTCCCCCTTCTCCAAGGCTGCCTCGCCCCTCCTCTATTTAAGCGCCGCCGTCGGCCGCCTCTCTCCCCTCTTCTCCCACATCTCGCGCGCCCCGCCGCACTCGCCGAGCCGCCGCCGGTGGCGGGATCCGCCACTCCGCGGCGCAGCGCCAGCCGCCTCTCCCTGCTGCCTTCTGCGCCACCGCCCGGGCCCCGTTCCTCTCCTTCGCCACCACACTCACCGAGCCGCCGCCGCCGGCGAGATCCACCACCGCCGCCTCGCCACTGCTCAGTGTCGCCGCCGCCGCGCCTTGCTGCCGCTACTACCTCGCGCACGCACCACCTGCCGCGTCCGCCTCGCCCCGCTTCGCCAGAAGCCGGCACCACCCCGCCGCCACACTTCGCCGCCGCTCGCCGGAGCTCCGCTGGCCAGAAACCGCCGGCCAAAACCATACCCGGTTCAATCCGCCGAACCGCCGGTTTTACACAGAGAACCGCCTACGGTACAAACCCGCCCCGGGTTTCCTTTTTGTTCGGTTTTAAGTTTTAGATCGGTTTAGTTTTTTTAGTTAGCTATTCAGTGAACGTTCACTGGTTAGGGTTAGAAAGCGAGCATTCACTCGATAACCTTTTTCTTTTTCTTTTAGTTTTCGGCAAGGGACCTATCTGTGAAATTTTATTTTACAGTTTAGCCCGTGAACTTCAAACGACCATAACTTTTAGCTCGTTGGTCCAAATCCAACGAAACCAATGCCCACGTCGTCGTTGCAATCCCCTCTTTCCAGTAAAACAACTCAAACTTGTTTTTTGAAAATATTAAAATTTGATTTCAAACAAATTTTTTTCAAACTTCTTTTTGTCGTAACTTGAGTTTCGTAACTCCGATTTAGTTGATCCTTTTTGCAAATCGAAGCTCTTGACCTAAACTTTATGATAAGACCAAATTCACATAATTTTGGTATTGTTAGAAATTGTTTTATGTTTCAAGAGTCATTCATTTGTTTTCGAAGTTTTCCGAAGTGTTTTATTCGTTCTATCCGATATTTTGAGTGATTGCTTATGTGTGGTTACCATTGTTTGCTTTTGATAGATTGATCGGAGTGTGACGAGTAGATTCACGAGTTTTGAGTGTGAAGAATCTACATCATCAGTACAAGGCAAGTTCACACTTTGGTCATACTTTCCAAATACCCAGTTTTCATTGCATTAGTTATATCCTCAAACACTTGCATGAGTAGGACTGGTTACATAATATGATGCTTTGTAGTTCATGAGGTAGGAACCCAATGACCTGAGATCAACCAAGGGGGGTATACGCTTTGTTACTTATTGCTTAGCCGTGCTTGTAAACGTGGATTGGTATGAGAGTTTCATGAAAGATGTGAATGATAGTTAAGGGAAATTTTAAGGTGGTAATTTAATACGTATCTGGGTGGATTGGTTGTGGCACCCTGGAGCACCCAGTGGTTTGCCGGGCACCTGGAGAAACCAGTGTTGTCCTAGGGGATCCCGGAGGAACCGTGTGATCACCCTATTGGAATGCCACCCAGGCTCAAAGGGATCATATGATATTTTCATGCCTAGAAACTTCCATGTGCAGCCACAAGCCATTATGGGCTCTGGCATAGTTGAGTATGTTGTGTGACCTCTTTCAGTGCTAAACTAGCAGATGTAGCGGATGTAGGAGTATGGGTCTACCCGTGGTAAAGAGTTAATTCTTCTGAAAGACTGTGTCTCGGTCATCCGTTTCTCAAACACCATGCAGTGCGAGAAATCCAACGGAGGAGATCGAGTCTTGTCGGTAAAAGTGCACAAACCTCTGCAGAGTGTACAAACTATTCATGAGTAACCGTGTCCCTGGTTATGGACATCTTTGAGTATCTAGAAGTGGATTATTTGTTGATCTCAATACTCTATTTAATTAATTTGTTGGGTTACTAATGACTTTGGTTTGGGATTGAGATGGGGGTACCATTCTCAATTGCCCATGTTTTAAATTTAACAAAGCATTTAAATAAATGCATTCCTTTGTGGTAGGGAAAAATCAGCTTTGTGCAAAACAAGACCTTACAGCCTCCACCAGCCAAATATGCATGTAGTTGTAGGCATTGTTCATCATTACTTCTACGGTGTGAATTTGCCAGTACATTTAATGTACTGACCTACATGACTGCAACGTCTCATGTTGCAGGAATTATTCGACGAGTAGGTGTTACGTTTGGATTGCACTGTCTACACTCAACTTTGCCGTTGGTGTTGATGGAACTCCACAACCTTTGTTGCTTACGCTATGCTTGATTGAGGTAATAGTATTTACGTTACTTTATACATGTGATTTACCTCTGTTATAAATCCTCGAGTACTGTGTGTGTCAGCATACCGATCCAGGGATCACACTTAAGCATAAAGACTTGATCCATTCGGGTCGGGTCGCTAAAAGATGGTATCAGAGCACATGTTGACTGTAGGATGTGACCCTAGAAACTAGCTAGCCCATAGGAAAGGATTTCTCTAAAACTTTATTTTCAAAAAGATTCTTTACATCTCTTCTTTTCTGAGCTTTATCAAATCTTTCCCGTGAAGAAACCCAAGTCTGGAGCCAAGCCTGAAATTGAGTGCTTCTAATGCAAAGGGACTGGACACTGGAAGCGGAACTGCCCCAAGTATTTGGCGGATAAGAAAGATGGCAAAGTGAACAAAGGTATATTTGATATACATGTTATTGATGTGTACCTTACTAATGCTCGTAGTAGCACCTGGGTATTTGATACTGGTTCGATTGCTAATATTTGTAACTCGAAACAGGGGCTACAGACGAAGATTAGCTAAGGACGAGGTGACGATGTGTGTGGGAAATGGTTCCAAAGTAACGTGATCGCCGTCGGCACGCTACCTCTACATCTACCATCGGGATTAGTTTTAGACCTAAATAATTGTTATTTGGTGCCAGCATTGAGCATGAACATTATATCTGGATCTTGTTTGTTGCGAGACATTTATTCATTTAAATTAGAGAATAATGGTTGTTCTATTTATATGAGTAATATCTTTTATGGTCATGCACGCTTGAAGAGTGGTCTATTCTTGTTAGATCTCGATCGTAGTGATACACATATTCATAATATTGAAGCCAAAAGATGCAAACTTCATAATGATAGTGCAACTTATTTGTGGCACTGCCGTTTAGGTCATATTGGTGTAAAGCGCATGAAGAAACTCCATACGGATGGACTTTTGGAATCACTTGATTATGAATCACTTGGTGCTTGCGAACCATCCCTCATGGGCAAGATGACTAAGACTCCGTTCTCCGGAACAATGGAGCGAGCAACTGATTTGTTGGAAATCATACATACTGATGTATGTGGACCGATGAGTGTTGAGGCTCGTGGCGGGTATCGTTATTTTCTAACCTTCACTGATGATTTGAGCATATATGGGTATATCTACTTATTGAAACACAAGTCGGAAACATTTGAGAAGTTCAAAGAATTTCAGAGTGAAGTTGAGAATCATCGTAACAAGCAAATAAAGTTTCTAAGATCTGATCGTGGAGGCGAATATTTGATTTACGAGTTTGGTCATCATTTGAAACAATGTGGAATAGTTTCACAACTCATGCCACCCAGAACACCATAGTGTAATGGTGTGTCTGAACATCGTAACCGTACTTCATTAGATATGGTGCGATCTATGATGTCTCTTACCGATCTACCACTATCGTCTTCGGGTTATGCTTTAGAGACAGCTGCATTCACGTTAACTAGGGTCCATCTAAATCTGTTGAGACGACACCTTATGAACTATGGTTTGGCAAGAAACCAAAGTAGTGGTTTCTTATAGTTTGGGGTTGCGATGCTTATGTGAAAAAGCTTCAACCTGATAAGCTCGAACCCAAGTCGAAAATGTGTCTTCATAGGATACCCAAAGGAAACTGTTTGGTACACCTTATATCACAGATCCGAAGGCAAGATATTCGTTGCTAAGAATGGATCCTTTCTAGAGAAGGAGTTTCTCTCGAAAGAAGTGAGTGGGAGGAAAGTAGAACTTGATGAGGTAATTGTACCTTCTCCTGAATCGGAAAGTAGTACATCACATAAACTAGTTCCAGTGATTCCTACACCAATCAGCGAGGAAGCTAATTATGATGATCATGAAACTTCAGATCAAGTTACTACCGAACCTCGTAGGTCAACCAGAGTATGTTCCGCACTAGAGTGGTACAGTAACCCAGTTCTGGAAGTCATGTTACTAGACCATGATGAACCTACGAACTATGAGGAAGCGATGATGAGCCCAGATTCCGCAAAATGGCTTCAGGCCATGAAATCTGAGATGGGATCCATGTATGAGAACAAAGTGTGGACTTTAGTTGACTTGCCCGATGATCGACAAGCCATTAAAAATAAATGCATCTTCGAGAGGAAGACCGACGCCGACGGTAATGTTACTGTCTACAAAGTTCGACTTATTGTGAAAGGTTTTCGACAAGTTCAAGGAGTTGACTACGATGAGAATTTCTCACCCGTAGCGATGCTTAAGTCTGTCCGAATCATGTTAGCAATTGACGTGTTTTATGATTATGAAATATGGCAAATGGATGTCAAAACCACATTCCTTAATGGATAACTCAAAGAAGAGTTGTATATGATGCAACCAGAAGGTTTTGTCGATCCTAAAGGTGCTAACAAAGTGTGTAAGCTCCAGCGATCCATCTATGGACCGGTGCAAGCATCTCGGAGTTGGAATATACGCTTTGATGAGGTGATCAAAGCATATGGTTTTATACAGACTTTTGGAGAAGCCTGTATTTACCAGAAAGTGAGTGGGAGCTCTGGATGCAATAAGAGGATACTTTAATAAGAATTTGCAATGAAAGACCTCGGTGAAGTTGCTTATATATTAGGCATCAAGATCTATAGAGATAGATCAAGACGCTTAATTGGACTTTCACAGAGCACATACCTTGATTAAGTTTTGAAGAAGTTTAAAATGGATCAGTCAAAGAAAGGGTTCTTGCCTGTGTTACAAGGTGTGAAGTTGAGTAAGACTCAATGCCCGACCACTGCAGAAGATATAGATAAAATGAAAGTCATTCCCTATGCCTCAGCCATAGGATCTATCATGTATGCAATGTTGTGTACCAGACCTGATGTGTGCCTTGCTATAAGTTTAGTAGGGGGGTACCAAAGTAATCCAGGAGTGGATCACTGGACATCGGTCAAGAACATCCTGAAGTACCTGAAAAGGACAAAGGATATGTTTCTCGTTTATGGAGGTGACAAAGAGCTCGTCGTAAACGGTTACGTCGATTCAAGCTTTGACACTGATCCGGATGACTCTAAGTCACAAACCGGATATGTACTTTTATTGAACGGTGGAGCTGTTAGTTGGTGAAGTTCCAAGCAGAGCATCGTGGCGGGATCTACGTGTGAAGCAGAGTACATAGCTGCTTCGGAAGCAGCAAATGAAAGAGTCTGGATGAAGGAGTTCATATCCGATCTAGGTGTAATACCTAGTGCATCGGTTCCAATGAAAATCTTTTGTGACAACACTGGAGCAATAGCCTTGGCGAAGGAATCCAGATTTCACAAGAGAACCAAGCACATCAAGAGACGCTTCAATTCCATCCACGATCAAGTCAAGGAGGGAGACATAGAAATTTGCAAGATACATACGGATCTATATGTCGCAGAACCATTGAATAAGCCTCTTCCACGAGCAAAACATGATCAGCACCAAGACTCCATGGGTGTTAGAATCATTACTATGTAATCTAGATTATTGACTCTAGTTCAAGTGGGAGACTGAAGGAATTATGCCCTAGAGGCAATAATAAAGTTGTTATTTTTATTTCCTTATATCATGATAAATGTTTATTATTCATGCTAGAACTGTATTAGCCGGAAACTTAGTACATGTGTGAATACATAGACAAAAACAGAGTGTCCCTAGTATGCCTCTACTAGACTAGCTCATTGATCAAAGATGGTTATGTTTCCTAGCCATAGATATGAGTTGTCATTTGATCAACGGGATCACATCATTAGGAGAATGATGTGATGGACAAGACCCATCCATTAGCTTAGCAACTTGATCGTTTAGTTTTACTGCTATTGCTTTCTTCATGACTTATACATGTTCCTATGACTATGAGATTATGCAACTTCCTAATACCGGAGGAACACCTTGTGTGCTATCAAACATCACAACATAACTAGGTGATTATAACGATGCTCTACAGGTGTCTCCGAAGGTGTTTGTGGTGTTGGCATAGATCGAGAATATGATTTGTCACTCCGAGTGTCACAGAGGTATCTCTGCGCCCTCTCGGTAATACACATCATAATAAGCCTAGCAAGCAAATGACTAATGGGTTAGTGATACGTCTCCAACGTATCTATAATTTTTTATTGTTCCATGCTATTATTTATGAAGTCTTGGATGTTTAATGGGATTTATCATTCACTTTTATATCATTTTGGGACTAACCTACTAACCCAAATGCCTAGTCCAGATTGCTGTTTTTGCCTATTTGAGGGTTTTGTAGAAAAGGAATATCAAACGAAGTCCAAACGGAATGAAACCTTCGCGAGAGATATTTTTGGAGAAAATCACGCACGGGAAACTTCAGGACCAAGTCAGGGGACAAAAGGGATGCCCTCGAGGGTGGGGGGCGCGCCTTCCTTCCCAGGGCGCGCCCCACTGCCTCGAGGCTGGCCCGTGTGGCCCCCGGTGCCCTCCTTCTTCCTATATATACCTACGTACTCCAGAATCTCCATACGCAGAGAGAAAACCCTAATTCCACCGCCGTAGCTTCTGTTCTCGTGGAGATCCCATCTTGGAGCCTGTTCCGGGAGGGGGATCAATCACGGAGGCCTTCATCATCATCATCATCGCCCTCACCATGAGTTGTGAGTAGTTCACCTCAGACCTTCGGGTCCATAGCTAGTATCTAGATGGCTTCTTCTCCCTCTCTGGATCTCAATACAAAGTTCTCCTCGGTCTTCGAGGAGATCTATTCGATGTAATCTCTTTTTGCGGTGTGTTTGTCGAGATCCGATGAATTGTGAGTTTATGATCAAGGTTATCTATGAAAGATATTTGGTTCTTCTCTGAAATTTTTATGTGTGCTCATAATATCCTTGCAAGTCTCTTCGAAATATTGGTTTGGTTTGGCCTACTAGATCTATAGTTCTTGCAATGGGAGAAGTGCTTGGCTTTGGGTTCATTCTTGCGGTGTCCTTTCCCAGTGACAGTAGGGGCAGCAAGGCACGTATTGTATTGTTGCCGTCGAGGTTAAAAAGATGGGGTTTTATCATATTGCTTGAGTTTATCCCTCTACATCTTGTCATCTTGCTTAAGGCATTACTCTGTTCATATGAACTCAATACACTAGATGCATGCTGGATAGCGGTCGATGTGTGGAGTAATAGTACTAGATGCAGAATCGTTTCGGTCTACTTGTCTCGGACGTATTGCCTATATACAATGATCATGCCTAGATAGTCTCATAATTATTCGCTTTTCTATCAATTGCTCGACAGTAATTTGTTTACCCGCCGTAGAATATCGCTACCATGAGAGAAGCCACTAGAGAAAACTATGCCCCCTGGGTCTATTCTCAACATATCAATCTACATCTACTTTACTTCTCTTGCTTTTATTTGCTGTTTTATTAAACCAAAAATACCAAAAATATAATTATCATCTCTATCAGATCTCACTCTCGTAAGTGACCGTAAAGGGATTGACAACCCCTTATCGCGTTGGCTGCAAAGTTCTTTTTTGTTTGTGCAGGTGCGAGGGACTCGCGTGTTGTCTCCTACTGGATTGATACCTTGGTTCTCAAAAACTTATGGAAATACTTACGCTACTGTGCTGCATCTCCCTTTCCTCTTCGAGGGAATACAACACAAGCTCAAGAGGTAGCAAGAAGAATTTCTGGCGCTGTTGCCGGGGAGGCTTACGCAAAAGTCATATACCAAGTACCTATCACAAACCCTTATCCTTCGCATTACATTTATTTGCCTCTCGTTTTCCTCTCCCCCACTTCACCCTTGCCGTTTTATTCGCCCTTCTTCCACCGTGTGTTTATCGTTCGCTTGCTTCTTGTTCGCTTGTGTGTGTTGGATTGCTTGCTTGTCACTATGGCTCAGAACAATACCAAATTGTGTGACTTCTCCAATACCAACAACAATGACTTTATTAGCACTTCGATTGGTCCTATTACCGATGTTGAATCTTGTAAGATCAATGCTCCTTTGTTGAATCTTGTCATGAAAGATCAATTCTCCGGCCTTCCTAGTGAAGATGCCGCTACCCATCTAAACAACTTTGTTGATTTGTGTGATATTGATGGCTTCTCGCCCCTCGTTGGTTACCCCAAGTGGAAGGTTTGAGATGTAGTGTAGCGGTAGTTTTCCCTTGGCAAAGATACCAAGGATCGAATTCCCCTGAGACTCCAAGGTTCAACAAGAAGGTGTCAACTGCTAGCGGCGCAACTAGCGATCAACCGGACCTGCACACAGATACAAATAACTTTGCTCCCAACGAGTACAGAGAGGTTGTCAATCCCTCCGGCCTTGTCGTTTACAAAGGATCAAACGCAAGAGATAATAGTGATAGGTATAATTGCAACTAGTAAGTAAGAACTGAAAGTAAATAGCGGATGTGATCAGTGATGGTAATATGGACCGGGGTCCCATGATGTTCACTAGTGATGTATCTCTCCCAAAAGACGATAAAATAGCTATGTGAGGTGAATGAATTACAGCTGGGCAATTGACAGGATTATGTGCGCAAACCAATGCTAACTATGCTACAAAGAAAGGTAGAGGCTCAAAAGCATGGGCGGTACGCCAAGGTAAGTAGACCGAAATTCATCTGCATCTACTACTAATCATCCACCTTGAGATATCTATCCAGAACATCTCGCTGGTATTAAGTTGCGAGTCCCACCCATAGTGTAAACTCAAAGCAACAGACAACTGCATTAAAAGAACTTTGCATAAAGTAAACAATCCTTGCACCCGCGAGTACAAGCACCGTTGTTTTCCCCCTTGTGGCAACAGCACATCCCCTAGACTCATGTTTCTGTCACTCAAGCTAGTAATCGAGGGGCATGAACCCACAATCAAGCATAACGTTCCCTCTTGGAGTTACTACCTACTACTTGGGCAAAGCAATAAACAGCAACGGAGAACATGCAATAATTACTCAAGAACATAAATATAAAAGAGGTAAATCAAATATATTACTCACACACAATCTGAACATAATCTCATAATCCATCGGATCCCAGCAAACTCATCATAGCAACAGCATAAGGATTACATATGTGCCTCGATCATGTAGGGCAGCCCACGAGGTCTAATTAGTGAAGAACAAAGAGGGGAGGAGAACATCACATAGCTACTGGTCATGGACCCATGGTCCAAGGGAGACTACTCACAACTCATCCGGGAGGCGTCCATGGTGGTGGAGAGGCTCCCGGTGGTGATCCTCCCCTCCGGCAGGGTGCCGGGAAGAGTTCTCCTAGTGCTCCCGATCTTGGAAGCGCGGTGGCAGCGGAACAGAGATGAGATCGTGAAAAAGGGTTCCGTCCTCGAGGGTTTCGGGGCGCGGTGTAAATATATGACAAAGGGGGGCATCAGCGGAGGCCTGGGGGGCCCAGGCCCCCCCCCCGGCGCGGCCAGGGGGGCGCGCCCCCAGGGCGCCTGGAGCCCTGATGGCCCCCCTCCGGCCCTACTTTGGCCGCATGGAAGCTTCCGGAACGCTGATTTTTTATATATTTTCCCGGAATTTTTCTGGCAGTTTACGTAATGGGAAAACCTGAAATACAAAAACAGCAGAAAACAGAAACTGGCACTGGGGTGCACTGAGTTAATAGTTAGTCCAAATATGATCAAAAGTGTATGGAAGTGTATAAATATCATAGCAATATCACACAAAAGAGGCATGGAGCAAGCAGAAATTATAGATTCGTTTTGGACGTATCAGATATGCAAAAGAAAAGGGATACGGGTAACGATATTGTTAAATTGAAGTTATTTCCGTTTTCACTTAGAGATCGTGCTAAAACTTGGTTATCCTCTTTGCCTAGAAATAGTATTGATTCGTAGAATAAGTGCAAAGATGCTTTTATCTCTAAGTATTTCCCTCATGCTAAGATCATCTTTCTTAGAAATGATATTATTAATTTTAAGCAACTAGATCATGAGCATGTTGCACAAGCTTGGGAGAGAATGAAATTGATGATACGTAATTGCCCTACACATGGTTTTAATCTATGGATGATTATTCAGAACTTTTATGCTGAATTTTGCTTCTAGAAATCTTTTAGATTTGGCCGCCGGAAGCACTTTCATGGAAACCACGTTAGGAGAAGCTACCAAACTCCTGGATAATATTATGGTTAATTATTCTCAATGGCACACGGAAAGATCTACTAGTAAAAAAGTGCATGCTATCGAAGAAAATAGTGTTTTGAGTGGAAAGATGGATGAACTTATGAAATCATTTGCTGCTAAGAGTGCTTCTTCCGATCCTAATGATATGCCCTTGTCCACTTTGATTGAGAACAACAATGAATCTTTCGATGTGAATTTTGTTGGTAGGAATAATTTTGGTAACAATGCTTATAGAGGTAATTTCAATCCTAGGCCTTTTCCTAGTAATTCCTCTAATAATTATGGTAATTCCTACAACAACTCTTATGGAAAGATGCCTTCTGAATTTGAAACTAGTGTTAAAGAGTTTATGATATCGCAAAAGAATTTCAATGCTATGCTTGAAGAGAAATTGCTTAAGGTTGATGAATTGGCTAGAAGTGTGGATAGAATTACTCTTGATGTTGATTCTTTGAAACTTAGATCTATCCCACCTAAGCATGATATCAATGAGTCTCTCAAAGCCATGAGAATTTCCATTGATGAATGCAAGGAAAGAACCACTAGAATGCGTGCTAAAAGGGAAGATTATATTAGATCGTGTTCTTCTAGTTATCATGAAAATAAAGATGAAGATCTGAAAGTTATTGATGTGTCTCCTATTAGATCCTTGTTTTCTAGTATTAATCTTGATGAGAATAGGATTGAAGATGATTCTGCTTTAAGTTGTCCCAATAATTCAGAGTTTTTAGATCTTGATGCTAAAATTGCTAAAAGTGGGAGTGAAGAGATTAAAACTTTGCATAGTGATGAACCCACTACTTTGGATTTCAAGGGATTCAATTATGATAATTGCTCTTTGATTGATTGTATTTTCTTTTTGCAATCCGTGCTAAATTCTCCGCATGCTTATAGTCAAAATAAAGCTTTCACTAAACATATAGTTGATGCTTTGATGCAATCTTATGAAGAAAAACTTGATTTGAAAGTTTCTATACCTAGAAAGCTTTATGATGAATGGGAACCTACTACAAGAATAAAAATAAAAGATCATGAATGCTATGCTTTGTGTGATTTGGGTGCTAGTGTCTCCACTATCCCAAAAACTTTGTGTGATTTGCTAGGGTTCCATGAGCTTGATGATTGTTCTTTAAATTTGCATCTTGCGGATTCCACTATTAAGAAACCTATGGGAAGAATTAATGATGTTCTTATTGTTGCCAATAGGAATTATATGCCCGTAGATTTCATTGTTCTTGATATAGATTGCAATCCTTCATGTCCTATTATTCTTGGTAGACCTTTCCTTAGAATGATTGGTGCAATTATTGATATGAAGGAAGGAAATATTAGATATTTCCATTAAGGAAAGGCATGGAATACTTTCCTGGAAAGAAAATCAAATTACCATATGAATCTATCATGAGAGGCACTTATGGATTGCCTTCCAAGGATGGCAATACCTAGATCTATCTTGTATCATGCCTACACTACTAGAAAAAGGGCTATAGATGGAATTGACACTAATGGCGCACCAGACAAGTAGTGCGCCATTAGTATATACTAATGGCGCACCACCTTCTGATACGCCATTAGAGTTCAAACTATTAATGGCGCACCTGGCCCAGGGTGCGCCATTAGTATCAAATTTTTTTTGAACTAGTGCGCCTGTCCAAACATACTAATGGCACATCCAGACACAGTGCGCCATTACTAGTTGTAACTAGTAATGGCGCACCTGTCGGAAAGTGCGCCACTAATGTTGTTTTTTTATTATATTTTTTATTCTTTTTTTTTCAAAACTACTAATGGTGCACTGTGGAACAGTACGCCATTAGTATTTTTTTTCAAAACTACTAATGGCGCACCACCAGAAGATGCGCCATTAGTAACCTGGATTACTAATGACGCATTTAGAGTTGGTGCGCCATTAGTAAGTGGGCAGCAACAAGATATTTTGGACAGCCTCTCCTACCCACACTCACTTTCTCCCCACTTCATTCTCTCCACCTCCTCCTTGTCTCGGGTCCCCCCTATTTTTCACCTCATTTCCATAATAGATTCATTCAAATTAAGTGGTTAAATTACCTTGTTTTGATAGGTAACTAAGGGGGGGGGGAAGCTATATTTATGTTGTTCTCCCTACAACAATGTGCACATGCACTTTTTATGGCCTAGCTAGATCTATGTATGTTCGTGGTGTTGCATATGTTTGTGGTGTTGCATATGTGTTTGTGTTTGGAGGTGTACCGGTATTTGAAATGCGATAGTTGCCAATATTTTCCCGGAATGTTGATTCATTTCCGTTTCGGTGAGAATTTTGGCATTAAGCATTCTTTTTGGTCCTATTTTTAGGGAAAGTCATGGCAAATTTTTTCTTGGTTCTAAAATATCGTTTTGCTCTACCCCGCAGGCGACCATGGTGCGCACGATGACCGAAGGCATCGTGAATAGGGTTTTGAGGTCCGCGAAGGCCGAGATGCTTCAAAAGAACGAGACAGAGATAAGATGTCCGTGTCAAAGATGCAAGCTGAAGAGCCTTATTGCGGACCCGGATTCCGGGCAGGTGCGGGACCACCTGCTCTTGCATGGTTTCATGGATGGCTATCGGTGGCAAGGTGATGAAGATGACTACGAAGTCGTCCATGGGGGCCGGGCAAGAAATGAGGAAGGGCAGCAAGATAACCACCGCGGCTCGGGCGGGCGAGAAGACGAAGAATCCCCAGGAGATGATCACGACGGTGATGCTGTACACAGTCATCATGTAGAAGATGTAGTACATGATGATGAGGAAGATGTCGGAGCAGACGACGGGCATGATCATGAAGATGATGATGCCGGCGGAGCAGACGACGCTGGACCATCGATGGGCTGGGTGCAGGACCCTCATATTCAAGAGCTGCTTCTCAAGCAGACCAATAACGCAAGAGCTGCCGCCCGAGAGAAAGCCAAGATGGATCAACTTGAGTTAGACGCGGTTACTCCATTGTATGAAGGATCCAGGCCCGTGGATACCCGCCTGAAAGTAACGCTCATGGCTCTGGAGATGAAGATAAAACACAAAATGACCGACGCATGCTTCGACGAGAACATGTCATTCTGGCACGAACGTCTTCCCAAGGGGAACAAGTGCCCGACCAGTTTGGAGGAGGCGAAGAAAATCGTGTGTCCTCTGGATTTACCGCACATGAAATACCATGTGTGCATGAACAATTGCATCATTTATCGGGACGAGCACGCGGAGTCTACCATATGTCCGGTGTGCGACGTCACTCGATACAAGAAGAGGAAGAAAGGTCCTCCAAAAGTGGTGTGGTAATTTCCGATCACTCCTCGTCTGCAGCGGTATTTCGCGGACCCTAAGGTAGCAAAGCTCCTGCGTTGGCACGCGGATAGGGAGGAGAAGAAGCGAGAAGATGACGCAAATGATCCGGAGATAGATAAAAAGACAAGATGCCGAGTCACCCTAAGGATGCGAGCCAGTGGCAAGCGTTGAACTTCAAAGACCTAGAATTTGGGAACGATCCAAGGAACATCGTGCTGGGCGCGAGCACCGATGGAGTCAATCCGTTTGGTAGCCAGAGAAGCACACATAGCACCTGGCCTGTGTTTGTGTGGATGTACCACCTTCCCCCCTGGTTGTGCATGAAGAGGAAGTACATTCACATGAGTATGCTAATTGAAGGACCGAAACAACCAGGGAACGACATCAATCTGTATCTGGGGCTGCTCAAAGAGGAGCTTGACACGCTGTGGAATACGCCAGCCAATACGTGGGACGCCGCAGAGAAAGAATATTTCCCTATGAGAGCCGCGCTGCTCACGACGGTGCACGACTATCTCGGTTACGGATATGTCGCGGGGCAGGTGGTCCACGGATTTTCTGGATGCGTCAGGTGCATGGATGGCACAACGTATCGCCAGCTAGATAGATATCCCGGGTCTTCGAAAACCGTGTTCATGGGACATCGAAGGTGGCTTCGCGATGATGACCTGTGGAGAAAACGCAAGGATCTGTTCGATGGTGAAACCGAACCCCGAGGACGCCCGCGTACGAGGAGCGGCGGGGAAATAGACGAGCTGTTGAAAAATTGGAAAGATTGCCCACTGTCGGGAAAGAAGCAAAAGGTGCTAGAGCCGGGAAAGAAGCGAAAGGCGCCAGAGCCGCCGCTGAAGGTATGGAAAACGAGGTCTGTTTTCTGGGACTTGCCGTACTGGAAGATCCACCGTGTGCCTCACAGCCTTGATGTAATGCATATCAGGAAGAACGTGTGCGAGAGTCTGCTTGGTACCTTGCTCAACATGCCAGAGAGGACCAAAGATGGGCCGAAAGCAAGGGCAGACTTGAAATCAATGGGCATCAGGCAGGAGCTTCATGCTATATATGATGATCATGATGATGATGATGATGATGAGGCGAAGCAGGACATGGAAAGTCGTCGCAAAGGCAAAAAGGCCAAGAAGACCGGAAATGACTACCCTCCCGCGTGCTTCGCTCTAAGTCAGGAGGAGATCGAGCAGTTTTTCACCTGCCTCGTAGGAGTAAAACTTCCTTACGGTTACGCGGGGAAGATAAGCAGATACCTAGAACCAGCGAAGCTGAAGTTCAACGGGATGAAGTCTCACGACTGTCACGTGCTGATGACGCAGATACTTCCAGTTGCAATCCGTGGGATCATGGACGCGCACGTCCGTGAAACCCTATTTGGCCTATGCAACTTTTTCGACGTCATCTCTCGGAAGTCTGTTGGCGTGAGGCAACTTAGAAGGCTACAGGAAGAGATCGTGGTGATACTATGCGAGCTTGAGATGTACTTCCCGCCCACATTCTTCGACGCTATGGTGCATCTGCTGGTCCATATCATGGACGATATCATCCAACTCGGGCCGACGTTCCTGCACAGCATGATGCCGTTCGAAAGGATGAATGGTGTCATCAAAGGATACGTTCGCAACATGCCACGTCCAGAGGGAAGCATAGCCAGGGGCTTTCTGACCGAAGAGTGCATCTCCTACTGCACGAATTATCTAGGCATCGAGAATCCCGTTGGTCAGCCCGTCAACAAGCACCTCGGCAGGCTCGCTGGATGGGGTCACCATGAGGGTCGCCGCGAAATGCATGTCGACTTCGAGGGTCAACTCGCCGACTTTGAAAGAGCAAACCTAGTCGCGCTACAACACATAGATGTGGTCTATCCTTGGGTGGTAGAGCACAAAACCTTTATTGAGAAGACGTACAATGACCGAGGCCAACAGAGGACGGACGGAGATATAATCAAAGAGCACAACTCATGTTTCACGCGTTGGTTCAAGCAGAAGCTTCTGTCGTACCCTTTACATAAGGATTCTTCCGCGGAAGAACAACTCATATACGCCTTATCACAGGGCGCCGAGCACAACCTGATGACCTATGAGGCGTACGATATCAACGGCTACACATTCTACACCAAGGCCAAGGACATGAAGAGCGATGGTTATGAGAACTCCGGGGTAACGATGGAATCCTACACCGGTAATGACAAGGGCAGATACTACGGAAGGATCGAGGAGATCTGGGAGCTGAGCTATGCTGGAGAGAAGGTCCCGATGTTTCGTGTTAGATGGGCCAAGAGCGTCCTAAAAGAAGACCGGTATTTCACCACCATGGTTATACCCGAAGCCAAATCCAAGACCGTGGGCGCAAACGTCACCGCAAAAAATGAGCCATGGGTACTGGCTTCCCAAGTTGACCAATGCTTCTTCATTACCGACCCGTCAAAGCCCAGTCGTGTTGTCGTGAGGAGAGGCAAAAGGAAGATCATCGGAATGGATGGAGTAGCCAATGAGCAAGACTTCGACAAGTACGGCGACCCGAGGATCGAACATGACGACGATGATGAAGTAGCAGCATACACCACAAGAAGAAGCAGGACCACCCTACCTAAAGGACGTCCATTCCGCAGAAGAACTCCATTTGCGAAAAAGAAGGGAAAGAAGATTGTGAACTGATAGCTAGCTAAGATCGATTGTATTTAAATCGTAGCCTTGATTTCTCGATTGTATTTCATGGGCACTTTTTGAACTATCATGAATATTTTTTAAATTTCATGGACACTCGATCTTGATCCCCATCCATCTCGATCGCTATCCCCACCTCGCCAGATCCGGTTCCCCTCGCCGACGAGCACCCCCCGGTCCACCGGCCGCCGCCGCCGACCCCCCGCACCCTCGATCCCCCTACTCAACCGCCGCCGCCGACCCCCCGCACCCCTCGCACCCT
>LR738713.1:776575308-776609138 GCA_902687465.1 Secale cereale
CCCCCCCGGCTGTCCTTCGGGAGCACGGTAGTTTCTGGAACGCTGATTTTTTATATAATTTTTCTGGATTTTTCCTGGCAGTTCTCGTAACGTGAAAACCTGAAATACAAAAACAGCCGAAAACAGAAACTGGCACTGGGGTGCAATGAGTTAATAGGTTAGTCCAAATATGATCAAAAGTGTATGGAAGTGTATGAATATCATAGCAATATCACCCAAAAGAGACATGGAGCAAGCAGAAATTATAGATACGTTTGGACGTATCACGCACCACTCCCACGGTGCGCCATTCTTAGTTTTGAAAAAAATTTAAAAAAATAAAAATAATAAAAAACAAAATATGAAAAAAATACTAATGGCGCACCGTGGGAGTGGTGCGCCATTAGTAAGTTCAACTACTAATGGCGCACCACTCCCACGGTGCGCCATTACTAGTTTTGAAAATAAAATAAATAAAAATAAAAATAAAAATAAACAAAATATGAAAAAAAAAATACTAATGGCGCACCGTGGGAGTGGTGCGCCATTAGTAAGTTCAACTACTAATGGCGCACCACTCCCAGGTGCGCCATTACTAGTTTTGAAAATAAAATTAAAAAAACTAATTTTGAAAAAAATTTACTAATGGCGCTCCGTGGATGTGGTGCGCCATTAGTAGTTTAACTACTAATGGCGCACGATCCACTGGTGCGCCATTAGTAGTATTTGGATACTAATGGCGCACCAACACATGTCTGGTGCGCCATTAGTAACAATCCTATCTATAGCCCTTTTCCTAGTAGTGACTGTTTGATGATATTTTTTTTAAAAAATATTATTGTCTTATAAAAAAATATTACTGTTATGATTTAAACAAGTTTGAACATATTTAAACACAAATAAGTATCAAACAACATTTTAAATGCATAAAAAAAATTGTGGAGCCTGGGAATCGAACCCAGGACCTCCTGGTGTGAGAACTGGCTGCTGACCAGTCGAGCTAGTAGAGGGGACTTGATGTGGATCAGGTCAGGTGGAAGATAACCTGTTGGCCGAGCAGAAATAAAAAAAATTACTAATGGCGCACCAGGGTGAGGTGCGCCATTAGTATGGATGTACTTATGGCGCACTGAGGGGTGGTGCGCCATTAGGATTGTGCCGCCCCCATCCATATTCCTCCCCGGCCCAAACCTATCCCCTCTCTCTCCCTCGCCCTCGCCCTCGATCTCCTTCCCCTCTACTCTCCCGACGCCGCCCTCCCCGCGCAACTCCGGCGCCGACGCCGCCCTCCCCGCGCAACCCCGACGCCGCCCTCCCCGCGCAACCCCGACGCCGCCCTCCCCGCGCAACTCCGAGGCCAGGCGCCCCCCCGGCCCGCTTCGACGCTGCCTCCCCGTCCCCGACGCGCGCCGCCTTCCCGTGGAGCCCCGGCGCCGCGCCCCCGAGCCCTAGCGCTCGCCGCCGCCCGTCTTCCACGGTCCCACGGTCTTCTGCTCTTCCGCTCCCACGGTCGCCGTCGATGAAGGATCCGTCTTCCTCAAGGTTTGGCCTTCTCCCCATCCCCTTCCACTCCCATCTGCTCTCTCTCATTAGCACAAGCCCAACCTTTTGGAACAAATTTCTGCTCTTGCTAGTACGCGAACAAGTCCATGGTGTAGATGAACAAGTCCACTTATTTTGTGGTCAATTTATTTAGTTAGTTACCAGAGAGAGAGAGAGGGAGGAGCACATACAAATTTTGCAGCCCATACAAATTTTGCAGCTATGACTTCCTCTAGTAGTATTTTATTGCTTATTTAAACCATGTATTGCTAGTAAAGATCATGTGAGGACACATGAGACACTCAGCTTTCGATACATCGCCTTGGATGCAACTTAAGCCATCTAGGTCATATAGTTAACTAGCTACCTAAAGTACGAAAGGCAGAGTTTTGAGTAGTACCATTAGAAAAACAGGACAATGTTGTTAGGTACTAATCGAAACAAAGAAGTTAAAGCACTACTAGTACAGATTAAGCCGTGACGCAGGGCACACTCTGATGCCTTCGATACATGGCCTCAGATGCAACTCAAGCCAAATACCTTTCTAAAGTACCAACTGCAGTGATGTGGAACTAAAATGGCATGTTGATATACCTGCGGTAACACGGTGGCTGGCCGCAGATTGGCAAACACGCCGAGCCCGGCATGGATGTTGAGCAGCCCGGTCTCGGGCTTGAGATGCTTCTCATTGTTATCCCCCTTATACCTGCAAGAACAAATCATCAAACCCAATTACTGAAAGAAAATGCAGGTGCACATCACTAAGTCTGACCAGAGCAAAATGTAACCCAGAGGTTGCAGCTATTAACAGAAAATTTACACTCACCCTCCGATCGCGCCGAGGAGTTAATGTTAGTAAGTAATATGCGTGAATATGCAAACATAAAGATATCTGCTTAAAAATTTGTTGCCATCCATTTGTGAGTTGAGAACAAGGTTTAACTTGCTTGGGTTTAAAGTTGAAGATGGAGATGGTAACGTCCTAACAGCTGAACTGCCTAATCCATGCATTTCAAAAAAACCTTCATGAAATTTTCCCATTATAATTATTGTGTCGATGATGTGTGCATTACTCTATTTTGACCTTCATTTAGAAGCATGGAAGATTTAGAAGGCATATGTATGATGACTGCTTTACCAATGTACTGAAAGGTTGGAGTCCAGCATCTTTGAAGAGCAGAGTTTTGCAATTTGCTTGATCTTACTTATGTAAACGTGGAGATAGATAACCTTGGACACAAGCTTGGAGTTTCCTCGACTTAAATATGCATGCATAATTTGTGAGTTCTAGGACCTTACTCTTTATCTGAATTTTAATTGGTGATGTCAGTAGTTGAAGCCAAGCTTCAGCTTACTCAAATGGTAGGGAGGTCATAGTGTTCCTTTACAAGCATAGTAGAGCATAGTATGGATTCTAATGTTCAACTCTGACTAAACAGGTTCTGCAAATGGTCTTTTACTGCACTTGACTGAAGAAGTAGGTGTCTGCTATATCCTGCACTTGAGGTGAGTTGTGTTCTCAGGTTTACATTGCAATGAGCACTCTTCTTGTAAACACAAATTCAGATTTATATACTATATGCTGGCATGACTGTTTTTATTAGGCAGGACAGTGTAGTAGTTGATGTATCTTGGGTTGATTATAAAGTTGCTTGGGTTTAATATTACCCAGCATGATGATGTATCAATGTAGCATTAGCATATGATCCAAGTGCTAGTACTGCTAGTAAATAGCTAATACAGTTAATGAAGAAGAAGAAAAACTGCTAGTACAGTTAATGAAGAAGAAAAAAACTGCTAGTACTGCTAGTAAATAGCATCAGACTGAATGTCTTTTATATATGGCCAATACAGTCTGATGGCCAATACAGTTATTGAAGAAGAAGAAAAACTGCTAGTACTGCTAGTAAATAGCATCAGACTGAATGTCTTTTATATATGGTACTGCTAGTAAATAGCTTCTTCTATATACTAATTTGCATCAAAGTGTAGAACAAAGCATCAGACTGAATAACTTACAGTGGGTAATTAACCTAACTATTCATTTTTCCTTAGGTTAATATAAAAATGTCCAGTGTATATATATTTGAAAATGATTGCTGCTAGATGTTAATTTGCTGGTACTAGCTAGAATTTGGCACTGAAAAGCAAAAGCAAAAGCTAATTAACTGCTGGGTAATAGCACTGATACTAGGTAGCTAAAATATGTGTTCTGAAACACTAAGAGCAGAAACACTTACTACATACATATGCTCAAGAAACACTTACTAACCAGAAAAGGTTTTGACTTGAAATGTTAATAGCACAGCACCTCAATCTGTTAGTATTTGTCTGCATTTTCTCACATTCTTCTTGTATCTGATCCAGTATTGCTTGTAGTGGTTTGTCCAAAATGTTGAATGATACTGCTTGGAGATGCATATATTGTTTCACCTCTTCACATGCCAATGTATTTTCCATGTTGTGATGGAGGCCTTTTTTGCCTTGTCCACCCGAGAGGCCCTTGAGTTTGCTGGAATGTCGATTAACTTCCGTTCCGGCAAATTCGGGTACTCCATATGTCCTATTTTCAGCAAAGGTCATGCTAAAATTTTCCGTGAATTTTAGCATGACTTTGCTAAAAATAGGACATATGGGGTACTTGTGACTAATATGCATGGGTCGGGGTATCTTAGTAGTTAATTAAGTAGGATCAAGTGCCCCTTTATTCTAGCTGCATTAAACCATAGGCGGCAATAGAGCCAAGTGATTAGGCCCAACTTAGAATTCTCCTTCCCAGCTTAGCTTTTAGGATGCCTCGGTGTCGACAAACCATTAATTATAAAACCTTGGCTTTTAGGGTGCCTCGGTGTCGATAAAAACCGAAATGATGAAAGCTTAGGCTTTTAGGGTGCCTCGGCGTCGAAAAACCCTCAATGATAAAAGCTTAGCTTTTAGGATGCCTCGGTGTCGACAAACCCTAAATGATGAGACCATGATCTTGTTCCTTGACAATAACCAACTTTTTGACCAAACTTTGTTCCTATTTAGAGAGAAACATGGCCAACAACGATGAGGCCGGGGGTTCGGGCGGCAAGGCATTCTGGGAGCTGTCCCAGGAGATGGAGGAACAACCTCACTTGTATGAGGACGCCGCCTTCCCCACCGATCCTGAGACCACTGATGGTACCGCCGAGGATGACCCCACTAATGCCACCACTGATGGTGCCGCCAAGGATGCCACCACTGATGGTGGTGGCGCACGCACAGATGGCAGCCAACCGAAAAGGCAACGGAAGGACCGGCGCCCGACCGTTATCCGCACTCTCAAGGAGGAAGTTACTGAAGTGGACACCGACGGGAATCCAACGGCGCCCGAACGAATAGTCAAGGGGTACTCGCTTCAGCTCGGGTGCATTCTCCGGAGCACCGTCTCGATCAACACCGAGAACCTGAGGCATCCTGACCGAGGGAATTTGCGCAACCTCCTCTTCACGAAGCTGCATGAACGATACAAGTTCCCCGCTGAATTTGAAAACACAAGCCTCAAAGGGAATAAAGTGAACAATGCTGCCCTCACGAAGATGAGCAAGGCCCTGTCTACCTGGAAAAGCACGGTGAAGAGAATGATCGAGAAAGGTGAGAGTTATGAGAAGATCAAGGAGAAAAATCATTCGAACACCGAAGATGACTACAACGACTTCAAGATCAATTGCTCGAGCACCGCAAACTCCGAATCAAGTCAGTGGGGGAAAGAAATGCGGGAGCTGAACTTAGGGGAACACACACTCGGTTCCGGCGGTTACAGAGTGGCGGAGCCTATATGGGACAAGGAGGAGGCGGACTGTGTCGAGCATGGCCTACCGCCCCTCTTTGATAAATACGGTGACAAGCAGACCAGGAACTTTGTCAGGGCCCGGTACAAGAAGGACCCGAAAACAAAGGAGCTTACCACGGATCCGAAGACCAGGGCGCTTGAGCTTGTTCTGGTAAGGAATACACCCCCGCGTAATTAGCTCCATATGGTTGCATTCTAATTAATGAAGCCAAATTTCTAAATGGTTCACATTCCTTCCGCAGGCGACTGAAAGCAGTAGCGCGGGGTCGACTAAGAGCAACCCTTGGGACACCACTCTAAATAGGGCGTTGAATGTAATGAAGAACAAGGATAAGCTCAGTAAGCCGACGTCAGCTGGTCGTGTGGCCGGCAAAGGCTTGTCGACAAAATGGTCGTCATACGATAACGCTGGTGGGCGAAAGGAGAAAAAGACCAGCTCGGAAAGCCAGGCGCGCGAGGTTCAAGAACTCAAGGTATAGGTGGCGCGGATTCCGGAGATTGTCCAAGAGCGAGTGCAACAACAACTCGGAGCGACGATCACCGACATTGTGCCTAGCTTGATCGAGGGGTTGAGTGCGTGGATTGCAGGCGGCCAACAGGGGCCGCCCCCGATTCCTAGCTTCACAGCCAGCAACTCGCAGAACGCGATGGCGGGGCCATTGGTGTCTCCGGCGGAGGCGGCATTGGTTTCTCCGACGCCGGCACGGGAGCTTAATGCACCCGGGTGTACGCCGGTCGGCACCTCTGTAGCAAGCGGCCCCTCCGTCAACTGCACGCCCGTCATTGGCGGTGCCTCGACATTAGTCGAGCTCGACACCATCATCACGGTAACTAATTAAGCCTCTCTCGGCCGAGGACTTCATCTCCTTGCCTTTGACTGGGCATCCCTGACGCCCTACATGTTTTCGCAGGGCGCCGCCGACATTCCGTGCACTCTCATGCACTTCGTGAACAGCGAGTTGGTCGATGTCGCCAAGGGCAAAATCGTTCAACCGGGCAATCCCGTGTTCCACGGTACCCAGATGCCACCCAACTTGTTTAGGGTTCAACTGGTTCGGGTGCTGCCAGGCTTCGACGAGTTGTTACCTCCGATTCGACCCGTCAGGGCCGACGATGATGACGTGATGACCCTCACGCCTGCCTGAGCTGGCCCCTGCTTTGGCCGAAGAGCCAGATTCGTTTGGGGGCGGGGGACACCACCCCAAAGACAACACCGTCAGTCATGCCGGCGCCAAGTCGGCACCATGGCAAGACCGCCGCAACGGTGCCGGACATCCCTATGCCACTGGATCCAAACACGCATATGGCACAGGATCAGAACGAAGACGACGACGACGATGCATTTGCCAACGTCGATCAGTACTTTGCCGATCATGGGTACGGTGGCGACTTCATGGGGCCTCCTTCTCAAGAACCCAACCCAACAAAAGACGTGCGCGATCTAACTGGTACCGCGGAGAAGCCAAGTTGCAACAGGCGTCGTCTGCCGTTCAGCTCTCAGGAGACGCCTCCAGCTGCCGACTTCACCGAGCCTCAGATAGGCGAGGTGCGAAATATTAGCAGCCCCAACACACTCAAGAAGGTGGTCTGTGAGCAGAACTCGGTACCATTATAGGAGAAGAAGAAGGCACGCAAAAGAAAGACTAACAAGGGTGCGAGCCAGCCGGCACCGAGTACGATCCGTGCTCAGGACGGGCCACCTTCACCTGAGGATGTAATGAGGAGGGTGCATGTGGCGGGTAGGCCGATGCTACCGAGAAATATGCTCGATGCTGCAACCGGTGCTATGCGGAGTCTGCATGACAGTGTTCTTTCTTTGGAGAAGCGGCGTCTTAGAGAGAAGGATGTGGCATACCCGGTTTTCACGGCCAAGGTGCCAGAGGGCAAGGGCTTTGTGGATAACTCCATCGGGGGTACGATCGTCCTGCGGTTTGATGACATCCATGCTATGTTGAACCTTCATCCGCTGCACTACACCTTCGTTCGGCTATTTTCGCTGAGTATAGAGATGCGGATCATTCGCGACAAGACCCCGGACATCGTGATAGTCGACCCCTTCTACATGTGTGCCAAAATCTTGGGCAGCGCTGGGGACCGGCAAGTCGCGAGTTCTTACCTCGAAGGCGTCATTCTGGCAAACCGAGATAAGGATAACTTCCTCGTGCCTTACTTTCCCGAGTAAGTCATCCCCTCAACCGCCCCGTAACATATGAATTCTTAGATTTCGATCGTTTTTCTTTTAACATTCCGTGTTTTCTGCAGTGACACACATTGCACGCTCATCCTCCTAAGCCCCAAATATTCCATGGCCACGTATTTCGACCCGGACCGTCAGTCGAACATAGACTACACAAATGTCAAGAAGGTTCTTGATGATGTTCTCCCCGGCTACGCCAAATCTGGAGGCACCTTCACCAGGCCTATTCGTAAGTATGGCAAGCACGTGTTCTCCCATAATACGACGTTCTGTTGCGTCAAACAGCCACCTGGCGGTCAGAAGGGTGCCTACTACGCCATCCGTCACATGCGGGCCATCGTACGGGACCATCATCAACTTCTGCTACCGAGTAAACTCAAAGATTGGGCCGCGAGCGTGTCGGCAATCCAGGACGCGGACATCAGACAAGAATTATTTCGCATCCAGTCGGAGTTTGCGGAAATCATCCATCAAGATGTCCTTCGTACCTCGGGGCAGTTCTACCTCAGAAATCAACCGTCCAACAGTGACATCGACACAATGCTACAAATGCAGGCTGACAACGCCCGTGATTTCATGACTCCCACGATAGACGGCGGCTTCATCCATGCTCCGGTCCCTTGAGTCGAGTCGAAAGCAGTGATGCTGTGTCTAGTTCTGAAACATCGATTGGCTCATGTTGTAATTAAACTTTAATGAACTTGTAGTATGACTCTTTGGTTTCGAGAGTCGTTCAACTTAGATGTAATCGATGCTATTAATGTCTTGCTTTTCTCTTCCGATCGTTCTGTTGCATACTTATATATTGCTTATGTATTGTCTGTGAATTGGTACTAACGTTTCGTTTGGCTAGTGCATAGTGATGCTGTTGTATGTCATGTACAAGGGTAAGGTTCCCGGGGTCTACGACGACTGGGAGGAGTGTCGGAGACAGGTTCACCGATTCAGCGGTAACAGTTACAAAGGGTACACCACTAGGGCCGAGGCGGAATCTAGATACGCCCCCGCTATCTAGCGGGAGAGGGGAGGGAGCGTTGGAGGAACCGGATGAAGACGAGTTTCATCGTGATGATGCTCATCGTGATGACCGCAGCTCTCTTCTATGTGATGGTAGTTTAGATGATCGATATCGACTTGTAATGTGAAGACAAACTCGCTACTCGCGGTCTCAAGACTTGTAATATAATGTTCTATCTTTGTTCGGTCTTTTCAATTCGGAGACTAATATGATGAATTGTATTCAGAGACTAATCTTCTATTGTATTCGATAAATCTGTTGTTGATGTGTGCTGTCTATATTCTGTCCAATAATACAATTTGTAACATGTGCAAAAAACAGAAAATTAATAAATAAATAAATAACCTAATATTCATATTAATGGCGCATCACATCACAGTGCGCCATTAGTATTCCAAAGGATACTAATGGCGCATCATTAAACAGTGCGCCATTAGTATGCCGAAGTTACTAATGGCGCAACTTGTTGTTGTGCGCCATTAGTATGCCAAAGCATCTGGGTATACATGGCCCCGTGGGAGGCATACTAATGGCGCACTGTTGTATATACTAATGGCGCATCTGAGGTGCGCCATTAGTATACCAGATACTAATGGCGTGGCACTAATGGCGCACCACTAATGCGCCATTAATGGACAAATTAGGTGCGCCATTAGTAGGCCTTTTTCTAGTAGTGTACCTAGCTCGACAACCGGCACAAAGTGCTACCGCCTTGCTTGAGCAACCTCGTCGGTTTTCCACTCCAGCCACGACTTCCGCGATGCATCAACCGTTACGGCTGTGGGGAGTGTCCGTCGGCTTGCCATCGGATTCTTCTCCAGTCTTACCGTCTGCGTCGCTGCTGTTGTGACTGCGGGGGATATTGAGTATTATATTTAGTTAGAAAATATGAGATAGATTAGGATATGTTCCTTCTTATAAAATAAGGAGCTCACACATCATTATCGTAGTTATTAGGATGTCACACGTTATCACGTGTGTATGCTAGTCAGTTTATGTATGTAGGAGTGTTGCAAGTTCGCGTCAGAGAGCAAAAGGCCAAGTCTGGCTCGAGGAAAAAAAACACCCTGAGAAAGGAATTAGCCAAAGTAGTGTATCCAGGCAGATGGCCTAGACAGTGGCCTGAAGCCAGGCGACCTGGCTAGAAAGTGGCCTAAGTCAGAATTTGGATGGGTTTGACCCCACCATTCGGTCAACTTTTTCTCGTATTGAAGGGGAAAAACTTCTTTCGCAAAACTATTATTGACCCAAATAAAGCAAAACCTAAGTAAATAGTTAATGGCATCCAGGTTCACTTCAGCTGTGGAACAGAGCTAGATTGCATTCAGTATCAGCAAATCAGGGAGATGAAGGAAGGTCCGAGGCCATATAACCTAATAGGAAAACTACTTGCGTAGGATAACCATCCCAATCAATTGCATCACTCTCATCCCCATGAGACGAAAGAAGGGACAACAATCCCGAGAGATGGCAGCGTAGATGCAAAGGCTCGACAGTTGTTGCTGACTCACAATAATTCAGTGAAATCCTTCTCCCCGATCCTCTCAACAACTCTCATCTCTGATCTAGGGTTAATGAAAACAAAGATTAGACCCTAGAATATTTCCTCATGCCATCCAAGCCTATCCAACCCATCCACATGTGTTGATATTCTTTAGATATACATAGATGATAGACATTAGTTGTTCAATACCGAGGATCCAAAGGAAGCTTGGGAATCTATGACCTATGCGCTCATGTCGGGCATTGTTGATATGAAGGTGCTTTGCTCGACTCATGGATACATTTATTGGGTTCGGTGGTTGCACTTATATGTAGTTCTTAAATTATAGCACATGTGTTGCTCTTTCTGGTTAGGTAAATTCACGTCTGCACATAGCTCATCGGATCGTTTACTTCTTTCACAAAAGATCGTGTTCCATAGTTCCATAGACAAACTGAGCTTGATAGCAAGATGAAATCCATCAAACTACACTCACTATTACTGATGATAAATGGAAACATATTGCTCGACAACTATAATAAAATGATTATATTGTGGAAGCACCCATCTATGAAGCTGGAAAATGATGCGATTATTAGTGTCACTGGAAGAATGGATTTTAAAAAATGATATATATTTGCCCCAAATTGTGGAAGTATAGTTGTGAAAAATCCATATGCATGAAGCAGTGGAATAACTTTATCTCAATAATTCTCATCTACACTCAAAGCACTGAGAAATACTTAGCCATGGATCACACAAAAAGTAATGAGTACTCGGCAGACAATGAAATTCCAAGCAAAATTACAATGTAGAAACACTATGATGCCTAGAGATTCTCAATTACATATCATAACAAATCAGGGGCGGTTAATGAAGTGTGATACCTTTGATTTGGAGATGGGGCACTTAGAATAGGGGGGAATGCTAGAATTCACTGCAAGTTCTCCACCTGGCCTGTGTACTGCGCCTGTCGGTTGAGTCGATGGGTAACCTGGCAAAGCGCGAATATGGGGGGAGCAACCCCCATATGATGGCGTACGGCACCTGCGGGATGTCGTTGCTTCGCCCCTTCGGGCCGTAGTGCTGCGGCCCGCGGTCCACCCCTGCCTGGGTCCATCCGCTCCAAGTCGTCCGCGTGGCTGCACCGACCCTCGCGATAACGCTGCGTCGTCCCATTGGACTGAAGCGAGCGTGGCACGCGGTCCTTACCGCCGCCCTGAGGTCTTACCCACCGTTGACTCGACTCGCATGCTGCCACTGCGTCGCACCTTCAGGCCATAGCGCCGCGGCACGCGGTCCACTTCACCGTCCAGATGCGTCGTCTCCTTTGTGGTATGCGTCGGGCTGTCTCCTCGGTGTGGGAACGCCACCGTCCGCGTCATTATTTGTCACGCTATCGGGTTCTTCCTTGCATACTTCAAGTACTGCCGCCGCCACCTCCTTAAGCCGGCGCCGTGCCGGTCGTCTTCCCGGTCCATGGAAACTTTCTCGACACTGGCTACACCGACTTGACATCTACCACTATGTTCTTTGCACGACTATCCTGACTACGGCTACACCACCCACGATCTCGGCTACCTAGGTCGACACCCGGCACAAAGTGCTACCGCCTTGCTTGAGCAACCTCGTCGGTTTTCCACTCCAGCCACGACTTCCGCGATGCATCAACCGTTACGGCTGTGGGGAGTGTCCGTCGGCTTGCCATCGGATTCTTCTCCAGTCTCACCGTCTGCGTCGCTACTGTCGTGACTCCGGGGGATATTGAGTATTATATTTAGTGAGAAAATACGAGATAGATTAGGATATGTTCCGGCTTATAAAATAAGGAGCTCACACATCATTATCGTAGTTATTAGGAGGTCTCACGTACGTTGATGGGAAATCAGCACACATTGTCACGTGTGTATGCTAGTCAGTTTATGTATGTAGGAGTGTCGCAAGTTCGCGTAAGAGAGCAAAAGGCCCAGTCCGGCTCGAGGAAAAAAACACCGTGAGGAAGGAATTAGCCAAAGCAGTGTATCCAGGCAGATGGCCTAGAAAGTGGCCTAAAGCCAGGCAACCTGCCTAGAAAGTGGCCTAAGTCAGAATTTGGATGGGTTTGACCCCACCATTCGGTCAACTTTTTCTCGTATTGAAGGGGAAAAACTTCTTTCGCTAAACTATTACTGACCCAAATAAAGCAAAACCTAAGTGAATAGTTGATGGCATCCAGGTTCAGTTCAGCTGTGGAACAGAGCTAGATTGCATTCAGTATCAACAAATCAGGGAGATGAAGGAAGGGCCGAGGCCATATAACCTAATAGGAAAACTACTTGCGTAGGATAACCATCCCAATCAATTGCATCACTCTCATCCCCGTGAGACGAAAAAAGGGACAACAATCCCGAGAGATGGCAGCGTAGATGCAAAGGCTCGACAGTTGTTGCTGACTCACAATAATTGAGTGAAATGCTTCCCCCCGATCCTATCAACAACTCTCATCTCTGATCTAGGGTTAACGAAAACAAAGATTAGACCCTAGAATATTTCCTCATGCCGTCCAAGCCTATCCAACCCATCCACATGAGTTGATACTCTTTAGATATACATAGATGATAGACATTAGTTGTTCAATACCGAGGATCCAAAGGAAGCTTGGGAATCTATGACCTATGCGCTCATGTCGGGCATTGTTGATATGAAGGTGCTTTGCTCGACTCATGGATACATTTATTGGGTTCAGTGGTTGCACTTATATGTAGTTCTTAAATTATAGCACATGTGCTGCTCTTTCTGGTTAGGTAAATTCACGTCTGCACATAGCTCATGGGATCGTTTACTTCTTTCACAAAAAATCATGTTCCATAGTTCCATAGACAACTGAGCTTGATAGCAAGATGAAATCCATCAAACTACACTCACTATTACTGATGATAAGTGGAAACATATTGCTTGACAACTATAACAAAATGATTACAGTGTGGAAGCACCCATCTATGAAGCTGGAAAATGATGCGATTATTAGTGTCACTCGAAGAATGGATTTTCAAAAATGATACATAATATATTTGCCGCAAATTGTGGGCGTATAGTTGTGAAAAATCCATATACATGAAGCAATGGAATAACTTTATCTCAATAATTCTCATCTACACTCAAAGCACTGAGAAATACATAGCGATGGATCACACAAAAAGTAATGATTACTCGGCAGACAATGAAATTGCAAGCAAAATTACAATGTAGAAACACTATGATGCGTAGAGATTCCCAATTACATATCATAACAAATCAGGGGCGGTTAATGAAGTGTGATACCTTTGATTTGGAGATGGGGCACTTCGAATCAGGGGGATGCTAGAATTCACTGCAAGTTCTCCACCTGGTCTGTGTACTCCGCCTGTCGGTTCAGTCGATGGGTAACCTGGCAAAGCACGAATATGTGGGGAGCAACCCCCATATGACGGCGTACGGCACCTGCGGGATGTCGTTGCTTCGCCCCTTCGGGCCGTAGTGCTGCGGCCTGCGGTCCTCCGTTGCCCGGGTCCGTCCACTACAGGTCTTCCCCGTGGCTGCACCGACACTCACGATGTCGCTGCGTTGTCCCATTGGACCGAAGCGAGCATGGCATGCGGTCGTCGTCGCCGCCCTGAGGTCTTCCCCGCCGTTGACCCAACTCGTGCACTGCCACTGCGCCGCACCTTCAGGCCATAGCGCTACGGCACACAGTCCACTTCGCCGTCCAGGCGCGTCAACTCATTTGTGGTATGCGTCGGGCCGTCTCCTCGGTGTGGGAATGCCACCATCCGCATCATTATTCGTCACGATATCGGGTTCTTCCTCGCATACTTCAAGCACTGCCGCCGCCACCTCCTTAGGCCGGCGCCATGCCGGTCATCTTCCCGGTCCACGGAAACTTCCTCGACACTGTCTACCCCGACTTGACATCAACCACGATGTTCTTTGCACGGCTATCCTGGCCTTGGCTACACCACCCACGATCTCGGCTACCTAGCTCGACAATTGGCACAAAGGGCTACCGCCTTGCTTGAGCAACCTCGTCGGTTTCCACTCCAGCCACGACTTCCGCGATGCATCAACCGTTACGGCTGTGGGAGTGTCCGTCGGCTTGCCCTCGGATTCTTCTCATGTCTCACCGTCTGCGTCCCTACTGTTGTGACTGCGGGAGGATATTGAGTATTATATTTAGTTAGAAAATACGATATAGATTAAGATATGTTCCGGCTTAGAAAATAAGGAGCTCACACATCATTATCGTAGTTATTAGGAGGTCACACATACGTGGATGGGAAATCAGCACACGTTGTCACATGTGTATGCTAGTCAGTTTATGTATGTAGGAGGGTCGCAAGTTCACGTCAGAGAGCAAAAGGCCTAGTCCGGCTCGAGGAAATAAAACACCCTGAGAAAGGAGTTAGCCAAAGCAGTGTATCCAGGCAGATGGCCTAGAAAGTGGCCTGAAGCTAGGCGACCTGCCTAGAAAGTGGCCTAAGTCAGAATTTTCAAGAATTCGACAAGTCTTCCCATTATCTACCTAAATCCTAGCTATTTTTAGGCAGATCCCAGGCGTGCCTGGCTGTTTTGCGTGACACCATGACGTCTTCGGGCATGGGCTTTGGTTGGGCCTTCATTGGATGGGTCTTAAGGATGAATGTTTCAGATTGGCTAGAACCGAAGTCTACATAATCAACTGGCTCTACTTCGAGCGGTTCCAGGGAGAACCGGGCCTTCCCGGGTAGAAATCAAAACATGTGACCGGCTGGTAGAATTGTTTAACAGAGAAGAAATACTATGGTGCCAAAGAGCTAGGGTGGAGTGGTTAGTTCATGGTGATAAGAACACCTACTTCTTCCATTTAAGGGCAAGTAGACAGAGGAAGAAAAACCAAATCAAAGCTGGTATCTGAGGACATTGCTAAGATGGAAGATCATGCAACAAATTTTTACATCAACTTGTACCAGTCTGAAGGGGACCATGATATTAGTCGGGTACTTGATACAATACCACAGAAGGTCACTCCAGCCATGAACCAGATTCTGGAAGCTGAGTATACGCAAGAGGAAATCAAAGTGGCACTTTTCCAGATGTTCCCCATGAAGGCGCCGGGTCCAGATGGGTTTCCAGCACATTTCTTCCAGCGACATTGGGAAGTTTGTGGAACGGAGGTGACAGAGATTCTTCGTCGCATTATAAATGGAACTGAATCTGCAACATGCATAAATGATACAATTCTTGTCCTAATACCGAAGGTAAAAACCACCACTTCGTTGACATAGTTTAGACCCATCTCACCTTGCAAAGTGCTTTATAAGATAGAGTCCAAGGTTATATCAAATAGACTCAAGTTAGTGCTTCGGACATCATATCAGAGGAACAGTCTGCTTTTGTTCCTGGAAGCTTATCACTGACAATATTATTACAGCTTATGAGTGTCTCCATTTCATGAAGCGTAACAGATCCAAGAGAAACAGTCACCGTGCACTTAAACTTGATATGATGAAAGCATATGGCAGAGTTGAGTGGGATTATCTTCAAGCAATCAAGTTGAAACTGGGATTCACTGAATGGTGCGTTAATATAATCATGAGCATGGTATGGTTTGTGAAATTCTCAGTTCTTTTTAATGGTAGGAAGCTCGATGAGTTTCAACCTTCTCATGGAATTCGACAGGGAGACCCTATTTCCCCATATCTATTTTTGATTGCAGCAGAGGGCCTTTCGTGCCTCCTAAAATCTATTGACGAGTCATCCAACATAGGTGGGATACAGGTGGCAGCTTCGGCTCCACCAGTTAATCACGTATTACTTGCTGATGACAGCCTGCTATTTTTTAAGGCTAGTGCAGAAGGGGCGAATGAGGTAAACCAGTTGTTGAACACATATTGTCAGGCTTCGGGGCAACGGATCAACTATGATAAATCATCGATCTTCTTCAGTAAGAAATGCCCTGACAGTGTAAAACAGGAGGTAAAGTCTTTGCTACAAGTCCCAAATGAAACCTTAAGTGCAAAATATTTGGGGATGCCCTCTGATGTGGGAGCCTCGAAGAATGGTGCTTTCAAGTACTTGAAGGACTATCTATGTAGTAAAGTGCAAGGATGGATCGAGAAAACGATGTCCACAGCAGGCAAGGAGGTTTTAGTAAAGTTAGTGGCTCACGCGGTTCCAGTCTTCTCTATGTCATGCTTCAAGTTGCCTAGGGGATTATGTGAACATCTAAACATGCTTATTCGGAAATTCTGGTGGGGAAGTAAGGATGAAAAACGCAAACCTAATTGGGTCTCGTGGGAGGCGATGACACAACCGAAGAGCATGTGAGGATTGGGATTCAAAGACTTAGAATTATTCAATTTGGCACTTTTGGCAAAGCAAGGTTGGAGGATCCTTCAACATCCGGAGTCGCTAAGTGCTCGGATTCTTAAGAGCATATATTTTCCAGAGACTTCTATACTCATAGCTGAGCTAGGTAGCCAGCCGAGCCAGGTCTGGAGATCTATAGTCGAAGGCCGTGACATCCTAAAACTAGACCTTATCAGAACAATCGACAATGGCAATTCCACCCACATTTGGAGTGATAATTGGATTCCTAGGAAGGAGATGATGCGACCCTTTGGGACCCGATCAGCAAACCCTCCCCAGATGGTTCCTGAGCTGATTGATGCCACTTCTGCTACATGGAATATTACCATACTAGAAGAAGCTTGCCTTCCAACTGATATAACGAAGATTTTGGAAATACCATTGTGTGCTAGTAACATTTCGGATACATGGACATGGTTCTTTGAGAAGAATGGTTGCTTCTCGGTAAGATCAGCATATAGGATGCTGATAGAAACCAAGTACAGGAGAGGAGCATCGGTAGATTGATCAACAGGATCCTCAAGTTCGGCCAGAGATGCTGATTCATGGAAGAAATTGTGGCAGACTCAGGTTCCTGGCAAGATTAGAATGTTTCTGTGGAGGCTAGCTATGCAGTCCATTCCAACTGAAGATGTTCAGGCACACAGAAACATGGCCACTTCTTGTGCGTGTGGGCTATGCGGTGCACGTGCACTGGATTCTTGGAGACATTCTCTGTTGGAGTGTTCGATATCCCGCTGCATTTGGGCCATGGTGGATGGAGAATTAGTGGAACATCTTTGTGCGACAACTGAACCGGATGAAAACAGTGGCTATTCACTATGAACGACACCTTATCTCATGAAGCATTCATCCGGTTAGCTGTTACGCTCCGGGCCATATGGTGGGCAACGAGAAAGGCGATCCACGGACAAATCTTCCAGTGCCCCCCAGCAACCCATCAGTTTATCTCAAGGTTCATCCATGAACTAGATCTTCCAGTTCACGGGGAGAAGAAACAAGCAGCTCCTAGAACTGCGGTTGTCAGGCCAAAGGCGCCCCCTCCGGGTTTCACCAAAATTCATGTGGATGCAGCAATCTCAAAGGTGCACAAAAGGAGAGCAGCAGCGGCAGTGTGCCGAGACGGAACAGGTACACTCCTTGGTAGTTCAGCACTTGTGGTCAATGGCATCAACGATGTGGCTACCTTGGAAGCACTGGATTGTAGAGAAGGCCTTTCACTTGCGACGGACCTCCTCCTCCAGAATTTCATCATCGCTTCAGACTCCAAGCAAGTCATAAATGATATTCATTGGGGAAGCACTGCGAGATATGGAGCTATCATTACTGAAATTAATCACAGGGCTTTCAATTTTACTTGTAACTTTACATTTGAAAGTAGAGCAGCGAACCATGACGCTGATAGGCTTGCCAAGTTTGCGCACTCTTTGGATCAGGGAAGACACATCTGAATGTCGATCCCGCACGATCCATTTTGTATCCCACAGTATGTGGAATTTGAATGAATAAAGACTTGGTTGAATCCTCAAAAAAAAGCTGAAAAGATAATGAGAACTTATAAATAGATAAGCACTCGTATCAAAATTATTCCTTTACCGGCCACCATGTATATCTCCCATGTAACAGCTGGCTTTGGCCTCCTATATTACTCAACCACTTTGGGAACCAACTTGGCAAACAAATTCCCAACACATGCGAATGAGCTTCCCGGGTGACTAAGGTGGTCCACATCCAGGGTACTCTACCATGCGCCTGCCGCCTTCCCACGCCCGTCCCAAGCTCCTCCAAAGAGCTCCTGCACCGGCGCGTCCTACATGCTCATTTGTGTCCGATCGTGTGTACGCAAAACCTCCTCAGGACCAGAACATAAGCAAACTAATATGAATCGTGTGTTAAATCATCAAGATACTAAATGGACATGACGAAAATTTACTTTTCTTGATTTCTTAGAAGACATTCACTATAGTATCTGCACCTCATTTACACCCTTCATCTGCTCCTCCCTCTGTCTAATGAACTCCTCGGCTGCCTATTTAAACCTCAAGCTCCATAAGACCACAAGTGCAGGAGCGACTAACATATCTCATAGCGTGACACACTAGAAAGCGGGCAGAATGTGGAGCCACGACCAAGAAGTGTTCTCGCACTGTTGTTTCCCTCCCTCTGCTTAATTTGCTTTGTGCTGGTCCTCAGGACAATGCTTACTGCACTTGATGCACAACAGATGGGAAGAACATCTTCGTGGGCATGGGAGGCGTGGGGAACCGTCTGTGTCTCCCGTGCGCCGATGGCGGCTAGCTTCCGCAACAATGATGACGACATCGTCACCATCATCACGGGCCAGTTGGGCAGGATCAGAAAAAAACATTATGACCGACTCTCAAGAGGGCTTCAACGATCAACGGAGGCTTCTACGGTAACGACGGCGACATCTTTATCAACGTCACGGTCCTACTCAACGGCGTTGGAAGGGACGTGCGGAGCGACTTCCATGTTAGTGGCGCTGGTGGCACTAGATTTCTAGTTTTCAAAATGTTTTATCTCTTAAATGAAAAATCTGATTGAAGATTTGTTTTCACAATTAAACCCATCGCGATGAGATCTTTGAAACTAGATCTCATATCAATATATTTCGACGACTTTTTGTTTGGGTTAAAAGTTGTCATGTCTATTACACATTAATTGCCGTGGTGTTTACACTAAAGTTGTCATAATATATTTCAGCTATTTTTCTGCTACATTTAAAAGTAATTTTGACATATTGTAAAACAGGGGATTAAAAAACTAGATTTGCCATGAATCATAAACTAAAATTACCATGGTACATGCACATAAAATTACTACGGTTCATACAAAAAATAATTTTCATGGCCAAAGTACTGGAATTGCTATGGACAAAATACTAAAATTGACATAATCTATAAACTAAAATTGCCACATGGCAACTTTAGTGTAAACACTATGGCAACTACAATGTAAACATCATGGCAACTTTTGGGGAAAAAAAAAGTTCGTCAAAACAAATCAATATGGGATCTAGTTTTGAAAATCTCGTCGAGACCTGTTTAATGGTGAAAATAGATTTTTAATTGGATTTTTAATTAGAAGATTAAACATTTTAAAGCCGAAATCAAAAATATTCCGGCTGATGTCATCTATTTTAATGTGGCAAAATGAATGATAATCGAGACGTTTGGGCAATGTTGCTTCGTGTCACACGTGTGGGCGTTATCATTTGAGAAAAAAAAAGTTGTTTAGCACTACTTGAAGCTAGCGATCAGATTTTTGTTTCTGAGGGGTAGCTGCTTGTAGCTATAACATACTGTTAAGCAAATTATTAAAACAGATGCAGCAGGCTAGTTACGAAGATTTTGTAATAAGACTTGCGTCAGCATACGAAGGTTATCAATTCTATTTGCCAGCATTCATGGACTTCCGTGGTAGAATCTACCGTTCAGGTGTATGCGATCAGATATACATATAGACTGGTTAACCACGCGGACGTGCGGGGCAAGGTTGTTTTTAGTTTTGGGCATTGATAAATTAAATCAAACAAACAAGACAAACAATGAGAAAATGAGGTGACACTGGCATCATACTTAGATGTGGCATAACAATGTCACATCTTGATGAGCGTTAGATATACCCTATCTTCTAATCTCCACCTTTAACCTGCATCGAAATTTGTAAACTTTTTGCGGTACTGAAGCAAAACTTGGTTCGCGTTGTGATTTTCTTCCAGGATTTTCCGAAAAACTGAATTTCGACCATTTCACCGTGGTACAAATTGCAAACCGAAATTCAAAACCTTTGCATGTGGAGAGAGGTGACATGAGTGATACTGCCACCTAGAGAGCGCTTCTTGGACATGCATGGTGCACAGATTGTGCCGGTTGTAGTGGATACGTTCTCCTATACTAAGTAGGTAGCTAAATTAATTGACAGCCACAAAGTTGAAACCACAAGACTGGTCCAACACTTGTCGCCAGAGGCATGCTTCTCTTTCCGAAAGCCATTCCAAACCATGCATGCAGCAAGACGAGCCCTCGACCATCCAAAGAGATGGCAAACAACCAGTATATAACCCTACGCATTCTCGTCTTTCGTCCTCACTCCGACAGGAAGCGAGACACATGCACCAGGAACCAATTAGCTCTCAGCGTCAACCATGGCCGGTCTGGCTCGCTTCATCCTCCTCCTGCTCCTCGTCCTCGCCGCCCCTGTCGCTCAGCCAAGCCCCTACAGCGACAACCTCCAGGACGCGTGCAACAAGACGTTGTTCCCCAAGGTGTGCATCAAGTCGCTGACGACCAACCCGGAGACCCGAACAGCGGACGCGCGCCGGCTGGCCGAGCTGTCCGTGAACGTGGCCAAGGAGGCGGGCACCAAGGTGGCAGCCCTCGCTCACAACGAGCTCAACGGCGTCAAGGCGGAGGACGTCCTGTTCAAGTGCCTCGACAGCTGCTCCGACGACATCGAAGAGGCGGTGGCGCACCTCAGCGGCCTCGCCCGCGAGGTCACCGACAGCAAGTTCCTCGAGGTCAAGTCCTGGCTCTCCGCCACGCTGGGCGGCTCCTCCACCTGCGAGGAGAGCTGCAAGGACGCGCCCGCAAGTGATGCCAAGAAGACCGTCGTAGCCAAGAGCGTCGAATTCGAGAAGCTGCTCCGCGTCACGCTCGACCTCATCACCGAGGCCTCCGGCTCCATGTCCGCCTCCGGCTCCATGTCCGGCGACGTCGCCGTGCCGCCCACCTCGTGGGACGGCAGCGCTTCAGGGTCCTACGGTGCCAGCGCGCCTGAGTCGTCGTCCGGGAGTGCCAGCGCGCCTGAGTCGTCGTCCGAGAGTGCCAGCGCGCCGGGCTCCGAAGCACCATCCAGTGATGCGTCGTCGGCGCCCTCGAACGCACCATCCTCCGAGGCACCGTCAGCTGGCGCGCCGGGCCCCTCCTACGGCTCCAGCGCACCGAGCTCCGAAGCACCATCCAGTGATGCGTCGGCGCCCTCCAGCGCACCAACATCCGACGCACCGTCAGCTGGCGCGCCAGGCCCCTCCTATGGCTCCAGCACACCAAGCTCCAAAGCACCATCCAGTGATGCGCCGACGTCCTCGAAGGCACCAACCTCCGACGCACCGTCAGCTGGCGCGCCAGGCCCCTCCTATGGCTCTGCCAGTGGGCCAGCTGCCGATGCACCGTCGGCATCCCCGTCGAATGCCGACGCACCATCTACCGGGTCTGCCGGCGCGCCATCAAAAGGGGCTGCCGGTGCCCCCTCCCCGTCCGACGCCGGCGCTCCTGAGGCCGATTCACCAGCATCATGAGAAACGCGCGCCCGGACCCGGTTGATGCTTCGGTGCCTAGGCTGAACTTTCTGTTATTTATTGTAGGGCTCCCCGTTCTCTCGTGCTGCTGTGCGCCGAGAAGATGTTGATGCATGCGCTTGTGTTTGGTCGAGGAACCAAGTACGTACGTAGAATAGAATGTTACGATCGATTTTGTTTGCTTTTTTTTCATTTATTTGTTCATCACGGGTGCAATTCACCCGGTTGTAAGCCCTGACTTTCCTAGAATGGAATTGTTCCACCTCGCTGTCTGGTTGGAGAGTCTGAATGAATGCAAGAAATTTGTTTGAGCTCACATCATCCATGGTAACCTCGCTTATATGTATAACGCACATAGCATATGGCCAAAATCTATCATCAGTATCGAACTGTCAATCTAAGCACACAGATCAAGCATATACCTGAGCTTGACCTTGTGAGGTTATTCGCAAAAAACTTAACCCTGCTGGTAGGGATTTTTTATTTTCTTTTGGTGACGAACAGGCAATCAGGTCTGTCCTCGACTCCAGATCGCATCTCGCACCCCCCGGTGTCGCACCCGAGGGCGACACCGGGGGGCGGAAGACCCGGGCCTCCAGAAGCCTTCCCCTGCCTGATTCCCTACGCCGCCGCTGCCACCGGCCCTCGCCGTGGTGGCGGCGGACCCAGGTACCGAAGCTGGGTGCGTTGGAGGCGTTCGCATGAGCTGCTGGGGCGGCGGTGGCAATAGTCGACGCGCAACGACCAGGGTGGCGCCCCTGCGTCGGGGTGGCGGCGGAGATCCCTTGTGGCGACGATCTGGTGACGAAGGCGATTGGATTTGGGGGAACTTTTGAACCCCCTAGGTCATGGTCTCATCGCTGCCCTTTGTTTGTCGCCGGGGGATCGGGGCGCTGGTTGTCATGGCGCTTCTGGCCATGGCCTTGCGTGAGCCGGAGCGGTGAGGCCGAGGCGAGTGGCGCGTCCGCGCATGCGGCCGTGTCTACCTTCTCCTCCGTTGTTCTGATCGGCGTCGTGGGGGCCTGCTGGTTTTGCTTGGATAATGGAGGTGGTCCTATGTGTTTGGGGACGTAGTATTTCAAAAAAAAAATCTACGATCACACAAGATCTATCTACTAGAAGCATAGCAATGAGAGGGGAGAGTGTATCTACGTACCCTCGTAGACCGGAAGCAGAAGCGTCTAGTGACGAGATTGATGTAGTCGAACGTCTTCGCGATCCAACCGATCAAAGCACCGAAAGTACGGCACCTCCGCATTCAGCACACGTTCAGCTCGATGACGTCCCACGAGTTCTTGATCTAGTTGAGCGTCACGGGAGAGTTTCGTCAGCACGACGGTGTGGTGACAGTGATGATGAAGCTACCAGCGCAGGGCTTCGCCTAAGCACTGCAACGGTATGACCGAGGTGTGTATCTGTGGGGAGGGGCACCGCACACGGCTAAAATCAACTTGTGTGTCTATGGTGTGCCCCCTCCCCACGTATATAAAGGAGGGAGGGGAGGAGGAGGCGGCCAAGGAGGAGGGGCGCGCGATGGGGAGTTCTACTCGCACCAGGAGTAGGATTCCTTCTCTTTCCCTAGTTGAAGTAGGAGAGGAAGGAAGGAAGAGAGGGAGAAGAAGGAAAGGGGGGCCGGCCCCCTAGTCCAATTCAGTTTGGGCTAGGGGGCCGCGCGCCCAAAGCTAGCCGCCATCGGCGCACGGGAGACACAGACGGTTCCCCACGCCTCCCATGCCCACGAAGATGTTCTTCCCATCTGTTGTGCATCAAGTGCAGTAAGCATTGTCCTGAGGACCAGCACAAAGCAAATTAAGCAGAGGGAGGGAAACAACAGTGCCAGAACACTTCTTGGTCGTGGCTCCACATTCTGCCCGCTTTCTAGTGTGTCACGCTCATGAAATATGTTAGTCGCTCTTGCACTTGTGGTCTTATGGAGCTTGAGGTTTAAATAGGCAGCCAAGGAGTACATTAGTCAGAGGGAGGAGCAGATGAAGGGTGTAAATGAGGTGCAAATACTATAGTGAATGTCTTCTAAGAAATCAAGAAGAGTAAATTTCCGTCATTTTTTCGATAAAGGGAATATATTAATATCGCGAAGATACCAATTACACCCGGCCTCTGCAACAACGCAATACCCTAATGGCATTAGGGATGCACACAACCAAAAAAAGAAGAAGAAGAAGCTAAAAAAAGAAGTCCCGCTACAGAATTCCAGTCCATGCAGCAACAGTACAACCACCACCAAGACAACACCTGAAGTCCAAGTTCTCCAAAATTGACACCTCAAGAAGGAAACAATGCACAAGCGCCGTCGTCATCCGATCATAGATCTTGGGTTTTCACCCCGAAGATAGTCCCCGCTCTCAAAACAATGTCTTCAACAAGACCATTGCCAGGCGCAACCAATTAAGGCGGGACCTTAGATTTTCATCCTGAGAGGTAAGACTTAGAACTGCACCCGTGCTGCCGCCCCCACTTACATACCGCTGCTACAGAATCCGAAACTCCAAGCAAGTTCCTCATCGCCACAAAGGCTCCAATCACCATTACTAGTCCTCTGATCTCGGCTTTCATGACATTCTCCACCTCTGACCTCACCATGGAACTAAACATATCCCATGATGGCAACAGATAGCAGAACTTTGCACCGCTCCCTCCTTAATGGAGAACTAGTGGGCACGACTGAATCCCATCCGATCTAGCAATCTCCAGGCATAACGCGCCCATGGGAGTTCACCAGCGGAGCCTTCTGGAACTCGACACTCCGACCAGATGAAGAACGATAGTCGTCAGGCAGATCTTTGTCTTGTCACTTGAGGAACCCAAGGATCGCCCCCTCAAATCAAGTCGAGCCTGCAGCCCCCACGCCGCCGCAGCACCCCAGATCAGATCGCGGCGGTGCGCGGATCTGGCGGCACCCCGAAGCAGACCGGGGCAGTGCGCGGATCTGGTGGCACCTCGGATCAGATCGGGGCAGTGCACGGATCTGACGCCGCATCAGGAGCTACATTGGCGCCGGGAAAGGGCGCCTCGCCGGTAGCCAACAGCGCGCCACCGCGCATGAAGGAGCAGGCCACGTAAAAGCCATGGTCGGCCACCGCCTCGGCCTTGAATCTGAGGGGAAAACACCGCGCCGCGAGAGAGAGCTCGCCCCGCCGTCGCCGTCCGTGGCACGGGCTTAGCCCGGTCGCCTCCTCCGACGACGGCGAAGAGGGGATGGAGGGGAGGGGCTTGAGCTGGCCGGCGGCTGGGTCTCCCCCGTGTCGCCCGTGAGAGCGACGCGGGGGTCAGGCTAGAGCGATACATACCATATTAGTATCTTAATTTAGCGCACGATTCATATGACATAGTTTGCTTATGTTCTGGTCCTGAGGATGTTGTGGACCGATGCCTTGCTAATTGTACTCGCAAAAAAAGATGCCTCACTGATTGTAATCCGAATGGATGGGTAATACAAGTTCTATTCGCAAAAATAATGTTCCGTCGCCCCCGGGTGACCGAGGGGCTCTAACCCTAGCGGCCGGGTCACCGCTCCTTCCTCTCCCTCCCCTTCGTTGCCGCCGGTGGTTGGCGCCGGGCATAGCCTGTGAGTGCGACATCGTCGGCGGAGGCATTCCTCCCTTTCGCGGGTAACAGGGTGACGCGGGGCGCCCTGGCTCGATGGAGTGATCCAGACTGGACTACGGCGGCGCCGATCTGGTTTATGGCGACCCAGATCTAGACTCCGACGGTGTGGCGGCCGGCTGGCGTCCTAACGGCGGCTATGGTGGCACTACTCCTCCCAATCTAGGGCGGAAGGCCTTGGATCCGGGGCGGCAACCCCTAGGACGGCATCCCTATCCGGTGGTCCTGCATGGCGGGCGGGCTGCAAGGGATCGGGTCGGGCGGCCGGTGATCCACCGGCGGGTTGGTGCCGCGGCTTATTGCCTCGGCGACCAACGGCGTCAAGCTGCTTCTTCCTCCAATCCTTGCTTGCCAGTCAATGATTGGGGCAGAGTAGGAGGTGGGGATTTGGATTGGAATAATTCCCTGGTCGGCTCCTGCCGGCCGCGACGACGACGAGGCCCGAGGGTGCCGTTTCTCTTCCTGGAGATGGCGTTTGGGTCCGCCCCACCTTTCACCATTCGACGGTCTCTCGGGTGAAAACCCTAGGGCGGCGATGGCACTCATGGCGCCATGTCCTTGAAGGGGCCGTCGTGAGAGCTAAGTGGTGTTGGGCACGGCTTGTGTTCATAGGCAGTTGCCGTTGGCATGCCCCTTTTCCTCCAAGGGGCATCTGCTTCAGGGGTAACCCTGGATCTGGGTCTCCCAAATCGGATGATGCCGGAAACTATGGTGATGTTCTCCCTCTTGAGGTCATTGTTTTGGAGCCGGTGTTGATTGGAAGGGCCCAGAGGCGGAGCGGGGTTTCATCTTCGGCATCAATGACGGCGGATCTCGGCGGCGTGGCGTACTGGAGGCTCGATGGCCCAAGCGGGTTGACGGACTCGTGCAGGAGGTTGACGTTATCTAACGTCGTGGTGATGTCGATGGCAGAGAGGCCTGGCAAGGTCGGTGCATCAGTTCTGCTCTGATGATGGACCGATGGAAGATGGAGGGGACGACCCTTGCAGCGTGCGGTGGTCACTGCGAGTGTGCCGGATCGGTGTGTGACCCAGTCCAGGTAGTGGCTTGGATGAGGCATCCGACTTTAGATGTTAGGTTTTGGTGTAATGTATGTTTGGTATTACGCCCGGATATTCAGCACCCCTTCATCAAGGAGATAGGAGTAGCAATAGGGGTTGCCAAGATGATGGCTTCAGGCTTATTGATGTATTATTTTATATGATCTTTGTGAATAATTAATAAAATGACTGCATGCATCATCCAGGTGCAAAGACCGAGAATACATCCTCCTTTTTCAAAAAGAATCACAAAAGTAATGTATGATCGAGGGTGAACACGTTCGAAAGACGGCCATATGACTGAGTGCGTACGTGTTGGAAACATGCCCGAGCGGGAACATCACGTTAGAGCAACTCCGGCCGAGTAAAGTTTAGTAGAGTATTTTTACTTCACTAACTTTTGACCGAACCTAGCCAATCTTGTATTAGCTGAGTAACAAGCAAATTTAGACCTGCCGAAATTCTTAACCGAAATTCGACATATAATTCACATTACCAGTCGCCGAAATATAGTATAGTTTAACCAAAATTTAAACATAAACTTAACTAAAACTTGAACCTAAACTTAATCAAAATTTAGACGATATTCGACTTTGCGACGGACAGCCAGTCCGCGATAGACATCCCACCGGCCATGGGGTCAGGCCATGTGCCTTCCTCGCCAGAATTGGGGAACATTCTTCGCCATTCTTCAATGTCAAAGCCGTCGTTGGGTGAATTTTCCGCCTCGTCTGGCTCGGGGTACTGGCAGCGGAGGTCCGCCATGTATGCCTCATCAGTGGCCTCCGCCGTGAGTCGTTACCCCACTTCTTAGTCCTCCCTTAGAGCATCTCCAACGGCTGCAAAACAAATTCGCGCTCAATAAAATTTATAACGCGTCACTGTAGCATTTTTAGTACGCTGGAATCAACATTGCTTTTGCAGACCCCAAAAAACGCGCGCCCAAAAAAGCACGCAGTGCAAATTGTGAAGCACGCCTAATTTGGAGCCCAAAATATGGTGCGCGTGATGGCGTTTTTCAGCGCGTGCCCAAAAGTTTTCAGCGCGCACATAAGTTTACATCTTCTGTTGGAGCTGTTCGGCGTCCAATAAAACATCTTTTTAGCGCGCGGAGCTCTTTTTGGGCGCCTGTTGGAGATGCTCTTACACCCTCTGCGTTCACCCCCCCCCCCCGCTCAACCGAATTGAATAGCGACATCTCCCGTCACTCGAAATTTCGACGGCCCGCGGTGTCATGCAAACGGACCAAACAAATATCATACATGCGGGTGGCTCCATGCAGAGCATTGTAGACATAGAAATTTGCAAAATACATACGAATCTGAATGTGACAGACCCGTTGACTAAACTTCTCTCACAAGCAAAACATGATCACACCTTATTACTCTTGGGTGTTAATCACATAGCGATGTGAACTAGATTATTGACTCTAATAAACCCTTTGGGTATTGGTCATATGGCGATGTGAACTATAAAGTGTTAAGTCACATGATGATGTCAACTATTGGTGTTAATCACATGGTGATGTGATCTAGATTATTGACTCTAGTGCAAGTGGGAGACTGAAGGAAATATGCCCTAGAGGCAATAATAAAGTTATTATTTATTTCCTTATATCATGATAAATGTTTATTATTCATGCTAGAATTGTATTAACCGGAAACTTAGTACATGTGTGAATACATAGACAAAACAGAGTGTCCCTAGTATGCCTCTACTAGACTAGCTCATTGATCAAAGAAGGTTATGTTTCCTAGCCATAGACATGAGTTGTCATTTGATCAACGGAATCACATCATTAGGAGAATGATGTGATGGACAAGACCCATCCGTTAGCTTAGCACTATGATCGTTTAGTTTTACTGCTATTGATTTCTTCATGACTTATACATGTTCCTATGACTATGAGATTATGCAACTCCCGAATACCGGAGGAACACCTTGTGTGCTATCAAACGTCACAACATAACTGAGTGATTATAAAGATGCTCTACAGGTGTCTCCGAAGGTGTTCGTGGTGTTGGAATAGATCAAGAATAGGATTTTTTACTCCGAGTGTCGGAGAGGTATCTCTGGGCCCTCTCGATAATACAGATCATAATAAGCCTTGCAAGAAAATGACTAATGAGTTAGTCACGAGATGATGTATTACGGAACGAGTAAAGAGACTTGCCGGTAACGAGATTGAACTACGTATTGAGATACCGACGATCGAATCTCGGGCAAGTAACATACCGATGACAAAGGGAACAACGTATGTTGTTATGCGGTTTGACCGATAAAGATCTTCGTAGAATATGTAGGAGCCAATATGAGCATCCAGGTTCCGCTATTGGTTATTGTCCGGAGATGAGTCTCGGTCATGTCTACATAGTTCTCGTACCCGTAGGATCCGCACGCTTAACGTTTGATGACGATCGGTATTATGAGTTTATGTGTTTTGATGTACCGAAGGTAGTTTGGAGTCCCAGATGAGATCATGGACATGACGACGAGTCTCGAAATGGTCGAGACGTAAATATCGATATATTGGACGATTATATTCGGACATCAGAAAGGTTCCGAGTGATTCGGGTATTTTTCGGAGTACCGGAGAGTTACGGGAATTCGCCGGGGATTATATGGGCCTTATTGGGCTTTAGGGGAAAGAGAGAGAGGAGGCTGCCCCGCCCCCCAAGGCTTAGTCCGAATTGGACTAGGGGAAGGGGCAGCGCCCCCTCCTTCCTTCTCTTCTCTCTTCCCTTTCCTTCTCTCCTACTCCTACTACTTGGAAGTGCTCGTAGTTCTACTAGGAAAGGGGAATCCAACTCCCGGTGGGAGTAGGACTCCCATAGGGCGCGCCATAGAGAGGGCCGGCCTCTCTCTCTCCACCACACCTTTATATACGGGGGTGGGGGCACCCCATGAACACACAAATTGATCAGTTGATCTCTCCCAACCGTGTGCGGTGCCTCTCTCCACAGAAACACACCTCGGTCATACCGTTGTAGTGCTTAGGCGAAGCCCTGCGTCGGTAGCTTCATCATCTCCGTCACCACGCTGTAGTGCTGACGAAACTCTCCCGTGAAGCTCAACTAGATCAAGATCTCGTGGGACGTCATCAAGCTGAACGTGTGTTGAATGCGAAGGTGCCGTACGTTCGGTGCTTGATCGGTTGGATCGCAAATAAGTTCGACTACATCAACCGCGTCACTAGACGCTTCTGCTTTCGATCTACGAGGGTACGTAGACACACTCTCCCCTCTCGTTTCTATGCATCTGGTAGATAGATCTTGCGTGATCGTAGGAAAATTTTGAAATACTACATTCCCCAACAGATATGTGCACTATTTTAGGCTATATGGAACTACGGAAATGATATGATCTTTGATGAAAAAAATATTAATAACTTTTTGCCGGCAGAACCAATGTTTGGGTCCGTACGTGGTCGTTACTAACTCATGCGGACTCCACGGAGCTTTTGATTACTAGGTGCAACCGGTGAGAGACACATGTTATCTTCGACCTATTTGGATGACGAGCTAATAATAGGCTAGATGGTTAGTAATCGTAGCCTATATTTTTCGCCGGTTGTGGCTTTTTTTTTTAATTTTTTGTTATTTGTGGCTCTTTTTAAGAGCCAGACCTAAGGTCTTGTTTCCGTACTTTGTTTTAATAAATTGGGTGCATGCATGCATCGCTGTGATGCGGCGGCCGAGGGATATCCTCTTTTTTTAAAAAAAAATATATACTTTTAACAAGTTTGTTGGAAAATATATTAATATATACATCACCAAATATATATCATTGGATTTGTCTTTGCATATATTTTCACATCATATTTTTTAAACTGTAAATGTACATATTGTTTTTTATAAACTTGATGAGACTTTATAAAATTTGACTTCAATCAAAACTAATATGTGAAGTAAATAAAAATGGAGGGAGTACATAGCATGTCCACTCTATATACCAGACATGTCGTCCTGGCAACAGTACTAAAGAATTTTTAGCTATATGATGAGCATCTATATTACATTCTCGATCTGCTCTCATGGCAGAACTTGACATCTCCCATGCCGGAAAGAATCACCTTCACTTCCTTTATTGTAGGACAATTCATCTTGACCTTATATTTGGTAAAAATAAAATAAAACCCTTGAAGGCCTATATAGGGCCCAATGTTTTGTTAGAAAGAAAGAACCAGCTCAGTAGTTGGATCCGAGATTGAACAATACAACCCGCAAGAAGCCGCGTGACTCCGACGACACTGAACAATAGCTTGGTCAGGAGGTATTCCGGGACACAACACGTCATGGCCAAGTATTCGTTGACAGTACTCCCTCCGTCCGAAAATACTTGTCATCAAAATGATCAAAAAATAATGTATCTAAAACTAAAATACATCTAAATACATCTTTATTTATTTATTTTGATGACAAGTATTTCCGGACGGAGGGAGTAGTAGGAGGGATTCTGGGCGCCGAGGGTATTCGTGTGTATTCGTATGAATACCCATTATTAAGTGGAAAAAAAATAATACATAGCTGCAGCCTGCAACGCACGCACCCACCACACCGCTTCGCTCCGTTCTCTCGCTCGTTGCCTCGTTCCCCAATCCCCACTTCCCCTGGACCCCTGCTCGAGCCCTAGCCGCCCAGCGACAGCGAGTCAGCGACCCCCGTTCCCGCTCAACGGCCGCCGCCCCGCCCCGCCCTCAGGCCTCAGCCGCTCAGCGTCGCCGGTGCTCGCCAGCCGCCGCGCCAAGCCCCTCTAATCTTCATCAGGGTCGATCGAAGGCTGCGCCGACCGGACTGCTTCGCAGCCACGCCGTCCCGCCCTGGCACTCGCCGGACGCCGGCCGCCCCGCCCCAGCCCCGTCGGCACTGGCGGCGCTGAGGGTATTCGTGTGTATTCGTATGAATACCCATTATTCAGTGGGAAAAATAATAATAGATAGCTGCAGCCTGCAATGCACGCGCCCACCACACCGCTTCGCTCCCTTCTCTCGCTCGTTGCCTTGTTCCCCAATCCCCACTTCCACTGGACCCCTGCTCGACCCTAGCCTCCCAGTGACAACTAGTCAGCGACCCCCATTCCCGCTCACCGGCAGCCGCACCGCCCCGCCCTGAGGCCTCAGCCGCTCAGCGCCGCCGGTGCTCGCCGGCCGCCGCCCCAAGCCCCTCTAATCTTCATCAGGGTCGACCGGAGGCTGCGCCGACCGGACTGCATCGCAGCCACGTCGCCCCGCTCCGGCGCTCGCCGGACACCGGCCGCCCCGCCCCAGCCGCCCATCGCCCGCGGCGGCGCCGCCAAGCCCAGGGACTAGCGGGCAGCGACAGTTTCTTTCTCCCCCTCCATGCGTCAGTGCCCTGCATTCAGATTCAGGTACAACCTTAAAGAAAACAGAGTTTCAGGTTTTTAGTTGATTCAATTTTTCTTACCTAATTATTGTAAGTAGTTGATTTAATTTGTAGATGCTAATTTCTTCCTTGTTTTGTTGTAATGTAGATGAAGAAGAAGAATGGGACTGGTGGTGGCAGTAGGATTCTTGCATTGTGGGAAAAAGCTTCAAAAGCAAAGAAGATTGATGAAACGTCTACATCGAATCAGAGTGCAGCTGCATTAAAAAATTACTATTGTCGTACTGGTGTCTTTATAGTACATTTAGAGTAATTTTTGTGTGCCAATGAATACCCAACCTCAAAATCCTGGCGTCGCCACTAATTTCTGGGACCCATGCCTCCTCGGACTGCTCTAGTTCCCACTGATAGTTCTCCGGTATATCCATCACCTCCTGGTCGTCTCACTCTAGAGTCATCTTCATCGTGGAAATGTCCTTCGTAGCCTCCTTGCGGACGCGCCCCGACTGCACCTCCACCGACCATATCGACGCGTTATTCGACCTCTTTACCACTGTGTCCTCATTTTTTACGCCCAGGTCCGCTCCTGTTGTCGTGTTTCTCTACTAGAAGGTCACTTTCGGTAGAGCAGTGGTGTTGCCATCTGCCGCTTTGGCTCTTGATGTGCATCACAGTTCAGGGTGTGCATTCGGTTTTTTCGGTTTGCTTCGGTTCGGTTTATACGGTTTTTGGTTTATATGGTTTTTATACTTCGGTTTATACGGTTAAATACATAGATACGGTTCGGTTTCGGTAATAACCATTTAATTTCGGTTCGGTTTCGGTAATAACCAAAATAACCAAAGTTGACGCGAATTTTTGAATGAACAACAAATATATTTTGGTCACATGATTTGGTCTGTGTATGTAGGTAAGATTTTTCTTGTGAGAAGTGCCTACGTAGATTATACTAGATCATTATTAGATGGCACACATGGACTGCTCCTAGGTATTAAATGGCAGCATACCTGAGATTAGGAAGCTATTTTATTACGTGAGGGAGCAAGCAAAAGGAAAGAGTCAATTATACTCATTTTATTACTAGCGGAGCAAGCAACGAAAGGAAAGAGCCAATCCTAATCATGACCAAAGCGGCGGGCTGGCCTTTTTCTCAGGCAAGCGATCGACTGCATGGGATCGCTTGACAAGAGTGGTCATATGGGCTGGATAGTTTTAGGCCCAAGCAAGCACAAACGTGCGCCAGGTGCCGAGGTCGTTGGCTCAAACGACAGCGTTTAGTCCCACCTCGCGTATGGAGCAGCATCGTGGTGGGCAGAAGGCTATAAATAGAGGAGTGGCTGCAGTTTAACCGAAAACCGTCGGTTTCTAACCGAAAAAACCGAAGGGTGTATGGTTTTGTAAATTAAAAACTGAAACCAAAAACCAAAAAAACCGAATTTCGGTTCGGTTTTGTTTTTTTCGGTTTGGTTTCTGGTTTTCTGTTCGGTTTTGCACACCCTGATTCACAGTGGTGTCGTGGTCGTTGCAAAAGTTGATGATGTGGATCGGCCCTGACCACTCGCCGGTAGCACCCATGCACGCCAAGGAGGGCGCGATAAGACCGCCACTCTCGTAGTTACAGGCATGTACGTCAGACAGCCCCGACCCCTCATCATTGTGTAGGTGTCATGGCTGTTGGAGAAGAACACAACACTGTCGACAACATTCCTAGGTCGGTGCTCGTTGACCACCATGGCAGCTACCAATGTTGCGTGATACGCACATACATTTGCAGCGGTGGTTTTGTGGGCATGGGCAGCAGTGGCTCGGACGGTGGTTACACCATATGCATAGGGAAACCCAACGCAGGAGGCGCTTGCTGTTAGTAGGGATGCAGAGCGACGCCCGATCCGCCCGCTTTCAAGTCAATTTTGTTTCAGGTTATAATTCTTCCAGCCAGATTTAGCTTAATTTGAACTAACTTCATGTTTATGCGGGCATATGCGGGAAGTATTAAATGTATCTTTGTAGGGTTCACCTGCCCGTTAGGTATCTGAAAAAAGCATTTCGTTTAGTTGATTTTGTTTCCGGTCGTTGGATGAGGTTCTCCTTCCTCTGGCTGCTCA
>LR738713.1:776609270-776631718 GCA_902687465.1 Secale cereale
CCCCGTCGTGCACACACGATCTATTTCTCCTCGTGCCTACCCCCTACCCCGTCTAACCTCCCTCTCACCCCCCTAGGGGCACTTCCATGCGCTGCCTCGCCGACCCTCCCCCACACTCTACGTACTCCCACTGTTGTTGGTTGCTGCTGCCGCGACCATCTCTCTAAACGCCTTGACTTGCAGCAACTACAGCGACACATGCACCCCTCGACCCACATCATCAAGATTTATTAGACTCGCTCCCACCAGCTATCGCTGACTCTGGCTCATGCATGGGTAGGCCTCGCTGTGGCCGGCGCTCGTCGCTGGCACTACTAACACCGTCCCAGCTTCTGGCCTCACCATGGCCGGCGCTCGGCGCTTGGTCTCGTCACTACATCCTAGCATTCGGCCTTGCGTGCTGCGGAAATCGTTCAAAGCGAAGACAAATTTCAGGTACCTAATGTTTAGCAAATGTGATATTTGTATTTGACAGGTAGTGTTTGGTTGTGCATGCGCGGTATTCCCTCTGTTTCTTTTTACTCTACATATAAAGTTTGGTCAAAGTCAAATTTTGTCAACTTTGACTAAGTTCATAGGAAAAATATCAAGATTCTAAGTAATATGAAATTAATATTATTAGATGCATCATGAAATTAATTTTAATATTATATAGCTTTAGTATTGTAGATGTTGATATTTTTTCCTACAAAGTTTGAGTTTGACTAAATTTTATATACGGACTAAAAAGAAAGAGACGAAGTACCTGAGTTCCTCGGTCCAAATCTTTAATGTGTCCCTTTTCCTTTCTTCTTCTCCACCCCACATGTTGACAATCAGGACCTAGGCATAGCAATTTTTTGAAACGAAGGCAGAAGCTTTGCCTTTTTCATTAATAAAAAAGAAGATAGTTTCCCAGTTAATTATGAAAAACCGGGTGAAAACCGATACACACTGGGTCACGCCGTCTCGAAAGCACGATGCACCCAGAGCCACGGCCACTCTCGTCGACATGGCACCCCCAACAGAAGATGCCCAACATCACCCACCACAGCCAACCTAGAACCTCAAGCAGACTACTCACAAAATAAGAAACACCGGAGCGAGAAACACATCCTAGAAACTAACATCTTGCAACCTTCCTCTCATTGACAAGGCGAATAAGACCTTGGGAGATAGAAGGCATGGCAAGAAGACCTTTGATCAGCTCGGTGAAGTCATGAAGATCATCATCGTGTCCAGCCACCAAAGGCATAGCAGTGATACAAGAGATTTATTTATATAGTATATATTGAGAAGTGGGACCCACACACCGCCCCGTCAGCAGGGTTGACAGCTACGGAAGGAATGAGACTGTATTGGCAAGATCACTCACTGTATATTTCAACTTCACAAACCATAGTGGTCATGAGGCGCAAGCATCGTGTACTACTTGTGCATTTAACCCTAGTTGTCCATGAATAACAATGAATATATTAATATATACACCACCAAATTATCGTCAAACTTTATATACTTTCAACAAGTTTGTAAAAAAAAATATTAATATATACACCACCAAATATATATCATTGGATTCACCATTGCATATATTTTCACATCATATAAATTTTTTACTATAAATGTTCATATCGTTTTCTATAAACTTGGTCAAACTTTAAAATTTTGACTTCAGTCAAAACTAATATGCGTAAATAAAAACGGAGGCAGTATATAGCATGTGGCCTCTATATATATATATATACCAAACATGTCGTCTTGGCAACAGTACTAAAGAATTTTTAGCTATATTAAGAGCATCTATATTACATTCTCTACTCCCATGCATGGCCGAACTTGACATCTGCCTTGCCTGAAAGAATCACCTGCACTTTCTATATTGGGGCCAATATTTTGTTAGAAAGAAGGAACCTTGAATCCCCAAGCTCAGCACCTTGGCTATAGTTGGTCGGAGACTGAACGATACAACACAGTTTGGGCAACAACCTCAGGAGGGATTCTGGGCACAACACGTCATGGCTAAGTAGTCGTTGATAGTAGGAGGGATTCTCGGACCCATGCCTCCTCCGGCTGCGTGAAAATGGATGAAACTAGGGATGTGGAGTATCTGCTCCCGAGCTCATTTGAGCTCGGGTGAACAGTAAAATCAAAAAAAAATCGAAAAAAATTCAAAAAAATACAAACTTTTTTTTTTTGGGTGAAGCATTGACAAAAGTTCTAAGTGCATGCAAAAATTCGTCAAGGAATCACATTCCTAGAAGGCGCGCCAAAAAAACAAAGTCATTACTCTGAAAATGCTACTTTCAAAAGCATTTTGGAGCACTAATTTTGTTTTTTTTTTGGCACGCCTTCTAGAAATGTGATTCCTTGACGAATTTTTGCATGCACTTAGAACTTTTGTCAATGTTTCACCCAAAAAAAAGTTTGGATTATTTTGAATTTTTTTCGATTTATTTTCGATTTTACTGTTCACCGAACTCAAATGAGCTCGGGAGCAGAAATGCACTTTCGTGAAACTAGCCCCTTTATGAAACTTCAACACAAAATGACCCAAGTCTAAAAAAAAAAACAATCCAAACTGATCCCTATTTGCATGATGCCCAATGCTAGGGAGCCATGCTAGAGAGCATGATGTCCCGGGCTAGAGCGTCATGGTAGCTACATGTAGCATGGCGCACCGGGCTAGGGCGTCATGCCAACATGACGCCCTAACCCGAGACGTCATGCTTTCTAGCATGGCACCCCAGCCCCGAGCGTCATGCAAAAGAGCCAGTTTTATGAAATATTTTTAGTTTGGGGTTATTTCATGTTGATGTTTTGAAGAAGGGCTAGTTTCGTCCATTTTCACTCCGACTGCTCTAGTGCCCACTGATAGTTCTCTGGTATATCCATCACCTCATCTCACTCTAGAGTCATCCTCATTGTGGAAATGTCCCTCCACGCAGACGCGCCCCAGCTGCACCTCCACCGACCATATCGACCCGTTCTTCGACCTCTTTACCACGGTGTCCTCACTTTTTACGCCCTGGTCCGCTCTAGTCGTCGTATTTCTATAACCGAAGGTCACTTTCGCTAGAACAGTGGAGCCGCCATCTGACACTTTGGCTCTTTATGTGCATCACAGTGGTGTTGTGGTTGTTGCAAAGGTTGATGACGTGGATCGGTCCTGACCACTTGCCGGCAGCACCATGCAGGTCAAGGAGGGCGGGAAACAATGGCGGCTTCATGAATTTGCTTCCGGGTATTCATGTGTATTTATTTTGCTAAAATCATTGTCTTTTTTGGAAATTATCACTGTTTTGCCAAAATCAAAACTGTCTTGTAAAAATCATGGGTATTCACATGAAGACCCAAGAATACCCCTAGCACCGCCCCTGGCGGAAAAGATCCTCGTAGTTAGAGCATCTCCAGCCGCGCCCCCAAGATGCCCCTCAGGACATCTTTTTAGGCTCGGTTTTAGGCTCGGACGGCGCTTTTCGCTGAAAAACAGTCCAGCCACGCCCTCAACGCCCCCCAGGACATCAAAATAGCGCCGGCAAACTCAGGCGAAACCCAGTGCGCTGGGGGTCTCTTGGGGACGCCGACGGAAGTTTCGGCGAATCGCGTCTCACCACATGTCCTTTTTCTTGGCCCACTTAACCATTCTCCTCACAAACTTTTGCTTGGGTTTGGCTGTGACTGGGAAGATGCCCTCTTTATTTCGCCGAATTCCGCCGGATGATCCCCAAGACACCAACTTTTTTGGTTCGGTGATGATCTTGGGGGTGCCAATGGCTGGAGATGCTCTTACAGGCATGCACATGAAGTTAGAGATACCACATGCAAATCAACACGACGAAGAACGGAAAGAAGCATGAGACACAAGATTTAACATGAAAAATCCCTCTAACACGAAGGGACAAAACACCACAGGCGCCAGCTAACAAATCTTCACTACATCAGGGGAGGTTACAAGCGTCGGGATTTACAACTGATCAACTTATCCCGTGCGGCGGCTTACAAGAGGTATATATAACACAAGTGATCTAGGTCAATACTGATCCGTACGATGGGGGAGGGGGGCTACGCTGCGGCTTCGACCCAAGTCTACTGGCGACGGGCCTCGCTCTGCTCGCTCGTCAAAAATTAGTCTTTCTGTTTATACTTGAATTTGAAGCATAACATAACATGTCAGACGACCCCCGACCCCTCATCAATCATTGTGTAGGTGTCATGGCTGTTGGAGAGGAGCACAACATTGTCGACAACATTCCTAGGTCGGTGCTCGTTGAGCACCATGGCAGCTACCAATGTTGCATGATATGCACGGACAACCAGGGGCGATTTTACCGTAGGGGCACCCTGGGCACGTGCCCGGGCTCGACGGTGCCATTTAGATGAATTCCAACGAGCTACCCAAGCCATCAGAGTCGTTAAACATTTTCTAATATGCTGGAAAATCGCGAAACTATCTAGGCCAGTTTGATCATTCCTTGCCTATTGGGCCTTTCGCGCTATAACCAGCAGGCCATATGCCCATTCAGTTGTTCCCTGGCATGGGCCATAGGCCATGCTCGCTGCGATCGATTGAGGAAGCCATCTCGTCTCCTTGCGACCCGCCAGATGGAACCGACGCGCGTGCGGCGCGCGCACAGCCGACCCCGGTCGATCTTGGAGGCGGACTGGTGCCGGCGGAGCTCCAAGAACCGGCGAGCGGCCAAGAAGAGATGTGGCGAGCGGCAGGGCCTCCACTCTGGCCGATGACAGTCGCGATCAAAGCGCAAGCGCTAGGGCCAAATTCCACTCCAGGTTCTAATTGTGCTCTATAATTTATCGTCAAATTATGCAGTTCAACGCTGCTTGTTTCGGATTCAAGCTATGCATATTTAAATTTTAGAATTGAGGAGATTTTTTGTCGACACTAGAAACAATTCACAAGTGAAATCACGGCAAAGCCCGCAACAAAGAGATGAACGTAAACATAAATATTATTAGACTGGACTTTTTCCGTTGAAACCTCAAAAAGTATGGTTGTTCAGGGAATTATTTGGTATTGTATCTCATGTTTTTATTTTATTCTATGATTTATGAAATAGTAGTGGTTTTTATATATTAGCCAAAGTAAACTCTAGATTATGATGTGCCCAGGCTTTGGCAATTCGCTAGCTCCGCCACTGCGGACAACAGCAGCGGTGGTTTCGTGGGCATGGGCAGTACTGGCTCGGACGGCAGCTGCACCGTATGTATAGGGGAACCTAGCGCCGGAGGCACTTGTTAGTAGGGATGCAGAGCGGCGCCCCATCTACCTCCCTTCCAAGTCAAAATATTTCAAGTTAGTTATAATTCTTCCGGCTAGATTTAGCTTAGTTTGAAGTTTGAACTAACTTCATGTTCGCGGGTTTATGTGGGATGCCCGCCTGCATCCTAGTTGTTAGGCTACTTCTAATGCATTGGTGCTTACATGAGGTGCTAAGCACATTAACAACTTTAGCAACTAAAGCCTCCAATACATTGGTGTTTAACTTGTTGGTGCTAAGCATTGTTCATTTAATGTTTTGCAACTAAAGTTCTTCATGCATTGGTGGGATTCTTCCATTTAAGTCTTTTGCCTAGGTTCTCGCGCTTAGCATTGTTTCTTCCTGGGCCATCACACTCATCTCTCTCCTCTTAATTACCTTGCCACATCATACTTTTTGTCTACATGGCAGCCTTAGCACATGTACAAGGTGGAGCATTGGGAGGGGCCTTAGCCATCTTGGCATTATTCCATGTATCTTTGTAGGGAGCACCTACCCATTATGTATTAAATCCACTGAAAAAAATAACGTGCTATAGCGCCGCTAATAGCACGCTATAGCGTGTAGAGAATTGACACGCTAAATTAACTTGTGTACCATGTCTCGCTAATAGCACGTTATAGCGCGCTATAGCACGCTAATAGCATATTTTCAGGGACCGTGCTATTTTCTGTAGCGCGTTATTTTTTTCATTGATTAAATCCAATGCACGCCAGCGTTTTGCTTAGTCGATTTTGTTTTCAGTTGTTGGATGAGGTTCTCCTTCCTCCGGCGGCTCACACATTAACCCCCCCCCCCCGCCCCCGCCGTGTGCGCACACGATCTATTTCTCATCGGGCCTCCCCCTACCCTCCCCCTCCCACCTAGCCAGCACTTCGGCGCGTCCGCTCGCCGCCCCTCCCACACACTCTACATACTCCCATCGTTGTTGGTTGCTGCCGCCGCAACCATCTCTTTAAACGTCCTGACTTGCAGCAACTACGACGACACCTGCACCCCTCGACCCGCATCATCAAGTTTTAGACTCGCACCCACTAGCTGTCGCCGACTCGAGCTCATGCACGCTCGTCGCTGGCACTACTAACGCCGTCCCAGCTTTTGGCCTCACCATGTTCGGCGCTCTGCGCTTGCTCTCCTCACTTCATCCCATCATTCGACCTCGGGCACAGCAGAAATCCAGATAAATTGCATGTACTTAATGTTTTGCAAATGTGATCTTTGTATTAGACAGGTAGTGTTTGGTTGTGCATGTGCGGCACCAGAGATCCTCGGTCCAAACCGTTAACGCCCCCATTTTCCTTTCTACTCCCTCTGTAAAAAAAATAAGTGCATTTAGATTACTAAAGTAGTGATCTAAACGCTATTATATTTCTTTACGGAGGGAGTACTTCTCCACCCCACATGTTGACAATCAGGACCCAGGCATAGGATCGAGTGATACAAGAGAGATTTATTTATTGGGTCTGTCTATGTCACATTTAGATGTGAGATATTATCTCACATCTAACTCTCTCACACTTAGACTCCCTCCTCCTTGATTTTTTTTAAAGTCTTCCATGGATTTTCTTTTTTGTCTCTAAGGGTGAGGGAGTTAGATGTGAGATAATATCTCACATCTAGATGTGAAATAGCAAACCTGTTATTTATATAGTATAGTATAAATTGAGAAGTGGGGCCCACACACCGCCACGTCAGCAGGGTTGACAGCTACGGAAGGAATGAGACTGTGTTTGCATGGTCACATACGTTCACAGTATTTTTCAACTTCACAAACCATAGTGGTCATGACGCGCAAGCATCGTGTACCACTTGTGTATTTAACCCTAGTTGTCCAATAATAACAATGAAACCAATTTCGCAAAAAAAAAACAATGACAACCAACCACGCATAATATGCATTGGAACTACATAAAGAAGGAGATCGACCAGTCATGTTCGTGTCCATAATGATAACCGTATGCGGTAGATATATAGGTCAGTCACGAATATACCATCGAGCTCTCGGGCTTCTCAACCACAGTAATTTCGATGAGGATCCATAGCCGGCAATATTAGATCGCCCGGAGCTATAGTGTCACAACAATTGGTCGATGAGCCGTATTATGGGATTAGAAGGTATCAGGAACTAGACTTATCGTTGTAGCGCCAACCAATGAGGTCATTGATTGACCTGCCCGTGTGGCCGTGTAGGATACATTTGCTGAACGGTGCTCCAGCTGTAGCAGCTCGCTCCCTGCATTTGAGGGTTATGAAAGGATTGTTGATGGTGCTGATGTTCCCAAGGATGGGACGCCCTCGGGCACACCAATTGGGAGGAACGGGTAACAGAATTGCTGAATTGTCACAGTGGAATGGTCGGTGGGATGGTTTTTTGTTTCTTTTTTTGCAGTGAATTGATGAGATTGAGGGCTAATAAAATGTGTTATTGGTGAGGTGCCTGTGTGCTTGCTGCTCAATTATGTTGTTGGTGACGGCTTGTACATCACTGAGCTTATATTCAGGATTGCTACTACATGTGCAGTGTTTTTTCGGCCCACTATTGTCAAAAATAAGGTCATTGGTTTTCACGAGTGATTGAGTGTTGTGTGCATTACACTTTTTTATCAGGCGGCGGCATGGTTTGGTATCTTATTGACTTAGTGGTATAGCTTGTTAGTGCTGTAGTGAATATGGTGTCCAAGATTATTAGAACTTTTTTTGAACAAGTGGAGTTGAAGAAGCGACTAAGTGAGGGGCTCAGATGACAGATAATCGTTGCTTCCAAGAGTTGGCCTGTGAGAACATAACTTGAGCGGCTCAAAGCCCAGGTTAAACGAACTAAAAAAAAATGCTTGGGGACCTACCTTTTTTTTCTGCCAGCTTCTATAATTTGGCCCAAGACCAAGCTGCTCCTTCTGTTCTTTGGGAATGAGAAAAAAAAATTGTAGCTACCCAACTACTCCCTTCGTCCGAAAAGTTTGTCCCTCAAATAGAGAGTAAATTGCAAAAAACGACCACAATTGTGTACCCTAAATAAAAAAACCACCATGTTTCGTTTTTTGTGCAAAAACCCACCTGTATTGTGCTGACAGTTTGCCGAAAGCACTGATCCATCTGTTAGAGTCGTTTGACGCTGAATCCGACAGGTGGGTCCCATTGCCAGGTCGACGTGGCACGGGCCAAACAGAGCGCGAGGAGAGGGACGTTAGGTGACCCAGTTAACCCCTCCCCCGCCTTAGTTATTTCTGCAAACACCTAGCAGGCATCCCGCCGGCCGCTCAGCTTGCCAGTGGCAGGAGCACAACGCCGCCCCCGGCGGTGCAGGAATGCGTCCTGGCCGCCTGGGCGACCTAGTGTGAGGTAGTGCGGCCGATCTATGGAGGTCGAGTTGAGAGGCGGCGCCTGACCGGGGCACGCACGGGGCAGTCAGGGCACGGGGCGGAGCTCGAGCCTGTGCTCTCAGCCATGGCGCGGGGCGACCAATACATGAAGAAGGCAAGGGGGAAACTAGGGGAGAGGAGGTGGCCTTCATGTGGGAGCTCGGCGCCGTGGTAGGAGGAATCAGGGAAGCAGCAGCAGCAGAATTTTTTGTCAACGACGGCATTGGTCGGAGAGGAAGAAAGGAGGGCATCATCCTGAAGTCGCTTTGCTCCCATTACTTCGGCGAACGATTTCAGCGCGAGATGGGGAAGACGAAGGACATGGCGGCCTCTTGAGGATGCTCCGGTAGCCGCGTGGATGAGCGTCAGCGCACGCTCGGGCTTGAGGTGGCTGGCGTGGAGTTGGCTGACTGGAGCGGCGTCGTGAATGGAGTCGAGGTAGGCGAGGGTCAACGACGCGCTGGCACTGGTGGCGGATGGCTTCCCAGTGGCGGTGCCCATGGCGCGGTGGTGGAGGGCTTCTTCCCGACGGTGGTGCGCATGGCGCGGTGGTCGCTAAGCTCATGTGGTGGCGCGCGCTGGAGCAAGAGGGACGAGGTGGAGGCTCACGAGTCGGCCGGCGGCTGGAGCCGGTGGTGCGTCGGTCGGATGTGGATGCTCGTTTTTTCCCCGGCAGCTCTCATGAGGAAGAACTATACAGGTTGACTTGTGGGTCCTATGTGCAGCTTACCGTACAACCCAAACATCGTGAGATTTTGGTGCCACGTCAGCACTGAAGACAGGACCGACCAGTCAGATTTAGCGTGAACAAGTGCTTATCTGACCGATTAGTGTTTTCTGCAGACTGTCACCCAGAAACCGGATGTTTTTTTGCAAATAAAACGAAGCATGGTGGCTCTTTGATTTAGGGTCCACAATTATGGTTGTTTTTTGCAATTTACTCCTCAAATATATGTATCTAGAACCAAATTAGTGCTTGATACATTCATTTGAGAAACAAGCTTGGGGCAAGCTTTTTCGGACGAAGGGAGTATATCTGGCTTCCTTTTAGTCCTTCCCAAAAAAAAAGGCTTCCTTTCACTACATTTAGAAGGGCTGGTCACTCACGAACAGGTGTGCACACAAGGGGAAAACAGCGAAAGTTGAGCACGGTTTTTTTTGTTTGTTTCTTTTGCTCTGAACCTGTAGATTGCAATCTCTTCTTCGCTGGTAGTACGGTCGCCGACTCTTTTTCTTTGGGCCAATCTACAGAGGCTGTTGCTCCTGGTTTAGAGCAGAATCACGATTCTGAATTGGATCGAAGCTCCCATAATAGTATCACAAATCGTTTTTTAACGAAAACTGGAGGGTGGGAGCCTCCTACCTACATTTTTTTTAATAGAAAAACCATAAGCAAAATGCTTACCCAAGGCAATAGTTCAAACAGACCAGGGTACAAAACAAGATAACAAAGAGATGTAGTAGAGGAGAACATGAAAAAGTAGATTAGGTAGACCAACCAACTGGTCCCATCCAGTATCATAGCTCTCATGGACTGACGGCACCGGCGCCTCCGCCATCGTACCTGATTTTAGAGCATCTACAGCCGATGCCTCCAGGAGGGGCTAAAAATCACCCCTGGGGCACACCGGCGCTAAACCGCGCACTGGGGGCGTGATGCCACCCAGTCGCGGCGCCCAGGTTTTTTTGAAAAAGTCATTTACGGCGTAAACACGCCTCAAATTTAACGCAAACATCGGCGAGTTCATTCAAATTTAAACATATTTAAAAAAAAACTAGCACGGGTTACACCGCCGTCTCTATCGCCGCTCCTCGCCGTCTACCTCGCCGTCCGCCATCCGCCTTTGCAGTTCTACATGCCGAGGAGGCGGTAGAACCGCGTGTAGTTGTCGTCGCCCCCGCCACCGCCGCTGCCGTCCCTGCTGCATCCCTCCCCCGGTTGGCGCGGTGGGTTGGACGGTCCGGGGGCGTCGTCGTCGTCGTCGTTATCGAGGACCACGACGCCGTGCTCGTCCTCGCGCCAACGTTTGCGGGCGGCGATCTCCTCCAGGACCCGGCACTGCCGGACCATCTCGTCGCGGAGGTAGTCGTCCCGCGACCACCGCAGGGCGTCCTCGTCGGAGAAGCCGCGCCGGGCTATCTCCTCGTACTCCGCGGGGAGGCCGGGCTCTGACTTGGGCTCGACGAGGACGCCGGAGCTGCGGGTACGCGCGCTGACAGGCGTGTCCTGGGGCTCCGGCTTGACGGGGCGGAGGCAGGGAGAGCCCGACGAGCGGCCGGACGAGGAGGAGGACGCCCTGGGCTCCATGCGCCTCGGCGTCCAGGAGCTTCCACGACGGCGTGAGAAGGACGGGGGAGTGGGGTACTCGAGGCGCGGCGTGTTGCCGCCCTCGATGTACTCGAGGACGGACTCCAACGTGCGGCCGGGCACGCCCTACCACCGGCGCCGGCCCTCGGAGTTGAGCCTGCCGGAGGGCACGACGCCGTTGGTGGCCTCGAGTGTTGGAAATATGCCCTAGAGGCAATAATAAAAGGATTATTATTATATTTCCTTGTTCATGATAATTGTCTGTTATTCATGCTTGAATTGTATTGTACGGAATTAGCGATACATGTGTGAATACATAGACCACAACATGTCCCTGGTAAGCCTCTAGTTACTAGCTCGTTGATCAACAGATGGTCACGGTTTCCTGACCATGGACATTGGATGTCATTGATAACGGGATCACATCATTAGGAGAATGATGTGATGGACAAGACCCAATCCTAAGCCTGGCATAAGATCGTGTAGTTCGTAATGCTTAAGCTTTTCCAGTGTCAAGTATCTGTTCCTAAGACCATGAGGTTGTGCAACTCCCGGACACCGTAGGAATACTTTGGATGTGCCAAACGTCACAACATAACTGGGTGGCTATAAAGGTACGCAACGGGTATCTCCGAAAGTGTCTGTTGGGTTGGCACGAACCGAGATTGGGATTTGTCACTTCGTATGACGGAGAGGTATCTCTGGGCCCACTCGGTAAGACATCATCATCATGAGCTCAAAGTGACTAAGGAGTTAGTCACGGGATGATGGATTACGGAACGAGTAAAGAGACTTGCCATGACGAGATTGAACAAGGTATCGGGCATACCGACGATTGAATCTCGGGCAAGTACCGTACAGATAGACAAAGGGAATTACATACGGGATTAAGTGAATCCTTGACATAGTGGTTCATCCGATGACATCATCGAGGAAGACGTGGGAACCAACATGGGTATCCAGATCCCACTATTGGTTATTGACCGAAGAGTCGTCTCGGTCATGTCTGCGTGTCTTCCGAACCCGTAGGGTCTACACACTTAAGGTTCAGTGACGCTAGGGTTGTAGAGATATATGCACACGGAAACCCGAATGTTTTTCGGAGTCCCGGATGAGATCCCTGACGTCACAAGGAGTTCCGGAATGGTCCGGAGGTAAAGAATTAGATATAGGAAGTCCAGTTTCGGCCACCGGGAGAGTTCCGGGGGTCACCGGTAGTGTACCGGGACCACCGGAAGGGTCCCGGGGGTCCACCGGGTGGGGCCACCCATCCCAGAGGGCCCCGTGGGCCGTAGGGGGAGGGGGACCAGCCCCTAGTGGGCTGGCGCACCCCCCATGGGCCTCCCCCCATGCGCCTAGGGTTGAAACCCTAGGGATGGGGGCGCCCCCTTTGGCTTGGGGGCCAAGATACCCCCCCCCCCTTGGCCGCCCCCCCTAGGAGATTGGATCTCCTAGGGCCGGCACCCCCCTGCCCTCCTATATATAGTGGGGGGAGAGAGGGCAGACGCACCTCAGCCCCTGGCGCTCCCTCCCCCCCGTTACACCTCCTACTCCTCCCGTAGGGTCTCGGCGAAGCCTTGCAGTTTTTCCCGTTGCATCCACCACCACGCCGTCGTGCTGCTGGATCTCCGTCAACCTCTCCTCCCTCCTTGCTGGATCAAGAAGGAGGAGACGTCGCTGTACCGTACGTGTGTTTAACGCGGAGGTGCCGTCCGTTCGGCGCTGATCATCGGTGATGAGGATCACGACGAGTACGACTCCATCATCCACGTTCATTCGAACGCTTCCGCACGTGATCTACAAAGGGTATGTATATGCACTCCTTTATACTCGTTGCTAGATGACTCCTTAGATTGATCTTGGTGAAAGCGTAGAAATTTTTTGAATTCTGCTGCGTTGCCCAACAGTGGCATCTGAGCTATGTTGCGTAGCATCTTGCACGAGTAGAACACAAACAAGTTGTGGACGTTGATTTTGTTCAATTCTCTTGCCGCCACTAGTCCAATCTTGATTCGGCGGCATCGTGGGATGAAGCGGCCTGGACCGACCTTACACGTACGCTTACGTGAGACTGGTTCCACCGACTGACATGCACTAGTTGCATAAGGTGGCTAGCGGGTGTCTGTCTCTCCCACTTTAGTCGGATCGGATTCTATGAAAAGGGTCCTAATGAAGGGTAAATAGAAATTGACATATCACGTTGTGGTTTTGGCATAGGTGAGAAACGTTCTTGCTAGAAACCTATAGAAGCCACGTAAAAACTTGCAACAACAATTAGAGGACGTCTAACTCGTTCTTGCAGCATGTGCTATGTGATGTGATATGGCCAATAAAGATGTGATGAATGATATATGTGATGTATGAGATTGATCATGTTCTTGTAATAGGGAATCACGACTTGCATGTCGATGAAAATGACAACCGACAGGAGCCATAGGAGTTGTCTTATTTATTGTATGACCTGCGTGTCACTGAATAACGCCATGCAATTACTTTTCTTTATTTCTAAACGTTAGCCATAGTAGTAGAGGTAATTTTTGGCGAGACGAATTCATGAAGACACGATGATGGAGATCATGGTGTCATGCCGGTGACAAAGAAGATCATGGTGCCCCGAAGATGGAGATCAAAGGAGCAAAATGATATTGGCCATATCATGTCACTCTATTTGATTGCATTTGATGTTTATCATGTTTATGGATCTTGTTTACATAGAACGACGATAGTAAATAAGATGATCTCTCGCTGAAAATTTCAAGAATTGTGTTTCCCCTAACTGTGCACCGTTGCTAAGGATCGTTGTTTCGAAGCACCACGTGATGATCGGGTGTGATAGGCTCTAACGTTCGCATACAACGGGTGTAAGCCAGATTTACACACGCAATACACATAGGGTTCACTTGACGAGCCTAACATGTACATACATGGCCTCGGAACACGGAAGACCGAAAGGTCGAACATGAGTCGTATAGAAGATACGATCAACATGAAGATGTTCACCATTGAAGACTAGTCCATCTCACGTGATGATCGGACACGGGCTAGTTGATTCGGATCATGTATCACTTAAATGACTATAGAGATGTCAATCTGAGTGGGAGTTCATTAAATTTGATTAGATGAACTTAATTGTCATGAACTTAGTCTAAAAATCTTTACAATATGTCTTGTAGATCAAATGGCCCACGCTCAAGTTGCCCTCAACTTCAATGTGTTCCTAGAGAAAACCAAGCTGAAAGACGATGGTAGCAACTATACGGATTGGGTCCGTAACCTGAGGATTATCCTCATAGCTGCCAAGAGATCATATGTCCTTGAAGCACCGCTAGGTGATGCACCCGTTCTCCCGGCGACCCAAGACGTTATGAATGCCTCGCAGTCGCATTGTGATGATTACTCCCTGGTTCAGTGCGGCATGCTTTACAGCTTAGAGTCGGGGCTCCAAAAGCGTTTTGAGCACCACGGAGCATATGAGATGTTCCAAGAGCTGAAAATGGTTTTCCAAGCTCATGCCCGAGTCGAGAGATATGACGTCTCCGACGCATTCTACAGTTGTAAGATGGAGGAGAATAGTTCTGTCAGCGAGCACATACTCAAGTTGTCTAGGTTGCACAACCGCTAGTCTCAGTTGGGAATGAATCTCCCAGACGAAGCGGTCGTTGACAGAATCCTTCAGTTGCTCCCACCTAGCTACAAGAGCTTCGTGTTAAATTTCAATATGCAGGGGATGGAGAGGTCCATTCCCGAGGTGTATTCAATGCTGAAATCAGCCAAGGTGGATATCAAGAAAGAACATCAAGTGTTGATGGTCAATAAAACCACTAAGTTCAAGAAAGGCAAGGGTAGGAAGAACTTCAAGAAGGACGGCAAAGGAGTTGTCGCGCCCGGTAAGCCAGTTGCCGGGAAGAAGCCAAAGAATGGACCCAAGCCTGAAACTGAGTGTTTTCATTGCAAAGGAACGGGTCACTGGAAGCGAAACTGCCCCAAATACTTAGCAGATAAGAAGGCCGGCAACGTCAAAGGTATATATGATATACATGTTATTGATGTGTACCTTACCAGCGCTCGTTGTAGCTCCTGGGTATTTGATACCGGTGCAGTTGCTCATATTTGTAACTCAAAGCAGGAGCTGCGGAATAAGCGGAGACTGGCGAAGGACGAGGTGACGATGCGCGTCGGGAATGGTTCCAAGGTCGATGTGATCGCCGTCGTCACGCTGCCTCTACATCTACCCTCGGAATTAGTTTTAAACCTTAATAATTGTTATTTAGTACCAGCTTTGAGCATGAACATTGTATTTGGATCTCATTTGATACGAGATGGCTACTCATTTAAATCCGAGAATAATGGTTGTTCTATTTATATGAGAGATATGTTTTATGGTCATGCCCCGCTGGTCAATGGTTTATTTTTGATGAATCTCGAACGTGATGTACACATATTCATAGTGTGGATGCCAAAAGATGTAAAGTTGATAATGATGGTCCCACATACTTGTGGCATTGCCGCCTTGGTCATATTGGTGTCAAGCGTATGAAGAAGCTCCATGCAGATGGGCTTCTAGAGTCTCTTGATTATGAATCATTTGACACGTGCGAACCATGTCTTTTGGGCAACATGACCAAGACTCCGTTCTCCGGAACAATGGAGCGAGCAACCAACTTATTGGAAATCATACATACCGATGTGTGCGGTCCAATGAGTGTTGAAGCTCGCGGAGGCTATCGTTATGTTCTCACCCTCACAGATGACTTGAGTAGATATGGGTATGTCTACTTGATGAAGCACAAGTCTGAGACCTTTGAAAAGTTCTAGGAATTTCATAATGAGGTTGAGAATCAACGTGACAGAAAAATAAAGTTCTTACGATCAGATCGTGGGGGTGAATATCTGAGTCATGAATTTGGCACGCACCTAAGGAACTGTGGAATTGTTTCACAATTGACACCGCCTAGAACACCTCAGCGTAATGGTGTGTACGAACGTTGAAATTGTACTTTGTTGGACATGGTGCGATCTATGGTGTCTCTCACCGACTTACCGCTATCTTTTTGGGGTTATGCTTTAGAGACTGCCACATTCACTTTAAATAGGGCTCCGTCAAAATCCGTTGAGACGACACCGTATGAACTTTGGTTTGGCAAGAAACTTAAGCTGTCATTTCTGAAAGTTTGGGGTTGCGATGCTTATGTCAAGAAACTTCAACCTGAAAAGATCGAACCCAAATCGGAAAAATGCGTCTTCATAGGATACCCAAAGGAAACAATTGGGTTCACCTTCTACCTCAGATCCGAAGGGAAGGTCTTTGTTGCCAAGAATGGATCCTTTCTGGAGAAAGAGTTTCTCTCGAAAGAAGTGATCGGGAGGAAAGTAGAACTTGATGAGGTGACAGTCACCCCTCCCGAACCAGAAAGTAGCGCAGCGCAGGAAATTGTTCCTGAGGTGCCTGCACCGACAAGGGAGGAAGTTAATGATGATGATCATGAAGATACAGCTCAAGTTACTACTGAACTTCAAAGGTCCACAAGGACACGTTCCGCACCAGAGTGTTACGGCAACCCTGTCATGGAAATCATGTTGTTAGACAACGGTGAACCTTCGAACTTTGAAGGAGCGATGGCGGGCCCGGATTCCAATAAATGGCTTGAAGCCATGAAATCCCAGATAGGATCCATGTATGAAAACAAAGTATGGACTTTGGTGGACTTGCCCGATGATCGGCATGCCATGGAAAATAAATGGATATTTAAGAAGAAGACAGACACGGATGGTAATGTGATCATCTATAAGTCTCGGCTTGTCGCTAAGGGTTATCGACAAGTTCAAGGGATTGACTACGACGAGACTTTCTCTCCCGTAGCGATGCTGAAGTCAGTCCGGATCATGTTAGCAATTGCCGCATTCTATGATTATGAGATATGGCAAATAGACGTCAAAACGGCATTCCTTAATGGCTTACTCAACGAAGAGCTGTATATGATGCAGCCGGAAGGTTTTATCGATCCAGAGAATGCTAACAAGGTATGCAAGCTCCAGCGCTCGATCTACGGGCTGGTGCAAGCATCTCGGAGTTGGAATATTCGCTTTAATGATGTGATCAAAGCGTTTGGACCAGCCCATTAGCCCCGGTTCAATCCAGAACCGGGTCCAATGGGGGCACTGGACCCGATTCGTGAGCCCAGGGGGCCGGCCGGGCCACGTGGGCCATTGGTCCCGGTTTGTTTGGACCTTTTGGTCCCGGTTGGAGCGACAAACCGGGACCAATGGCTCTTGGTCCTGGCCCACCACCATTGGTCCCGGTTAGTGTTATGAACCGGGACCAAAGGCTCCCCTTTAGCCCCGGTTCATAGCTCCAACCGGGACCAATGAGGTGCCTATATATAACCCCTCACTCAAGAGCCGAGCTCACTGCTCTGGTTTTTTTTTCTGGCCGAGGAGGAGAGGGGTTAGTGGTGCTCTAGCTCACCTCCTATGCACACAACGTGTTCGGTGGAATGCCCGAGCCACACTAGTTAAGCTTTTCTCCTCTCGAAGCTCTATTTTCTCCGAGATTTGTCTAGGTTTAGCGGTCCGTCACGTCCCGTCCCCGTCTTCGCCGCCGTCGATCGGCCCCGCCGATCTCGTCACCGGCACCACCGTGGTGAGCCTCTTGTTATGTCCATGCTTTTCTTACTTTTATTATTGCTTTAGATAGATATTTGTCTAATTTTCTTACGTTTATTATTGCTTGTTATTATATAGTGCGATGGTTTTGATATCCGCCCACGTGGGCCCTCGTCCTGTCTACGATTCGGATGTGGTATATTATCTTTAATTTATAACTAATTGTTTTAGTGTTTATGATAGTTATGCCGACCAACCTGACATGCATAGATGTTTTATTATGTCTACGAGGTAGTTGAACCGGAAATTCCAACCGACCCTCTTGTGGAGAGGTTAAATTTAGTTGAAGAGGAAAACATTTCCTTAAAGAAAAAATTGGAAAAAATGGAGGAGGAGAAGATGGAATTGGAGTTGCATGTTGCGGAAGTCATCGATGATCACAAGATCAAGATGGACCCTATTGTCGAGAGGTTAAATTTAGTTGAAGAAGAAAACAAATTCTTGAAGGAAAAAATAAAAAAAAATTGTGGATGAGAAGATGATATTGGAGTTGCATGTTGCGGATGTCGTCGATGATCACAAGATCAAGATGGATGCAATGCGGTTGAAGATTAAAAAGATTAGAAAATATGCCATTCATACCGAGGCTTGGTATCATTATGCCGTTGGATCAATTGTTACGTTGGTTGCGATTATGATCGCATTTGTTTTCGCATTGAAAAGTTTTACATAGTTTCGATGTGTATGGAGAGCTATATGTTGTTAGATGAGAACTATATATGTATGTACTTTGGTTTTAATGTGATGATGAACTTTTATCCATTTGGTCACTTAATTATCTATTTATGATGTTCTGTAATGGTTTTTGACACACTTAATTATATATAATGCACGCAGATGAACCGGCAATGGATGTACGGTGACAGACACACCTCCGAGTACATTAAGGGCGTGCATGAGTTTCTAAATGCGACTGAGGCAAACAAGCAGAATGGTTTTATGTGCTGTCCATGCACTAAATGTGTGAATACGATGTCTTACTCTAACCGGAAAATCCTTCACTCCCACCTGCTTTACAAGGGTTTCATGCCACACTATAATGTTTGGACGAGGCACGGAGAAATAGGGGTTATGATGGAAGACGGCGAAGAAGAAGAGTACGATGACAACTATGTGCCCGCTGAATACGATGATGCTGCAATGGGGGGAGCTGGTGAAGATCAAGAGGAACCAGACGATGTGCCCAATGATGCTGCAATGGGTGAAGCTGCTGAAGATCAAGAGGAACCAAATGATGATCTCCGCCGGGTCATTGTCGATGCAAGGACACAATGCGAAAGTCAAAAGGAGAAGCTGAAGTTCGATCGCATGTTAGAGGATCACAAAAAAGGGTTGTACCCCAATTGCGAAGATGGCAACACAAAGCTCGGTACCGTACTGGAATTGCTGCAGTGGAAGGCAGAGAATGCTGTGGCTGACAAAGGATTTGAGAAGCTACTGAAAATATTGAAGAAGAAGCTTCCGAAGGATAACGAATTGCCCGACAGTACATACGCAGCAAAGAAGGTCGTATGCCCTCTAGGATTGGAGGTGCAGAAGATACATGCATGCCCTAATGACTGCATCCTCTACCGCGGTGCATACAAGGATCTGAACGCATGCCCGGTATGCGGTGCATTGCGGTATAAGATCAGACGAGATGACCCTGGTGATGTTGATGGCGAGCCCGTCAGGAAGAGGGTTCCTGCGAAGGTGATGTGGTATGCTCCTATAATACCACGGTTGAAACGTTTGTTTAGAAATAGAGAGCATGCCAAGTTGATGCGATGGCACAGTGAGGACCGTAAGAAAGACGGGAAGTTGAGAGCACCCGTTGACGGGTCGCAGTGGAGAAAAATCGAGAGAAAGTACTGGGAGGAGTTTGCAAAGGACGCAAGGAACATATGGTTTGCTTTAAGCGCGGATGGCATTAATCCTTTCGGGGAGCAGAGCAGCAATCACAGCACCTGGCCCGTGACTCTATGTATGTATAACCTTCCTCCTTGGATGTGCATGAAGCGGAAGTTCATTATGATGCCAGTTCTCATCCAAGGCCCTAAGCAACCCGGCAACGACATTGATGTGTACCTAAGGCCATTAGTTGAAGAACTTTTAGAGCTGTGGAATGGAAACGGTGTACGTGCGTGGGATGAGCACAGACAGGAGGAATTTGACCTAAAGGCGTTGCTGTTCGTGACCATCAACGATTGGCCCGCTCTCAGTAACCTTTCAGGACAGACAAACAAAGGATACCACGCATGCACGCATTGTTTAGATGACACTGAAAGTATATACCTGGACAAGTGCAGGAAGAATGTGTACCTGGGCCATCGTCGATTTCTTCCTACCAACCATCAATGTCGAAAGAAAGGCAAGCATTTCAAAGGCAAGCCAGATCACCGGAAGAAGCCCGCCATGCGTACCGGTGATCACGTACTTGCTATGGTCAATGATTTACACGTAATCTTTGGAAAGGGCCCCGGCGCACTAGCTGTTCCGAATGACGCTGAGGGACACGCACCCATGTGGAAGAAGAAATCTATATTTTGGGACCTACCCTACTGGAAAGACCTAGAGGTCCGCTCTTCAATCGACGTGATGCACGTGACGAAGAACCTTTGCGTGAACCTGCTAGGATTCTTGGGCGTGTATGGAAAGACAAAAGATACAGCTGAGGCACGGGAGGACCTGCAACGTTTGCACGAAAAAGACGGCATCCCTCCGAAGCAGTATGAAGGTCCTGCCAGCTATGCTCTTACGAAAGAAGAGAAAGAAATGTTCTTTGAATGCCTGCTCAGTATGAAGGTCCCGACTGGCTTCTCGTCGAATATAAAGGGAATAATAAATATGGCAGAGAAAAAGTTCCAGAACCTAAAGTCTCATGACTGCCATGTGATTATGACGCAACTGCTTCCGGTTGCATTGAGGGGGCTTCTACCGGAAAACGTCCTATTAGCCATTGTGAAGCTATGTGCATTCCTCAATGCAATCTCTCATAAGGTGATCGATCCAGAAATCATACCAAGGCTAAGGAGTGATGTGGCGCAATGTCTTGTCAGTTTCGAGCTTGTGTTCCCACCATCCTTCTTCAATATCATGACACACGTCCTAGTTCATCTAGTCGACCTACGAGATTGTCATTCTCGGGCCCGTATTTCTACACAATATGTTCCTCTTTGAGAGGTTCATGGGAGTCCTAAAGAAATATGTCCGTAACCGCGCCAGGCCAGAAGGAAGCATCTCCATGGGCCATCAAACAGAGGATGTCATCGGGTTTTGTGTTGACTTCATTCCTGGCCTTAATAAGATAGGTCTCCCTAAATCGCGGTACGAGGGGAGACTGACTGGAAAAGGCACGCTTGGAAGGGACTCAATAATATGCAGGGACGGATATTCTTGGTCTCAAGCACACTACACAGTTCTACAGAACTCTACATTGGTGACCCCGTATGTCGATGAACACAAGAACAGTCTGCGCTCCAAACACCCGGAGCAGTGCGACGACTGGATTACACGTGAACACATCAGGACTTTCAACAGTTGGTTGGAAACACGTCTTAGAGGTGACAACACTGTTTGTGATGAGTTGTACTTGTTGTCCAGGGGACCATCTTCGACTGTATTGATTTACAAAGGATACGAGATAAATGGGAATACATTTTACACGATTGTCCAAGATCAAAAGAGCACCAACCAAAACAGCGGTGGCCGCTTTGATGCAACAACCGAGAGGGGAAAGGACACATATTATGGTTACATAGTGGACATATGGGAACTTGACCACGGACATGATTTTAAGGTCCCTTTGTTTAAGTGCAAATGAGTCAATCTGTCAGGAGGCGGGGTACAGGTAGACCCACAGTACATAATGACAACAGTGGATCTGAAAAATCTTGGATACACTGACGAACCGTTCGTCCTAGCCAATGATGTGGCACAGGTTATCTATGTGAAGGACATGTCTACCAGACCGAGAAAAAAAAAAGATAAGGAAGCGAATACATCATACGGTGAGCCAAAACGCCACATAGTTCTTTCAGGAAAAAGGGACATCCTGGAAGTGGAGGGCAAGACAGACATGTCTGAAGATTATGAAAAGTTTCATGAAATTCCTCCCTTCAAAGTCAAGGCTGACCCAAGCATCCTGATAAACGATGAAGATTATCCATGGTTATGGCGCAATAAGCAAATGACACAAGCGAAGAAAAAGTGAAGACTTTTTTCCGCAACTATTATGATGATACCATGCCAACTTTGTAACAAACGAGTATGATACCATTGTCCGTTTGTACTATTCAAATTTCAATACTACTTGCACTAACAGAAAGTTTGTAATTGGTTTTACCAGAAAGAATTAAAAAATAAAGCAAATAACAAAAGAAAATAAATAATGCAGAAAACAAAACAAAAAAACTTGCAAAAAAAATAGCAACAATAAGTATTTTGTTGTAAGTAGAAACAAAATAAAATAAATAAAGCAACAAAGAAAATAAATAATTTCAAATTTAAACTATTCAAATTTGAATACTACTTGCACTAACAGAAAGTTTGTAATTGATTTTACCTAAAGCAATAATATTCACAAAGAAACTCTAAATACAGCAAAAAACAACTTAGAAATAAATAAAGCAAAAAAGGAAAAAAATTGGGCGTTGCCCAGTGAGCCTGCAAGGCCTACAGCACATGATGCATCTGGACTATAAGGCCCAGCAAGCTCACAGGGCAGCGCGCAGAGTTAGGCCCAGAAGCCTGCATTTGAGAGGAGCTCGAGAGGTTGGGCGCAGCAGCCCTTATAAACCACTCTCGAGCTCCATCAGCTAGCGAGGTGGGACTAAACATCCCATCGCACCCGCGCTAGCACAGGGCCTTTGGTCCCGGTTGGTG
>LR738713.1:776642320-776683561 GCA_902687465.1 Secale cereale
GGGGGGGGGGGGGGGGGGGGTACCTACGGTTCGTCCGTCGGTCGTGCTGACCGTCTGCCCTTGAGAGTCTTTTCCCGAGCCCCTGCTCGGGCTTTTCTCTCTCGCCGGTTGCGTTGATCGACGTTTACTTTTTGTTTTTCCGATCTAAGAAGATCGGGTTGCGTCGCCCTCCGCCGCCATCGACCTCCGCGCGCCTTTACTTCCACCCTGGCGCGACCAGCCAGCCTCTCCTCCGACCTAGTGGCTATGCGCGCAGCGACAGCCCGCGAGGGCCAGCCACCGTCCGCACGTCGGTCCGCCCGTCGCCCTGCGTCGGCCATCATCGCCATGTCCCCGAGTTCAGCACTCCCCACCACCGATCGAGCAACGGGTTTCCGCAGTGTCTCCCCGTCGGGCCGCAGCGCCGCGGGCCTGTGGTTCTCTCCGTGGTTGCACCGATCCACGCCGTCGCTGCGTCGCCCCTTCATGCCGTAGCGTCGCGGCACGTGGTCCCCACCGCCGCCCTGAGGCCGTTCCCGTGGTTGCACCAACCCGCATGCTGCTGCTGCGTCCCCCCTTCGGGCCGTAGTGCCGCTGCCCGCGGTCAACCACCGCCTCATGGCTGTCCGCTCCCGGCCGTTCCCGAGGCTGCACCGACCCTCGCGCTGCCGCTGCGTCGTTCCGTCGGGCCGTAGCGAGCGTGGCATGCGGTCCCTGCTGTTGGAAATATGCCCTAGAGGCAATAATAAAAGTATTATTATTATATTTCCTTGTTCATGGTAATTGTCTGTTATTCATGCTTGAATTGTATTGTACGGAAACAACGATACATGTGTGAATAAATAGACCACAATGAGTCCCTGGTAAGCCTCTAGTTACTAGCTCGTTGATCAACAGATGGTCACGTTTCCTGACCATGGACATTGGATGTCATTGATAACGGGATCACATCATTAGGAGAATGATGTGATGGACAAGACCCAATCCTGAGCCTAGCACGAGATCGTATAGTTCATAATGCATAAGCTTTTCCGGTGTCAAGTATTTATTCCTTAGACCATGAGGTTGTGCAACTCCCGGATGCCGTAGGAATACTTTGGGTGTGCCAAACGTCACAACGTAACTGGGTGGCTATAAAGGTACGCAACGGGTATCTCCGAAAAAGTCTGTTGAGTTGGTACGAACCGAGACTGGGATATTGTCACTCCGCATGACGGAGAGGTACCTCTGGGCCCTCTCGGTAAGACATCATCATAATGAGCTCAAGGTGACTAAGGAGTTAGTCACGGGATGATGGATTACGGAACGAGTAAAGAGACTTGCCATGACGAGATTGAACAAGGTATCGGGCATACCGACGATCGAATCTCGGGCAAGTACCGTACCGATGGACAAATGGAATAACGTACGGGATTGAGTGAATCCTTGACACAGTGGTTCATCCAATGAAGATCATCGAGGAACACGTGGGAACCAACATGTGTATCCAGATCCCGATGTTGGTTATTGACCGGAGAGTCGTCTCTGTCATGTTTACGTGTCTCCCGAACCCGTAGGGTCTACACACTTAAGGTTCGGTGACGCTAGGGTTGTAGAGATACATGCACATGGAAACCCGAATGTTGTCCGGAGTCCCGGATGAGATCCCGGACGTCACGAGGAGTTCCGGAATGGTCCGGAGGTAAAGAATGATATATAGGAAGTCCAGTTTCGGCCATCGGGTGAACTCCTGGGGTCACCGGGAGTGTCCCGGGACCACCGGAGGGGTCCCGGGGGTCCACCGGGTGGGGCCACCCATCCCGGTGGGGCCCCTAGGCCGCCAGGGGAAGGGGGCCAGCCCCCGGTGGGCTGGCGCATCCATATGGCCCCCCCACCATGCGCCTAGGGTTGAAACCCTAGGGGGAGGAGGCGCCCCCTATGCCTTGGGGGGCAAGTTTCCCCCCCTTGGCCGCCGCCCCCTGGAGATCAGATCTCCCAGGGCCGGCGCCCCCCCTGGCCCCTATATATAGTGGGGGGGAGAGGGCAGCCGCACCCCAAGCCTCTGGCGCCTCTCCCCCTCCCGTCACACTTCCTACTCCTCCGCAGGGCACCGGCGAAGCCCTGCAGGTTTTCCTGTTGCATCCACCACCACGCCGTCGTGCTGCTGGATCTCCGACGACCTCTCCTCCGCCCTTGCTGGATCAAGAAGGAGGAGACGTTGCTGTACCGTATGTGTGTTGAACGCGGAGGTGCCGTCCGTTCGGCGCTAGGATCATCGGTGACGAAGAACGCGAAGAGTACGACTGCTTCGTCCACGCTTCTTCGAACGCTTCTGCAAGCGATCTACAAAGGGTATGTAGATGCACTCGAGTATGCTCATTGCTAGATGACTCCTTAGATTGATCTTGGTGAAGCGTAGAAATTTTTTTGAATTCTGCTACGTTCCCCAACAGTGGGCGTTGAGTTTGCTCAATTTTCTTGCCGTCACCAGTCCAATCTTGATTCGGCGGCATTGTGGGATGAAGCGGCCCGGACCGACCTTACACGTACGCTTACGTGAGACTGGTTCCACCGACAGACATGCACTAGATGCATAAGGTGGCTGGCGGGTGTCTGTCTCTCCCACTTTAGTCGGATCGGATTCGATGAACAGGGTCCTTATGAAGGGTAAATAGAAATTGACAAATCACGTTGTGGTTTTGCCGTAGGTAAGAAACGTTCTTGCTAGAAAACCTATAGAAGCCACGTAAAACTTGCAACAACAATTAAAGGTCGTCTAACTTGTTCTTGCAGCATGTGCTATGTGATATGGTATGGCCAAGAAGATGTGATGAATGATATATGTGATGTATGAGATTGATCATGTTCCTGTAATAGGGAATCACGACTTGCATGTCGATGAATTTGACAACCGGCAGGAGCCATAGGAGTTGTCTTAATTATTGTATGACCTGCGTGTCACTGAATAACGTCATGTAATTACTTTACTTTATTGCTAAACGTTAGCCATGGTAGTAGAAGTAATAGTTGACGTGACGACTTCATGAAGACACGATGATGGAGATCATGATGATGGAGATCATGGTGTCAAGCCGGTGACAAAGATGATCATGGTGCCCCGAAGATGGAGATCGAAGCAGCAAGATGATATTGGCCATATCATGTCACTTTAATTGATTGCATGTGATGTTTATCATGTTTTTGCATCTTGTTTACTTAGAACGACGATAGTAAATAAGATGATCTCTCACTAAAATTTCAAGAATTGTGTTCCCCCTAACTGTGCACCGTTGCTAAGGATCGTTGTTCCGAAGCACCACGTGGTGATCGGGTGTGATAGGTTCTAACGTTCGCATACAACGGGTGTAAGCCAGATTTACACAAGCAATTACTTAGGGTTCACTTGACGAGCCTAGCATGTACAGACATGGCCTCGGAACACGGAAGACCGAAAGGTCGAACATGAGTCGTATAGAAGATACGATCAACATGAAGATGTTCACCGTTGATGACTAGTCCGTCTCACGTGATGATCAGACACGGGCTAGTCGATTCGGATCATGTATCACTTGGATGACTAGAGAGATGTCAATCTGAGTGGGAGTTCATTAAAATTTGATTAAGATGAACTTAATTATCATGAACTTAGTCTAAATTCTTTACAATATGTCTTGTAGATCAAATGGCCCATGCTCATGTCACCCTCAACTTCAACGCGTTCCTAGAGAAATCCAAGCTGAAAGACGATGGTAGCAACTACACGGACTGGGTCCGTAACCTGAGGATCATCCTCATAGCTGCCAAGAAAACTTATGTCCTACGGCATGCTTTACAGCTTAGAATCGGGGCTCCAAAAGCGTTTTGAGCACCACAGGGCATATGAGATGTTCCAAGAGCTGAAAATGGTTTTCCAGGCTCATGCCCGAGTTGAGAGATATGATGTCTCCAACGCATTCTACAGCTGTAAGATGGAGGAAAATAGTTCTGTCAGTGAGCACATCCTCAAGATTTCTGGGTTGCACAACCGCTTGTCTCAGTTGGGAATGAATCTCCCAGACGAAGCGGTCGTTGAAAGAATCCTCCAGTCGCTCCCACCAAGCTACAAGAGCTTCATGTTGAACTTCAATATGCAGGGGATGGAGAAGTCCATTCCCGAGGTGTATTCAATGCTGAAATCAGCGGAGGTGGAGATCAAGAAAGAGCATCAAGTGTTGATGGTCAATAAAAACACTAAGTTCAAGAAGGGCAAGGGTAAGAAGAACGGTAAGGGAGTTGCCGCGCCCGGTAAGCCAGTTGCTGGGAAGAAGCCAAAGTATGGACCCAAGCCTGAGACTAAGTGCTTTTATTGCAAGGGAATGGGTCACTGGAAGCGGAACTGCCCCAAATACTTAGCGGACAAGAAGGCTGGCAACGTCAAAGGTATATGTGATATACATGTTATTGATGTGTACCTTACCAGCGCTCGTAGTAGCTCCTGGGTATTTGATACCGGTGCAGTTTCTCATATTTGTAACTCTAAGCAGGAGTTGCGGAATAAGCGGAGACTGGCGAAGGACGAGGTGACGATGCGCGTCGGGAATGGTTCCAAGGTCGATGTGATCGCCGTCGGCACGCTGCCTCTACATCTACCCTCGGGATTAGTTTGAAACCTTAATAATTGTTATTTAGTACCAGCTTTGAGCATGAACATTGTATCTGGATCTCGTCTTATGCGAGATGGCTACTCGTTTAAATCCGAGAATAATGGTTGTTCTATTTATTTGAGAGATGTGTTTTATGGTCATGCCCCGCCGGTCAATGGTCTATTTTTGATGAATTTCGATCGTGATGATACACATATTCATAGTGTGAATGCCAAAAGATGTAAAGTTGACACTGATAGTCCCACATATTTGTGGCATTGCCGCCTTGGTCATATTGGTGTCAAACGTATGAAGAAGCTTCATGCCGATGGACTTCTGGAGTCTCTTGATTATGAATCATTTGACACGTTGATACGTCCAAAACGTATCTATAATTTCTGCTTGCTCCATGCCACTTTTGGGTGATATTGCTATGATATTCATACACTTCCATACACTTTTGATCATATTTGGACTAACTTACTAATCCAGTGCACCCCAGTGCCAGTTTCTGTTTTCGGTTGTTTTTGTATTTCAGGTTTTCACGTTTCGAGAACTGCCCAGAAAAATACAGAAAAAATATATAAAAAATCAGCGTTCCGGGAACGACACTGCTTCCGAAGGGGAGCCTGGGGGGGCACAGGGGCTCCAGGCGCCCTGTGGGCGCCCCCCCCCTGGGCCGCGCCGGGGGGGGGGGGGCGCCTCGGCCCCCCGAGAGCCCCCGGTGCCCTACTTTGGCAGATATTTAAAGGGTCCCCCGTAACCCTTGAAACATGACTTCTTTTCGCGATCCCATCTCTGTTCCGCCGCCGCCGCCGCTTCCAAGATCGGGAGCACCAGGAGAACTCTTCCCGGCACCCTGCCGGAGGGGAGGATCACCACCGGGAGCTTCTCCACCACCATGGACGCCTCCCGGATGACTCGTGAGTAGTCTCCCTTGGACCATGAGTCCATGACCAGTAGCTATGTGATGTTCTCCTCCCGTTCTTGTGCTTCACTAATTAGTCCTCGTGAGCTGCCCTACATGATCGAGGCACCTATGTAATCCTTATGCTGTTGCTATGTTGAGTTTGCTGGGATCCGATGGATTATGAGATTATGTTCAGATTGATCTTGAGTAATATATTTGATTCACCTCTTTTATATTTTAGTTCATAAGTAATTCTTGCATGTTCTCCGTTGTTATTTATTGCTTTGGCCAAGTAGTAAGTAGTGACTCCAAGAGGGAACGTTATGCTCGATTGTGGGTTCATGCCCCTCGATGACTAGCTTGAGTGACAGAAACATGAATCTAGGGGATGTGCTGTTGCCACAAGGGGGAAAACAACGGTGCTTGTGCCCGCGGGTGCAAGGATTGTTTACTTTACGCAAAGTTCTTTTAATGCATTTGTTTGTTGCATTGAGTTTACACTATGGGTGGGACTCGCAACTTAATACCAGCGAGATGTTATGGATAGATATCTCAAGGTGGATGATTAGTAGTAGATGCAGATGGATTTCGGTCTACTTACTTTGGCGTACGCCCATGCTTTGAACCTCAACCTTTCTTGTAATGTAGTCAGCATTGGTTTGCGTTCGTGGTCCTGTTAATTGCCCAGCTGTAATTTGTTACCTCACATAGCTATTTTATCGTCTTTTGGGAGAGAGACATCACTAGTGAACATCATGTGACTCCGGTCCATATTACCATCATTGATCACATACACTATTTACTTTCCGCTATTTTATTTACTATTGCAAAACACTATCTTTCACTATTATCATATTGCTTTTAACCCTTTGTGAACTACAAGGCCGGAGAGATTGACAACCTCTCTGTACTCGTTGGGAGCAAAGTTATTTGTATATGTGTGCAGGTCCACGTTGATTGCTAATTGCGCCGTTAGCGGTTGACACCTACCTGTTGAACCTAGGAGTCTCTGGGGATTCGATCCTTGGCATCTTTGCTAGGGGAAAACACTTCTACTTACTGCATCTTACACCTTCCACTTGGGGTAATCCAACGAGGGGTTCGAGGCCCATCAAGGAGTATTTTCTGGCGCCGTTGCTGGGGACTCCACTCTTCAGGATAGGGGAGTTGCATGCTATCTTTTACCTTTGCTTTTTAGACTTGTTAGTTTACCTTTTATTTTTGCTTTAGTTCCCTTTATGAAAAATCACAAAAATAGTTATCTTGCTTGCTTGCTACTATGGGTTCCACCGAGAACAACAAGTTGTGTGACTTCACTAGTCACAACAACGATGACTTTATCAGCACACCTATCACTACACCTGCCACTTCAGCACCTTCATATGAAATTAAACCTGCTTTACTTAACTTGGTCATGAGAGAACAATTTTCCGGTGCTGGAGATGATGCTGCTTGACACTTGAACAACTTTTTAGAACTTTGTGATATGCAAAAGTACCAAGAAATAGATGGTAATATTGTTAAGCTTATGCTTTTTCCTTTCTCTTTGAGAGGAGGAGCTAAAATTTGGTTTCAGTCTTTGCCTAGAAATAGCATAGATTCATGGGACAAGTGCAAAGATGCTTTTATTGGAAAATACTATCCACCTGCTAAAATTATCCAACTTAGAAGTAACATCATGAATTTTAAACAATTGGATAATGAACATGTTGCCCAAGCTTGGGAACGTATGAAGTCTCTTATCAAGAACTGCCCTACTCACGGTTTGACTACTTGGATGGTTATCCAAACTTTTTATGCAGGCTTGAACTTTACCTCGCGGAACTTGTTAGACTCGGCCGCGGGAGGAACCTTTATGTCAACTACACTTGGTGCTGCCACAAAGCTTCTCGATGAGATGATGACCAACTATTCCCAATGGCACACCGAACGCGCTCCAACAGGTAGGAAGGTAAACTCTGTCGAGGAGATTTCCTCCCTCAATGAAAAAGTTGACTTGATCATGTCTCTACTTTCGAAGCAATCTACTGTTGATCCTCGTGATGTCCCTTTAAATTCTTTGATTGCTCAAGAACAAGTAGATGTTAACTTTATCTCTAGAAACAATTTCAACAACAATGCTTATAGGAGTAACTTTGGTAACAATTCTAGACCGTTCCCCTCTAACTCTTATGGGAACAACAATGCTTATCCTAGTACCAAGAACTCCAATACTGAACTAGAGACTATGCTTAGAGATTTCATTACTACCCAAAAAGCCTTTAACAAGAATGTAGAAGAGAAACTACATAAACTAGATGATCTTTCTTTTAAGGTAGACCACTTAGCCAATGAGTTAAAATTGCTAAAAATTGAAACTTCTTCTCTTAAGGAGAAGGAAGTCATCCCTATTAATGCTACTCAAGTGCAAATCAATGAAAATATTAGGATGGTGGCTAAGCTTAAAGAGAGATGGGCTAGAGAAAGGGAGGAAGAGGAAAGAACTAAGAGCCTTCCTACCCACCACACTGTTGCTACTATCCAAGTTATTGAGAATGTTCACACTCTTAGCACCCAATGTACTCCTGGTCCCAATGGACCTATTAATGGTGATGCTATGTCAACTACCAAACAGGTGAGCCTTAAGGACACCTCTACCACTTTACTTGATGCTCGTGACCTTGATTTTGATAATTGCACTCTTACCGAAGTTATTGATTTCCTTCACAAGATGTCTAGAGATCCCCGCACTAGCACGCTTAACCTTGCCTTCACAGAGCATATCACTAATGCTCTCATCAAAGCTAGGGAGGAGAAACTTAGAGTAGAAGCCTCCATACCTAGAAAGCTAGAGGATGATTGGGATCCTATGATAAAAATTAATTTGAATGACTTCTCTTGTTATGCATTATGTGATGTTGGTGCTAGTACCTCTGTTATGCCCAGAAGGATATATGATATGCTTAAATTGAAACCTTATGATTCTTGTTCTTTTGGTGTTCGTCTCGTTGATTCTTCCATAAAGAAACCTTTGGGGAGGATCGACGATGTTCTTATTATTGTCAATGATAATTATGTGCCCGTTGATTTCACTATTATGGATATTGAATGTGATCCTTCTTGTCCAATTATTTTGGGACGTCCCTTTTTGCGCACCGTTGGTGCTGTCATTGACATGAAAGAGGGTAATATAAAATTTCAGTTTCCTCTCAAGAAAGGGATGGAACACTTCCCTCGTAAGAAGGTCAAGTTACCTTTTGAGGCCGTTGTACGGGCTAGTTATTCTTTTACTCTTGATAAAACTTGATCTATGCATTATGCCTAGCTTAAAGGCATAAAAGAAAGCGCTTTTGGGAGGCAGCCCACATGAATAATTTTTTTGCTTTTGTTGTGTCTTGATGTTGTTTACTGCTGTAGCATCATCATTGTATCTTTACTTATCATATTTGTGTTAAGTATAGCCTCTGATTGCTAGAAAGTTCAAAAGTTGTGAGGTGCTGTCCAGGAAACAGATTCTGTCCTTGGATAGAAAAATTCGTATGAAATCACCAGATCCTCTTTTTGGTCTGAATATTTTCAACAGCGTTCTCTATATAATTGTCTTTCGTGCGTCAGTTCTGAGTTTTTTTATTTGAGTTGCAGCAGTATCCCGAACAGGTCAATTACTGCCTGCTGTTCTGTTTTTCACAGATTCTGTCCTGTTTTGCCTTACCTTCACTTTGCAAATTGAGAACTTGCTTTTTCTTTGCAAAAACCTTTTGGCAATCTTGAGAAACAGTAGAACTTCAAGAATATCCTTATTTCCAGCAAGGTATAATTATTTTATTAAGGGTACTAACCTCGTTAATCAGATTATGAATGAGTTATGTATGAAGGGAGTTTTCAAGTGTGCGAGGGAAGATGATAAAAAGATTCAGGAGTGTCAAGCGCTCAAGCTTGGGGATGCCCCCGTGCACCCCCAAGAAATATTCAAGGAGACTCAAGCATCTAAGCTTGGGGATGCCCCCTGTGCATCCCCTTCTCCATCAACATTATCAGTTCGTCTTTCGTTCCGCTATATTTTTATCACTTCATGTGTTATGTGCTATGCTTGGAGCGTCTTGCTTTTAGTTTTCTTTTTAGTTTTTCATAACGATTCGGAAATCAGCATTCCTTTATGTGGGAGAGAAACACGCTCCACCTCTACCTAGAATATTACATAGAATTTTCATGTCTATCTATGATGTGTGTGTTCTTTATCTTTTAATAGCTACTATCGTGCTTTGCTCTTAGTATTCATGCTTATCTTTTCAAAGAGCTTTTATTTAGTTGGTTGCTTGAACTCTTTTTAATTACCATGCTCACCTTATTAAGAGAGTTTGATTCCGTTGCATGGGTTAATATGTCTATGATAAATATGCTACTTTCATGATGGTGCTTAGTACTTCAGGTTTTCTTATGGTTAATCTCAAGTAGCTGGGGGGTTCCCAATGTGTCATTGGAATACCAACTTGGTTTGTTTGCCTATGATGTGGTATGGTTTAGTAATATCTTCCTTCGAGAATTTATTTTGATTGACTTGGCGTATGCTCACGCATATTCAAGACTGTAAAGAAAGTCTGTCAAGCCTTGATGATCTTTTGTTTCTAAGTAGCGATATAACTACCATGCCTGATTCAATATTGCTTTGTCGCTCTGCATGATTATGACCGTCATTGCTCTCTTAGTTGGTCGCTCCAGTCTTTTGCTAACCTACACCTGCACTAAGCAAATTAATCATGCAATACATAGCTCATGGGAAAGTAGCCTAAAAACTATTGTGGTAAAAAATATGTTGCTTATGCATCTTACTTCTTATGAGTTGCTTGCTGAGCGGTAACCATGTTTCTGGGGACGCCATCAACTGTCACACTTTGTTGAATATCATGTGAGTTGCTATGCATGTTCGTCTTGTCTGAAGTAAGGGTGATTTACCGTGGGTTGAATTAATATGCATATTGTTAGAGAAGAACATTGGGCCGCCAACCAAAGCCATGCCTCATGGTGGAAGTTTTAGCTTGGACCTTAATCCTCAATCTCTCATGAGAATATGCTTATGCATTAAAGAGGAGTCCATCATCTATTTTCTATGTTGTCCCGGTATGGATGTCCTCAAGTTGAGATTTATCAAAAACGAGAAATCAAATGCGATCTATCTCCTTGGACCTTTGTACGGGTGGCATAAAGGTACCCCTTTGTGACACTTGGTTAAAACATATGTAATGCAATGATAACCCATGGGGATCCGAGCTAATTAGGACAAGGAGCGAGCACTATTGGTATTCGATGCATGAGGCTTGCAGCTTATAAGATGTTTTATACATGACACATATGAAGTACTACTACCGTTGACACAATTGCTTCCATGTTTCAAAATAAAAAGCTCTAGCACTTTAAGCATCAACTACTGAGAGCATGATTGTCATTCTGAGTGTAATGTGCATTGTCCCAAAGTAGCATTGTCTTTTGCATGATTTTGATATCGTTTATTCTGAAATGATTGTATCTAGTCATCACTTAAACCTTGAAGGTGCCCTTGCATCTATGTTTTGCATCACTAAAAGGGGCAAGCTAGATATCACTTGATCATATTTGCACATCATGTTCATTGCAAATCTTTTTGATGTTTCAGTTTCATATTATAAAACTTTCAGTCATTTGTGATTTTCTCTTGAGACAACTTAGTTACTTTAGAATCATTCTCTCAGTAAGCTTTTGTCATATGACTATGAGAAAGTCCAATATGGTTAATAGCATGTCACCACAGAAATTATTCTTTTTATCATTTACCTACTCGAGGACGAGCAGGAATTAAGCTTGGGGATGTTGATACGTCCAAAACGTATCTATAATTTCTGCTTGCTCCATGCCACTTTTGGGTGATATTGCTATGATATTCATACACTTCCATACACTTTTGATCATATTTGGACTAACTTACTAATCCAGTGCACCCCAGTGCCAGTTTCTGTTTTCGGCTATTTTTGTATTTCAGGTTTTCACGTTTCGAGAACTGCCCAGAAAAATACAGAAAAAATATATATAAAATCAGCATTCCGGGAACGACACTGCTTCCGAAGGGGAGCCTGGGGGGGGGCACAAGGGCTCCAGGCGCCCTGTGGGCGCGCCCCCCTTGGGTCGCGCCGGGGGGGGGGGGGGCCTCGGCCCCCCGAGAGCCCCCCGGTGCCCTACTTTGGCAGATATTTAAAGGGTCCCCGTAACCCTTGAAACAGGACTTCTTTTCGCGATCCCATCTCTGTTCCGCCGCCGCCGCCGCTTCCAAGATCGGGAGCACCAGGAGAACTCTTCCCGGCACCCTGCCGGAGGGGAGGATCACCACCGGGAGCTTCTCCACCACCATGGACGCCTCCCGGATGACTCGTGAGTAGTCTCCCTTGGACCATGAGTCCATGACCAGTAGCTATGTGATGTTCTCCTCCCGTTCTTGTGCTTCACTAATTAGTCCTCGTGAGCTGCCCTACATGATCGAGGCACCTATGTAATCCTTATGCTGTTGCTATGTTGAGTTTGCTGGGATCCGATGGATTATGAGATTATGTTCAGATTGATCTTGAGTAATATATTTGATTCACCTCTTTTATATTTTAGTTCATAAGTAATTCTTGCATGTTCTCCGTTGTTATTTATTGCTTTGGCCAAGTAGTAAGTAGTGACTCCAAGAGGGAACGTTATGCTCGATTGTGGGTTCATGCCCCTCGATGACTAGCTTGAGTGACAGAAACATGAGTCTAGGGGATGTGCTGTTGCCACAAGGGGGAAAACAACGGTGCTTGTGCCCGTGGGTGCAAGGATTGTTTACTTTACGCAAAGTTCTTTTAATGCATTTGTCTGTTGCATTGAGTTTACACTATGGGTGGCACTCGCAACTTAATACCAGCGAGATGTTCTGGATAGATATCTCAAGGTGGATGATTAGTAGTAGATGCAGATGGATTTCGGTCTACTTACTTTGGCGTACCGCCCATGCTTTGAACCTCAACCTTTCTTGTAATGTAGTCAGCATTGGTTTGCGTTCGTGGTCCTGTCAATTGCCCAGCTGTAATTTGTTACCTCACATAGCTATTTTATCGTCTTTTGGGAGAGAGACATCACTAGTGAACATCATGTGACTCCGGTCCATATTACTATCATTGATCACATACACTATTTACTTTTCGCTATTTTATTTACTATTGCAAAACACTATCTTTCACTACTGTCATATTGCTTTTAACCCTTTGTGAACTACAAGGCCGGAGAGATTGACAACCTCTCTGTACTCGTTGGGAGCAAAGTTATTTGTATATGTGTGCAGGTCCACGTTGATTGCTAATTGCGCCGTTAGCGGTTGACACCTACCTGTTGAACCTAGGAGTCTCTAGGGATTCGATCCTTGGCATCTTTGCTAGGGGAAAACACTTCTACTTACTGCATCTTACACCTTCCACTTGGGGTAATCCAACGAGGGGTTCGAGGCCCATCACACGTGCGAACCATGCCTCTTGGGCAAGATGACCAAGACTCCGTTCCCCGGAACAATGGAGAGAGCAACCAACTTATTGGAAATCATACATACCGATGTGTGCGGTCCAATGATTGTTGAGGCTCGCGGAGGCTATCGTTATGTTCTCACCCTCACAGATGACTTGAGTAGATATGGGTATATCTACTTGATGAAGCACAAGTCTGAGACATTTGAAAAGTTCAAGGAATTTCAGAATGAGGTTGAGAATCGTGGGGGTGAATATTTAAGTCATGAATTTGGCACGCACCTTAGGAACTGTGGAATTGTTTCACAATTGACACCGCCCGGAACACCTCAGCGAAACGGTGTGTCCGAACATCGAAATCGTACTCTGTTGGACATGGTGCGATCTATGATGTCCCTCACAGATTTACCACTATCTTTTAGGGGTTATGCTTTAGAGACTGCCACATTCACTTTAAATAGGGCTCCGTCGAAATCCGTTGAGACGACACCGTATGAACTTTGGTTTGGCAAGAAATTGAAGCTGTCGTTTCTGAAAGTTTGGGGTTGCGATGCTTGTGTCAAGAAACTTCAACCTGAGAAGCTCGAACCCAAATCGGAAAAATGCGTCTTCAAATGATACCCAAAGGAAACGATTGGGTACACCTTCTACCACAAATCCGAAGGCAAGGTCTTTGTTGCCAAGAACGGATCCTTTCCGGAGAAAGAATTTCTCTCGAAAGAAGTGAGTGGGAGGAAAGTAGAACTTGATGAGGTGACAGTCACCCCTCCCGAACCGGAAAGTAGCGCAGCGCAGGAAATTGTTCCTGAGGTTCCTGCACCGACAAGGGAGGAAGTTAATGATGATGATCATGAAGAAACAGATCAAGTTACTACTAAACTTCGAAGGTCCACAAGGGCACGTTCCGCACCAGAGTGGTACGACAACCCTGTCATAGAAATTATGTTGTTAGACAACGGTGAACCTTTGAACTATGAAGAAGCGATGGCGGGCCCGGATTCCAATAAATGGCTTGGAGCCATGAAATCCGAGATAGAATCCATGTATGAAAACAAAGTATGGACTTTGGTGGACTTGCCTGATGATAGGCACGCCATAGAAAACAAATGGATATTTAAGAAGAAGACAGGCGCGGATGGTAATGTGACCATCTATAAGGCTCGGCTTGTCGCTAAGGGTTGTCGACAATTTCAATGGATTGACTACGACGAGACTTTCTCTCCCGTAGCGATGCTGAAGTCAGTCAGAATCATGTTAGCTATTGCCGCATTCTATGATTATGAGATATGGCAAATGGACGTCAAAACGACATTCCTTAATGGCTTCCTCAAGGAAGAGTTGTATATGATGCAGCCGGAAGGTTTTGTCGATCCAGAGAATGCTAACAAGGTGTGCAAGCTCTAGCGCTCGATCTACGGGCTGGTGCAAGCATCTCGGAGTTGGAATAGCGTTTGGCTTTATACAGACTTATGGAGAAGCATGTATCTACAAGAAAGTGAGTGGGAGCTCTGTAGCATTTCTCATATTATATGTGGATGACATATTGCTGATGGGAAATGATATAGAATTCTTGGAAAATGTAAAGGCCTACTTGAACAAGAGTTTTTCAATGAAGGACCTTGGAGAAGCAGCTTACATATTAGGCATCAAAATCTATAGAGATAGATCAAGACGCCTCATCGGTCTTTCACAAAGTACATACCTTGACAAGATATTGAAGAAGTTCAATATGGATCAGTCCAAGAAGGGGTTCTTGCCTGTTTTGCAAGGTATGAGATTGAGCAAGGCTCAGTCCCCGACCACGGCAGAAGATAGAGAAAAGATGAGTGTCATTCCCTATGCCTCAGCCATAGGTTCTATCATGTATGCCATGCTGTGTACCAGACCTGATGTGAACCTTGCCATAAGTTTGGTAGGGAGGTACCAAAGTGATCCCGGTATGGAACACTGGACAGCGGTCAAGAACATCCTAAAGTACCTGAAGAGGACTAAGGATATGTTTCTCGTTTATGGAGGTGACGAAGAGCTCGTCGTAAAGGGTTACGTCGATGCTAGCTTCGACACAGATCTGGATGACTCGAAGTCACAAACCGGATACGTGTATATTTTGAATGGTGGAGCAGTCAGCTGGTGCAGTTGCAAGCAGAGCGTCGTGGCACATTCTACATGTGAAGCGGAATACATAGCTGCTTGCGAAGCAGCGCAAGAAGGAGTCTGGATGAAGGAGTTCATCACCGACCTAGGAGTCATTCCAAGCGCGTCAAGCCCGATGACTCTCTTCTGTGACAACACTGGAGCTATTTCCATTACCAAGGAGCCCAGGTTTCAAAAGAAGACCAAGCACATCAAGCGCCGTTTCAACTCCATCCGGAATTATGTTCAAGATGGAGACATACATATTTGTAAAGTGCATATGGATCTGAATGTCGCAGAACCGTTGACTAAACCTCTTCCACGGGCAAAACATGATCAACACCAGAACTCTATGGGTGTTCGATTCATCACAATGTAACTAGATTATTGACTCTAGTGCAAGTGGGAGACTATTGGAAATATGCCCTAGAGGCAATAATAAAAAGTATTATTATTATATTTCCTTGTTCATGATAATTGTCTGTTATTCATGCTTGAATTGTATTGTACGGAAACAACGATACATGTGTGAGTATATAGACCACAATGAGTCCCTGGTAAGCCTCTAGTTACTAGCTCGTTGATCAACAGATGGTCACGGTTTCCTGACCATGGACATTGGATGTCATTGATAACGGGATCACATCATTAGGAGAATGATGTGATGGACAAGACCCAATCCTGAGCCTAGCACGAGATCGTATAGTTCATAATGCATAAGCTTTTCCGGTGTCAAGTATTTATTCCTTAGACCATGAGGTTGTGCAACTCCCGGATGCCGTAGGAATACTTTGGGTGTGCCAAACGTCACAACGTAACTGGGTGGCTATAAAGGTACGCAACGGGTATCTCCGAAAGTGTCTGTTGAGTTGGTACGAACCGAGACTGGGATATTGTCACTCCGTATGACGGAGAGGTACCTCTGGGCACTCTCGGTAAGACATCATCATAATGAGCTCAAGGTGATTAAGGAGTTAGTCACGGGATGATGGATTACGGAACGAGTAAAGAGACTTGCCATGACGAGATTGAATAAGGTATCGGGCATACCAACGATCGAATCTCGGGCAAGTACCGTACCGATGGACAAAGGGAATAACCTACGGGATTGAGTGAATCCTTGACACAGTGGTTCATCCGATGAAGATCATCGAGGAACACGTGGGAACCAACATGGGTATCCAGATCCCGCTGTTGGTTATTGACCGGAGAGTCGTCTCGGTCATGTCTACGTGTCTCCCAAACCCGTAGGGTCTACACACTTAAGGTTCGGTGACGCTAGGGTTGTAGAGATACATGCACATGGAAACCCGAATATTGTTCGGAGTCCCGGATGAGATCCCGGACGTCACGAGGAGTTCCGGAATGGTCCGGAGGTAAAGAATGATATATAGGAAGTCCAGTTTCGACCATCGGGTGAACTCCGGGGTCACCGGGAGTGTCCCGGGACCACCGGAGGGGTCCCGGGGGTCCACCGGGTGGGGCCCCTAGGCCGCAAGGGGAAGGGGGCCAGCCCCTGGTGGGCTGGCGCACCCATATGGGCCCCCCTCCATGCGCCTAGGGTTGAAATCCTAGGGGAGGAGGCGCCCCCTATGCCTTGGGGGGCAAGTTTCCCCCCCTTGGCCGCCGCCCCCCCCTGGAGATCAGATCTCCCAAGGCCGGCGCCCCCCCTGGCCCCTATATATAGTGGGGGGGGAGAGGGCAGCCGCACCCCAAGCCTCTGGCGCCTCTCCCCCCTCCCGTCACACTTCCTACTCCTCCGCAGGGCGCCGGCGAAGCCCTGCAGGTTTTCCTGTTGCATCCACCACCACGCCGTCGTGCTGCTGGATCTTCGACGACCTCTCCTCCGCCCTTGCTGGATCAAGAAGGAGGAGACGTTGCTATACCGTACGTGTGTTGAACGCGGAGGTGCCGTCCGTTCGGCGCTAGGATCATCGGTGACGAAGAACGCGAAGAGTACGACTGCTTCGTCCACGCTTCTTCGAACGCTTCCGCACGCGATCTACAAAAGGGTATGTAGATGCACTCCAGTATGCTCGTTGCTAGATGACTCCTTAGATTGATCTTGGTGAAGCATAGGGAAATTTTTGAATTCTGCTACGTTCCCCAACACCTGCAACCGCCCTGAGGTCTTCCCCGTCGTCGCATGGTCCACTCCGCCGTCCCCGCGCGTCGACTTCTACGTGGTATGCGTCGCGCCTTCTTCCTATGCGCATGAACGCCACCATCCGCGCCGGTCCTTGTCACGCTATCGGGTTCTTCATCGCCTACTTCGAGCATTGTCGTCGCTCTTATGACCTAGCCGCCGCCACCGCCTCCACAGGCCGCCGTCGCCGCTCTTCTTCTCGGTCCACGGCGACTACCTCGACACCGGTCACCCCGACTCGACATCGACCACGGCGTCCCTCGCACGGCTACCTCAACAACGACTACACTACACTACGCTCTCGGCTATATCGATATCAGCACAAAGGGCTACCGCCTTGTTTGAGCAATCTCGTCGGTTTCGCTCCAGCCACGACTTCGCGATGCATCGACCGTTACGAATGTCGTGCGGTGTCCGTCACTGTGCCTTCGGATTCTTCTCCAGTCTCACCGTCTGCGTCACTACTGTTGTGACTGCGGGGGATGTTGAGTATACTGATTAGATTGGAAACATAGGTTAGACTAGGAATTAAAATAGATCATGTACTCCTATATATAGACCTACGAGGCTCAAGCAATACAATGAACTATTTCATCAAACCTCTATCCGTTCTAACACACACGTCGCCTCCGACCTCACCAAGCTGACGCGTGATGCGTGTGAAGGCGCCGGCACCGCTGTTTACAAAAGTGTGAGCGGTAACTGCTGCCAAGAGCCCCGAGACACCTAGTATGTTCCCGATGCCTCCCAAACCCACCATCATGCTGTTCTCATCTCTTGCGCCTCTTCCTCCCATGACAGCAGCCCAAACTGCACCCCCAGTATGCACGGCCTTGGTCGCGGCCACGGCAAGCACCGCCATCCACTAGTAGATAAAGGGGATTTAGCCCCGGTTCATTTGGCCTTTTAGCCCCGGTTCTGGAACCGGGGCAACAGGGTCGGTACTAATGCTCTGACCCTTTAGTCCCGGTTCAATCCAGAACCGGGGCAAAAGGGTGTCCACGTGGCCTGTGCACCGAGTCCAGGCAGGAGGGGCTTTAGTCCCGGTTGGTGGTACCAACCGGGACCAAAAGGCATGCACGTGTCAGCATTTCTGTAGCTGTGGTTTTTGTTTTTTTTTGAAAGGGGAGGGGGGGTTTTAGGTTTTGGGGGTTAATTTAGGTGTTTGATATATTGTGTTAGCTAGCTAATTAATAGAGAGAAGTGTTCTCTCTTATGTCCGTGCTTTTGGTCGACGCTACATACTACACATACGTATATATATGGACTAGAGTCACGCTAGCTAGCTAGCTAGCTGCTAGCTATACTAAGCAAACGAAGGAACAGAAGATCTCGTATATATAATCAACATATATATATATGCATACAGAGAGAAGTAATAATATCGACCACCTCTCCTTCTCCGAGAGATTGGTCGAACAACAAGTTCTCGTATATCTATCGATCCGACACTACCGGGCACATATATACAATAATTATCTCTTACAAAAATAATCTCCTAACACATGGATGCAGGGTCCACATAGTATTCTCCGTCTTCAGCGATGGTGATGCATCTTCTTTGCAGCATTTATCCGGTTTGTCTCCGACATCTTCTGACTCTTTTCCGACTTCTTATGGGCCACAAATGCGGGCCAGTCATCTTTGATCTTCTCATATATGCCCACGAATTCTGGAGTCGTTTCATCTTTGACAAACTTATTCAGTTTTTTCTTCCATGCCCTGAATTGGTCTGCCATCTTCGAAAGTGCATAAGACTTGATTAAGTCCTCTTTAACTGGCTTCGCCGGATCAACCTCTCGCGGTAGGACGAAGTTTGACTTCAGCTCAGTCCAAAGATCTTCTTTCTGCATATCAGTGACATAAGTCACCTGAGCGTCGTTTGCAGCCGGCTTTAACCATTGATGGATGCTGATCGGGATCTTGTCCCTAACCAGAACCCCGCACTGATTAACAAATGCGTTCTTTGTGCGGATGGGTGCAATCGGCTCGTCGGAGCGCGAGATTTCTGAGATCTCAAACTTTTCATCCGGCCTCAACTTTTTCTTCGCTCCTCGTCTCTTTACCGAAGATTTGCTCGATCCGGAGGGCTAGAAAAGGAACAAAGACGAGAGTTAATGAATGAATCAATTAACTAGTCAGCACATGCTTAACTAACATATATACCTCCTGGCCGGACTCGGTTCGGTCACCGGAGCCAGCATCACGGTCTCCTTCTTGCACCGGCATTGGGTCACCGGAGCCGTCCTCACGGTCTACTTCTTCCATGTGCATTGGGTCACCGAATTCATCAATATCATAGCCTAGATCTTCCAGCCGCAGCTCTTGTTCGACCTGCTCATCGGTGTCGTTGAGATACGACCTGACGGCATTTTGTCCGTCTGCGATTATGTCCATCAACATCGCTTCTTGTGCTAGGTCTCGGGTGTTGTCGTCCATTGTTTCTACAAATATTTACAACATGCCAATTATTATTCAAACATGACAGATGGATATATTAATGGCAAACGTAGAACTAGCTTCAACCCTCGACTGCTCGGCGATCCAGAAACCCTAGACCCCCTCATGTCACATTTTGTCTAGCTAGTGTCAAAGGATTCAACAAAACCAATACTTCATCATTAGGCGAAAGTAACAGTAGCATGATGGTACGAAGCTCTCCAAAGTTGTTTTGGAACGAAGTCCCAGATAAGATAATCCGTAACAAAAGACGGATTATCCTATCAGGAACTCCGTTCCAGAACATCTTTGCATAACTTCGTACCAACATGCCCCGGTTACTTCTGGCAAATGATGAAGTCATGGAATTATTCAATACTTTGACACTAGCTAGGCAACCTCTCTCGACCCCTCGACCCCCGACTTCTCGGCGATCCACAACCCTAGACCCCCTCATGTCACATTTTGTCGAGTGTCAAAGGATTCAACAAAACCAATACTTCATCATTAGGCGAAAGTAACAGTAGCATGATGGTACGAAGCTCTCCAAAGTTATTTTGGAACGGAGTCCCCGATAGGATAATTCGTAACAAAAGACGGATTATTCTATCAGGAACTCCGTTCCAGAATATCTTTGCATAACTTCGTACCAAAATGCCCCGGTTACTTCTGGCAAATGATGAAGTCATGGAATTATTCAATACTTTGACACTAGCTAGGCAACCTCTCTCGACCCCTCGACCCCCGACTTCTCGGCGATCCACAACCCTAGACCCCCTCATGTCACATTTTGTCGAGTGTCAAAGGATTCAACAAAACCAATACTTCATCATTAGGCGAAAGTAACTATCCTCTATTCCTTTCTTCTTCTCCTCTTTTTTTCTTTTTTTTCTTCTTCTTATTTATTTCTCCTCTTCTTCCTCTCCTCTTCTTCTTTCTTTCCTCTTTCTTATTTTCTTCTTTCCTATCCTTCTTTTTCTAAATTTGTAACTTTTGCATATATAAAACTTTCTATATATATTTAGCATATATAAACAAAAAACTATATAGCCACATACACATATATATACATCACATATACACACATCACATATATACAGCAACTTCCTAAGAAAAAATATATTTATATACACATAAATATATATTTAACATATATATTTAGCAAATTCCTAAGAAAAAAAAAGATATACACATACATATAAATACAGCAACTATATACAGCAACTATATATACTGCAATTTCCTAAGAAAATTCCTAAGAAAAAAAATATACACATATATACATATATATACACAGCAACTATATATATATATACAGCAATATATATTAAACATATAAAAAAAAGGGAGCCGGCCCTCACATCGGCAGGGCTGGGCGGCGCGACGGCGGCGGGGCGGGGCGGCGACGAGGCGGCGTCGGGGCGCGGCGGCGCGACGGCGGCGGGGCGGGGCGCGCGGCGGCGCGGGGCGACGGGCCGGCCGGGGGGCGCGGCGACGGCGCGGGGCGGGGCGACGGCGCGGGGCGGAGCGACGAGGCGGCGTCGGGGGCGACGGCGACGGGGCGACGGGGGCGACGGCGACGGCGACGGGGACGGAGCAGATCGAGGGCGGCGTCGGGGCTGGGAAGAAGGAGAAACTGAACGAAATTTTCGCAAGTGTAGCTTATATAGGAGGAGTATTAGTCCCGGTTCTTGGCACAAACCGGGACTAATAGCCCCCTTTAGTCCCGGTTGCTGCCACCAACCGGGACTAAAGGTCCCTTTTGAGCAGCCCAAAGGGCGGGAAGGAGGCGCCTTTAGTCCCGGTTGGTGGCAGCAACCGGGACTAATGCCACCCTTTAGTCCCGGTTGGTGGCAGCAACCGGGACTAAAGGCCTTGCCGCGGTGCGGTGGGAAGTTTAGTCCCACCTCGCTAGTTGAGGGAGAGCAGCACCAGTTTATAAGCCCCGCTGCCTCTCTCCTCTCGAACTCCTCTAAACTGCAGGCCTAAGGGCCTAAACTGACACTGCTTTGCCTGTGGACTTGCTGGGCTTTCTACGGGCCTGAATCCTGGCCCATGGTTGGGTTTCTAGTCGTATTCAGGCCGTGTGGGCCCAGCAGGTGGCATATTTTTTTCCTTTTTTGCTTTATTTATTTCTAAGTTGTTTTTTGCTGTATTTAGAGTTGCTTTATTTATTTTATTTTCTTTGTTTATTTCTAAGTTGTTTTTTGCTGTATTTAGAGTTGCTTTATTTATTTTACTTCCTTTATTTATTTTCTTTGTTGCTTTATTTATTTTATTTTGTTTATACTTAATTACAACAAAATACTTATTGTTGCTATTTATTTCTAAGTTGTTTTTTGCTGTATTTAGAGTTGCTTTATTTATTTTATTTTCTTTGTTTATTTCTAAGTTGTTTTTTGCTGTATTTAGAGTTGCTTTATTTATTTTACTTTCTTTATTTATTTTCTTTGTTGCTTTATTTATTTTATTTTGTTTATACTTACAACAAAATACTTATTGTTGCTATTTATTTTTCAAGTTTGTTTTGTTTTGTTTTGTTTTGTTAGTGCAAGTAGTATTGAAATTTGAATAGTACAAACGGACAATGGTATCATACTCGTTTGTTACAAAGTTGGTATGGTATCATCATAATAGTTGCGGAAAATAACTCTTTACTTTTTCTTCGCTTGTGTCATTTGCTTATTGCGCCGTAACCATGGATAATCTTCATCGTTTATCAGGATGCTTGGGTCAGCCTTGACTTTGAAGGGAGGAATTTCATGAAACTTTTCATAATCTTCAGACATGTCTGTCTTGCCCTCCACTCCCAGGATGTCCCTTTTTCCTGAAAGAACTATGTGACGCTTTGGCTCATCGTATGATGTATTCGCTTCCTTATCTTTTCTTTTTCTCGGTCTGGTAGACATGTCCTTCACATAGATAACCTGTGCCACATCATTGGCTAGGACGAACGGTTCGTCAGTGTATCCAAGATTTTTCAGATCCACTGTTGTCATTCCGTACTGTGGGTCTACCTGTACCCCGCCTCCTGACAGATTGACCCATTTACACTTAAACAAAGGGACCTTAAAATCATGTCCGTAGTCAAGTTCCCATATGTCCACTATGTAACCATAATATGTGTCCTTTCCCCTCTCGGTTGTTGCATCAAAGCGGACACCGCTGTTTTGGTTGGTGCTCTTTTGATCTTGGACAATCGTGTAAAATGTATTCCCATTTATCTCGTATCCTTTGTAAATCAATACAGTCGAAGATGGTCCCCTGGACAACAAGTACAACTCATCACAAACAATGTTGTCACCTCTGAGACGTGTTTCCAACCAACTGTTGAAAGTCCTGATGTGTTCACGTGTAATCCAGTCGTCGCACTGCTCCGGGTGTTTGGAGCGCAGACTGTTCTTGTGTTCATCGACATACGGGGTCACCAATGTAGAGTTCTGTAGAACTGTGTAGTGTGCTTGAGACCAAGAATAACCGTCCCTGCATATTATTGAGTCCCTTCCAAGCGTGCCTTTTCCAGTCAGTCTCCCCTCGTACCGCGATTTAGGGAGACCTATCTTATTAAGGCCAGGAATGAAGTCAACACAAAACCCGATGACATCCTCTGTTTGATGGCCCATGGAGATGCTTCCTTCTGTCCTTGCGCGGTTACGGACATATTTCTTGAGGACTCCCATGAACCTCTCAAAGGGGAACATATTGTGTAGAAATACGGGCCCCATAATGACAATCTCGTCGACTAGATGAACTAGGACGTGTGTCATGATATTGAAGAAGGATGGTGGGAACACAAGCTCGAAACTGACAAGACATTGCGCCACATCACTCCTTAGCCTTGGTACGATTTCTGGATCGATCACCTTCTGAGAGATTGCATTGAGGAATGCACATAGTTTCACAATGGCTAATCGGACGTTTTCCGGTAGAAGCCCCCTCAATGCAACCGGAAGCAGTTGCGTCATAATCACATGGCAGTCATGAGACTTTAGGTTCTGGAACTTTTTCTCTGCCATATTTATTATTCCCTTTATATTCGACGAGAAGCCAGTCGGGACCTTCATACTGAGAAGGCATTCAAAGAAGATTTCTTTCTCTTCTTTCGTAAGAGCATAGCTGGCAGGACCTTCATACTGCTTCGGAGGGATGCCGTCTTTTTCGTGCAAACGTTGCAGGTCCTCCCGTGCCTCAGCTGTATCTTTTGTCTTTCCATACACGCCCAAGAAGCCTAGCAGGTTCACGCAAAGGTTCTTCGTCACGTGCATCACGTCGATTGAAGAGCGGACCTCTAGGTCTTTCCAGTAGGGTAGGTCCCAAAATATAGATTTCTTCTTCCAGATGGGTGCGTGTCCCTCATCGTCATTCGGAACAGCTAGTGCGCCGGGGCCCTTTCCGAAGATTACATGTAAATCATTGACCATAGCAAGTACGTGATCACCGGTACGCATGGCGGGCTTCTTCCGGTGATCTGCCTCGCCTTTGAAATGCTTGCCTTTCTTTCGACATTGATGGTTGGTCGGAAGAAATCGACGATGGCCCAGGTACACATTCTTCCTGCACTTGTCCAGGTATATACTTTCAGTGTCATCTAAACAGTGCGTGCATGCGTGGTATCCTTTGTTTGTCTGTCCTGAAAGGTTATTGAGAGCGGGCCAATCGTTGATGGTCACGAACAGCAACGCCTTTAGGTCAAATTCCTCCTGTTTGTGCTCATCCCACGCACGTACACCGTTTCCATTCCACAGTTGTAAAAGTTCTTCAACTAATGGCCTTAGGTACACATCAATGTCGTTGCCGGGTTGCTAAGGGCCTTGGATGAGAACTGGCATCATAATGAACTTCCGCTTCATGCACATCCAAGGAGGAAGGTTATACATACATAGAGTCACGGGCCAGGTGCTGTGATTGCTGCTCTGCTCCCCGAAAGGATTAATGCCATCCGCGCTTAGAGCAAACCATACGTTCCTTGCGTCCTTTGCAAACTCCTCACAGTACTTTCTCTCGATTTTTCTCCATTGCGACCCGTCAGCGGGTGCTCTCAACTTCCCGTCTTTCTTACGGTCCTCACTGTGCCATCGCATCAACTTGGCATGCTCTCTGTTTCTAAACAAACGTTTCAACCGTGGTATTATAGGAGCATACCACATCACCTTCGCAGGAACCCTCTTCCTGGCGGGCTCGCCATCAACATCACCAGGGTCATCTCGTCTGATCTTATACCGCAATGCACCGCATACCGGGCATGCGTTCAGATCGTTGTATGCACCGCGGTAGAGGATGCAGTCATTAGGGCATGCATGTATCTTCTGCACCTCCAATCCTAGAGGGCATACGACCTTCTTTGCTGTGTATGTACTGTCGGGCAATTCGTTATCCTTCGGAAGCTTCTTCTTCAATATTTTCAGTAGCTTCTCAAATCCTTTGTCAGCCACAGCATTCTCTGCCTTCCACTGCAGCAATTCCAGTACGGTACCGAGCTTTGTGTTGCCATCTTCGTAATTGGGGTACAACCCTTTTTTGTGATCCTCTAACATGCGATCGAACTTCAGCTTCTCCTTTTGACTTTCGCATTGTGTCCTTGCATCGACAATGACCCGGCGAAGATCATCATTTGGTTCCTCTTGATCTTCAGCAGCTTCACCCGTTGCAGCATCATTGGGCACATCGTCTGTTTCCTCTTGATCTTCACCAGCTCCCCCCATTGCAGCATCACCGTATTCAGGGGGCACATAGTTGTCATCGTACTCTTCTTCTTCGCCGTCTTCCATCATAACCCCTATTTCTCCGTGCCTCGTCCAAACATTATAGTGTGGCATGAAACCCTTGTAAAGCAGGTGGGAGTGAAGGATTTTTCGGTTAGAGTAAGACATCGTATTCACACATTTAGTGCATGGACAACACATAAAACCATTCTGCTTGTTCGCCTCTGCCGCATTTAGAAACTCACGCACGCCCTTAATGTACTCGGAGGTGTGTCTGTCACCGTACATCCATTGGCGGTTCATCTGCGTGCATTTATATATAATTAAGTGTGTCAAAAACCATTACAGAACATCATAAATAGATAATTAAGTGACCAAATGGATAAAAGTTCATCATCACATTAAAACCAAAGTACATACATATATAGTTCTCATCTAACAACATATAGCTCTCCATACACATCGAAACTATGTAAAACATTTCAACGCGAAAACAAATGCTATCATAATTGCAACCAAGGTAACAATTGATCCAACGGCATAATGATACCAAGCCTCGGTATTAATGGCATATTTTCTAATCTTTTTAATCTTCAACCGCATTGCATCCATCTTGATCTTGTGATCATCGACGACATCCGCAACATGCAACTCCAATATCATCTTCTCGTCCACAATTTTTTTTATTTTTTCCTTCAAGAATTTGTTTTCTTCTTCAACTAAATTTAACCTCTCGACAATAGGGTCCATCTTGATCTTGTGATCATCGATAACTTCCGCAACATGCAACTCCAATTCCATCTTCTCCTCCTCCATTTTTTCCAATTTTTTCTTTAACGAAATGTTTTCCTCTTCAACTAAATTTAACCTCTCCACAAGAGGGTCGGTTGGAATTTCCGGTTCAACTACCTCCTAGACATAATAAAACATCTATGCATGTCAGGTTGGTCGGCATAACTATCATAAGCACTAAAACAAATAGTTATAAATTAAAGATAATATACCACATCTGAATCGTAGACCGGACGAGGGCCCACGTGGGCGGATATCAAAACCATCTCACTATATAATAACAAGCAATAATAAACGTAAGAAAATTAGACAAACATCTATCTAAAGCAATAATAAAAGTAAGAAAAGCATGGACATAACAAGAGGCTCACCACGGTGGTGGCGGTGACGAGATCGGCGGGGGCGATCGACGGCGGCGAAGACGGGGACGGGACGTGACGGACCGCTAAACCTAGACAAATCTCGGAGAAAATAAAGCTTCGAGAGGAGAAAAGCTTAACTAGTGTGGCTCGGGCATTCCACCGAACACGTTGTGTGCATAGGAGGTGAGCTAGAGCACCACTAACCCCTCTCCTCCTCGGCCAGAAAAAAAAACAGAGCAGTGAGCTCTGCTCTTGAGTGAGGGGTTATATATAGGCACCTCATTGGTCCCGGTTGGTGCTATGAACCGGGGCTAAAGGGTTGCCTTTGGTCCCGGTTCATATCACTAACCGGGACCAATGGTGGTGGGCCAGGACCAAGAGCCATTGGTCCCGGTTTGTCGCTCCAACCGGGACCAAAAGGTCCAAACGAACCGGGACCAATGGCCCACGTGGCCCGGCCGCCCCCCTGGGCTAACGAACCGGGTCCAGTACCCCCATTGGTCCCGGTTCTAGATTGAACCGGGGCTAATGGGCTGGACCAATGCTCTGTTTTCTACTAGTGATGGGTCGGGATGGGTTTTGGGTGGGTGGGGGTGTCGGAGTTCTATGTGTCTTATGTTCAGACTCCCGCAAAGCCCACCAGTTTGTCTCGGGTTTGCCGAAAAAGTGCATCCATACCGCTCGACGGACTGATACAGGACTGTATTGGATAGCTAAACATTGTCCGGACCACACAGTCCGAATAGTTGTGGGTGGTTTGATGGTCCACTTTGTAGATGCCCTAACGCGAAATCGTGCACCACCGAGGGCAGAGCACCGCCACAAGACCGCCCTAACAGAAACAAAGTACAAATTAAGTGATGGGAAAGAAACTTACATGACCGTATGTTCACCGAAACAGTCGTGGAAGCAAGACCTAGAAACCATTTCCGCTCGTCACTTCACCGGTGATCTCAAACTCTCAATGTGATTTTTATTCACTAGTAGAAAACAGGGCATTGGTCCAGCCCATTAGCCCCGGTTCAATCTAGAACCGGGACCAATGGGGGTACTGGACCCGGTTCGTTAGCCCAGGGGGCCGGCCGGGCCACGTGGGCCATTGGTCCCGGTTCGTTTGGACCTTTTGGTCCCGGTTGGAGCGACAAACCGGGACCAATGATGCTGCAACGGGTGAAGCTGCTGAAGATCAAGAGGAACCAAATGATGATCTTCGCCGGGTCATTGTCGATGCAAGGACACAATGCGAAAGTCAAAAGGAGAAGCTGAAGTTCGATCGCATGTTAGAGGATCACAAAAAAGGGTTGTACCCCAATTGCGAAGATGGCAACACAAAGCTCGGTACCGTACTGGAATTGCTGCAGTGGAAGGCAGAGAATGCTGTGGCTGACAAAGGATTTGAGAAGCTACTGAAAATATTGAAGAAGAAGCTTCCGAAGGATAACGAATTGCCCGACAGTACATACGCAGCAAAGAAGGTCGTATGCCCTCTAGGATTGGAGGTGCAGAAGATACATGCATGCCCTAATGACTGCATCCTCTACCGCGGTGCATACAACGATCTGAACGCATGCCCGGTATGCGGTGCATTGCGGTATAAGATCAGACGAGATGACCCTGGTGATGTTGATGGCGAGCCCGCCAGGAAGAGGGTTCCTGCGATGGTGATGTGGTATGCTCCTATAATACCACGGTTGAAACGTTTGTTTAGAAACAGAGAGCATGCCAAGTTGATGCGATGGCACAGTGAGGACCGTAAGAAAGACGGGAAATTGAGAGCACCCGCTGACGGGTCGCAATGGAGAAAAATCGAGAGAAAGTACTGGGAGGAGTTTGCAAAGGACGCAAGGAACGTATGGTTTGCTTTAAGCGCGGATGGCATTAATCCTTTCGGGGAGCAGAGCAGCAATCACAGCACCTGGCCCGTGACTCTATGTATGTATAACCTTCCTCCTTGGATGTGCATGAAGCGGAAGTTCATTATGATGCCAGTTCTCATCCAAGGCCCTAAGCAACCCGGCAACGACATTGATGTCTACCTAAGGCCATTAGTTGAAGAACTTTTACAGCTGTGGAATGGAAACGGTGTACGTGCGTGGGATGAGAACAAACAGGAGGAATTTGACCTAAAGGCGTTGCTGTTCGTGACCATCAACGATTGGCCCGCTCTCCGTAACCTTTCAGGACAGACAAACAAAGGATACCACGCATGCACGCACTGTTTAGATGACACTGAAAGTATATACCTGGACAAGTGCAGGAAGAATGTGTACCTGGGCCATCATCGATTTCTTCTGACCAACCATCAATGTCGAAAGAAAGGCAAGCATTTCAAAGGCGAGGCAGATCACCGGAAGAAGCCCGCCATGCGTACCGGTGATCACGTACTTGCTATGGTCAATGATTTACACGTAATCTTTGGAAAGGGCCCCGGCGCACTAGCTGTTCCGAATGACGATGAGGGACACGCACCCATGTGGAAGAAGAAATCTATATTTTGGGACCTACCCTACTGGAAAGACCTAGAGGTCCGCTCTTCAATCGACGTGATGCACGTGACGAAGAACCTTTGCGTGAACCCGCTAGGCTTCTTGGGCGTGTATGGAAAGACAAAAGATACAGCTGAGGCACGGGAGGACCTGCAACGTTTGCACGAAAAAGACGGCATCCCTCCGAAGCAGTATGAAGGTCCTGCCAGCTATGCTCTTACGAAAGAAGAGAAAGAAATCTTCTTTGAATGCCTTCTCAGTATGAAGGTCCCGACTGGCTTCTCGTCGAATATAAAGGGAATAATAAATATGGCAGAGAAAAAGTTCCAGAACCTAAAGTCTCATGACTGCCATGTGATTATGACGCAACTGCTTCCGGTTGCATTGAGGGGGCTTCTACCGGAAAACGTCCGATTAGCCATTGTGAAACTATGTGCATTCCTCAATGCAATCTCTCAGAAGGTGATCGATCCAGAAATCGTACCAAGGCTAAGGAGTGATGTGGCGCAATGTCTTGTCAGTTTCGAGCTTGTGTTCCCACCATCCTTCTTCAATATCATGACACACGTCCTAGTTCATCTAGTCGACGAGATTGTCATTATGGGGCCCGTATTTCTACACAATATGTTCCCCTTTGAGAGGTTCATGGGAGTCCTCAAGAAATATGTCCGTAACCGCGCAAGGACAGAAGGAAGCATCTCCATGGGCCATCAAACAGAGGATGTCATCGGGTTTTGTGTTGACTTCATTCCTGGCCTTAATAAGATAGGTCTCCCTAAATCGCGGTACGAGGGGAGACTGACTGGAAAAGGCACGCTTGGAAGGGACTCAATAATATGCAGGGACGGTTATTCTTGGTCTCAAGCACACTACACAGTTCTACAGAACTCTACATTGGTGACCCCGTATGTCGATGAACACAAGAACAGTCTGCGCTCCAAACACCCGGAGCAGTGCGACGACTGGATTACACGTGAACACATCAGGACTTTCAACAGTTGGTTGGAAACACGTCTCAGAGGTGACAACATTGTTTGTGATGAGTTGTACTTGTTGTCCAGGGGACCATCTTCGACTGTATTGATTTACAAAGGATACGAGATAAATGGGAATACATTTTACACGATTGTCCAAGATCAAAAGAGCACCAACCAAAACAGCGGTGTCCGCTTTGATGCAACAACCGAGAGGGGAAAGGACACATATTATGGTTACATAGTGGACATATGGGAACTTGACTACGGACATGATTTTAAGGTCCCTTTGTTTAAGTGTAAATGGGTCAATCTGTCAGGAGGCGGGGTACAGGTAGACCCACAGTACGGAATGACAACAGTGGATCTGAAAAATCTTGGATACACTGACGAACCGTTCGTCCTAGCCAATGATGTGGCACAGGTTATCTATGTGAAGGACATGTCTACCAGACCGAGAAAAAGAAAAGATAAGGAAGCGAATACATCATACGATGAGCCAAAGCGCCACATAGTTCTTTCAGGAAAAAGGGACATCCTAGGAGTGGAGGGCAAGACAGACATGTCTGAAGATTATGAAAAGTTTCATGAAATTCCTCCCTTCAAAGTCAAGGCTGACCCAAGCATCCTGATAAACGATGAAGATTATCCATGGTTACGGCGCAATAAGCAAATGACACAAGCGAAGAAAAAGTGAAGAGTTATTTCCGCAACTATTATGATGATACAATGCCAACTTTGTAACAAACGAGTATGATACCATTGTCCGTTTGTACTATTCAAATTTCAATACTACTTGCACTAACAAAACAAAACAAAACAAAACAAACTTGAAAAATAAATAGCAACAATAAGTATTTTGTTGTAAGTATAAACAAAATAAAATAAATAAAGCAACAAAGAAAATAAATAAAGAAAGTAAAATAAATAAAGCAACTCTAAATACAGCAAAAAACAACTTAGAAATAAACAAAGAAAATAAAATAAATAAAGCAACTCTAAATACAGCAAAAAACAACTTAGAAATAAATAGCAACAATAAGTATTTTGTTGTAAGTATAAACAAAATAAAATAAATAAAGCAACAAAGAAAATAAATAAAGCAACTCTAAATACAGCAAAAAACAACTTAGAAATAAACAAAGAAAATAATGAAAGTTTATAATTTTTGTGACCTAAAAGGAAAAAGAAATCACTAAAACACTATGAGTATTTAGTTCTAAGTAGAAATGAAAAAATAAATAGAAAAAAAAAATGCCACCTACTGGGCCATCACGGCCTGAATACGACTAGAAACCCAACCATGGGCCAGGATTCAGGCCCGCAGCAGGCCCAGTAGGCCCACAGGCATTGCACTGTCGATTTAGGCCCGTAAGCCTGCAATTCAGATGAGTTCGAGAGGAGAGAGGCAGCGCAGCTTATAAACTGGTGCTGGCCTCTCTCAACTAGCGAGGTGGGACTAAACTTCCCACCGCACCGCGCCAGCAAGGCCTTTGGTCCCGGTTGATGGCACCAACCGGGACTAAAGGGTGGTATTAGTCCCGGTTGGTGCCACCAACCGGGACTAAAGGCCCCTCCTTCCCGCCCTTTGGGCTGCTGAAAAGGGACCTTTAGTCCCGGTTGGTGGCAGCAACCGGGACTAAAGGGTGGCATTAGTCCCGGTTTCAGCCACCAACCGGGACTAATGCCCCTCCTATATAACCAACACTTGCGAAAATTTGGGCAGTTTTCTTCTTCCCCGCCCCGACGCCTCCCTCGATCTGCTCCGTCCCCGTCGCCGTCGCCGTCGCCCCCGTCGCCCCCGTCGCCCCGTCGCCGTCGCCCCCGACGCCGCCTCGTCGCCCCGCCCCGCGCCGTCGCCGCGCCCCGCGCCGTCGCCCCGCCCCGCGCCGTCGCCGCGCCCCGGCCGGCCCGTCGCCCCGCGCCGCCGCGCGCCCCGCCCCGCCGCCGTCGCGCCGCCGCGCCCCGACGCCGCCTCGTCGCCGCCCCGCCCCGCCGCCGTCGCGCCGCCCAGCCCTGCCGATGTGAGGGCCGGCTCCCTTTTTTTATGTTTAATAATATTGCTGTATATATATATATATAGTTGCTGTGTATATATATGTATATATGTGTATATTTTTTTTATGTTTATATAAATTGCAGTATATATAGTTGCTGTATATATAGTTGCTGTATTTATATGTATGTGTATATCTTTTTTTTTCTTAGGAATTTGCTAAATATATATGTTAAATATATATTTATGTGTATATAAATATATTTTTTCTTAGGAAGTTGCTGTATATATGTGATGTGTGTATATGTGATGTATATATATGTGTATGTGGCTATATAGTTTTTTGTTTATATATGCTAAATATATATAGAAAGTTTTATATATGCAAAAGTTACAAATTTAGAAAAAGAAGGATAGGAAAGAAGAAAATAAGAAAGAGGAAAGAAAGAAGAAGAGGAGAGGAAGAAGAGGAGAAATAAATAAGAAGAAGAAAAAAAAGAAAAAAAGAGGAGAAGAAGAAAGGAATAGAGGATAGTTACTTTCGCCTAATGATGAAGTATTGGTTTTGTTGAATCCTTTGACACTCGACAAAATGTGACATGAGGGGGTCTAGGGTTGTGGATCGCCGAGAAGTCGGGGGTCGAGGGGTCGAGAGAGGTTGCCTAGCTAGTGTCAAAGTATTGAATAATTCCATGACTTCATCATTTGCCAGAAGTAACCGGGGCATTTTGGTACGAAGTTATGCAAAGATATTCTGGAACGGAGTTCCTGATAGAATAATCCGTCTTTTGTTACGAATTATCCTATCGGGGACTCCGTTCCAAAATAACTTTGGAGAGCTTCGTACCATCATGCTACTGTTACTTTCGCCTAATGATGAAGTATTGGTTTTGTTGAATCCTTTGACACTCGACAAAATGTGACATGAGGGGGTCTAGGGTTGTGGATCGCCGAGAAGTCGGGGGTCGAGGGGTCGAGAGAGGTTGCCTAGCTAGTGTCAAAGTATTGAATAATTCCATGACTTCATCATTTGCCAGAAGTAACCGGGGCATGTTGGTACGAAGTTATGCAAAGATGTTCTGGAACGGAGTTCCTGATAGGATAATCCGTCTTTTGTTACGGATTATCTTATCTGGGACTTCGTTCCAAAACAACTTTGGAGAGCTTCGTACCATCATGCTACTGTTACTTTCGCCTAATGATGAAGTATTGGTTTTGTTGAATCCTTTGACACTAGCTAGACAAAATGTGACATGAGGGGGTCTAGGGTTTCTGGATCGCCGAGCAGTCGAGGGTTGAAGCTAGTTCTACGTTTGCCATTAATATATCCATCTGTCATGTTTGAATAATAATTGGCATGTTGTAAATATTTGTAGAAACAATGGACGACAACACCCGAGACCTAGCACAAGAAGCGATGTTGATGGACATAATCGCAGACGGACAAAATGCCGTCAGGTCGTATCTCAACGACACCGATGAGCAGGTCGAACAAGAGCTGCGGCTGGAAGATCTAGGCTATGATATTGATGAATTCGGTGACCCAATGCACATGGAAGAAGTAGACCGTGAGGACGGCTCCGGTGACCCAATGCCGGTGCAAGAAGGAGACCGTGATGCTGGCTCCGGTGACCGAACCGAGTCCGGCCAGGAGGTATATATGTTAGTTAAGCATGTGCTGACTAGTTAATTGATTCATTCATTAACTCTCGTCTTTGTTCCTTTTCTAGCCCTCCGGATCGAGCAAATCTTCGGTAAAGAGACGAGGAGCGAAGAAAAAGTTGAGGCCGGATGAAAAGTTTGAGATCTCAGAAATCTCGCGCTCCGGCGAGCCGATTGCACCCATCCGCACAAAGAACGCATTTGTTAATCAGTGCGGGGTTCTGGTTAGGGACAAGATCCCGATCAGCATCCATCAATGGTTAAAGCCGGCTGCAAACGAAGCTCAGGTGACTTATGTCACTGATATGCAGAAAGAAGATCTTTGGACTGAGCTGAAGTCAAACTTCGTCCTACCGCGAGAGGTTGATCCGGCGAAGCCAGTTAAAGAGGACTTAATCAAGTCTTATGCACTTTCGAAGATGGCAGACCAATTCAGGGCATGGAAGAAAAAACTGAATAAGTTTGTCAAAGATGAAACGACTCCAGAATTCGTGGGCATATATGAGAAGATCAAAGATGACTGGCCCGCATTTGTGGCCCATAAGAAGTCGGAAAAGAGTCAGAAGATGTCGGAGACAAACCGGATAAATGCTGCAAAGAAGATGCATCACCATCGCACGGGGTCGGGCGGCTACCTCGTAGCCCGGCCTAAGTGGGCCAGGGCTGAGAATGATCTGCTTCAGAAAGGGATCGAACCAGAGACAATGCACTGGCCAGAACGTTGCCGGACTTGGTTCTTCGGGGCTGGCGGATCCTTGGACCCTGTAACAGGGTGGTGCATTTGGACGGACAAGCAATTGGAAACACCACTCAGGAAGATGCGACAGTATATCAAAGCAGCGCATGCAGGGACGTTCATCCCCGACAGAGAGAACGACGAGCTGACAATGGCCCTCGGGAATCCTGAGCACCCTGGACGGACACGAGGCACGCCAGGCTCCCTTCCGTGGCGTGCTGGGTTTCCGGACGCAGGAGGCTACAAATGCCACGACAGGAGGAAGAAAATGGAGATGACCGAAATCCAGGCGCTGCGGGCCAGAGTACAAGCGATAGAGGAACGGGAAGCAGATCGGGAAAGAATTGCCGAAGCTTCCCCCGAAGCTACCCCGCCATCTCAGCGGAGAAGCAGCGTGGCTTCCACCGAGCTGCTTCAGCCAGAGCTTGCCTTGACGGCTACTGCCAGGAATCCTGTGGATGCTATCACGGAGGCACAAAATTGCCACCTTATGGCATAGTGGATGAATCTGAAGGTCAAGGCGGCTGCTGGCTCTGTTTATCCTTCTGGACCAGACGACACTTTTCACTGCCGGCCGATTCCAGAAGGATATGCTAGGGTGATGGTCGACGAAATAACGGAGGGATTTGAGGAGCTCCAGCTTGACCACCCTACCGGTGAAGGGGAGACTCGGCTGGGTTCTTCACTGAAGACTCCATGCCTATGGCGGAAGGACCTAATCAACATTCTGAACTGGACGCCTCCGCCTCCTCCTCCTCCTCCGACGAGTCAGGGCACTCCGCCTCCTCCACCGCCTCCTCCTCCGGCGAGTGACCATCAGGGCACTCCGGCTCCTTCTCCGGCGACTGACCATCAGGGCACTCCGGCTCCTTCTCCGGCGCGTGGCGGCACACCGCCTCCTTCGCCGCCGGCGCGTGGCGGCACTCCGCCTCCTTCGCCGCCGGCGCGCCCGAGCAGACAGCCAGCTCCTCCTTCGCCTAATCAGCAAGGGCGGAAGAGACCTGCCGCCGCTCCGGCTGCTCCTGCTCCGGCGCCTAAGCAAGTAAAAAAGACAGCCGCTTCGTCTGGTCCGGCGACGTCTACCAGTACAGCCAGAGGCGGGAGGCGATGCAGATTCGGTCCTTCTCTCACGCCTCTAGAGAAGTTGCCGTACGAGAGGTCCGACGAGGAAAACACGAAGATCGCTGAAGGCGAAGTGAAGGACTTTTTTGAAGGGTTGAAAGCACAGAGACATCCACCTCCAGAGGAGAAGATAGATGCGGTGAAAGCAAAGCGCACTCTTGCTGCCCTGAAGCAACCAGCGAAAAGTAAGCCGAAGGGCAACTATGACCGCATTATTCAAAAGACATTTCAAGATGCCAAGCGGTCCGGAAGTACAAAAAGTGATCAGAGGTTAGCAGAAGGGCGAGCTGGGAAACAAATTGCCCAGCTCGGCGAACAAGCGAACCAATCGCGCCCCCCGCTCAAGGTGTCTAGCGACATGGTCGCTAATGATCCGAGGATGGTGCCCGGTTATACCAATCTTGCAGATTACGCGTCCGACGATGTACACTATGATTTCATGGACGTGCAGATAGAAAGATACGAGTACAAAAAGCCTCTCGTAAAAAATGAAAGATCTCTATCAACGAATATGCGAAGATTGCATGATTGGTACATGAAAATCTGCAGAGAGTCTGGGGGGAGGAATAACTTGTATTTGAGAGTTAAACCTGAGCATGACCTCGTTGGAATTGACCTGTTGCTTGTTCCATTTGAGAAGTTCTATCAATTTTTCAATCAATTGGCCCTCGATAAAACAACGATCACCTGCTACTGTCTGTAAGTAGTACTACTTCTGTCATTAAGTCTCTCTATATAGCTGATCTTCATTGCATGTATTTATAATTATCCTCACTATATTATGCAGATTGAAGATCGTCGAATTGAAGAAAAGACAAGTAGGTGATATTGGGTTTATTAACACATACCTCATAGATGCAACCGAGGTTAAATTGCGTCGCGGCGATACCGAGACCAACTTGCTACGATCGTTGATGGTAAATGAAAACAAAGATATAATACTCTTTCCTTACAACTTCAAGTGAGTGTTAATGTCTTGTGCATATTTGGTTTCCCTTATATATATCAGTCAAGTTTATAGTGATGTAATGATCTCATGCATTCGTGCGCAGCTTCCACTATATTCTCTTAGAGATTAAGCTTGAGAAGGGAATAGTAACTGTCTTCGACTCTAAACGTAAAGATCCCGAGGAGTATGCGGACATGACTCAAATGCTAGCCAGGTAAGTTAAATCGATCAATATTATCCACCATGCATATATATCAGCAACTTCATTTCTGATATCAACTAATTGTTTCCTTTGTCTGGCAGGGCTTGGAAAACATTCAGCAAAAAAGCTCCGGGACTGCCGAAGAAGCTACAATTTAGATACCCGAAAGTAAGTACTATATAGTAGCATGTTCCGCGCGTGCATCTCCTATATCTTGATTCAAGCGCTAGCTAGTTTCATCAATACCAATTTGGCATTCTTGCTTATCAGTTTGATTGAGCTCTATTTCTTGTAAAGTGGTTGTGGCAGGAACCCGGGAATGATTATTGTGGATACTACATTTGCGAGTCCATCCGCCACACGACCTGTGAGCGGGGCTACACTGATGAACAATTTAAAGTGCGTAAGCAATCAATAATATTCACAAATTTATAGCATGCATCATTTCATGCATTGACCCCCTACTTCAAATTAGATGTTTCGGATGCGGGATGAACTCCTAACACCAGATCGTCTGCGAGCAATTCAAGAGGAATTGGCGGCATTCTTCCTTGAACACGTGATCGCTGAAGACGGAGAATACTATGTGGACCCTGCATCCATGTGTTAGGAGATTATTTTTGTAAGAGATAATTATTGTATATATGTGCCCGGTAGTGTCGGATCGATAGATATACGAGAACTTGTTGTTCGACCAATCTCTCGGAGAAGGAGAGGTGGTCGATATTATTACTTCTCTCTGTATGCATATATATATATGTTGATTATATATACGAGATCTTCTGTTCCTTCGTTTGCTTAGTATAGCTAGCAGCTAGCTAGCTAGCTAGCGTGACTCTAGTCCATATATATACGTATGTGTAGTATGTAGCGTCGACCAAAAGCACGGACATAAGAGAGAAGTACTTCTCTCTATTAATTAGCTAGCTAACACAATATATCAAACACCTAAATTAACCCCCAAAACCTAAAACCCCCCCTCCCCTTTCAAAAAAAAAACAAAAACCACAGCTACAGAAATGCTGACACGTGCATGCCTTTTGGTCCCGGTTGGTACCACCAACCGGGACTAAAGCCCCTCCTGCCTGGACTCGGTGCACAGGCCACGTGGACACCCTTTTGCCCCGGTTCTGGATTGAACCGGGACTAAAGGGTCAGAGCATTAGTACCGACCCTGTTGCCCCGGTTCCAGAACCGGGGCTAAAAGGCCAAATGAACCGGGGCTAAATCCCCTTTATCTACTAGTGCATCTTCTTTGCAGCATTTATCCGGTTTGTCTCCGACATCTTCTGACTCTTTTCCGACTTCTTATGGGCCACAAATGCGGGCCAGTCATCTTTGATCTTCTCATATATGCCCACGAATTCTGGAGTCGTTTTCTCTCTGACAAACGTATTCAGTTTTTTCTTCCATGCCCTGAATTGGTCTGCCATCTTCGAAAGTGCATAAGACTTGATTAAGTCCTCTTTAACTGGCTTCGCCGGATCAACCTCTCGCGGTAGGACGAAGTTTGACTTCAGCTCAGTCCAAAGATCTTCTTTCTGCATATCTGTGACATAAGTCACCTGAGCGTCGTTTGCAGCCGGCTTTAACCATTGATGGATGCTGATCGGGATCTTGTCCCTAACCAGAACCCCGCACTGATTAACAAATGCGTTCTTTGTGCGGATGGGTGCAATCGGCTCGCCGGAGCGCGAGATTTCTGAGATCTCAAACTTTTCATCCGGCCTCAACTTTTTCTTCGCTCCTCGTCTCTTTACCGAAGATTTGCTCGATCCGGAGGGCTAGAAAAGGAACAAAGACGAGAGTTAATGAATGAATCAATTAACTAGTCAGCACATGCTTAACTAACGTATATACCTCCTGGCCGGACTCGGTTCGGTCACCGGAGCCAGCATCACGGTCTCCTTCTTGCACCGGCATTGGGTCACCGGAGCCGTCCTCACGGTCTACTTCTTCCATGTGCATTGGGTCACCGAATTCATCAATATCATAGCCTAGATCTTCCAGCCGCAGCTCTTGTTCGACCTGCTCATCGGTGTCGTTGAGATACGACCTGACGGCATTTTGTCCGTCTGCGATTATGTCCATCAACATCGCTTCTTGTGCTAGGTCTCGGGTGTTGTCGTCCATTGTTTCTACAAATATTTACAACATGCCAATTATTATTCAAACATGACAGATGGATATATTAATGGCAAACGTAGAACTAGCTTCAACCCTCGACTGCTCGGCGATCCACAAACCCTAGACCCCCTCATGTCACATTTTGTCTAGCAGATGGATATATTAAAGGATTCAACAAAACCAATACTTCATCATTAGGCGAAAGTAACAGTAGCATGATGGTACGAAGCTCTCCAAAGTTGTTTTGGAACGAAGTCCCAGATAAGATAATCCGTAACAAAAGACGGATTATCCTATCAGGAACTCCGTTCCAGAACATCTTTGCATAACTTCGTACCAACATGCCCCGGTTACTTCTGGCAAATGATGAAGTCATGGAATTCTTCAATACTTTGACACTAGCTAGGCAACCTCTCGACCCCCCCGACTTATCGGCGATCCACAACCCTAGACCCCCTCATGTCACATTTTGTCTAGTGTCAAAGGATTCAACAAACCAATACTTCATCATTAGGCGAAAGTAACAGTAGCATGATGGTACGAAGCTCTCCAAAGTTGTTTTGGAACGGAGTCCCCGGATAAGATAATTCGTAACAAAAGACGGATTATCCTATCAGGGACTTCGTTCCAGAACAACTTTGCATAACTTTGTACCAAAATGCCCCGGTTACTTTTGGCAAATGATGAAGTCATGGAATTTTTCAATACTTTGACACTAGCTAGGCAACCCCTCGACCCCCCCCCCCCGACTTCTCGGCGATCCACAACCCTAGACACCCTCATGTCACATTTTGTCTAGTGTCAAAGGATTCAACAAACCAATACTTCATCATTAGGCGAAAGTAACAGTAGAATGATGGTACGAAGCTCTCCAAAGTTGTTTTGGAACGGAGTCCCAGATAAGATAATCCGTAACAAAAGACGGATTATCCTATCAGGAACTCCGTTCCAAAACATCTTTGCATAACTTCGTACCAACATGCCCCGGTTACTTCTGGCAAATGATGAAGTCATGGAATTTTTCAATACTTTGACACTAGCTAGGCAACCTCTCTCGACCCCTCGCCCCCCGACTGCTCGGCGATCCACAACCCTAGACCCCCTCATGTCACATTTTGTCGAGTGTCAAAGGATTCAACAAAACCAATACTTCATCATTAGGCGAAAGTAACAGTAGCATGATGGTACGAAGCTCTCCAAAGTTATTTTGGAACGGAGTCCCCGATAGGATAATTCGTAACAAAAGACGGATTATTCTATCAGGAACTCCGTTTCAAAATATCTTTGCATAACTTTGTACCAAAATGCCCCGGTTACTTCTGGCTAATGATGAAGTCATGGAATTCTTCAATACTTTGACCCCCGACTGCTCGGTGATCCACAACCCTAGACCCCCGACTGCTAGGCAACCTCTCGACCCCTCGCCCTTCGGCCTCTCGATCGGTCCCTCGACGACCCTCGACCCCTCGACCTTCGGCCTCGGTCCCTCGACGACCCTTGACCCCGCCCCCCCCTAATGTCGAAGTTATCGGGGAGAGGGTGTATACATATCCGATAAAAAAAAAGGAAGAAGAAGAAAAAAGGAACCGCTAGAGGAGAAGATCGAAGAAAAAAAAAGAAAAAAAAAAGGAGAAGAAGAAAGGAATAGAGGAGAAGAAGAGAAAATTTCTCTTCTTCTCCTCTATTCGTTTCTTCTTCTCCTCTTTTTTTCTTTTTTTTCTTCTTCTTATTTATTTCTCCTCTTTCTTCCTCTCCTTCTTCTTCTTTCTTTCCTCTTTCTTATTTTCTTCTTTCCTATCCTTCTTTTTCTTTTTTTTCTTCTTCTTATTTATTTCTCCTCTTCTTCCTCTCCTCTTCTTCTTTCTTTCCTCTTTCTTATTTTCTTCTTTCCTATCCTTCTTTTTCTAAATTTGTAACTTTTGCATATATATATATAAAACTTTCTATATATATTTAGCATATATAAACAAAAAACTATATAGCTAGCCACATACACATATATATACATCACATATACACACATCACATATATACAGCAACTTCCTAAGAAAAAATATATTTATATACACATAAATATATATTTAACATATATATTTAGCAAATTCCTAAGAAAAAAAAAGATATACACATACATATAAATACAGCAACTATATATACAGCAACTATATATACTGCAATTTATATAAACATAAAAAAAATATGCACATATATACATATATATACACAACAACTATATATATATATATACAACAATATTAAACATATAAAAAAAGGGAGCCGGCCCTCACATCGGCAGGGCTGGGCGGCGCGACGGCGGCGGGGCGGGGCGGCGACGAGGCGGCGTCGGGGCGGGGCGGGGCGGCGACGAGGCGGCGTCGGGGCGGGGCGGCGCGACGGCGGCGGCGCGGGGCGCGCGGCGGCGCGGGGCGACGGGCC
>LR738713.1:776688429-776712326 GCA_902687465.1 Secale cereale
CGGGACGTGACGGACCGCTAAACCTAGACAAATCTCGAAGAAAATAGAGCTTCGAGAGGAGAAAAGCTTAACTAGTGTGGCTCGGGCATTCCACCGAACATGTTGTGTGCATAGGAGGTGAGCTAGAGCACCACTAACCCCTCTCCCCCTCGGCCAGAAAAAAAACAGAGCAGTGAGCTCTGCTCTTGAGTGAGGGGGTATATATAGGCAACTCACTGGTCCCGGTTGGTGCTACAAACCGGGGCTAAAGGGGTGCCTTTGGTCCCGGTTCATAAAACAAACCGGGACTAATAGTGGTGGGCCAGGAGCAAGAGCCATTGGTCCCGGTTTTTAGCTCCAACCGGGACCAATAGGTCCAGACGAACCGGGACCAATGGCCCACGTGGCCCGGCCGGCCCCCTGGGCTAACGAACCGGGTCCAGTACCCCTATTGGTCCCGGTTCTAGATTGAACCGGGGCTAATGGGCTGGACCAATGCCCTGTTTTCTACTAGTGAGCGAGAGAGAGCACAGGAGAGAGGTGATAGTGCCAGAGCACTTCTTGATTATATGGGGGCCTAGATCGATCCTACTTGCTCTCCCGTGTTGTTGTGCGCGTGAGACGATGCTGCTGCCAATGCACTTCTGGTCTTTATATAGGTGGCGGACGGGTACGTAAGATGCAGAGGGAGGGGCAGGTGGGGAGACTCTAAATGAGGCATGCGTGAGTGCTGTAGTGAATATTTTTGGTCCCAAACCAGGAGCAGTAAATTTCATAGACACTGAGGTAGGAGAGGTAGACAAAATTTGGAGTAAACATCAAAGAAACCCAAGGTACGGATTAGAAAATTATGTTAGGACTATATAAGGAAAACCCTCCTTTTTGACGAAAAATTAATTATGACTATTTTGAGCGTTACTCACTCTTCTCATCCGATAACAATACAGTTGAAATCACACAAATATTATAGGGCCAAGGCACACCTGTACTCCAATGTTTCGTAACAAATAATTCCTTGAAGGCTCATCTTGGCTCCATTATTTTGTTAGAAAGAAAAACCTTGACCCCGAACTGGGCACTTGGCTCGTTAGTAGTGGGCGTTTATCGTTTGGTGAGAAACAATTTTTGAGCGTCCTTGACTACAAATAGTTGTACAAAAATACTAGTCCTATGTAGATTGAGTCATCTTACATGGTTAAAATCCCAATGCTGTAACTGGACTCCAGCAATGGGCACCACATCCACTGATAGTTGCACGATGTAACAACAGTATCCGGTTTTAAGGAATGTCTATTTAGCATGGACTAATTTCTTTTTGGGAAACGTTTGAAATCGGCGGACCGGCCGAAGCTTCGGCCGGTCTCGCTGCTTGCTCGCGTAGACACCTCTTCCTTTTCTTCTTTTCACGTGTCATTGGTCCCATGCATCGTCCCACGCCCGTGACTGCCTTATCTCTTCGCCCCTGAGCTCCAGCACTGATTTCCCATTCCCAACACACCACATCTCCTTCCTTTCTCCCCTGTCCTGCCCATGCCGCTGCTTCTGCTTAAGACGCCATTGCTGTAGAGTTGCTGCACGGGGCGCCCTCTCCCACGAAGCACGCCGCGTGGAGTTGCTGCTGCTGCACGGGATGCCACCATGGTCGCGCCCTTCGCCATGGCCGAACCCGACGGGGCCGAGCACCGGCACTACTACGACAGGCGGCCATGGCCTGCGAGCTCATAGGCCAGGGTGGCCATGGCTTACGAGCTCGAGGCATGTTACAACTCCAGATTTTGCTTCCATGTTTTTTTTTGCTGGAACCAGTGTACTATTTTGTTACCACTGTTTTCATTTTTTGCTGGAAGTAACCAAATTTTGCTGCCATGTCTTTTTGCTGGAATCATTTTGTACCACTTTTTTCCTACAACAGTCTTGGTTTTTTGCTACTACCGGCATTGTCGTTTGTTACATCCTTTTTTCATGAGGTTGTCGAGACCCTGCGACGATGTGTTTTGCTACAACCTGGTACACTTTTTGCTACAACCTTGCGCATTTTTTGCTACTAACAGAGAAGCCCCTAGCTGGACCACAAGTTGTTTTTGCTACAACTGTTTTGTGGTTTGCTGCAACCAGTATCAATTTTTGCTACCACCGGCTTCTTGATTTTTCTGGAACCAGTGCTCAATTTTTCATTTTTTCTACCACTAGCGTTTTGATTTGCTGAAACAAGCTTCAATTTTTGCTACCATCAGGTTTTTGGTTTGTTGGAACGGCGTAGATTTTTTCCAGTTTTGCTACCAACGTTTTATTGGTTTTTGCTGGCACGAGATCTACAACGGATGCTGTGGCCAGCGACGTGCAGGTCTGCGAGCCGCGGGGCCCCTCGCCGGAGATGCGTCGTGGGGACCTTGCTGGAGCTGCGCGGTGCTGCGAGCCGCGGGGATCTCGCCGGAGATGTGACACGGGGGCTCGAGGAAGAAGCTGGGGCGATAATATTATTTTTTTGCTCCAGATCCAACCGCCGCGCGGCTCGCATCGAGCGGCTATGGCTGGACCGGCCGAAAATTTTCGGCCGGTGCGCCGGCGCCTAGCTATGCCGTTTCTTTTTGGGCCACAATCAGTTTTTTCCTCCGTTCGATCAAATCACAAGGGTATGGGTAGCTGGCTGTCTATTATCTTCCTTCTATGTTCATAGGGCTTCCAAAAAGAGAGCTTATCAGGTCTCAAACCAATTCAGTTGGCCTTGTTTTCTGTTAAATATGCCTCTTTTCATTTATATGTGCAATAAGTAACTTTTGATTTTGTACGCCGAAAGAGATCAACGCCGGAGCGTTGGATTTATCGAGCATAATTGTATCCCAGATTAGTAGTCCGCAAAATCTGATATACTCCCTCTGTAAACAAATATAAGAGCGTTTAGATAACTAAAATAGTGATCTAAACGCTCTTATATTTTCTTTACGGAGGGAGTACATAGCATCTAGAATCTAGTATAATTTGCTTCTACTACATCTTTGTTCTCGAATTCAACTTGCAGTTTTTTTATGGTTAATTAAAATTGCAAGTTTGCATTAATGCCTATTTGCATTGATGCCAAAGCATATTGGTGGGACTACACCATGCTAATGTGTCCCAAAATTCTTGTCTTAGATTTGTCTAAGTAAAGAAGTATCTAACACTAAAACGTGACTAGATACATCCGTATTTTGACAAATTAAAGACAAGAATTTTGGGACGGAGGGGGTATTAGAATTGATGCATCACTGGGAGCGTAGGCATGTGAAACCACTTCGGAAGAGTAAGCACACCAAATTGCAAACATTAAGAAACGACACCACGTGCGAGGACAAAGTGTAGATGTAACCGACGTTGGCCGCTGGTGCTTTCACCACTGATGGAAGTGTCGCAGCCTAAGAAGCCGCCGAAAGAAATACCGCCACCACCATAGACGTCACCCTCTTTAAAGTCATTCGCCACACCTTTTCGGCACCTACTAATCAGGACCAAGAGGGTAGTGAAGATGTAACCGACGTTGTTGCCAGCCGCAGTTGTCACTGATGGACAGTCAGCCCCTGCAGTTTCCCATGCCTCTCATGCCCACAAAATTAACAGGTTTTTCTCATCTGAACCGAAGGCATGGTCCTAGCCACCATCACGACATGCGGCAGCACAAGGTAGAGCAGGAGGAGGGGGGTCACAATGCGCAAGCACTTCTTGACCATGGCTCTAGATTATACATGCTCTCTCTCTGTGTGTGTGTGGGGCGCGCGCTTATTGTGCACATGAGAAGGTGCTACTGCTGCACTTGTGGTATGGTGTAGTTTGGAATTTAAGTAGGCACGGAAAAGTATGTACGACAGATTGGTCAAGGCAGGTAGGGAGGGTGGGAATGAGAGTGCGAGTTTGAGGATGCATATTTAGCGGCTCCGGTACGATAGTACCTACCGGCTTCCCTTGAGTAAATAAGTCATAAATTCATAACAAGCAACTACTCACGAGCAAGTCTACCAAAGGCTAAGCAAAAAAGTGATGGGTAGTCGAAACCAATGCATAACTATGTCAAGTTGAATATTGATACAGGTTTTGATGCTGATTCACTTATGGGGACTTTTGGTGCTGTTTTGAGAGATAGCAAAGGTGATTTTGTGACAGCTGCAAATAACAAAGTTGAGGCTTGCTTGGATGCCCTCACAGCGGAGACAATGGCGCTAAGATTTGGTTTACATTTAGCGCAAACTATTGGCTGCAACCGGCTGGTCGTCAACTCCGACAATGCTGAAGTTATTAGCACCATGCGCGAAGGAGGTTTCTTTGCAGGTGTGGGAGCTCCTATCTTTGATGAGTGCTATCATATATTGACAAACTTTGTTCATGTCATATTCGAGCACTGTCCACAAGAGGATAACACAGTGGCTCATGAATTAGCCCGTATTGCTAGATATGATAATCCTAGGATTTGGTTAGATGAAACCCCCAAGGGTTTAATTTCATTTCTTGTCAATGATGTATCTTTGATTACCAATGAATAAAGAGGGGGTTTCAAGTGTCAAAAAAAGTCACAAATTCTCCATTCATTCATCTCTGACCAATTCCATTATGTAAAATATCGTGTTCAACTCCATCTTTCAGAGCAAAAAGGCTGGAGCAATACCACTTCACACAAATTTAAATCTCGGAAAGACATGATAAATGGGATGGATACAAAGCAACAAATATTATAAACGGACCTACCTCGCATTATTTTTTGATGCAAATGCCGAGACTATAGTGTACATAAGTGAAACTTGTTGCCTCTTCAAATGGCTCTGTGGAATTATGAAAATTAGTTAAATCATAAAATATATATTTTTGGTTACTTCTCCATGATACAATAAACACCAAGAAATTTTGCGGAGGAAATATTTTCATGTCTGTCGGGGAAAATATACAGGGGTACATATTCCCCCCTGACTCGTGCACGGACAAGCCAAGACCAAACAAAGAAGTGCAAGGGGCCAAGTGGTTTGAAGAACCAACAAGTAGTCCAGAGGAACCAAGACCGAGCCAGAGAAGCAAGATATCGCCAAGAGAAAGGCCTCCCTTGTCGGGCAGGCGATCCCGGCAAGGGGCGAGGTCACCCCCAAAACAAGACAACCAAGGCGTCCCGGCAGAGCCTGCTAGGACTCGTGGAGGCTAAACCACCTCACCAACCACTCCACTATTGGGTAACGTAGTATTTCAAAAAAAAAAAATCCTATGATCACGCAAGATCTATCTACTAGATGCATAGCAACGAGAGGGGATAGTGTGTCTACGTACCCTCGTAGACCGGGAGCGGAAGCGTCTAGTGACGAGGTTGATGTAGTCGAACGTTCTTCGCGATCCAATCGATCAAGCATCAAACGTACGGAGCCTCCGCATTCAGCACACGTTCAGCTTGATGACGTCCCACGAGCTCTTGATCCAGTAGAACCTCGCGGGAGAGTTTCATCAGCACGACGGCGTGGTGACGGATATGATGAAGCTACCGGCGCAGGGCTTCGCCTAAGCACTGCAATGGTATGACCGAGGTGTGTTTCTGTGGAGAGGGGCACCGCACATGGTAGGGAGAGATCAACAGATCAACTTGTGTGTCTATGGGGTGCCTCTACCCCCGTATATAAAGGAGTGGAGGAGGGGGAGGGCCGGCCCTCTCTATGGCGCGCCCTAGGAGAGTCCTACTCCCACCGGGAGTAGGATTCCCTCTTTCCTAGTTGAACTAGGAACCCTTCCATGTAGTAGGAGTAGGAGACAAGGAAAGGGAAAAGAGAAGAGAAGGAAGGAGGGGGCGCAGCCCCTCCCCTTAGTCCAATTCGGACTAGGCCTTGGGCGGGGCGCAGCCTTCCTCTTCTCTCTTTCCCCTAAAGCCCAATAAGGCCCATATACTCCCCGGCGAATTCCCGTAACTCCCCGGTACTCCGAAAAATACCCGAATCACTCGGAATCTTTCCGATGTCCGAATATAGTCGTCCAATATATCGATCTTTACGTCTCAACCATTTCGAGACTCCTTGTCATGTCCCCGATCTCATCCGGGACTTCGAAATACATTCGGTACATCAAAACACATAAACTCATAATACCGATCATCATCAAACGTTAAGCGTGCGGACCCTACGGGTTCGAGAACTATGTAGACATGACCGAGACTCATCTCCGGTCAATAACCAATAGCGGAACCTGGATGCTCATATTGGCTCCTACATATTCTACGAAGATCTTTATCAGTCAAACCGCATAACAACATACGTAGCTAGTCTAGTAGAGGCATACTAGGGACACTCTGTTTTGTCTATGTATTCACACATGTACTAAGTTTCCAGTTAATACAATTCTAGCATGAATAATGAACATTTATCATGATATAAGGAAATAAATAATAACTTTATTATTGCCTCTAGGGCATATTTCCTTCAGTCTCCCACTTGCACTAGAGTCAATAATCTAGTTCACATCTCCATGTGATTTAATACAGATAGTTCACATCGTTATGCGAATAACACCCATAGTTCACATCGCCATGTGACTAATACCCAAAGAGTCAACAATCTAGTTCACATCGCTATGTGATTAACACCTAAGAGTAGTAAGGTGTGATCATGTTTTGCTTGTGAGAGAAGTTTAGTCAATGGGTCTGACACATTTAGATCCGTATGTATTTCTGCAAATTTCTATGTCTACAATGCTCTGCACTGAGCTACTTTAGCTAATTGCTCCCACTTTCAATATGCATCCAGATTGATACTTAGAGTCATCTGGATTGGTGTCAAAGCTTGCATCGATGTAACTCTTTACAACGAAATCTTTATCACCTCCATAACCGAGAAACATTTACTTAGTTATCCAGTAACTAAGGATAATTTTGACCGCTGTCCAGTGATCTACTCCTGGATCACTTTTGTACCTCATTGCCAAACTCATGGAAAGGTAGACAACAGGTTTTGTACACAGCATGGCATACTTTATAGAACCTATGACTGAGGCATAGGGAATGACTTTCTTTCTTTCTCTATCTTCTGCCAAGGTCGGGCTTTGAGTCTTACTCAACTTCATACCTTACAACTCAGGCAAGAACTCCTTCTCTGACCGATCCATTTTGAACTACTTCAAAAACTTGTCAAGGTATGTACTGAAGGAAATATGCCCTAGAGGAAATAATAAAATTGTTATTTTATATGTCCTTATATCATGATAAATGTTTATTATTCATGGTAGAATTGTATTAACCGGAAACTTAGTACATGTGTGAATACATAGAAAAAACAGAGTGTCCCTAGTATGCCTCTACTAGACTAGCTCATTGATCAAAGATGGTTATGTTTTCTAACCATAGACATGAGTTGTCATTTGATCAACGGGATCACATCATTAGGAGAATGATGTGATGGAAAAGACCCATCCGTTAGCTTAGCACTATGATCGTTTAGTTTTCTGCTATTGCTTTCTTCATGACTTATACATGTTCCTATGACTATGAGATTATGCAACTCCCGAATACCGGAGGAACACCTTGTGTGCTATCAAACGTCACAACGTAACTGGGTGATTATAAAAATGCTCTACAGGTGTCTCCGAAGGTGTTCGTGGTGTTGGCATAGATCAAGAATATGATTTGTCACTCCGAGTGTCGGAGAGGTATCTCTGGGCCCTCTCGGTAATGCACATCATAAAAAGCCTTGAAAGCAAATGACTAATGAGTTAGTCACGAGATGATTTATTGCGGAACGAGTAAAGAGACTTGCTGGTAACGAGATTGAACTAGGTATTGAGATACCAAAGATCGAATCTCGGGCAAGTAACATACCGATGACAAAGGGAACAACGTATGTTGTTATGCGGTTCGACCGATAAAGATATTCATAGAATATGTAGGAGCCAATATGGGCATCCAGGTTCTACTATTGGTTATTGACCGGAGAGATGTCGCGGTCATGTCTACATAGTTCTCGAACCCGTAGGGTCCGCACGCTTAATGTTTCGTTGACGATATAGTACTGAATGAGTTATGTATGTTGGTGACCGAATGTTGTTCGGAGTCCCGTATGAGATCACAGACATGACGAGGAGCTCCGGAGGTAAAAATTGATATATACCATGATATGGTTAGGCCAAGGGGTCAAGCCCACAAGGCATTAAGTCGGTGCAAAAGGTGTTTTGCGGAGGCCAGGGGGCCAAACGCCGGAGGCCCTGGCGTCTAGCCCTGGGCCAGACGCTGAGGCCCTTGGCGTCTGGACCAGACGCCAAGGATTGTGGCGTTTGGTCCTGGAGTCCGAGTGGGACTCTGGCCTTTTGGGCAAAACCAACTTTGAGGAGGTTTTTGCTCCAAGTTTCGACCCCAGGGCTCAACATATAAATAGAGGGGCAGGGCTAGCACCTGGAACACATCAAGATACACCAAGCTGTGTGCTTGGCGAAGCCCTGCATAGATTGTTCTTCATCAACAACCGTCACCACGCCGTCGTGCTGCCGGAACTCATCTACTACTTCACCCGTCTTGCTGGATCAAGAAGGTGAGGACGTCATCGAGCTGAACGTGTGCAGAACGCGGAGGTGTCGTACGTTGGTACTAGATCGGGACGGATCGTGAAGGTGTACGACTACATCAACCGCGTTGTTAAACGCTTCCGCTTTCGGTCTACGAGGGTACGTAGACACACTCTCCCCTCTCGTTGCTATGCATCTAGTAGATAGATCTTGCGTGATCGTAGGAAAATTTTAAAATACTACGTTCCCCAACAGTGGCATCATGAGCCAGGTCTATGCGTAGATGATATGCATGAGTAGAACACAAGTGAGTTGTGGACGATACTAGTCATACTGCTTACCAGCACGTCATACTTTGTTTCGGTGGTATTGTGAGATAAAGCGGCCCGGACCGACATTACGCTTACGCTTACGCGAGACTGGTTTCACCGTTATGAGCACTCGTTGCTTAATGGTTACTGGCGGGTGTCTATCTCTCTCACTTTAGCTGAATCGAGTGTGCCTACGCCCGGTCCTTGTGAAGGTTAAAACATCACATACTTGATGAAACATCGTTGTGGTTTTGTATGCGTAGGTAAGAACGGTTCTTGCTAAAGCCCGTAACAGCCACATAAAACTTGCAACAACAAAGTAGAGGACGTCTAACTTGTTTTTGCAGGGCATGTTGTGATGTGATATGGTCAAGACATGATGAGTGATACGGTTTTGTATGAGATTATCATGTTTTGTAATGTTATCGGCAACTGGCAGGAGCCGTATGGTTGTCGCTTTATTGTATGAAATGCAATCGCCATGTAATTGCTTTACTTTATCACTAAGCGGTAGCGATAGTTGTAGAAACAATAGTTGGCGAGACGACAACGATGCTACGATGGAGATCAAGGTGTCGCGCCGGTAATGAAGGTGATCACGACGGTGCTTTAAAGATGGAGATCAAAAGCACAAGATGATGATGGCCATATCATGTCACATATTTTGATTGCATGTGATGTTTATCTTATTATGCTTCTTATTTTGCTTAGTACGACGGTAGCATTATAAGATGATCCCTTACAAAATTTCAAGGTACAAGTGTTCTCCCTGAGTATGCACCGTTGCGAAAGTTCTTCGTGCTGAGACACCACGTGATGATCGGGTGTGATAAGCTCTACGTTCAAATACAACGGGTGTAAGCCAGTTTTGCACACGCAGAATACTCGGGTTAAACTCGACGACCCTAGCATATGAAGATATGGCCTCGGAACACTGGAGACCGAAAGGTCGAGCGTGAATCATATAGTAGATATGATCAACATAAGATGTTCACCGTTGAAAACTACTCCATCTTACATGATGATCATACATGGTTTAGTTGATTTGGATCACGTGATCATTTAGATGACTAGAGGGATGTCTATCTAAGTGGGAGTTCTTAAGTAATATGATTAAATTGAACTTTAATTTATCATGAACTTAGTCCTGGTAGTATTAGCATATCTATGTTGTAGATCAATAGCTCGCGATGTTGCTTCATGTTTATATTTTATATGTTCCTAGAGAAAACTAAGTTGAAAGATGTTAGTAGCAATGATGCGGAATTGTTCAGTGATCTGAGAATTATCCTCATTGCTGCACAGAAGAATTATGTCCTTGATGCACTGCTAGGTGACAGACCTATAGCAGGAGCAGATGCAGACGTTATGAACGTTTTGTCAAAAGCTCGGTATGATGACTACTTGATAGTTTAAGTGCACCATGCTTTACGGCTTAGAACCGGGACTTAAAAAACGTTTTGAACGCCACGGAGCATATAAGATGTTCCGAGAGTTGAAATTAGTATTTCATACTTATGCCCGTGTCGAGAGGTATAAGACCTCTGACAGTACTTTGCCTACAAGATGGAGGAGAATAGCTCAACCAGTGAGCATGTGCTCAGATTGTCTGGGTACTACAATTACTTGAATCAAGTGGGAGTTAATCTTCCAGATAAGATAGTAATTGACAAAGTTCTCTAGTCACTATCACCAAGTTAGTACAACTTTGTGATGAACTATAATATGCAAGGGATGACGAAGGTAATTCCCGAGCTCTTCGTGATGCTGAAATCGGCGAAGGTAGAAATCAAGAAAGAGCATCAAGTGTTGATGGTTAATAAGACCACTTGTTTCAAGTAAAGGGAAAAGGGATAGAAGGGAAACTTCAAGAAGAATGACAAGCAAGTTCTCACTCCCATGAAGAAATCCAAAGCTAAACTCAAGCCTGAAACTAAGTGCTTCTACTGCAAAGGAAATGGTCACTGGAAGTAGAACTGCCCTAGATAATTGGCAGATAAGAAGGATGGCAAAGTGAACAAAGGTATATTTTGATATACAGATTATTGATGTGTACTTTACTAGTTTTCATAGCAACCCCTGGGTATTTGATACCGGTTCAGTTGCTAAAGTTAGTAACTCGAAACGAGAATTGCAGAATGAACAGAGACTAGTTAAAGGTGAAGTGACGATGTGTGTTGGAAGTGGTTCCAAGATTGATATGATCATCATCGCACACTCCCTATACTTTCGGGATTAGTTTAAAACCTAAATAAATGTTATTTGGCATTTCCGTTGAGCATGAATATGATTGGATCATATTTGTTGCAATACGGTTATTCATTTAAAGTCATAGAATAATTGTTATTCTGTTTACATGAATAAAACCTTCGATGGTCATACACCCAATGAAAATAGTTTGTTGGATCTCGATCGTCGTGATACACATATTCATAATATTGAAGCCAAAACATGCAAGGTTAATAATGATAGTGCAACTTATTTGTGGCACTGCCGTTTAGGTCATAATGGTGTAAAGCGCATGAAGAAACTCCATAGTGACGGACTTTTGGAATCACTTGATTATGAATCACTTGGTGCTTGCGAACCATGCCTCATGGGCAAGATGACTAAAACTCCGTTCTCCGGAACAATGGAGCGAGCAATTGACTTGTTGGAAATCATACATACCGATGTATGCAGACCAATGAGTGTTGAGGCTCGCGGCGGGTATTATTATTTTCTGACCTTCACATATGATTTGAGCAGATATGGGTATATCTACTTAATGAAACACAAATTTGAAACATTTGAAAAGTTCAAAGAAATTTCAGAGTGAAGTAGAGAATAATCGTAACAAAAAAATAAAAGTTTCCACGATCTGATCACGGAGGCAAATATTTGAAGTTACGAGTTTGGCCTTAATTTAAAACAATGTGGAATAGTTTTACAACTCACGCCACCCGGAACACCACAGCGTAATGGTGTGTCCGAACATCGTAATCGTACTTTATTATATATGGTGCGGTCTATGATGTCTCTTACCGATTTACCACTATCGTTTTGGGTTATGCATCAGAGACAGCTGCATTCACGTTAAATAGGGCAACATCTAAATCTGTTGAGACGACACCTTATGAACTGTGGTTTGGCAAGAAACCAAAGTTGTCGTTTCTTAAAGTTTGGGGCTGCAATGCTTATGTGAAACAGCTTCAACCTGATAAGCTCGAACCCAAGTCGAAGAAATGTGTCTTCGTAGGATACCCAAAGGAGACTGTTGGGTACACCTTCTATCATAGATCCGAAGGCAAGATATTCGCTGCTAAGAATGGATCCTTTCTAGAGAAGGAGTTTCTCTCGAAAGAAGTGAGTGGGAGGAAAGTGGAACTTGATGAGGTAATTGTACCTTCTCCCGAATTGGATAGTAGTACATCACAGAAACTGGTTCCAGTGATTCCTACACCAATTAGTGAGGAAGCTAATGATGATGATCATGAAACTTCGGATCAAGTTACTGCTGAACTTCGTAGATCAACCAGAGTACGTTCCGCACCAAAGTGGTACGGCAACCCGATTCTGGAAGTCATGTTACTAGACCATGATGAACCTATGAACTATGAGGAAGCGATGATGAGCCCAGATTCCGCAAAATGGCTTGAGACCATGAAATCTGAGATGGGATCCATGTATGAGAACAAAGTGTGGACTTTGGTTGACTTGGCCGATGATTGGCAAGCCATCGAAAATAAATGGATCTTCAAGAGGAAGACTAACGCTAACAGTAATGTTACTGTTTTCAAAGCTCGACTTGTTGCGAAAGGTTTTCGAAAAGTTCAAGGAGTTGACTACGATGAGACTTTCTCACCCGTAGCGATGCTTAAGTCTGTCCGAATCATGTTAGCAATTGCCACATTTTATGAAATTTGGCGAATGGACAACAAAACTGCATTCTTTAATGGATTTATTAAAGAAGAATTGTATATGATGCAACCAGAAGGTTTTGTCAATCCTAAAGGTGCTAACAAAATGTGCAAGCTCCAGCGATCCATCTATGGACTGGTGCAAGCATCTCGGAGTTGGAATATACGCTTTGATAAGTTGATCAAAGCATATAGATTTATACAGACTTGCGGTGAAGCCTGTATTTACAAGAAAGTGAGTGGGAGCACTACAACCTTTCTGATAAGTATATGTGAATGACATATTGTCGATCGGAAGTGATGTAGAATTTTCTGGAAAGCATAAAGGAGTGTTTGAAAGGAGTTTTTTTAAAGACCTTGGTGAAGCTGCTTACATATTGGGCATCAAGATCTATTGAGATAGATCAAGACGCTTGATAAGACTTTCGATTAGTACATACCTTGATAAGATTTTGAAGTAGTTCAAAATGGATCAGTCAAAGAAGGAGTTCTTGCCTGACTTGTAAGGTGTGAAGTTGAGTAAGACTCAAAGCCAGACCACGGCAGAAAAATATAGAGAGAATGAAAGTAATTCCCTATAAAGTATGCCATGCTGTGTAACTTTCCATGAGTTTGACAAGGAGGTACAATAGAGATCCAGGAGTAGATCACTGTACAACACTCAAAATTATCCTTAGTAACTGGATGACTAAGGAAATGTTTCTCGATTATGGAGGTGATAAAGAGTTCGCCGTAAAGGGTTACGCCGATGCAAGGTTTGACACTAAATCCAGAAGACTCTAAGTATCAATCTGGATGCGTATTGAAAGTGGGAGCAATTAGCTATAGTAGCTCCATGCAGAGCATTGTAGACACATAGAAATTTGCGAAATACATACGGATCTGAATGTGACAGACCCGTTGACTAAACTTCTCTCGTGAAGCAAAACATGATCACACCTTAGTACTCTTTGGGTGTTAATCACATAGCGATGTGAACTAGATTATTGACTCTAGTAAATCCTTTGGGTGTTAATCACATGACGATGTGAACTATCGGTGTTAAATCACATGGCGATGTGAACTACATTATGGACTCTAGAGCAAGTGGGAAACTGAAGAAAATATGCCCTAGAGGCAATAATAAAATTGTTATATTATATTTCCTTATATCATGATAAATGTTTATTGTTCATGCTAGAAGTGTATTAACCGGAAACTTAGTACATGTGTGAATACATAGACAAAACAGAGTGTCCCTAGTATACCTCTACTAGACTAGCTCATTGATCAAAGATGGTTATGTTTCCTAACCATAGACATGAGTTGTAATTTGATCAACGGGATCACATCATTAGGAGAATGATGTGATGGACAAGAACCATCCGTTAGCTTAGCACTATGATCATTTAGTTTTACTACTATTGCTTTCTTCATGACTTATTCATGTTCCTATGACTATGAGATTATGCAACTCCCGAATACCGGAGAAACACCTTGTGTTCTATCAAACGTCACAACGTAACTGGGTGATTATAAAGATGCTCTACAGGTGTCTCCAAAGGTGTTCGTGGTGTTGGCATAGATCAAGAATAGGATTTGTCACTCCGAGTGTCGGAGAGGTATCTTTGGGCCCTCTCGGTAATGCACATCATAATAAGCCTTGCAAGCAAATGACTGATGAGTTAGTCATGAGATGATGTATTACGGAACGAGTAAAGAGACTTGCCGGTAACGAGATTGAACTAGGTATTGAGATACCGACGATCGAATCTCGGGCAAGTTACATACCGATGACAAAGGGAACAATGTATGTTGTTATGCGGATCGACCGATAAAGATCTTCCTAGAATATGTAGGAGCCAATATGGGCATCCAGGTTTCGCTATTGGTTATTGACTGGAGAGATGTCTCGGTCATGTCTACATAGTTCTCGAACCCGTAGAGTCTGCACGCTTAACGTTTCGTTGACGATATAGTATTGAATGAGTTATGTATGTTGGTGACCGAATGTTGTTCGGAGCCCCGTATGAGATCGCGGACATGACGAGGAGCTCCGGAATGGTCCGGAGCTAAAAATTGATATATAGCATGATATGGTTAGGCCAAGGGGTCAAGCCCACAGGGCATTATGTCGGTGCAAAAGGTGTTTTGCGAAGGCCAGGGGTCAAACGCCGGAGACCCTGGCGTCTGGCCCTGGGCCAGACGCTGAGGAGGCTTTTGCTCCAAGTTTCGACCCCAGGGCTCAACATATAAATAGAGGGGCGGGGCTCGCACCTGGAACACATCAAGATACACCAAGCCGTGTGCCGGCAACTCCGACCCTCTAGTTTATCGTCCGTCTAGTTTCTGTAGTGCTTGGCGAAGCCCTGCAGAGATTGTTCTTCATCAACACTCGTCACCACGCCGTTGTGCTGCCGTAACTCATCTACTACTTCGCCTGTTTTGCTGGATCAAAAAGGTGAGGACATCATCGAGCTGAAGGTGTGCTGAACGCGGATGTGCCGTACGTTCGGTACTAGATCGGGATGGATCGTGAAGGTGTACGACTACATCAACTGCATTGTTAAACGCTTCCGCTTTCGGTCTATGAGGGTACGTAGACACACTCTCCCCTCTTGTTGCTATGCATCTAGTAGATAGATCTTGCGTGATCGTAGGAAAATTTTAAAACACCGAGGTCTTTCTTTGAAAAAACTCCTTTTAATCACTCCTTTACACTTTCCAGAAAATTCTACATCATTTTCGATCGACAATATGTCATTCACATATACTTATCAGAAAAGGATGTAGCTCCCTCAAAAAAAAGGATGTAGCGCTCCCACTCACTTTCTTGTAAATACAGGCTTATCCAAAAGTTTGTATAAAACTATATGCTTTGATCTCCTTATCAAAGTGTATATTCCAACTCCGAGATGCTTGCACCAGTCCATAGATCGATCGCAGGAGCTTGCACACTTTGGTAGTACCATTAGGATCGACAAAACCTTCTGGTTGCATCATATACAACTCTTCTTTAAGATATCCATTCAGGAATGCAGTTTCGACATCCAATTGCCAGATTTCATAATCATAAAATGCGGCAATTGCTAACATGATTCAGACAGACTTAAGCATCGCTACGGGTGAGAAAGTCTCATCGTAGTCAACTCCTTGAACTTGTCGAAAACCTTTCGCAACAAGTCAAGCTTTGTAAACAGTAACATTACTGTCAGCGTCGGTCTTCCTCTTGAAGATCCATTTATTTTTTATGGCTTGCCGACCACCGGGCCAGTCAACCAAAGTCCACATTTGTTCTCATACATGGATCCCATCTCGGATTTCATGGCCTCAAGCCATTTTGCGGAATCTGGGCTCATCATCGCTTCCTCATAGTTCGTAGGTTCATCATGGTCTAGTAACATGACTTCTAGAACCGGGTTGCCGTACCACTCTGGCGCGGAACATACTCTGGTTGATCTACGAAGTTCAGTAGTAACTTGATCCGAAGTTTCATGATCATCATCATTAACTTCCTCACTAATTGGTGCAGGAATCACTGGAACTAGTTTCTGTGATGTACTACTTTCCAATTCGGGCGAAGGTACAATTACCTCATCAAGTTCCACTTTCCTTGCACTCACTTCTTTCGAGAGAAACTCCTTCTCTAGAAAGGATCCATTCTTCGCAACGAATATCTTGCATTCGGATCTGTGATAGAACGTGTACCCAACAGTCTCCTTTGGGTATTTTATGAAGATACATTTCTCCAACTTGGGTTCGAGCTTATCAGGTTGAAGCTTTTTCACATAAGCATCGCAGCCCCAAACTTTAAGAAACAACAACTTTGGTTTCTTGTCAAACCACAGTTCCTAAGGCGTCGTCTCAACGGATTTAGATGGTGCCCTTATTTAACGTGAATGCAGCTGTCTCTAATGCATAACCCAAAACGATAGTGGTAAATCGGTAAGAGACATCATAGATCGCACCATATCTAATAAAGTACGGTTACGACGTTCGGACACATCATTACATTGTGGTGTTCCGTGTGGCGTGAGCTGTGAAACTATTCCACATTGTTTTAAATGCAGACCAAACTCGTAACTCAAATATTCGCCTCCGCGATCAGATCGTAGAAACTTTTATTTTATTGTTACGATGATTCTCTACTTCACTCTGAAATTCTTTGAACTTTTCAAATGTTTCAGACTTGTGCTTCATCAAGTAGATATACCTATATCTGCTTAAATCATCAGTGAAGGTCAGAAAATAACAATACCCGTCGCGAGCTTCAACACTCATCAGTCCACATACATCAGTATGTATGATTTCCGACAAATCTGTTGCTCGCTCCATTGTTCCGGAGAACAGAGTTTTAGTCATCCTGCCCATGAGGCATGGTTCGCAAGCACCAAGTGATTCATAATCAATTGATTCCAAAAGTCCATCACTATGGAGTTTCTTCATGCGCTTTATACCAATATGACCTAAACGGCAGTGCCACAAATAAGTTGCACTATCATTATTAACCTTGCATCTTTTGGCTTCAATATTATTAATATGTGTATCACTACGATCGAGATCCAACAAACTATTTTCATTGGGTGTATGACCATCGAAGGCTTTATTCATGTAAACAGAATAACAATTATTCTATGACTTTAAATGAATAACTGTATTGCAACAAACATGATCAAATCATATTCATGCTTAACGCAAATACCAAATAACATTTATTTAGGTTCTACACTAATCCCGAAAGTATAGGGAGTGTGCGATGATGATCATATCAATCTTGGAACCACTTCCAAAACACATCGTCACTTCACCTTTAACTAGTTTTAGCAACTGAACCGGTATCAAATACCCAGGGGTTGCTATGAACACTAGTAAAGTACACATCAATAATCTGTATATCAAATATACCTTTGTTCACTTTGCCATCCTTCTTATCCACCAAGTATCTAGGGCAGTTCCACTTCTAGTGACCATTTCCTTTGCAGTAGAAGCACTTAGTTTCAGGCTTGAGTTTAGCTTCGGGTTTCTTCATGGGAGTGACAACTTGCTTGTCATTCTTCTTGAAGTTCCCCTTCTATCCCTTTGCCCTTTACTTGAAACAAGTGGTCTTGTTAACCATCAACACTTGATGCTCTTTCTTGATTACTACCTTCGTCGATTTCAACATCGCGAAGAGCTCGGGAATTACTTTCGTCATCCCTTGCATATTATAGTTCATCACGAAGTTCTACTAACTTGGTGATAGTGTCTAGAGAATTTTGTCAATTACTATCTTATCTAGAAGATTAACTCCCACTTGATTCAAGCAATTGTAGTACCCAGACAATCTGAGCACATGCTCACTCGTTGAGCTATTCTCCTCCATCGTGTAGGCAAAGTACTGTCAGAGGTCTTATACCTCTCGACACGGGCATGAGTATGAAATAATAATTTCAAATCTTGGAACATCTCATATGGTCCGTAGCGTTAAAAACGTTTTTGAAGTCCTGGTTATAAGCCATAAAGCATGGTGCACTAAACTATCAAGTAGTCATCATACCGAGCTTTTGTCAAAACGTTCATAACGTTTGCATCTGCTCCTGCAATAGGTCTATCACCTAGTGGTGCATCAAGGACATAATACTTCTGTGCAACAATGAGAAAAATCCTCAGATCACGGAACAAGTCCGCATCATCGCTACTAACATTTTTCCACTTAGTTTTCTCTAGGAACATATAAAAACAAACATGGAGCCACATCACGAGCTATTGATCTACAACATAGATATGTTAATACTGCCAGGACTAAGTTCATGATAAATTAAAGTTCATTTAATCAAATTACTTAAGAACCCCCACTTAGATAGACATCCCTCCAATCATCTAAATGATCACGTGATCCAAATCAACTAAACCATGTCCGATCATCACATGAGATGGAGTAGTTTTCAATGGTGAACATCGTATGTCGATCATATCTACTATATGATTCATGCTCGACCTTTCGGTCTCTAGTGTTCCGAGGCCATATCTGCATATGCTAGCCTCGTCAAGTTTAACCCGAGTATTCTGCGTGTGCAAAACTGGCTTACACCCGTTGTATTTGAACATAGAGCTTATCACACCCGATCATCACGTGGTGTCTCGGCACGACGAACTTTCGCAACGGTGCATACTTAGGGAGAATACTTATACCTTGAAATTTTGTAAGGGATCATCTTATAATGCTACCGTCGTACTAAGCAAAATAAGAAGCATAATAAGATAAACATCACATGCAATCAAAATATGTGACATGATATGGCCATCATCATCTTGTGATTTTGAACTCCATCTTTAAAGCACCGTCATGATCACCTTCGTCACCGGCGCGACACCTTGATCTCCATCGTAGCATCATTGTCATCTCGCCAACTATTGCTTCCACGACTATCGCTATCGCTTAGTGATAAAGTAAAGCAATTACATGGCGATTGTATTTCATACAATAAAGCGACATCCATATGGCTCCTGCCAGTTGCCGATAACTTTACAAAACATGATCATCTCATACAATAACGTATAACTCATCATGTCTTGACCATATCACATCACAACATGCCCTGCAAAAACAAGTTAGACATCCTCTACTTTGTTGTTGCAAGTTTTACGTGGCTGCTACGGGCTTAGCAAGAACCGTTCTTACCTACGCATACAAAAACCACAACGATATTTCGTCAAGTATGTGCTGTTTTAACCTTCACAAGGACCAGGCGAAGTCACACTCAATTCAGCTAAAGTGAGAGAGACAGACACCCATCAGTCACCTTTAAGCAACGTGTGCTCATAATGGTGAAACCAGTCTTGCGTAAGTGTACGCGTAATGCCGGTCCGGGCCGCTTCATCTCACAATACCGCCGAAGCAAAGTATGACATGCTGGTAAGCTGTATGACTAGTATCGTCCACAACTCACTTGTGTTCTACTTGTGCATATCATCTACGCATAGACCTGGCTCATGATGCCACTGTTGGGTAACATAGTATTTCAAAAAAATATCCTACAATCACGCAAGATCTATCTACTAGATGCATAGCAACGAGAGGGGAGAGTGTGTCTACGTACGCTCGTAGACCAGGAGCGGAAGCGTCTAGTGACGCAGTTGATGTAGTCGAACTTTCTTTGCGATCCAACCGATCAAGCACCGGACGTACGGAGATTCCGCGTTCAGCACACGTTCAACATGATGACGTCCCACGAGCTCTTGATCCAGAAGAACCTTGCGGGAGAGTTTCGTCAGCACGACGGCGTAGTGACGGATATGATAAAGCTACCGGCGCAGGGCTTCGCCTAAGCACTGCAACGGTATGACCGAGGTGTGTTTCTGTGGAGAGGGGCACCGCACACGGTTGGGAGAGATCAACAGATCAACTTGTGTGTCTATGGGGTGCCTCTACCCCCGTATATAAAGGAGTGGAGGAGGGGGAGGGCCGGCCCTCTCTATGGCACACCCTAGGGGAGTCCTACTCCCACCGGGAGTAGGATTCCCCCTTTCCTAGTTGAACTAGGAGCCCTTCCATGTAGTAGGAGGAGGAGAGAAGGAAAGGGAAAAGAGAAGAGAAGGAAGGAGGGGGTGCAGCCCCTCCCCTTAGTCCAATTCGGACTAGGCCTTGGGGGGCGCAGCCTTCCTCTTCTCTCTTTCCCCTAAAGCCCAATTAGGCCCATATACTCCCCGGCGAATTCCCGTAACTCTCCGGTACTCCGAAAAATACCCGAATCACTCGGAATCTTTTTGATGTCCAAATATAATTGTCCAATATATCGATCTTTACGTCTTGACCATTTCGAGACTCCTTGTCATGTCCCCGATCTCATCCGGGACTCGAACTACCTTCGGTACATCAAAACACATAAACGCATAATACCGATCGTCATCAAACGTTAAGCGTGCGGACCCTACGGGTTCGAGAACTATGTAGACATGACCGAGACTCATCTCCGGTCAATAACCAATAGAGGAACCTGGATGCTCATATTGGCTCCTACATATTCTACGAAGATCTTTATCGGTCAAACCGCATAACAATATACGTTGTTCCCTTTGTCATCGGTATGTTACTTGCCCGAGATTTGATCGTCGGTATCACCATACCTAGTTCATCTCGTTCCCGGCAAGTCTCTTTACTCGTTCCGTAATACATCATCTCCTGACTAACTCATTAGTCATTTGCTTGCAAGGCTTATTATGATGTGTATTACCGAGAGGGCCCAGAGGTACCTCTCCCACACTCGGAGTGACAAATCATATTCTTGATCTATGCCAACACCACGAACACTTTCGGAGACACATGTAGAGCATCTTTATGATCACCCAGTTACGTTGTGACGTTTGATAGCACACAAGGTGTTCCTCCGGTATTCAGGAGTTGCATAATCTCATAGTCATAGGAACATGTATAAGTCATGAAGAAAGCAATAGCAATAAAACTAAACGATCCTAGTGCTAAGCCAACGGATGCGTCTTGTCCATCACATCATTCTCCTAATGATGTGATCTAGTTGATCAAATGACAACTCATGTCTATGGCTAGGAAACATAACCATCTTTGATCAATGAGCTAGTCTAGTAGAGGCATACTAGGGACACTCTGCTTTGTCTATGTATTCACACATGTACTAAGTTTCCAGTTAATACAATTCTAGCATCAATAATAAACATTTATCATGATATAAGGAAATAAATAATAACTTTATTATTGCCTCTAGGGCATATTTCCATCATCCACCATGACACACGTCGTCGATCAGTGCGGTGTCAAGCCGCAGAGTGATTAAGTGGCAACCATTCGCCACATGGCAGCCTCTCCCTACAGGAAAAACCCAGAAATGACACCCGTCCTGCGACGTGTTAAGCGAGCATGCACGGAGCTGGCAAGATAGCCCGGCAAGCCTTGCCGGGCAACCAGTGATGTGATGTTGAGCGGTGCATTTAATGCGCCATGTCAGCCTGCAGAGTTAGGTATGATAACATTGTTGCTATCTTATCAGTGCATAATGACTGCTTTGCCATTGTGGTAACCCCTTGATCTATAAAACGAGGCCCATGGCAACCGTAGACAAGGTTTAAAGATTCGGTAACTCACACCTCCGTACGCGCGTGGTCGATGTCGCCCTGAGGCAACCATTGCCGGGCAAGTGTACTACGCTTCAGCACCTCATTTCTACCTTCAATCCACCAAAACAGGAGTAGGGTTTTACACCTCGCGGCGGCCCAAACCTGGGTAAAAGTGCCCGCTTGATCTCAGCTGTGCAGCCCCACGCTCGTCTACTCTTTGTCCAACGCGACGTCCCCCTGCCGAACCAGCAAGGGGCCTCCTGGTCCCATAGGTGGCCATGGTTTCCCACGAAAATGTCCTAAGCTAAAACTATGTTCTATGCAATTCCTAATTTGAACAAAGTCAGTTGCATCTTTTTTGCTCAACGGTGTTGGCTTTCTCTTGTCCCTAGCTAATAAGCTAGGAGGCATACTTTTTTTGTGTCTTCTTACAACCCATACTTTGCCAAGGGTTATTGACATGGACATCATGGTTATGGGTTGTTGGCATATTTGGCAGCGGAAATATTTACAGATTTCTAATAATGAAACTCCCTTAAGAAGAAATTTGAAGGAAGATCTTAACCTTGTCACACATAGAGGAAAACAGAAGACATCAGAGCCTTGCTATCTGGATAGATATATAGTTCTTGTAGTTGCTTTCTGTGGCTGTCTTTCTTTCCTTTTCTCTTTTATGTACATACAACCATAAATAAACCAAAACTTCATAGTAGCGCTATGGCTCACACAGACAACCAAGAACACTTTGCACTTGGTCCATATTTTCCACTGAATTACGTGTATTGTTCTCTAAACTGATATAACGATGATATGGGCCTCTTAACCACATGTTAGATGATGTATGCATGAATTTACGTAAAATACAACTGTAATATATGTCATCGTTCCTTGTAATTTTTCTAGGATTATGTGCATATGTAGTAATGTGCATCTTCAGTACACTAAAATATTAAACTTTTTATAAATTGCCCATAACCACTAAATAAAACGCGATGAAAACTGATATCAATTAAAGAGTAAATTCATGGTTCAAAACTACCGAGAATCAAGACAATGAATGAATTGCATTCATGTGAGTTGAATAGTTGGATTTATATATGTTTGCATCAAACAATAGATAACCATGAATAAGAATGACGACGGCCCATAAGCCTAATAAGTGCACTTTAAAACTAAGGAGGCGCTTGGCCAGGCATGTTCATGTCCATACTAGCAGCCATATGATGCCCATGGCCACGACCACCGATGTCACACAAATCTCTTCACGAGTGAGTGTGGATGTGTGTAGCCAATATTTGTACAAGAACCATGAGGATGAGTGTAAATTCTGGAGAAGTGAAGGTAGACGAGGAAACAAAGTGCAGGCCCGAGGTGTTGAATCTTTAATTGCCTTCTTGGTGTTCCTGAAGATCTTGTTCTTAAGTTGAATGCTCGAAGCCCAGAAGTTCAGGGGCCAAACTTTTTTGCACCAGTTTGTATTGTCTAACCCAAGGTCAATAGAAATTGCTCCTTATGCTTCTCTAAGAGAAACTTTCTTCTATAGATGCCCAAACATAACTACGAAAAAGAGTGGATTTTATATATTGACTTAAAATAAATCATCAAGGGGATACAAACACAATAAATACACACGTAGGCTCTGCATGACTAGGATGCACACAAACCATGTCGACAAAGAGTAAAGTCATAAAATACCAAAGTTATGCTTATGCGGATGAAATAGAAAGAAAAAAATACTCTGAAGCAATCAAAGCAACTATCAACGAATTACAACAACAAACTATCCTCACCAACTATGTCATGACATCAGAAAGACAATGAGACAGGTTCTCCAGTACCAACGTGTGTAGGAAGGGGCACTAGTGCAGAACCGAGCAATAGCACCGGTTCGTAAGGCCCTTTAGTGCCGGTTCCATAACCGGCACTAAAGTGTGGGCACTATAGCCTCCCCCCCTTTAGTACCGGTTCAGCACGAACCGGTGCTAAAGGGCAACCACGTGGCACGAGCCAGCTCCGGGGGCCGGGAGCCCTTTAGTACCGGTTGGTTGGTACTACAAGGTTTTGGGGTTTTTTGGTTTTATGATTTCTTTTTCATTTAATTTTGTGTTTTCCATTTAATTCTTTTTCGTTTGCTGATATTTTAGGATACTACACATTGTACACGTTATGCATATAT
>LR738713.1:776723641-776756980 GCA_902687465.1 Secale cereale
CCCCCCCGCCCTCCGGTCGTAGCACCACGCCTCCGCTCCCCGCTCGAAGCTGCCATGGATCTGCACGGTGATCATCCCATCTCGCCGGTGACCGAGGGGCAGTGACCACGGGAGATGCTGCAACCAGGGCGACGGGGTGCTACCACGGCGACGCCTACCTCGCATGCATCGGAGCTCTGCCTACCTCGCCGGACCCGGCCACGCCGGAGCTGCAACCAGCCATGGCAGACTACACCCCACGGCGATTTTTTGCTGAAAACGGTTGTAGCTAATTCAATCGCCGGTGGTAGCAAAAATCTATTACGGTTGCAGCAAAACGGCGTCATCGTCATGCGGGGTCGCAGCTGAGATAAGGAGTTTGAAGCTTTTTCAATGCGGTTGTAACTTTTATAACTGTCGGTTGCAACTTTCCGTTTTTCGTCCATGGCTTCGTTTCCACGGTTGAAACTTTTTTTATAGTCGGATGAAGCTTTTTTCATCGCTAGATGAAGCTTTTTCTGTCACCGGTTGTAATTTTCGTTCATGGCTTTGTTTCCACGATTGAAACTTTTTTTATAATCTGATGAAGCTTTTTTCATCACTAGATGAAGCTTTCTCTGTCACCGATTGTAACTTTTCTTATCCATAGCTCCAGTGGTATACTGGTTGAAGCTTTTTTCGTAGCCGGTTAAAGCTTTTCCTATCGCTAGTTGTAGCTTTTTTCGTCGTAGGTTGCAGCACTGGGCATCTCCCTGGGCGCTCGATCTTTTTTGTTTGCAAGCAGGGGATGAGCGCCGGCGAGCACACCGGTGAGCACGTCGGTGAGCTCCGGTCGTCGCCACCGGAGCTGCAACGGTGGCCATGGAAGCTACAACCATAGGGATGGGCTATTGCATGGGGGCGAAGCCGGTGAAGAGGACGGCCCCCGAGGACTACCGGCGACCAGGGCGGCCGGGAAAGACGGCCGGCGAGGACGGCGACCAGGGACGAGGAGGGCAGGCGATGGGGGGAACGCGGGCGGCCGGCAAGATGGGGTTCACGAGAGGAAGACGACGCTCGCTACGCGCTCGCAGGAGGAAGACGACGACCTGGTTGGATAAGGATCCAACGGCTCGGGACGGGCCGATCTGATGGCTAGGGTGCGACCGGCCGAAACGTTCGGCCGGCGCACCGGCGCCTATCATCGCCCCAGGAAGAAGGGATGGCCGGCGCATTTGTGTTCTCAGAGAGAGAGAAAGAGAGAGACAATAGACAAGTCAACATGCCTATGTGTAATTTTTTTGCCAAGTCAGCTCCTGACGAGTGAGCCCCACCGGTCATAAATGTGCTCAAACGACGTTAATACACCGATATGTGTTATATGCCAAAAGATTACACCGGACATGGTGTTTTCTGCCAAAAATATGTAACGTAGTGTTTTCTGCAAACCATGCCTTTAAAGTGGTGGTTTCATGCAACTTACTAATCCTAACCTAGTCTATTGACGGTTGCGGCTAAGCCTCACTCCCGCGACATGTGTTCCCCAATTTTGGCAGCGCCGCTCAACGGAGTGCCCTGGGCCCCGGAGGAATATGCTTTGACACGGGTGGGTGGGAGGTGGGAGTAGTCTCCGCTTCCATGAAGCACAGATCATAATCGGTTTTTGGGGCGGTGGAAGACGGTCACCGTGGCCACTGTAACCCGTGAAGTGGGCAAGCCACCTACTGTGTAACCCGGTGATACGATGGTGGTGGCCTTCATGGGACCCAACCGGCGGCGGCCTCCCATGGTCTACTATTCCTCGCTATCGGTGGCCGTGGCATGCCAGCCGCCTCGTCGATCTCCACGAAGGTGACTTCTTTCTTCGTCTGCAAGGCGCAGTATCGTCAATGTTCGCAGCAGGTCGCACGGTCGTAGATGCGGGTGAAGCGGTTGGATGCGACCTTTTCCACGTCCGCCAGGATGCCCCTGCCGGCGTGCTCCTCTGTTTGTCAGCCTAGAATAACTCGCCATGCCTCCACGTACTGGCTTGGAGTGGCGAGTTGCTCCTTTGCGCGACAGCTGGGAGCCCGCGCCTCGCTCATGATGGTGCGGAGGTGGAGCTACGACTTGCCTGGAGCGCGTGCCGACCTGTATTCGGCAGGCTTGACGGGCACCCAGACGGCTTTCAAGCCGGTGAACTCTTTTTTCTACTCGCCTGATTCCGTGGAGAGTGTGGTGTAAGGAGATCAGGAACGGAGTTGTGGTGCGGTTCTTGCCCGGCGTCTGGCCACGTATAAATAGCGGGTGGACACGAGCAGCCAACCGGCATCATGTTTAATGCTAGTTGGCTCATGGATGGACGTGCGGCCGGAGTAGGTTTCTCGGCGCACGTGCGGGCTTAATGGGGTAGGTGGGTAGATGGAAACCGTTTCAATGGAGAGAGAAGGCATGTGCAGCGGGTAGCGCTCTCGGCCGGCGTGCCGCTTCAATGCCGGCTCCAGTGAGAAGTCGCGTTCGCTCGGGCCGACATGAATACGGCGCTAATGCTTTGGTGCCAGGCAACTGGCTTCGGACGAGAAAGCGCGTGGGCAAGGGACAATGTTTTTGGTGGGCCATGTTCATTAGACGCTTGCGGGCGGTTTGAGGGTGGGGCATTGAAGATGCCCTTGTCCAATATTAGAATGTTTTTTCTTCACTTTGCGAGTGTTTTAGTAGCCGATGCATGCGTAACCAGTACCCACACATATCGGTGCATGGTAATGATCGAGTGCGCACGTGTTTGAAACTCGGCCGACCCAGGGCCATCACGTAAGCACAGTGCACTACATCATGGTATCCTTGTTGAGGCATTCAGTGACAGGTACCTCGGACTCCCAACAGCTGTTGGTCGCATCACAAGTGATACCTTTGAACATATTTGCGATCGGGCAAGGAGTAAGATGTTTGGATATTCCGAGAGGAAGTTCGCGTGTGCAGGGTGTGAGGTGTTACTTAAGTCCGTAGTTCAGTCCATTCCCAGCTTCAGTATTTTTTGGCTCCTGACGCTGAGGCTATTCTGAATACTAGAGATTCTACATCCATACTGAAAGCAATGTACCAACCGCTACCTTTTTGGTGGTTTTGAGGCGCTGGACTGGAGGGAGGTAGGAGGACGAGGCAGGGAGGTGGATCTGTAAGACGTCTGCGCGTCGGTCGATGGGGAGGCACTGGAGTGGCTGAACGTTGAGGTGGGCTGCTGGACAGGGACGGGCCGGCTAAATCTGGGGCCCTGTGCCAAACTAAAAAATAGAGCCCTATCTCAAAAGAAATAATGAACTAACGAGCAATTATAATGTATACATATCTTGTAAAAAATATAACATAATGTTACATAACAATTGGACATATGAAAAACTCATACCTATCCAACTCCTGGTTGCTTTTTATTTGAACATCCCCATTGTTTTAGTATTCTTTGAGTACTTGGAGGCTTAGAGTCACCGATCAATCCAAATTAAGAGAGGAGGCGAGGAAGGCAAGTAGGCAACAGCGGTAGCGGCCGGTCGCCCTGTGATCCAATCGTCTAATTACCAGGAACGAGGCGACCAGGGACCAGTGACGAGGCGACGAGACGCCCCACGATCGAGTGTTTTCACTTTTCACGATTCAGATCCAGCGATCCCACATCCCTGTAACGAGTTTTTTTTAGGGAACCTGTAGCGATGGAGTAGGAGGAGTCGAGGAGATCACGCTCCTCGCTCGATGCCTCGTCGCCTCGACCCCAGGTCTCCGGCCCACTCCAGCGGCCCAGTAGCGTTTTTTTAATACTAGGCCTATAGAAAACATTGGGGCCCCTCATATTTTTGGGCCCTGTGCGGGCCGCACGTTTTGTACCACTGTGGGCCCGGCCCTGCTGCTGGACGTCAACGGGGTGGCGCTCCACTGCTAGGGAGGCGCCGGTCGATGGCGATGGAGTCGGCTCTGGACAGCAAAGGGGGCGCCGGACGATGGGGATGAGATGGCGCCGGACTGGCTGGACGACTCCGAGCGGCTGGACATCCACGATGCAGATCTGGCTGGTAAGGGAGGCACCGGTCGATTTATGGATGTGGGTGGCACGCTGGAGTGGATGTACAACGACGAGGATGGAGACGGCGCTAGAGGAGTGGGAGAGGCAGCGTGTGTGAGGTCAAGTGTCGGGTGCGGGGTGCGGCGGCGGCGGCGCCGGACGCGAGGTGGCGTCCATGGCGGGATTGGGAGGAGTGGCAGCGAGATGCAAGTCAGATGAAATGGGGACCATGGAGAAGACTAGTATTTAGGGTTTTGACCAGTTCGTTCGTGACGTTGGGCCAATCCACGTCAGGAACGACCCACAATCCACGCAAAACTTCTTCTGTAGACTTTTTTTAGTCACATGACTAATGAAAAAAGACCCTCCAGTAGAGTCTTTTTTAGTCCCTAAAGAAAAAGTCCCTCCTTTTTGGTTACATAGGGACTAAAAGAGACTTTTTCTAGTCCCTGGGACTAAAAGTCACTTTAACCAAACACCTCCTTAGTCTTTCGTAGGCGAAAAGTTGCGCTGATATTTTTGCGTACATATCCTGAAGGCTGGTGCACCGTCACGTACGTGCACAGCGAGGCATTCGCGACGTGGATTGGCACCCTTCAAGAGTGTAAAACTAGTGAACTATCTGCTAGAGATTATACATCCATATTGAAAGCAATGTACCAACTGCTTCCTTTTTGGTGGTTTGAGGCGCTGGACTGGAGGGAGGTAGGAGGTCGAGGCAGGGAGGTGGATCTGTAAGACGAGTGCGCGTCGGTCGATGGGGAGGCACTGGAGTGGCTGAACGTTGAGGTGGGCTGCTGGACGTCAACGGGGTGGCGCTCCACTGCTAGGGAGGCGCCGGTCGATGGCGATGGAGTCGGCTGTGGACAGCAAGGGGGGCGCCTGACGATGGGGATGAGATGGCGCTGGACTGGCTGGACGGCTACGAGCGGCTGGACATCCACGATGTAGATCTGGCTGGTAAGGGAGGCGCCGATTGATTTGTGGATGTGGGTGGCACGCTGGAGTGGATGTACAACGACGAGGATGGAGACGGCGCTAGAGGAGTGGGAGAGGCAGCGTGTGTGAGGTCAAGTGTCGGGTGTGGGGTGCGGCGGCGGCGGCGGCGGACGGGAGGTGGCGTCCATGGCGGGATTGGGAGGAGTGGCAGCGAGATGCAAGTCAGATGAGATGGGGACTATGGAGAAGACTAGTATTTAGGGGTTTTGACCAGTTCATTCGTGACCTTGGGCCCATCCGCGTCAGGAACGATCCACAATCCGCGCAAAACTTCTGTAGACTTTTTTTAGTCAAATGACTAATGAAAAAAGACCCTCCAGTAAAGTCTTTTTTAGTCCCTAAAGAAAAAGTCCCTCCTTTGTGGTTACATAGGGACTATCGAGTAGGGCATTTTGGAGACCGAGCTCCATGGAGCCCTTTATTTTGAATAGTTCAAAATTCATAAATTTTAGTTTCAAAAAATTCTGAAAAAAAGTACACATGTATGCAAGGATTTAAAGTGTATGTGTGAAAAAATTCACGATGAAATGCCTTGAATTGCAAGCTGTACAAAAAACCAAAATCATGGACTTTATAGATGAACAGTACATATGCTAAAAGGCCCTAGATTTGTCTTTTTTGTGTAGCACACATTTTAATGTATTTCGACCTGAAAATTTGCACACATATACATTATGTATCTAGGTATATGTGTATTTATTTTCAGAATTTTTTGAAACTAAAAAGTTTGAATTTTAAAGTTTTCAAATAAAGGCCTCCATAGAGCTCGGTTTCCGTTTGGCATTTTCGCTAAAAGGGACCTTTTCTAGTCTTTGGGACTAAAAGTCACTGTAACCAAACACCCCCTTAGTCTTTCGTAGACGAAAAGTTGCGCTGATATTTTTGCGTACATATCCTGAAGGCTGGAGCACCGTCACGTACGTGCGCAGCGAGGCATTCGCGACGTGGATTGGCACCCTTCACGAGTGTAAAACTAGTGAACTATCTACTAGAGATTCTACATCCATACTGAAAGCAATGTATCAACTGGTACCTTTTTGATGGTTTTGAGGCGCTGGACTGGAGGGAAGTAGGAGGACGAGGCAGGGAGGTGGATCTGTAAGGGCATGTACAATGGTTGCTAAGATAGTCTTATCTTAAGTTTTGCATGTAAATTAGAGATGACAAAAAAACAAGTCTACAATGGGTCATCTCTTAGCCTTATCTTCAATAATTAGTTATTCCTAAAAACATGGTGAGACAAATTGTGCTAAGCTATCATCTCTTGTCTTCTCTTAAATAAGATAAGACAAGCCTTCTCTTATGATTTGTCTCTCCTCCACCTCATCATTTATCTTACGTGGCATCCTTAAGCTAGAACCATTGTACATGCCCTAAGACGAGTGCGCGTCGGTCGATGGGGAGGCACTGGAGTGGCTGAACGTTGAGGTGGGCTGCTGGACGTCAACGGGGTGGCGCTCCACTGCTAGGGAGGCGCCGGTCGATGGCGACGGAGTCGGCTCTGGACAGCAAGGGGGGCGCCGGACGATGGGGATGAGATGGCGCCGGACTGGCTGGACGGCTACGAGCGGCTGGACATCCACGATGCAGATCTGGCCGGTAAGGGAGGCGCCGGTCGATTTGTGCATGTGGGTGGCACGCTGGAGTGGATGTACAACGACGAGGATGGAGATGGCGCTAGAGGAGTGGGAGAGGCGGCGTGTGTGAGGTCAAGTGTCGGGTGCAGGGTGCGGTGGCGGCGCCGCCGGACGGGAGGTGGCATCCATGGTGGGATTGGGAGGAGTGGCAGCCAGATGCAAGTCAGATGAGATGGGTACCATGGAGAAGACTAGTATTTAGGGGTTTTGACCAGTTCGTTCGTGATGTTGGGCCCATCCACGACAGGAACGACCCACAATCCTCGCAAAACTTCTTCTGTAGACTTTTTTTAGTCACATGACTAATGAAAAAATACCCTCTAGTAGAGTCTTTTTTAGTCCCTAAAGAAAAAGTCCCTCCTTTTTTGTTACATAGGGACTAAAAGAGACTTTTTCTAGTCTCTAGGACTAAAAGTCACTGTAACCAAACACCCCCTTAGTCTTTCGTAGGCGAAAAGTTGCGCTGATATCTTTGCGTACATATCCTGAAGGCTGGTGCACCGTCAGGTATGTGCGCAGCGAGGGATTCGCGACGTGGATTGGCACCCTTCACGAGTGTAAAACTAGTGAACTATCTGCTAGAGATTCTACATCCATATTGAAAGCAATGTACCAACTGCTACCTTTTTGGTGGTTTTGAGGCGCTGGACTGGAGGGAGGTAGGAGGACGAGGCAGGGAGGTGGATCTGCAAGACGAGTGCGCGTCGGTCGATGGGGAGGCATTGGAGTGGCTGAACGTTGAGGTGGGCTGCTGGACGTCAACGGGGTGACGCTCCACTGCTAGGGAGGCGCCGGTCGATGGCGATGGAGTCGGCTCTAGACAGCAAGGGGCGCGCCGGACGATGGGGATGAGATGGCGCTGGCTGGACGGCAACGAGCTGCTGGACATCCACGATGCAGATCTGGCCGGTAAGGGAGGCGCCGATCGATTTGTGGATGTGGGTGGCACGGTGGAGTCGATGTACAACGACGAGGATGGAGACGACGCTAGAGGAGTGGGAGAGGCAGCGTGTGTGAGGTCAAGTGTCGGGTGCGGGGTGCGGCGGCGGCGGCGTCGGACGGGAAGTTGCGTCCATGGCGGGATTCGGAGGAGTGGCGGCGAGATGCAAGTCAGATGAGATGGGGACTATGGAGAAGACTAGTATTTAGGGGTTTTGACCAGTTCATTCGTGACGTTGGGCCCATCCGCGTCGGGAACGACCCACAATCCGCGCAAAACTTCTTCTGTAGACTTTTTTTAGTCACATGACTAATGAAAAAAGACCCTCCAGTAGAGTCTTTTTTAGTCCCTAAAGAAAAAGTTCCTCCTTTTTGGTTACATAGGGACTAAAAGAGACTTTTTCTAGTCTCTGGGACTAAAAGTCAATGTAACCAAACACCCCCTTAGTCTTTCGTAGGCGAAAAGTTGCGCTGATATTTTTGCGCACATATCCTGAAGGCTGGTGCACCGTCTCGTACGTGCGCAGCGAGGCATTCGCCACGTGGATTGGCACCCTTCACGAGTGTAAAACTAGTGAACTGTCTGCTAGAGATTCTATATCCATATTGAAAGCAATGTACCAACTGCTACCTTTTTGGTGGTTTTGAGGCGCTGGACTGGAGGGAGGTAGCAGGACGAGGCAGGGAGGTGGATCTGTAAGACGAGTGCGCGCCGGTCGATGGGGAGGCACTGGAGTGGCTGAACGTTGAGGTGGGCTGCTAGACGTCAACGGGGTGGCGCTCCACTGCTAGGGAGGCGCCGGTCGATAGCGATGGAGTCGGCTCTGGACAACAAGGGGCGCGCCGGACGATGGGGATGAGATGGCGCCGGACTGGCTGGACGGCTACGAGCGGCTTGACATCCACGATGCAGATCTGGCCGGTAAGGGAGGCGACGATCGATTTGTGGATGTGGGTGGCACGCTGGAGTGGATGTACAACGACGAGGATGGAGACGGCGCTGGAGGAGTGGGAGAGGCAGCGTGTGTGAGGTCAAGTGTCGGGTGCGGGGTGCGGCGGCGGCGGCGTCGGACGGGAGGTTGCGTCCATGTCGAGATTGGGAGGAGTGGCATCGAGATGCAAGTCAGATGAGATGGGGACCAGTCCATTCGCGACGTTGGGCCCATCCGCGTCAGGAACGACCCATAATCCGCGCAAAACTTCTTCTGTAGACTTTTTTTTAGTCACATGACTAATGAAAAAAGACCCTCCACTAGAGTCTTTTTTAGTCCCTAAAGAAAAAGTGCCTCCTTTTTGGTTACATAGGGACTAAAAGATACGTTTTCTAATCTCTGGGACTAAAAGTCACTGTAACCAAACACCCCCTTAGTCTTTCGTAGGCGAAAAGTTGCGCTGATATTTTTGCGTACATATTCTGAAGGCTGGTGCACCGTCATGTACGTGTGCAGCGAGGCATTCGCGACGGGGATTGGCACCCTTCATGAGTGTAAAACTAGTGAACTATCTGCTAGAAATTCTACATCCATACTGAAAGCAATGTACCAACTGCTATCTTTTTGGTGGTTTTGAGGCGCTGGACTGGAGGGAGGTAGGAGGACGAGGCAGGGAGGTGGATCTATAAGACGAGTGCGCGTCGGTCGATGGGGAGGCACTGGAGTGGCTGAACGTTGAGGTGGGCTGCTGGACGTCAACGGGGTGGCGCTCCACTGCTAGGGAGGCGCCGGTCGATGGCGATGGAGTCGGCTCTGGACAGCAAGGGGGGCGCCGGACGAAGGGGATGAGATGGCGCCGGACTGGCTGGACGGCTACGAGCAGCTGGACATCCACAATGCAGATCTGGTCGGTAGGGGAGGCGCCAGTCGATTTGTGGATGTGGGTGGCATGCTGGAGTGGATGTACAACGACGAGGATGGAGACGGCGCTAGAGGAGTGGGAAAGGCGGCGTGTGTGAGGTCAAGTGTCGGGTGCGGGGTACGGCGGCGACGGCGCCGGACGGGAGGTGGCGTCCATGGCGGGATTGGGAGGACTGGCAACGAGATGCAAGTCAGATGAGATGGGGACCATGGAGAAGACTAGTATTTAGGGGTTTTGACCAGTTCGTTCGTGACGTTCGGCCCATCCACGTCAGGAACGACCCACAATCCGCGCAAAACTTCTTCTGTAGACTTTTTTTAGTCACATGACTAATGAAAAAAGACCCTCCAGTAGAGTCTTTTTTAGTCCCTAAAGAAAAAGTCCCTCCTTTTTTGTTACATAGGGACTAAAAGAGACTTTTTCTAGTCTCTGGGACTAAAAGTCACTGTAACCAAACACCCCCTTAGTCTTTCGTAGGCGAAAAGTTGCGCTGATATTTTTGCGTACATATCCTGATGGCTGGTGCACCGTCACGTACGTGCGCAGCGAGGCATTCGCGACGTGGATTGGCACCCTTCACGAGTGTAAAACTAGTGAACTATCTGCTAGAGATTCTACATCCATACTGAAAGCAATGTAGGAGGGGCTCCACAGCTAGGGAAGCGCCGGTCGATGGCGATGGAGTCGGCTCTGGACAACAAGGGGGGCGCCGGACGATGGGGATGAGATGGCGCCGGACTGGCTGGACGGATACGAGCGGCTGGACATCCACGATGCAGATCTGGCCGGTAAGGGAGGCGCCCATCGATTTGTGGATGTGGGTGGCACGCTGGAGTGGATGTACAACGACGAGGATGGAGACAGCGCTAGAGGAGTGGGAGAGGCAGCGTGTGTGAGGTCAAGTGTCGGGTGCGGGGTGCGGCGGCGGCGGCGGACGGGAGGTGGCGTCCATGGCGGGATTGGGAGGAGTGGCAGCGAGATGCAAGTCGGATGAGATGGGGACTATGGAGAAGACTAGTATTTAGGGGTTTCGACCAGTTCATTCGTGACGTTGGGCCCATCCGCGTCAGGAACGACCCACAATCCGCGCAAAACTTCTTCTGTAGACTTTTTTAGTCACATGACTAATGAAAAAAGACCCTCCAGTGGAGTCTTTTTTAGTCACTAAAGAAATAGTCCCTCCTTTTTTGTTACATGGGGACTAAAAGAGACTTTTTCTAGTCTCTGGGACTAAAAGTCACTGTAACCAAACACCCCCTTAGTCTTTCCTAGGCGAAAAGTTGCGCTGATATTTTTGCGTACATGTCCTGAAGGCTGGTGCACCGTCACGTACGTGCGCAGCGAGGCATTCGCGACATGGATTGGCACCCTTCACGAGTGTAAAACTAGTGAACTATCTGCTAGAGATTCTACATCCATACTGAAAGCAATGTACCAACTGGTACCTTTTTGGTGGTTTTGAGGCGCTGGACTGGAGGGAGGTAGGAAGACGAGGCAGGGAGGTGGATCTGTAAAACAAGTGCGCGTCGGTCGATGAGGAGGCACTGGAGTGGCTGAACGTTGAGGTGGGCTGCTGGACGTCAACGGGGTGGCGCTCCACTGCTAGGGAGGCGCCGGTCGATGGCGATGGAGTCGGCTCTGGACAGTAAGGGGGCGCCGGACGATGGGGATGAGATGGCGCCGGACTGGCTGGACGGCTACGAGCGGCGGGACATCCACGATGCAGATCAGGTCGGTAAGGGAGGCGCCAGTCGATTTGTGGATGTGGGTGGCACGCTGGAGTGGATGTACAACGACGAGGATGGAGACAGCGCTAGAGGAGTGGGAGAGGCGGCGTGTGTGAGGTCAAGTGTCGGGTGCGGGGTTCGGCGGCGACGGCGCCGGACGGGAGGTGGTGTCCATGGCGGGATTGGGAGGAGTGGCAGCGAGATGCAAGTCAGATGAGATGGGGACCATGGAGAAGACTAGTATTTAGGGGTTTTGACCAGTTCGTTCGTGACCTTGGGCCCATCCACGTTAGGAACGACCCACAATCCGCGCAAAACTTCTTCTGTAGACCTTTTTTAGTCACATGACTAATGAAAAAAGATCCTAAAGTAGAGTATTTTTTAGTCCCTAAAGAAAAAGTCCCTCCTTTTTTGTTACATGGGGAGACTTTTTCTAGTTTCTAGGACTAAAAGTCGTTGTAATCAAACACCCCTTAGTTTTTCATAGGCGAAAAGTTGCGCTGATATTTTTGCGTACATATCCTGAAGTCTGATGCACCGTCACGTACATGCGCAGCGAGCCATTCGCGACGTGGATTGGCACACTTCATGAGTGTGGCACTGCCTTCCTGACGGTTACATCAATTCCTGAAGGTGATTATCAGGCCCTTCAGGATTGGGCTTGTCTTTTCACGTCGGTGCCTCGTCCACGCCGGTACCCACTTCATTCCTGAAGGAGGCCTTGGGCCCTTCACAGATGTAGTGGGCCGTCATGAAAAAGTTAGATTCTGGTAGTGACGGGCGCAGCAACGCGGCCGTCGATGATCTAGTTAATATTATTAGATGCATCATGAAATTAATTTTAATATCATATAGCTTTAGTATTGTAGATGTTGATATTTTTCCCTAGAAAGTTTGACTTAGACTAAATTTTATATGCCGGACTAAGAAGAAACGGACGAAGTACGTGAGATCCTCGGTCCAAATCTTTAATGTGTCCATTTTCCTTTCTACTTCTCCACCCCACATGTTGACAATATGGACCCAGTCATAGCAGTGATACAAGAGAGATCTATTTATATAGTATACATTGAGAGGTGGGACTCACACACCACCACGTCAGCAGTTTTGACAGTTACGGAAGGAATTGTTGAGATTAATTAACTCATGTGTTAATTATGGAGAATCTCCACTATCTCTAACCGTTATGTACGAGGGACACGACTGTTCGCTCGTGTCTCTCCGGACCATCTCGTCTGTTGAATGTATCCCCTCGGGGCTATATATACTTGTACTCAATCATCAATAAAGACAACCATTCACTTTACATCTTTGTCTATTGTTTCCCTCGACTTCACATCACAACACGTTCTCTTCCGGCATCTCCTTCACCGCGTTCGGGCGCTCGCCATTGAGCAGCCGCCCCCGCCGCTGGTCGTGGCTGTGCTAGTCCGCGTCCGCACCATGCCGTGGCCGGCCCCGTCCGCCCGCCCGTGGCCACGCTCCCGCGCTCCGTCCATCGCCGTGGCCTCCCTCACGCGCGGTCCGCGCCCGAGAATTGGATGGCAGCGGGCAACGACCGACTGCAGTGGTGTACTGCACGGCAGCGCTCTTCATCCTTCTCATCCCTTCCCGTCCATTCCCCATCCCCATCCCCATCCCCGCCACCTACCTGCTTCGCCATCGGCCAGAGCGCCAAGCCCACCACTCCCATCCAAAACCGGAGCACGCCTCCCTCCTCCTGCTAATCTTGGGTCCGTCCGAGGCAGGTGGCCGCGGGTTCGGAGCCGCACGCGATCGATCGCGACCGGAGTGCCGTCGATCGCGCCGCCGGAGGTTCGAGGGCGGTTGGTTGGAGCCGGCCGGGCCGCGCGCGGAGGAGGAGGAGGAGGCGATGGGGCGGCTCTTCCTGATGCACCTCGGGGGGAACGCCTACAGCTGCAAGTTCTGCCGCACCCACCTCGGCCTCGCCGCCGCTTCCATTCCAAGCACGGCAAGGCGTATCTCTTCAACAGGGTGGATTGGGGAATGTTCACGTCCTTCTATCAGCAAGACACGGGCAGTGAAAAGGAAGAACGGGAAGAAAAAGGGACATGTGAATTGGCATTCGCGATCAATGGATTGAAAATCCACTCCAGACGGCATGTCCTCAGGCACGGACAACCAGCCGGAGATGGCCACGAGTTCGTGCGGCTGAGCGGAACGGCGCTTCGGGCGCGCCGTCGTTGCCATCGACCGTCGCCCTGGCCTCCGGCGAGCCTCGGCCTCGCCAGCGCCCGTCGTCGTCGCCTCTTCTTCGGACGAGAAGGGCTCGTCGGTACTGCGCCGATGATCGCCGGAGACGCGAGGGGATCCGGCCGCTGTTCTAACCATCGGCGGCATTGGACAGGAGGTGGGGATCTGGGTGGTTCGGGTCTTCGACCATATCCGCAACCGCTCCACTTGCCTGATGCGGTGTGGCCGTGGAGGCCCAAGTACCTTGAGCGACAACCTCCGAGTGCGTAAGGCCACATGGGCTAGGATTTCACTGTTTTATTAACAGTAATATCAACAATCTGATTGCTATTTTTCCTGTACGCATGTGCACCCAAGCAAATTGCACTCATCCTAATGCGTAAAGGAGGAAAAAAGTAAATACCATTGGCCTCGGTTCCACGATGACCGCGGTGGTGCACGTCCCGAGCGACGCCATCGCGTAGCCACGCCTGCCATCTCCGACCCCCGCGGTCGTTGAGGTCGCCGCCAGCCATGCACTGTCCATCGTTTCCAAGTTTCTTACATGTTAAGATTATTTACATCTATTATTTGCAATTGAGATTTTCTTTTATCTCTTGCAAAGATAAATCAGTACCTTTACAGTACTGATTTGCGATTGAGAATTTTCTTCTCTCGCAAAACAATCTCATTGCGATTGAGATTAATTTTCTCTCGCAAAATATTAATTCACTTTGGTGAATTATCTTGCAACTTGATACAACATCATCTCATTTAATTTGAGGTTTATACAATTCAAGTTCTCACTTGAACATCAAGTTTACAACATCATTACTATTCATTACAATAGTAGTGTATTTCCGTTGAGTACGATGTATTCCGGAAGGTATGTATCTCCATGTCCGCTACATGTCGAGATTAATACGTCTATTTGCAATTGAGATTTTTAATTTCTTGCAAATACATATGCAAAATTCAAGGTGTCATCCTTACCAATTTGAGATTCACACTAATGATTTCGAGCCACCTTCTTGAAATCTATTAATTTTGCACCGTTAAGATGTATTTATATTACACAATCTGTAATATAAATAAATTACCGGTTTTCCACCGGAGATGATATGTTCTATGTGTTTACCACATTGTCATTCTTCGTGAACATGTCACAGCGGTCGAGATTAATTTCTCCCGCGCGATAAACTTGTAAAATTTTGACAATAACACCTCCCTCATTATATTTGGAAAACAGAAGGTAATGAGTTGGTTCTAATGCCCATGAGCAAATTACCTCTATTACTGTGAGATCTGTATGATCTTCAAGGTGTTATGTTCCCACAATTGAGGTTGAGCACTTTCAAGTTATACACTTGAGTCAAATTTTTGCATTCTTATTACAAAACCATGATGATTTTTAATTTACTTCTTGTAAATTAATTATCTCTGGCTTGCCCCTATAAGTAATAGATGGCTAACAATTTGAGGCTCTTGCCCTCGACGGCCACAACTTACTTAAGCGGGTCATGGACATCAAGATCAGTCTTGCATCCCATGGGATAGCGCGTGCAATCCAAGCCACGCCACGGGGACGCAAAGGACCTCAAGGGTAATGGTTTGAAACTCACTTCAAACCCTAAACCTGACACCATCAAGTTTTCACGAAACCCTATGAGCATATGGAGAGCATGATGGTTGAATATGCATCAACCGACGTGTTTGGCGACTATACATTTAGTCCCTTAGTCTCCTCAGTGATCTATTTATTGATGTCCATTTATGATGTTCTAATAAGAACATGATTATTGTTGTCATCATATATTGTATATCACAATATACCGTATCAGCACTTTGGTACAAATATATTTCTATGTATTCTATATATCTGACGTTGTTTTTCATATTGAGAATCTTCATGTCTATATATAGATTTCTACGGGGTCAATTTGATGAAAGATGATTTGTGCCATGTGGACATATGCACCACGAACTCTATACTCAGGGAAGTGAAATGTTTCCACTCTCGTTGAGAGAAAGGATATATTTTAAAATCGCTAGACGCGATGAGGTATTTGTTGGCTCAACTCGAGTCATATTTACTGTCCCTGTGGGTACTCGAGTAACGTAAGGATGCTTTATTGCTTCCGGGTTTAACTCGTACCCTACTAAACTATAGAGGTATCCGTTAAAATAGTTTCCATAGTGAAATTTATGATGACAACAAAGATGAATATCTTCTCTTTACCATATGCAACGGATATGGCAAGCACATTCTCTTTATATCATCATGGTTGTACTACACATACTACAAAACCCGTAACACATGTTGCGTACGGGATAGTTTTCCAGAGTGTCTTTTGCATGACAAACTTGGCATTCCAGCTTTGGTCATCATTGACATTGGGTTGAAACCGAAACTATCAGCAATTCCAATGGTTTATGATTATTATGATGCTAAATTCTAACAATATTTGGATTTTGTGTGCACTACATGTGACACAGGGAGGCAAAATTTTAAGGTTTGCTTACCTTATAGTCTACGCCGAACCACTCAGACTCCTTGAATGCATCAAGTCGAGGTGAGTGCCTCTTCCAAACCATTGAGTGGACTATTCAGGTATTTCATGGTTTTAAAAGACATATCTATATGATGGTCTTAACTGTGTGCTTTAGTCACACGAAACCATTGGCTCATTATCCTGACATCGATTTCAAGCAAATCGGATGGATAGCATTGCAGAATTCTCCTTGAGTGCCTTGTCTATGGCTCTCGGATTGAAGTTTAGCAATTTGTCCTAATGTCTAGACTCAAAATGGTTTGGCAGAATCCCATTCAAAGAATTAAGCTCATTGCATGATCTTAACTTTGAATTGTAACTTACCAACTTTACGTTGGAGTCATGTAGTTTTACACGCTCATGACCAAACTGCATAATATTATTCCCTCTATCTTTGATACATGGAAATCTACCAAGTATTTCCCATCTGTAGTACTTCGGTTGCATACCGATATCACCACCCGGCATACATCATTGGCCCCTCAACATATAGTTGGGATCTATGTGAGGAATAACTGTATTACCGTCAATACCTCAAGCCCCTCACATGGGGAGTTATTCAAGGCCAGTATGCTGATTCAATGAGGAACATTTTCGGGCATTAGGGGGAGATTTCAATTACCATAAAGAATGCCAGGAAATTAGTGGAATGTTCAACACATTTCTGCCTCAAATCCACGTACTCAAAGATCTGAACCATGCGTCAGAAGATTTGCAACACATTGCAAATAACCTGCCAAATTTATTTACTGACTATAAAGATGTCACGCAATCCTACAATCCTGCAAAAATATGTCGGAAAGAGTGGAGGTACCAACTAAAACCACTCAACTCCCCGTTCAAAGCAACAGGGGGAGAAGTACGACAATAGTACATTAGGATTCAGCTTCTTGCAAGTAAGGATATCAAGGCCTCTAAATCAGTAAATGCATGTCAACTTTACGTTGACAGACACCTAATGGGTAGTATACACCCAGTGGAAGGGAAACCTCCACCAGCCCAGGTCATAGTGCACACCATGACCAGGACATCGGAATACCCGACTCAATCGCATTGGGAAATCGCGAGCAGTCACCATGGGTAACGATATTTCCATCAACTATATATTGATATATAGATCCTGGAGAAACATATAACTGGAAGTCTACAATTGTCGACATACATTTCTCAACTAGATTGAAAAAACCTTTCAAGTGATTCAGATCCAAAGACCATGGCCATGGCAAAGTGTGATCAACGCTTGGACTGAACCCAAGCAAAGGGTATAATCTAGGTAGAAATGATCTTGCTCAATAATGGGAAGGTATTCATAAGCAATACCTACACCAGTTTTCTTCTTGAAACAGAATTGAGAATAATGAGGTGGTGAAACAAAGAGCAAGTATTGCAGCACAAGGGTTCACGCAGATACCCAACAATTCTCCAGAGGTGGAATCTCTTTCCGATTACTTATATCATTGGCAGTACAAAATCATCTATTTCTGCAGTTGATAGATGTAGTGATCACATATCCATGTGGACCACTAGATTCAGACATATATGGTTGATTCCCGATGGAATCTCACTTCTGAATCGAAATGCAATATGCAACATACATTGTGTAAAATCAATAAGTCGCCATATGACTTATTATTATTGTCGGTACATTTGGTACTACCGACGTAGTGAGTTCCTTATTCACAAGGATTACTCCTACAATGATGATTATCCATGTTTGTGTGTCTGCAATAACGACACATGTAATCATCTAAATGACGGAGTTTAAAATGAAGGATTTTGGTAAACCAAAATACCGCTCGTTACTACAAATTGAGCACCTTCATTCATACATTATGGTATACTATGTTGTCTATATCAAAAATATATTGGAGAAATTCATTGTGGACAAATCTTATCTATCCATAACTCTCATGGTAGTTCATTCTCTAGACGTAGAGAAAGATCTATTAGACCAAGAGATGATGGAAATTAGATATTGGGACTCAATGTTCCATAATGCCATTGCATCCACCAAACACAATTGGTTGGTACTCAAGAATATCTTTCGATATCTCCAAGGCATCCAGAGGTGGAATCTCTTTTCGATTACTTATATCATTGGCAGTACAAAATCATCTATTTCTGCAGTTGATAGATGTAGTGATCACATATCCATGTGGACCACTAGATTCAGACATATATGGTTGATTCCCGATGGAATCTCACTTCTGAATCGAAATGCAATATGCAACATACATTGTGTAAAATCAATAAGTCGCCATATGACTTATTATTATTGTCGGTACATTTGGTACTATCGACGTAGTGAGTTCCTTATTCACAAGGATTACTCCTACAATGATGATTATCCATGTTTGTGTGTCTGCAATAACGACACATGTAATCATCTAAATGACGGAGTTTAAAATGAAGGATTTTGGTAAACCAAAATACCGCTCGTTACTACAAATTGAGCACCTTCATTCATACATTATGGTATACTATGTTGTCTATATCAAAAATATATTGGAGAAATTCATTGTGGACAAATCTTATCTATCCATAACTCTCATGGTAGTTCATTCTCTAGACGTAGAGAAAGATCTATTAGACCAAGAGATGATGGAAATTAGATATTGGGACTCAACGTTCCATAATGCCATTGCATCCACCAAACACAATTGGTTGGTACTCAAGAATATCTTTCGATATCTCCAAGGCATGAAACATTTTGTCCTGGTTTTCAGTTTCGGAGAAATCTGAACACCAATATCATTGGATACATCGATCAGATCCCCACTATCAGATCGTAGACAAGTTTAGTGTTCCTACAAGGTGTGGTAGCCCTCTCATAAAGAGCCTTCAAATAAGATCTCATGGCTACATTCACCAACCATTATCTCAACGATAATGTTTCTTGTGTTGCCCGGATGCAAACAGGTTACATAATAAGCAATATCACTATATTGCATATCTTGCAAGTCAAATCATGCGACTGATTTGTTTAGCGGGTCTCTACCAACTTCTATGTTTTGGTATGTGACGACTTTGAATTTCGCAAGAATCAGGGGGGGTATCTTCCTGAATTGTTCCTGTTCAATGCATCGTATTATACTCTTTTCCCTTCATTAGTTTACTTTAAAGGTTCTCATAAAGGTTTTTAATGAGGTAATATCAACATAAGATCATATGTCATACTTTCTGTTTTCCCCACCGGGTTTTTTGGGAAAGTATATATGACATATTTATTGTGCTCTAAAATCTATGAGTTTTCTCGTATTGAGTTAAAAGAGACAATGACCATTATATGTTGTACCATTTTCTCCTTATTTTTTCCATTGGGTTTGAAGGAGTCTCAGCAACATATTAAACACTATACTCCTCACATTTTTTCCCACAGGGTTTTTTGAGGAGCTTTTTATTTAAGATGATGATGTCTACAAGGATAGCGTAGATTAGGGGGAGTGTTGAGATTAATTAACTCATGTGTTAATTATGGAGAATCTCCACTATCTCTAACCGCCATGTACGAGGGACACGACTGTTCGCTCGTGTCTCTCCGGACCATCGCGTCTGTTGGATGTATCCCCTCGGGGCTATATATACTTGTACTCAATCATCAATAAAGACAACCATTCACTTTACATCTCTGTCTATTGTTTCTCTCGACTTCACATCACAACAGGAATGAGACTGTATTGGCATGATCACTCATTGTATATTTCAACTTCACAAACCATAGTGGTCATGAGGCGCAAGCATTGTGTACTACTTGTGCATTTAATCCTAGTTGTCTATGAATAACAATGACAAACCAACCACACATCAAATGCGTTGGAACTACATAAAAGAAGGAGATCGACCAGTCATGTGTGTGTGTCCATATTGATAACCGTATGCGGTAAATATATACTAGGTCGGTCACGAATATACCTTCGAGCTCTCTGGCTTGTCAACCACAGTTATTTCGATGAGGATCGATAAACGGACAATATTAGATCACAACAATTGGTCAATGAGCTGTATGGGATTAGAAGGTATCGGGAATTAGACTCGACGGTGTAGCTCCAACCAAGGAGGTCAATGATTGACATGCCCGTGTTGCGGTGTGGTATACCTTTGCTGAATGGTGCTCCAGGTGTAGCAGCTCCCTCCCTGCATTTGCTGGTGATGAAAGTCTTGTTGATGGTGTTGATGTTCCCAAGGATGGAATGCCCTCGGGCAAACCAACTGGGAGGAATAAGCAGGGACGGAGCCAGGACTTTTGTATTGGGATGGGGGGGAGTTGCAGAATTGAGCTCTTATACGCAGTTGGGCATCGGTTAACCATAAAAAATATTTGTGCTTGCAAAAACCTAAGCCTGTAGTAGTGTTTTCATTAGTGTGAACACTACAAAAAACTATTAAAGTGTGCATATTTGGCAAGACAAATTTAGTTTCCAAAATTGATCGCATTACGAATTTGGTAGACAATACAATATCTATCTGTTGATTCCAAATCCAGTTTTCATGTCGATCAATTAACAATCATTCATTTTAACCCACAAAAATCAGACATTTGAAGCTGATGTTAATTATGAGAGTGGATGTACCATATACGCAAAGAGGATGTAAGATTCCGTGCATCATCTCCTCCGTGGTCGCTCATGGTTGTGGTGTTTCTCCTAATCTCTTTTATGGTGACTGAGGAAATTATCAATTGGGATTTCTAGGCTTGAACGGTTGGAAGCAAGTGCCCTAGGAAAAGTTTTCCATTCTTCTCTTCCTCTTCGTATCTACACACAACAGCCAATATTTCCTACTGTAATTAACTTCTCATGTTCGTATTTTTTCTATGGAACAACCACACAAATTAGAGCAGATTAAAGATCCGGAGATGAAGTAAGGGACTAACCGTGCAGGTAATCAGCCATGGCGGATCTCGATCAACCCCCCTATGATCTTCGCTTGGAGACTGAAGCTAATCTTGTGGGTAGGCAGAGATTGGAAGAGACGACAGATGGGAAGATCGCACGAGCCGCAATCTGCGTGCGTTCAGTTGCAGCGATATAAAATCGTGTCAATCGCAAGCTCTTGACCGGTGGATTCTGTTCTCTTTGTCCGCGATGGTGGGCCTTTTCTTTTGCTGGGTTGTGATCTGTTGTTTGTTGTACATGGGCTGCCCGAGGGGTTTCACGGTGTTACACGAGACAAGTGGACAGGGGGGGCGAACCAAGTCAAAAGGCCGGCTAATAAACGCATCTAACTAATCGCTATTGAGGAAGACAACTTCGTTGGGGGGGGGGGTGGTTAGCCCCCCCTCGCCCCCCTTGTCTCCGCCCCGGGAATAGGTAACATAATTACTGAATTGTCACAGTGGAATGGTCGGTGGGATGGTTTTTTGTTTGTTTTGTCTCAGTGAGTTGATGTGATTGAGGGCTAATAAAATGTGTTATTGGTGAGGTGCCTCTGTGCTTGCTCCTCAATTGTGTTGTTGGTGACGGCTTGTACATCGCTGAGCTTATATTCAGGATTGCTACTACATATGCAGTGTTTTTTCTGCCCACTATTGTCAAAAATAAGGTCATTGGTTTTCACGAGTGATTGAGTGTTGTGTGCATTACTCTTTTTTATCAGGCGGCGGCAAGGTTTGGTATCTTATTGACTTAGTGGTATAGCTTGTTGGTGCTGTAGTGAATATGGTGTCCAAGATTATGAGAACATTTTTTGAACAAGTGGAGTTGGAGAAGCGACTAAGTGAGGGGCTCACATGACAGTAAATCGTTGCCTTACCATTGTTTTCCAAGAGTTGGCCCGTGAGAACGTAACTTGAGCGGCTCAAAGCCCAGGTTAAATGAACTAAAAAAATGCTTGGGGACCTACCTTAATTTTTTTCTGCCAGCTTCTATAATTTGGCCCAAGACCAAGCCGCTCCTTCTGTTCTTTGGGAATGAGAAAGTTTTTTTGTAGCTACCCAACTACTCCCTCCGTCCGAAAAAGTTTGTCCCTCAAATGGATGTATCTAGAATCAAGTTAGTGCTAGATACATTCATTTGAGGAACAAGTTTGGGACATGTTTTTTCGGATGGAGGGAGTATATCTGACTTCCTTTTAGTCCTTCCCTAAAAAAGAGGCTTCCTTTCACTACATTTACACAAGGGCTGGTCACTCACGAACAGGTATGCACACAAGGGGAAAACAGGGAAAGTTGAGCACGTTTTTTTTTTTGTTTGTTTCTTTTGCTCTGAACCTGTAGATTGCAATCTCTTCTTCACTGGTAGTACGGTCGCCAACTCTTCTTCTTTGGGCCAATCCATAGAGGCTGTTGCTCCCGGTTTAGAGCAGAATCGCGATTCTGAATTGGATCGAAGCTTCCATGGTAGTATCACAAATCTTTTTTAACGGAAACAGGAGGGTGGGAGCCCCCTACCTACTTTTTTTAATAAAAAAACCATAAGAAAAATGCTTACCCGGGGCAATAGTTCATACAGATCAGGGTACAAAACAAGATAACAAAGAGATGTAGTAGAGGAGAACAGGAAAAAGTAGATTAGGTAGACCAACCAGCAATCCATTCCCTGACAGCCATAAGTTCCTCTTTTTTTGCCGTGTTCACTAAGCTTGACCATTGTAGCACATTGTTTGGTAACCACGCCGGGAGGTATAGTTACTCCATCGAAGACCCTTCCGTTCCTAGCAAACCAGAAAGACCATACAACAACTATTGAACCCAGCTCGCAAGAAGCTTTTATTATGTGCCGGCTGATTCACTTCACTAATACTCACTCGGATAAGTCTCCAAATATTTTTCGTTCTGTTGCAATCCAAAGCCAGGTGAGACAAAGTTTCAGGGCGCAACATCCGAAGGGTCACTTGTCGTTGTCGCCTATTCCATGTTTTCTCAGAACCACCCTAACATTTGCTCTGTGTTTCACAAGTAACCAGGCAAACATTTTGCATTTTGTTTTGGTGCCGAGCAGTGCTAAATCTTACTGCAAGCTAACTCTTCAACACCTCCGAAATTCATGAGCTTGTAGCACCCGGGAAGGGTACAATGTATATGAAAGCCTCTTTTGTCTAAAGATCCCTTTTTTGGAGATCAACAGATTTGAGGAAGAGCGCAAGTGAAAGAGGTTCGTTGTCTGCCCGATCAGATGTAATGTGTTTGATGTGAATGATCCATTCCTTGCTTCTCCTACAGTCTGCAAATGAAATGTTAGGCCTGAGCGCATGGTTTTAAATAGCGCGCTATATCTTCGCTATATTATCGTTAATAGTATGGTATAGCATTTAAAAGTGGTCCGCCGCTAAGAGGCTTAGCGTGCTATTTAAAACTATGCGTGAGAGTAGGCGGCACGGAATTGGATATAGAAGGGCCCGTTAGTAGTCCATTTATCCTTTTAGAAAGAGGTTGTCTCGCCATCTCTGATTTGTACACAAGTCATGTCTCTGTAACCTTTTAAATGAGTGTTGAGCTGAGACCAGGGCCTAGGCTCTTGTATTAAGAGCGAGGCGATCACCCAAGTCCCTGTTTTTGAAATGAATAGCCCATCTCGTCCCTGGAGTGTTAGCGACGTCAGGAGTCTGTGAGCAAATTTCATCAGAAGACAGTCATTCTGAGAATTTAAAGATTTTAATCGCAGATTGTAGAATCTTCACCATCAGGATCATAGAAACGTAGATTTTGAGAACTAAAATCCTAGCATCAGAGAGGTCGTAGAATCATATAACAGGATTGCTATTCTGGCAACCTTGTTTAGGCGAACCTTCAGAGGCTATTGCTCCCGCTTTGTAGCAGGGCCTGGACGTGGGGGTCTAGGCTTGAAGCGTTTGCAAGGTTGTTAGTTGTTTGCCGATGTGCGCTTCTGGTTGAAGAATGTATAACTGTTTTTTCTTGTCACTTCTATAGTAGCATTGCTATGCTTGCGTGTTAGAGGACGGAGATTGTTAGAATTAATGGGTCTTACCCATTAACGAAATCTGAAATCTCAAATGAGCCCATGTGTAAAATGGCAAGTGATGGTGCTAAAGTTTAGTCCCACTCGAAAGTTGAAGAAGAGTTGGACCTCTTTATATAGTGGGTTCTCTCTGCCACTCTAAGTGATGTGTGAGAAGTGAAATGGAAGACCACACTCGGGTGCTCGCTCGCCTTGCCTGGCGAGGTGAGGCATACGACATGCTCAATTGTCCGCCGAAATCCGGTATGTTGCATTGCAGGGGCAGGGGCGCGGCTTCCTTTTGCCGTTTTATTTTTATATCTTGACAGACAAGTTAATAAAATCTTGTCCGATAAGTATCCTACCATGGAAAAGAAAACTAAGATCATAGAAATTTTATGTTCAATCCAAGCAGGCCCTTAGCATGTGTACAAATAAATTGCTACAACACATGTGGTGGTGACTACCAAATGAGCCTCATTTATTTATTCTGATTGTCCGTTGGCCCCACGTTGGCGCGGGCATGGCCGGATATATAACAATTTACAATTTTGATAGTGGGTTTTTTAAAGCAATTCAACGGATATTTTAGTCAACCATGTGATTATTTATGGAATGAGCATTGGGTTCTGTCTTCATTTCTTGATTAGAAATTTTACACCATGCATATCTCAAATGATAACCCACGATGCCATGAGCTATGTGCAGACGTGAGGTTACCTAACCAGAAAGAGCAACACATGCGCTACAATTTAAAAACTGCATATAGGTGCAACCATTGAACCCAATAAATGTATCTGTGAGTCGAGCAAAGCACCTTCATATCAACATTGCCCCGACATGAACCATAGGTCATAAATTCCCAAGCTTCCTTCTGATCTTGGTTCTTGAACAGCTAATGTCTATCATCTATGTATATCCAAAGAGAGTGTATCAACACATGTGGATGGGTGGATAGGCTTGGACGATTGGGCTGAAGGATTTAACTGAATTATTGCGAGTTCAGCAACATCTGCCGAGCCTTTGCATCTACACTGCCATCTCTCACGATTGTTGTCCTTTTTTTCGTCTCACGGGGATGAGAGTGACTAAATTGATTGGGATGGTTATCCTGCCCAAGTAGTTGCTATTAGGTTACATGGCCTCGGCCCTTCATTCATCTACCCGATGTGCTGGGACTGAATTCTATGTTGGGCAAGGGGGCTTGGCACATGCCATACCCAATTTTCATGTGAGTTCATGCATGCACACAGGTAAATTTGGCTTGTCAATCACTAAAGGTGCGATCCAGTCCCTCACTCTCCTTATCTATTGTCGGGAAAGAAGAATAAATCCTGCTTGATGCAGATCATCCACTCGAATGGTAGAGGTATGCGTCGATGTGGCAATCTCTGGTACATAACGAGCTATTTACCATGTGGTGTGATTACCATAATTCCTTTCATTGTAACAATGTTATTAGTCGATGTGGCAATCTATACTTGACGTGGCAATCTATAGTTCATATTAGAAGTATGATCGAGATATATGAGGTTGAAACAATTTCTTAGCGTTTCCGTTAGAATATAATCTGATTAACCAAGCCCACTTTTTTGCTGGGGAATTAAACAAAGCTCAAGAAACTCTTCTAAGTTGCTTAAACAAAAAAACTCTTCTAAGTTGATCGTAGTTAGTCTTTTGTAGTGATGAGCAAAAACTGCGTAGACTTGGAAGGCAAAGAGAATTAGTCATTAATTAATTAGTTGGTGAGAAATAATATTTCAGCGTCCTCGAGTGCGTATACTTGCATGATGTACCAGCAGTATCGTCTTTTATGGAGTGTCTATTTAGCAACGGACTAATTTATTTTGGGCGACCGCCAGATTTTTCCTCTAGTAAATCAAATCACAAGCGTGTACCTGGCTCTCTATTATTTGGCCCTTGTCACCCCAACATATTTCTCATTCATGCCCACCATCATGCCATTCGCCGTGTCATTATATTATATTAGTTCAAATCAAGTCAATGTTGCATACATACGGAGGGCCACCGACACAGCAAAGAACACCGCTCCAACACCTCTCTAGACGCCACGTATTTTGTTTAAGAGCCAGATGAATACGCCGGCACAGTTGCTAACAAAACCCCAGTCGTAGACACCACGGGTGGCCGGGTGGCCTCGACGGTCCCGCGTGCCTCCCATGCCCACGAAAAAGTTGTTCTTGTCCTTCGCGCCTGTTGCGGTTTGCGCTGTTTTCAGCACCGGGTTGGGTCGGCAGCGCGAGGCAGAGTAGGAGGATGGAGGTGATAGTGCCGGAGCACCTCCTGGCCATGGCTCTAAATTTCAATCGATCTCTCATGTGTTGTGAGCGTGAGATGCACCTACTGCTACGCTTATGGTTGGAGTTTGCGGTTCAAATAGGCGCGCACAGAGTAGTACGAGTGTTGAAGTGAATGTTTTTTAGGTATGAGGATGAGTAAATTTCGTAGGAGAGGAGGTAGACGAAATATGTTGCTCGTGTTTGTGCCTCTTCTTTGCTCCTAGCAACTGGAGACCGGGCTTCCTAATTCTGGACCTGAGCAACAAAAATCTCACCTTTGAGAAAGGCCCAATGTCTTCTACAGTTTTTTGTCTCAGTTTGTATTTTCTGAGGTGAAAGACCAAATGTACTCCAAGTGCCTAACTACTCGCTTAGTTCAATATAAGCATAAGATGTATCACCGCCGACAGAGTCCCGCAGCCTGTGAATGCGCCGAAAGGTACACCACCAGCACCACCAATGCCACCGACTTGGAAGTTGCTCCCACACTTCTTCCTGCTCCGCCGAGCAGGATCATGACGCCGATGAAGACAGCGCCGTTGTTGCCGAAGACCCTGCCGATGCAGCCATCTTGGAGTCTTCAGAGTTGCTCCTAAAGCATTTTCATGTCCTACCCATCCAGCTCACGATGACAGTAAAGACATCGTTGTTGCTGCTGCTGAAACCCCAATCATGGGCCCTTTTTGGATACTCTAACATAGTTAGAGGTTAAGGCCTAGTTTGGCACCAAAGTTTTTAGAAAACTGTGGTAATTAAAAACTGTAGTATTTCGATGAGTGGGCAAGGAATACTGCAGTTTCTTAAAACCAATGTATTTCTGAATTTTACATGTGTTTGGCTGCTGCTTTTTTACCAAAGTTTTGACCAAGTATTTAACAAAGACGTACATGATTGACCAAGAGCATCCGGCAACTTGAGTTCATTAATCAACTAGATTAAAGTAATACAATCTTAGGAGTGTTGCCATCATATTATTTCTATATGTGCATGTATTTCCAGTTGGGCCAAAATTCTACGTGCGTGTACATGCACCGTGTTTGTACTCCTGGATGGAAGAAGAACCACCCAAGAGACCGACTATACGTACACGATCAAAGAGAATCGGCTACTAAACAGGTGATATAATAGAATTTGTTTACGAGATAGTAGACAGAGGAAAAGTAGGAGGCGATCTCATCAGGTATAATTATCTCGATGTAGACGGCGACGTCGCTTTGTTCAGTTTAGAAAAAAAGGTCTGGACCTCTTTTTCCGATACAGCAAAAATACCATGGTTTCTGGGATACCGTGGTTTATAAAACATCAGTTTTTCCTGAAGCCAAACGCATCAAAGTATTCAAAACCATTGTATTTTTCAGAAACTGCAGTATTGTCAGAAAACTTTGAAAAAACATTGCTGCCAAACGCAGCCTAAAGTTAGTTTCTAATTTGTGACTAACCCTGAACTAACTCTAGCTTTTGTGGTGTTTGGATGAGAGGGTTAGATTGACAATAAATGCACTTTCTCAATCATTTGGCCCTCTTTTTAGCCGGATTCGTTGTGGTCGGCAACACACATGCAAATAAACAGAGATTGCTCACAGTAGAAAACTAAGGTGTGTAGCGGGGCCAAATCTTGCGAGTTGAGGTCGGGACCGGCGTGGGTAGCGGGGCCGCTTGCAGAGGGCTACGAACCCCACCCTTCGAAACCGTCGTCGTCCAAGGCAGGTTGGCCGACCGGTGCGGCGGCCGCCGGAGTGCGCGCCTAGGGGCGCCGGTGTCGGGACGGGAAAGGGAGGGGCGGAGGGATTGGGGGCGGAGGGCGGGGGGCGGGGGCGGAGGACGGGGGCGGCGGGATGCGAACGAACGGACGAGGGAGGTGGGATGCGATGCGGGATGAATGCGGTGCGGGATCAGGTGCGGGGTAGATATTTTTTAATGGGACCCACCACATCTAACCCCAATTAGCATTTCTTGACCATGGATCTAGACTCTACTCGCTTTCAAGTGTGTCGTGTTTGTGAGATACGCTACTACTGCTGTACCTGTGGTGCTGTGGACCTTGATGTTTAAATAGGTGGCCGGTTGAGGAGTAGGTATGAGTTATCACACGGAGAGGCAGGGACAGATGGAGGAAATTAAATGGACGAGTAGATTTCGTAGGAGTAAAGGTAGACGTAAGTTCTTCAAAAAGAAAATTCTGTTTTCTATGTTCTTCAAAATTTCAATTGTTTATTTCTCTATTATACTAAAATTCCCCTAAAAATAAACATTAAAAATATATTAATTCTTTCCCAATAAACAAAGTTTTGTTCCTCTAAATACTACATATTAGATTCCATCCATAAATCCAGCCGCAAAAAAAAAAGATTCCATCCATAAATCGACTTTCCCTCCTATGCTTGTTGGTTCGACCAAAGTCCAGTATAGGACATGACTGACGGTCTAGCGTGTTCCTTCTTTTTCATTGTACATATTGGGCCTATATTCGGCTAGTAAGGAGGTAACATTCTTTTTTTAAGAAAACCTTCGATCTATCGGCATTACAAAGAACATAGAAATAACAAAAAATGCATCCATATCCGTAAACTACTTAGCAACGACAATAATCACTAGTGTGTCTCATCTCAAAGTTGGCAATTTGGTGTTTCTTGTTCTGATATCTCACAATGTATCTATCATTGTATTTCTGAGATTGTGATGCCTCACAATTCCTTTTAAGCATTATGGTTGAGTACATGCTCTGCTCCAAGGTTGTAATCAGTAAAAAAACTTAGTGGCTATGTTGGCCATGATTTTAGAAAACCCAAATATCTGAGATTTTCAGTTCCTACCATTGAAGCTTGCTATTGGGGTATTTCTTTTGTCATACCCTTTGAGCTTCTTGGTTTTCATTTCTTCTAACCTACATGATATATGGTGGTATTCTAAACATATCTCGAGGCATCAATTCTGAATATTCCATAGTACAACAGACGCAATACCCCAAACATACTTTTTCCTAACGGCCTAATCCCGCAAGGAATGAGGTAAAAATTGTCAGGAATGTGGGCACGCCGTCAGGAATCTCCCGTCAGCAACAGCTTGTCAGGAATAAGACACGTTCCTGACGGTAACCGTCGCGGATGTTATTCCTGATGGGCACGACGAAATCGACCAACCAAGATGCTTGACGGGCACAACGAATTCGACCAACCAAGCTGCCTGACGGATGCACCGTCAGGAAAAGCCTTCAGGAATCTGGCCGTCACGAATGTACTTAATTCCTGAGAGTTAGGACCAGGCCTTTAGGAATCTTACTACGTCACGAAATACCAATCTGGCCTTCAGGAATGAACAAGCAGAGTGGCCCCTTCAAGCCGTAGCAACGTCAGGATAATACAACCCACATCAGGAATGATTATTCAATCCAAAGAAATCAAAATACTATTCAATTGCACAAATTCACTGCCAATAATGGTATATTTATTTATATTCATGCACAAACAAAGGTCACATGGCCAAGTTTAAGATGGCATCCCATTCATGCACAATATATATCCATTACATCGAAGCCTCCATGTTCACCAGATTCACATAATCACCAAAATCTCAACTTAACACTAGTTATTATCAAGACCAAAAGACATATACTAGAGTCCCAAATTTCCATCAGTAGTATCGATTCACAAATAAAAGGCTAAGCGCACCGTCGTTCCCAATACAAGAACTAATCATAGCAGTGGCATTCCTAAATGATTGTCATGTGTTGGAGTAGAACCATGATCATCCATTTGATTACCAGCATCAGCATGGTTTTCAGCATGTGAAGGATCTGTCAAGGGAGTACCATCATCCTCTTGGGCTTGGGGTGTTTCACTCATCTGCGAGGGGAAAATGTACAATAGATTTCAGCAAAGTGAAAAGTAAAACGGCAATCACACACTGAAATAGAACTTGCACATTTCAGGTGGATAGACATAGGGTTGGTTGTGTGTGTACTCAAAATATGCCATCACAAATTCCTATCCATTTGAGCATTTTGATAAATTTTGGACAAAAAAAATTATGCATAGACAAATGACAGCCACTTCACACAAGCATTGTTCATGGTAGCATGTTTATGTAGAGCTATATATAGTAGATAAACATTTGTTCTTGAAAAGAGGGGTTGAGTGTCATAACATACATGCCAGGTCACTGTCATCCATCAGCTCATCTTGATAGGCAAGAAGATCTTCAGGTACTTCCCATCCTAGCTTGCCATAAAACCCCTAAAGTGCAATAAATGGTTAAGTTGATGTGCGAAACATTAACAAGATCTATAATGCAATCAAAGCAAATCTGTAAAAGATGTGCAATACCTGTACATGTTTGCTCAGAATAAAGTTATTCTTGCAGCGCCTTTTCAATTGAGCATTTTCCTTCAATAAACAGTGGTACGACATGACCTTCACCATGTGCAGTCCAAACTGTATAATTTCGTTTGAAACCAAAATGACATAGATCTAACTCTACATCATCCCCGTTCTTGCTCTCATAGTTTCGACATTTAGCACACAGACACTTAATCTTTCCTTTCTGGACTACACTTGCCATAGAGAAGGAAAAATCTATGAATTATTTTGTCTTATTATAACACTCATCAGTTGATTTACTGTGAGTCCAACCACTATACATCCACCCATGCTCCGACATTCAATAATGCTGTTTTGCGCGATTTGGAATATATAACAGTTAATGATGTAATATGGAAATGAAGCAATTGCATAAAAAAACTAAGACACGAGGAAGAGTGGACATTGTACCTGCCAATGAAGAGGATTATATTGCTCTGCGACACCACCACTTCTCAAACTTGGCCTTCACAACACACTACATAGACATATGTCAACTAAAATATGAATTCCATTGCACTGGGATCATAAAACAAAATATCTACAACTGAATCATATAGTAATCACAATCTCTAGGGCTCCTGCACTCCAATCTTTGCATAAGAATAGAAAATAACATTCTTTTAACCTAAAGAGAAATGCCAAATACTAAACAATGACAATTGTTGTAAAACTAGTGAACTATCTGCTAGAGATTCTACATTAATACTGAAAGCAATGTACCAACTGCTACCTTTTTTGGTGGTTTTGAGGCGCTGGACTGGAGGGAGGTAGGAGGACGAGGCAGGGAGGTGGATCTGTAAGACGAGTGCGCGTCGGTCGATGGGGAGGCACTGGAGTGGCTGAACGTTCAGGTGGGCTGTTGGACGTCAACGGGGTGGCGCTCCGATGCTAGATGGCGATGGAGTCGGCTCTGGACAACAAGGGGGGCGCCGGACGATGGGGATGAGATGGCGCCGGACTGACTGGACGGCTACGAGTGGCTGGACATCCACGATGCAGATCTGGCCGGTAAGGGAGGCGCCGGTCGATTTGTGGATGTGGGTGGCACTCTGGAGTGGATGTACAACGACGAGGATGGAGACGGCGCTAGAGGAGTGGGAGAGGCAGCGTGTGCGAGGTCAAGTGTCGGGTGCGGGGTGCGGCGGCGGCGGCGCCGGACAGGAGGTGGCATCCATGGCGGGATTGGGAGGAGTGGCAGCGAGATGCAAGTCAGATGAGACGGGGACCATGGAGAAGACTAGTATTTAGGGGTTTTGACCAGCTCGTTCGTGACATTGGGCCCATCCACGTCAGGAACGACCCACAATCCGCGCAAAACTTCTTCTGTAGACTTTTTTTAGTCACATGACTAATGAAAAAAGACCCTCCAATAGTCTTTTTTAGTCCCTAAAGAAAAAGTCCCTCCTTTTTGGTTACATAGGGACTAAACGAGACTTTTTTCTAGTCTCTGGGACTAAAAGTCACTGTAACCAAACACCCCCTTAGTCTTTCGTAGGCGAAAAGTTGCGCTGATATTTTTGCGTACATATCCTGAAGGCTGGTGCACCGTCACGTACGCGCGCAGCGAGGCATTCGTGACATGGATTTGCACCCTTCACGAGTGTGGCACTGCCTTCCTGACGGTTACGTCAATTCCTGAAGGTGATTATCAGGCCCTTTAGGATTGGGCTTGTCTTTTCACGTCAGTGCCTCGTCCACGCCGGTACCCACTTCATTCCTGAAGGAGGCCTTGGGCCCTTCACAGATGTAGTGGGCCGTCATGAAAAAGTTAGATTCTGGTAGTGACGGGCGCAGCAACGCGGGCCATCGATGACCTAGTTAATATTATTAGATGCATCATGAAATTAATTTTAATATCATATAGCTTTAGTATTGTAGATGTTGATATTTTTTTCCTAGAAAGTTTGACTTAGACTAAATTTTATATGCCGGACTAAAAAGAAACGGACAAAGTACGTGAGATCCTCGGTCCAAATCTTTAATGTGTCCCTTTTCCTTTCTACTTCTCCACCCCACATGTTGACAATCTGGACCCAGGCATAGCAGTGATACAAGAGAGAATTATTTATATAGTATACATTGAGAGGTGGGACCCACACACCGCCACAGGGACGAAGCTAGGAAAAAAATTGATGGGGTCATGTACATGGCACTGGGTTCATCCTTCAATAAATGTTAGTGATTAGTACTAAATTAGTGAAGGGTTTTCAAATTTTATTGGGGTCAATTGACCCCAATGCCTATGAGGCAGCTCCGTCCGTGCCGCCACGTCAGCGGGTTTGACAGCTACGGAAGAAATGAGACTGTATTGGCATGATCACTCATTGTATATTTCAACTTCACAAACCATAGTGGTCATGAGGCGCAAGCATTGTGTACTACTTGTGCATTTAATCCTAGTTGTCTATGAATAACAATGACAACCAACCACGCATCAAATGCGTTGGAACTACATAAAAGAAGGAGATTGACCAGTCATGTGTGTGTGTCCATAATGATAACCGTATGCCGTAAATATATACTAGGTCGGTCACAAATATACCTTCGAGCTCTCGGGCTTGTCAACCACAGTTATTTCGACGAGGATCGATAAACGGACAATATTAGATCACAACAATTGGTCAATGAGCTGTACGGGATTAGAAGGTATCGGAATTAGAATCGACGGTGTAGCTCCAACCAAGGAGGTCATTGATTGATCTGGCCGTGTGGCGGTGTGGTATACCTTTGCTGAATGGTGCTCCAGGTGTAGCAGCTCGCTCCCTGTATTTGCTGGTGATGAAAGTCTTGTTGATGGTGCTGATGTTCCCAAGGATGGAACGCCCCCGGGCAAACCAACTGGGAGGGAATAGGCAGGGACGGAGCCAGGAATTTTGTATTGGGGGGGGGGGGGGGGG
>LR738713.1:776756990-776770472 GCA_902687465.1 Secale cereale
GGCGAGTTGCAGAATTGAGTTCTTATACGCAGTTGGGCATCTGTTAACCATAAAAAATATTTGTGCTTGCAAAAACCTAAGCCTGTGCTAGTGTTTTCATTAGTGTGAACACTACAAAAAACTATTAAAGTGTGCATATTTGGCAAGACAAATTTAGTTTCCAAATTGATCGCATTACGAATTTGGGTAGACAATACAATATCTACCTATTGATTCCAAATTCAGTTTTCATGTCGATCAATTAACAATCATTCATTTTAACCCACAAAAATCAGACATTTGAAGCCGATGTTAATTATGAGAGTGGATGTACCATATACGCAAAGAGGATGTCAGATTCCGTGCATCATCTCCTCCGTGGTCGCTCATGGTTGTGGTGTTTCTCCTAATCTCTTTTATGGTGGCTGAGAAAATTATCAATTGGGATTTCTAGGCTTGAACGGTTGGAAGCAAGTGCCCTAGGAAACGTTTTCCATTCTTCTCTTCCTCTTCGTATCTACATACAACAGCCAATATTTTCTACTGTAATTAACTTCTCATGTTCGTATTTTTTTATGGAACAACCACACAAATTAGAGCAGATTAAAGATCAGGAGATGAAGTAAGGGACTAACCGTGCAGGTAATCAGCCGTGGCAGATCTCGATCAACCCCCCTATGATCTTCGCTTGGAGACTGAAGCTAATCTTGTGGGTAGGCGGATGGGAAGATCGCACGAGCCGCAATCTGCGTGCGTTCAGTTGCAGCGATATAAAATCGTGTCAACCGCAAGCTCTTGACCGGTGGACTCTGTTCTCTTTGTCCTCGATGGTGGGCCTTTTCTTTTGCTGGGTTGTGATATGTTGTTTGTTGTACATGGGCTGCCCGAGGGGTTTCACGGTGTTACACGAGACAAGTGAACAGGGGGGGGGGCGAACCAAGTCAAAAGGCCGGCTAATAAACGCATCTAACTAATCGCTATTGAGGAAGACAACTTCGTTGGGGGGGGGGGTCTAGCCCCCCCTAATTACTGAATTGTCACAGTGGAATGGTCGGTGGGATGGATTTTTGTTTGTTCTGTCGCAGTGAGTTGATGTGATTGAGGGCTAATAAAATGTGTTATTGGTGAGGTGCCTCTGTGCTTGCTCCTCAATTGTGTTGTTGGTGACGGCTTGTACATCACTGAGCTTATATTCAGGATTGCTACTACATATGCAGTGTTTTTTCGGCCCACTATTGTCAAAAATAAGGTCATTGGTTTTCACGAGTGATTGAGTGTTGTGTGCATTACTCTTTTTTATCAGGCGGCGGCAAGGTTTGGTATCTTATTGACTTAGTGGTATAGCTTGTTGGTGCTGTAGTGAATATGGTGTCCAAGATTATGAGAACATTTTTTGAACAAGTGGAGTTGGAGAAGCGACTAAGTGAGGGGCTCACATGACAGTTAATCGTTGCCTTACCATTGCTTTACAAGAGTTGGCCCGTGAGAACGTAACTTGAGCGGCTCAAAGCCCAGGTTAAATGAACTAAAAAATGCTTGGGGACCTACCTTAATTTTTTTCTGCCAGCTTCTATAATTTGGCCCAAGACCAAGCCGCTCCTTCTGTTCTTTGGGAATGAGAAACTTTTTTTCTAGCTACCCAACTACTCTCTCCGTTCGAAAAAGTTTGTCCCTCAAATGGATGCTTACCCGGGGCAATAGTTCATTTGGGACTAGTTTTTTCGGTTGGAGGGAGTATATCTGACTTCCTTTTAGTCCTTCCCTAAAAAAGGCTTCCTTTCACTACATTTACCAGGGCTGGTCACTCACGAACAGGTATGCACACAAGGGGAAAACAGGGAAAGTTGAGCACGTTTTTTTTTTGTTTGTTTCTTTTGCTCTGAACCTGTAGATTGCAATCTCTTCTTCACTGGTAGTACGGTCGCCAAATCTTCTTCTTTGGGCCAATCCATAGAGACTGTTGCTCCTGGTTTAGAGCAGAATCGCGATTTTGAATTGGATCGAAGCTTCCATGATAGTATCACTAATCTTTTTTAACGGAAACTGGAGGGTGGGAGCCCCCTACCTACTTTTTTTTTATAAAAAAACCATAAGAAAAATGCTTACCCGGGGCAATAGTTCATACAGATCAGGGTACAAAACAAGATAACAAAGAGAAGTAGTAGAGGAGAACAGGAAAAAGTAGATTAGGTAGACCAACCAGCAATCCATTCCCTGACAGCCATAAGTTCCTCTTTTTTTGCCCTGTTCACCAAGCTTGACCATTGTAGAACATTGTTTGGCAACCACGCCGGGAGGTATAGTTACTCCATCAAAGACCCTTCCGTTCCTACCAAACCAGACAGACCATACGACAACTATTGCAACCAGCTCGCAAGAAGCTTTTATTATGTGCCGGCTGATTCACATCACTAATACTCACTCAGCGAAGTCTCCAAATATTTTTCGTTCTGTTGCAATCCAAAGCCAGGTGAGACAAAGTTTCAGGGGCGCAACATCCGAAGGGTCATTTGCCGTTGTCGACGATTCCAACCTAACCTTTGCTCTGTGTTTCACCAGTAACCAGGCAAACATTTTGCTTTTTTTGGGCGCCGAGCAGTGCCAAATCTTACTGCAAGCTAACTGTTCAACACCTCCGAAATCTATGAGCTTGTAGTACCCGCCGATAGACAAGGGTACAATGTGTACGAAAGCCTCTTTTGTCTAGAGATCCCTTTTTTGGAGACCAACAGATTTGAGGAAGAGCGCAAGTGAAAGAGGTTCGTTGTCCGCCTGATCATATGTAATGTGTTTAGTGTGAATGATTCATTCCCTTCTTCGCCTACAGTCTGCAACTGAAATTTTAGTCCTGAGCGCATGGTTTTAAATAGCGTGCTATAGCTTCGCTATTGCATGCTATAGCGTTTAGAAGAGGTCCTGCGTAAGGATTTTGGTCCATGAACAAACATATTAAATAGTGTGCTATATCATCGCTATAGCATACTATTGCATTTAAAAGTGATCCGCCGCTAAGTAATTGGATATAGAAGGGACCGCTAGTAGTCCATTTATCCTTTTAGAAAGAGGTTGTCTCCCCATCTCTGATTTGTACACAAGTCATCTCTCTGTAACCTTTTAAATGAGTGTTGAGCTGAGACCAGGGCCTAGGCTCTTGTATTAAGAGGGAGGCGATCACCCAAGTCCCTGTTTTTGAAATGAATTGCCACGACCCATCTCGCCCTTGGAGTGTTTAGCCACGTAAGGAGTCTGTGAACAGATTTCATCAGAAGACAGTCATTCTGAGAATTTAAAATTCTTAATTGCAGATCGTAGAATCTTCACCATCAGGATCATAGAAACGTAGATTTTGGGAACTAAAATCGTAGCATCAGAGAGGTCGTAGAATCGTATAACAGAATCACTATTCTGGCAACCTTGTTTGGGCGAACCTTCATAGGCTATTGCCCCGGCTTTGTAGCAGGGTCCAGGGGGTCTCGGCTTGAAGCGTTTGCAAGGTCGTTAGTTGTTTGCGGATGTGCGCTTCTGGTTAAAGAATGTATAACTGTTTTTTCTTGTCACTTCTATAGTGGCATTGATATGCTTGTTGGAAATATGCCCTAGAGGCAATAATAAAAGTATTATTATTATATTTCCTTGTTCATGATAATCGTCTGTTATTCATCCTTGAATTGTATTGTACGGAAACAGTAATACATGTGTGAATACATAGACCACAATGAGTCCCTGGTAAGCCTCTAGTTACCAGCTCGTTGATCAACAGATGGTCACGGTTTCCTGACCATGGACATAGGATGTCAGTGATAACGGGATCACATCATTAGGAGAATGATGTGATGGACAAGACCCAATCCTGAGCATAGCACGAGATCGTATAGTTCGTAATGCATAAGCTTTTCGGTGTCAAGTATTTATTCCTTAGACCATGAGGTTGTACAACTCCCGGATGCCGTAGGAATACTTTGGGTGTGCCAAACGTCACAACGTAACTGGGTGGCTATAAAGGTACGCATCGGGTATCACCGAAAGTGTCTGTTGGGTTGGTATGAACCGAGACTGGGATATTATCACTCCGTATGACGGAGAGGTACCTTTGGGCCCACTCGGTAAGACATCATCATAATGAGCTCAAAGTGACTAAGGAGTTAGTCACGGGATGATGGATTATGGAACGAGTAAAGAGACTTGCCATGACGAGATTGAACAAGGTATCGGGAATACCGACGATCGAATCTCGAGCAAGTTCCGTACCGATGGACAAAGGGAAGAACTACGGGATTGAGTGAATCCTTGACACAGTGGTTCATCCGATGAAGATCATCGAGGAACACGTGGGAACCAACATGGGTATCCAGATCCCGCTGTCGGTTATTGACCGGAGAGTGGTCTCGGTCATGTCTACGTGTCTCCCGAACCCGTAGGGTCTACACACTTAAGGTTCGGTAACGCTAGGGTCGTAGAGATACATGCACGTGGAAACCCGAAAGTTGTTCGGAGTCCCGGATGAGATCCCGGACGTCACGAGGAGTTCCGGAATGGTCCGGAGGTAAAGAATGATATATAGGAAGTCCAGTTTCGGCCATCGGGTGAACTCGGGGGCTCACCGGGAGTGTCCCGGGACCACTGGAGGGGTCCCGGGGGTCCACCGGGTGGGGCCACCGATCCCGGTGGGGCCCCTAGGACGCAAGGGGGAAGTGGCCAGCCCTGGTGGGCTGGCGCACCACATGGGCCCTCCTCCCCATGCGCCTAGGGTTGAAACCCTATTGGGGAGGGGGCGCCACCTTGCCTTCGGGGGCAAGAACCCCCCCGGCCGCCGCCCCACCCTGCAGATGGGATCTGCAGGGCCGGCGCACCCCCCTGGCCCCCTATATATATGTGGGGGGGGAAGAGGGCAGCCGCACCCTTGCCCCTGGCGCCTCTCCCCCTCCCGTCACACCTCCATCTCCTTACGCAGGGCGCCCGGCGAAGCCCTGCAGGATTCTCCACTACATCCACCACCACGCCGTCGTGTTGCTGGATCTCCGACGACCTCTCCTCCCCCCTTGCTGGATCAAGAAGGAGGTGACGTTGCTATACCGGACGTGTGTTGAATGCGGAGGTGCCGTCCGTTCGGCGCTAGATCATCGATGACGAAGAACGCGAAGAGTACGACTACTTCATCCACGCTTCTTCGAAAGCTTGCGCTCGTGATCTACATTACGGTATGTAGATACACTCTTATTTGCTCGTTGCTAGATGTCTCCTTAGTTGGATCTTGGTGAAAGCGTAGAATTTTTTTGAATTCTGCTACGTTCCCCAACAGTGGCATCTGAGCTAGGTATTATGCGTAGCATCTTGCACGAGTAGAACACAAAGCAGTTGTGGGCGTTTGAGTTTGTTCAACTTTCTTTCCGTTACTAGTCAATCTTGATTCGGCGGTATTATGGTATGAAGCGGCCCGGACCGACTTTACACGTACACTTACGTGAGACTGGTTCCACCGACAGACATGCACTAGATGCATAAGGTGGCTGGCGGGTGTATGTCTCTCCTACTTTAGTCGGATCGGATTCGATGAACATGGTCCTTATGAAGGGTAAATAGAAATTGACAAATCACGTTGTGGTTTTGGCGTAGGTAAGAAACGTTCTTGCTAGAAAACCTATAGAAGCCACGTAAAAACTTGCAACAACAATTAGAGGACGTCTAACTTGTTTTTGCAGCATGTGCTATGTGACGTTGTATGGCCAAAAGAAGATGTGATGAATGATATATGTGATGTATGAGATTGATCATGTTCTTGTAATGGGGAATCACGACTTGCATGTCGATGAACTTGACAACCGGCAGGAGCCATAGGAGTTGTCTTAATTATTGTATGACATGTGTGTCACTGAATAAACGCCATGTAATTACTTTACTTTATTGCTAAACGTTAGCCATAGTAGTATAAGTAATAGTTGGCATGACGACTTCTTCAAGACACGATGATGAAGATGATGGAGATCATGGTGTCGAGCCGGTGACAAGATGATCATGGTGCCCCGAAGATGGAGATCGAAGGAGCAAGATGATATTGGCCATATCATGTCACTTTAATTGATTGCATGTGATGTTTATCATGTTTATGCATCTTGTTTACTTAGATCGGCGGTAGTAAATAAGATGATCTCTCACTAAAATTTCAAGAATTGTGTTTCCCCTAACTGTGCATCGTTGCTAAGGATCGTTGTTCCGAAGCACCACGTGATGATCGGGTGTGATAGGTTCTAACGTTCGCATACAACGGGTGTAAGCCAGATTTACACAAGCAATACACTTAGGGTTTAATTGACGAGCCTAGCATGTACAGACATGGCCTCGGAACACGGAAGACCGAAAGGTCGAACACGAGTCGTATAGAAGATACGATCAACATGAAGATGTTCACCGTTGATGACTAGTCCGTCTCATGTGATGATCGGACACGGGCTAGTCGATTCAGATCGTGTATCACTTAGATGACTAGAGAGATGTCATTCTGAGTGGGAGCTCATTAAAATTTGATTAAGATGAACTTAATTATCATGAACTTAGTCTAAATTCTTTACAATATCTCTTGTAGATCAAATGGCCCACGCTCAAGTTTCCCTCAACTTCAACGCGTTCCTAGAGAAAACCAAGCTGAAAGACGATGGTAGCAACTATACGGATTGGGTCCGTAACCTGAGGATTATCCTCATAGCTGCCAAGAGATCATATGTCCTTGAAGCACCGCTAGGTGATGCTCCCGGTCTCCCGGCGACCCAAGACGTTATGAACGCCTCGCAGTCGCGTTGTGATGATTACTCCCTGGTTCAGTGCGGCATGCTGTACAGCTTAGAGTCGGGGCTCCAAAAGCGTTTTGAGCACCACGGAGCATATGAGATGTTCCAAGAGCTGAAAATGGGTTGCCAAGCTCATGCCCGAGTCGAGAGATATGACGTCTCCGACGCATTCTACAGTTGTTAGATGGAGGAGAATAGTTCTGTCAGCGAGCACATACTCAAGTTGTCTGGGTTGCACAACCGCTAGTCTCAGTTTGGAATGAATCTCCCAGACGAAGCGGTCGTTGACAGAATCCTTCAGTCGCTCCCACCTAGCTACAAGAGCTTCGTGTTAAATTTCAATATGCAGGGGATGGAGAGGTCCATTCCCGAGGTGTATTCAATGCTGAAATCAGCGGAGGTGGATATCAAGAAAGAACATCAAGTGTTGATGGTCAATAAAACCACTAAGTTCAAGAAAGGCAAGGGTAGGAAGAACTTCAAGAAGGACGGCAAAGGAATTGTCGCGCCCGGTAAGCCAGTTGCCGGGAAGAAGCCAAAGAATGGACCCAAGCCTGAAACTGAGTGTTTTCATTGCAAGGGAACGGGTCACTGGAAGCGAAACTGCCCCAAATAGTTAGCAGATAAGAAGGCCGGCAACGTCAAAGGTATATATGATATACATGTTATTGATGTGTACCTTACGAGCGCTCGTAGTAGCTCCTGGGTATTTGATACCGGTGCAGTTGCTCATATTTGTAACTGCGGAATAAGCGGAGACTGGAGAAGGACGAGGTGACGATGCGCGTCGGGAATGGTTCCAAGGTCGATGTGATCGCCGTCGGCATGCTGCCTCTACATCTACCCTCGGAATTAGTTTTAAACCTTAATAATTGTTATTTAGTACCAGCTTTGAGCATGAACATTGTATCTGGATCTCATTTGATACGAGATGGCTACTCATTTGAATCCGAGAATAATGGTTGTTCTATTTATATGAGAGATATGTTTTATGGTCATGCCCCGCTGGTCAATGGTTTATTTTTGATGAATCTCGAACGTGATGATACACATATTCATAGTGTGGATGCCAAAAGATGTAAAGTTGATAATGATAGTCCCACATACTTGTGGCATTGCCGCCTTGGTCATATTGGTGTCAAGCGTATGAAGAAGCTCCATGCAGATGAGCTTCTAGAGTCTCTTGATTATGAATCATTTGACACATGCGAACCATGTCTTTTGGGCAAGATGACCAAGACTCCGTTCTCCGGAACAATGGAGCGAGCAACCAACTTATGGAAATCATACATACCGATGGGTGCGGTCCAATGAGTGTTGAAGCTCGCGGAGGCTATCGTTATGTTCTCACCCTCACAGATGACTTGAGTAGATATGGGTATGTCTACTTGATGAAGTACAAGTCTGAGACCTTTGAAAAGTTCAAGGAATTTCAGAATGAGGTTGAGAATCAACGTGACAGAAAAATAAAGTTCTTACGATCAGATCGTGGGGGTGAATATTTGAGTCATGAATTTGGCACGCACCTAAGGAACTGTGGAATTGTTTCACAATTGACACCGCCTAGAACACCTCAGCGTAATGGTGTGTCCGAACGTCGAAATCGTACTCTGTTGGACATGGTGCGATCTATGATGTCTCTCCCCGACTTACCGCTATCTTTTTGGGGTTATGCTTTAGAGACTGTCGCATTCACTTTAAATAGGGCTCCGTCAAAATCCGTTGAGACGACACCGTATGAACTTTGGTTTGGCAAGAAACCTAAGCTGTCATTTCTGAAAGTTTGGGGTTGCGATGCTTATGTCAAGAAACTTCAACCTGAAAAGATCGAACCCAAATCGGAAAAATGCGTCTTCATAGGATACCCAAAGGAAACAATTGGGTACACCTTCTACCTCAGATCCGAAGGCAAGGTCTTTGTTGCCAAGAATGGATCCTTTCTGGAGAAAGAGTTTCTCTCGAAAGAAGTGAGTGGGAGGAAAGTAGAACTTGATGAGGTGACAGTCACCCCTCCCGAACCGGAAAGTAGCGCAGCGCAGGAAATTGTTCCTGAGGTGCCTGCACCGACAAGGGAGGAAGTTAATGGTGATGATCATGAAGATACAGCTCAAGTTACTACTGAACTTCAAAGGTCCACAAGGACACGTTCCGCACCAGAGTGGTACGGCAACCCTGTCATGGAAATCATGTTGTCAGACAACGGTGAACCTTCGAACTATGAAGAAGCGATGGCAGGCCCGGACTCCAATAAATGGCTTGAAGCCATGAAATCCGAGATAGGATCCATGTATGAAAACAAAATATGGACTTTGGTGGACTTGCCCGATGATCGGCACGCCATAGAAAATAAATGGATATTTAAGAAGAAGACAGACGCGGATGGTAATGTGACCATCTATAAGGCTCGGCTTGTCGCTAAGGGTTATCGACAAGTTCAAGGGATTGACTACGACAAGACATTCTCTCCCGTAGCGATGTTGAAGTCAGTCCGAATCATGTTAGCAATTGCCGCATTCTATGATTATGAGATATGGCAAATGGACGTCAAAACGCCATTCCTTAATGGCTTACTCAAGGAAGAGATGTATATGATGCAGCCGGAATGTTTTGTCGATCCAGAGAATGCTAACAAGGTATGCAAGCTCCAGCGCTCGATCTACGGGCTGGTGCAAGCATCTCAGAGTTGGAATATTCGCTTTAATGATGTGATCAAAGCGTTTGGCTTTATACAGACTTGGGGAGAAGTCTGTATTTACAAGAAAGTGAGTGGGAGCTCTGTAGCATTTCTCATATTATATGTGGATGATATACTGCTGATGGGAAATGATATAGAATTCTTGGAAAGCATAAAGACCTACTTGAATAAGAGTTTTTCAATGAAGGACCTTGGAGAAGCTGCTTATATATTAGGCATCAAGATCTATAGAGATAGATCGAGACGCCTCATTGGTCTTTCACAAAGCACATACCTTGACAAGATATCGAAGAAGTTCAATATGGATCAGTCCAAGAAGGGGTTCTTGCCTGTTTTACAAGGTATGAGATTGAGCATGGCTCAGTCCCCGACCACGACAGAAGATAGAGAACAGATGAGTGTCATCCCCTATGCCTCAGCCATAGGTTCTATTATGTATGCCATGCTGTGTACCAGACCTGATGTGAACCTTGCCATAAGTTTGGTAGGGAGGTACCAAAGTGATCCCGATATGGAACACTGGACAGCGGTCAAGAACATCCTGAAGTACCTGAAAAGGACTAATAAGGATATGTTTCTCGTTTATGGAGGTGACGAAGAGCTCGTCGTAAAGGGTTACGTCGATTCTAGCTTCGACATAGATCTGGATGACTCCAAGCAACAAACCGGATACGTGTATATTTTGAATGGAGGAGCAGTCAGCTGGTGCAGTTGCAAGCAGAGCGTCGTGGCGCATTCTACATGTGAAGCAGAGTACATAGCTGCTTGCGAAGCAGCGCAAGAAGGAGTCTGGATGAAGGAGTTCATCACCGACCTAGGAGTCATTCCTAGCGCGTCAAGCCCGATGACTCTCTTCTGTGACAACACTGGAGCTATTGTCATTGCCAAGGAGCCCAGGTTTCACAAGAAGACCAAGCACATCAAGCGCCGTTTCAACTCCATCAGGAATTATGTTCAAGATGGAGACATACATATTTGTAAAGTGCATACAGATCTGAATGTCGCAGATCCGTTGACTAAACCTCTTCCACGGGCAAAACATGATCAACACCAGAACTCTATGGGTGTTCGATTCATCACAATGTAACTAGATTATTGACTCTAGTGCAAGTGGGAGACTGTTGGAAATATGCCCTAGAGGCAATTATATTTCCTTGTTCATGATAATTGTCTGTTATTCATGCTTGAATTGTATTGTACGGAAACAGCAATACATGTGTGAATACATAGACCACAACATGTCCCTGGTAAGCCTCTAGTTACTAGCTCGTTGATCAACAGATGGTCACGGTTTCCTAACCATGGACATTGGATGTCATTGATAACGGGATCACATTATTAGGAGAATGATGTGATGGACAAGACCCAATCCTAAGGCTGGCATAAGATCGTGTAGTTCGTAATGCTTAAGCTTTTCCAGTGTCAAGTATCTGTTCCTAAGACCATGAGGTTGTGCAACTCCCGGACACCGTAGGAATACTTTGGGTGTGCCAAACGTCACAACGTAACTGGGTGGCTATAAAGGTATGCAACGGGTATCTCCGAAAGTGTCTGTTGGGTTGGCACGAACCGAGACTGGGATTTGTCACACCGTATGACGGAGAGGTATCTCTGGGCCCACTCGGTAAGACATCATCATCATGAGCTCAAAGTGACTAAGGAGTTAGTCACGGGATGATGGATTACTGAACAAGTAAAGAGACTTGCCATGACGAGATTGAACAAGGTATCGGGCATACCGACGATCGAATCTCGGGCAAGTACCGTACCGATAGACAAAGGGAATTACATACGGGATTAAGTGAATCCTTGACACAGTGGTTCATCCGATGAGATCATCGAGGAACACATGGGAACCAACATGGGTATCTAGATCCCGCTGTTGGTTATTGACCGGAGAGTCGTCTCGGTCATGTCTGCGTGTCTTCCGAACCCGTAGGGTCTACACACTTAAGGTTCGGTGACGCTAGGGTTGTAGAGATATATGCACACGGAAACCCGAATGTTGTTCGGAGTCCCGGATGAGATCCCGGACGTCACGAGGAGTTCCAGAATGGTCCGGAGGTAAAGAATTGGATATAGGAAGTCCAGTTTCGGCCACCGGGAGAGTTCCGGGGGTCACCGGTAGTGTACCGGGACCACCGGAAGGGTCCCGGGGGTCCACTGGGTGGGGCCACCCATCCCGGAGGGCCCCGTGGGCCGTAGGGGGAGGGGGACCAGCCCCTAGTGGGCTGGTGCACCCCCCATGGGCCTGCCCCCATGCGCCTAGGGTTGAAACCCTAGGGATGGGGGCGCCTCCTTTGGCTTCGGGGGCAAGATACCCCCCCTTGACCGCCGCCCCCCTAGGAGATTGGATCTCCTAGGGCCGGTGCCCCCCTGGCCCCCTATATATAGTGGGGGAGAGAGGGCAGCCGCACCTCAGCCCCTGGCGCCTCTCCCCCTCGTTACACCTCCTACTCCTCCCGCAGGGTCTCGGCGAAGCCCTGCAGTTTTTCCCGTTGCATCCACCATCACGCCGTCGTGCTGCTGGATCTCCGTCAACCTCTCCTCCCCCCTTGCTGGATCAAGAAGGACGAGACGTCGCTGTACCGTACGTGTGTTGAATGCGGAGGTGCCGTCCGTTCGGCGCTGGGATCATCGGTGACGAGGATCACGACGAGTACGACTCCATCATCCACGTTCCTTCGAACGCTTCCGCACATGATCTACAAAGGGTATGTAGATGCACTCCTTTATGCTCGTTGCTAGAAGACTCCTTAGATTGATCTTGGTGAAAGCGTAGGAATTTTTTGAATTCTGCTACGTTCCCCAACATCGAGCTGCTCGGCGTGACGGCGGCGGAAGTAGGGCTCCCAGATCGGGTTGTCGGGGACGTACCGGGGCCCCTCCCTCGCCGCACACGGCAGGGACGCGCGGATATGTGCGATCTCCGCACGCCGCGCCGCCCCGGTGTGTGGCAGTGGCACCGGCACGCCGCCGATGCTGATCCTCCAAGCCCCGGGCACCCGCATGTCCGGCGGGACCGGGTACTCGGCCTCGAAAAGGAGGCGAGCCTTGTCCTCGTGAAGATGGCGGCGCCCGAAGCCATTCGCCGCCGCGCTGTCGCCTGGGAAGCGCTCGGCCATTCTTCTCAACTGGAGACGGCGAGATGAGGAAGGGGGAAGAAATGGGCGCGTCGGCGGTGGAGTATCTGTGCGAGTCTCCGGCGCGCTGGCGGTCGGCTTATATCGGCGGAGGCGCCGCGTGGTAGGCTTGGCCGGCGCGTTACGCGTGGCGTGATGGAATGGCGGCCGAGGGGACGCGCGTCGCCGGGCCTTCACTGCGCCGCCCGTGAGGCATCAATGAAGGCTGACCGGCGCGGCAGCGCGCGCAGCTTTGGCATTGATTCGCCGTGGGAAACGAGACGATGAGGACGACGAAGCGGCGAGAAGAGAGTCGAGTCGCTGATGCGGCGGGCCCGCGGCTCTTCACGCCAAAAACGATTTGCCCGGCGCCCCCGAGCGACCCCCGCACGCCGGGTTCGGGTTGGGCCCGCCGTCGCCAGTTTCGACCCGAGCCGGCGAAAACTGGGCTCTTGGGGGCGCGACTAGGCCGATTTTTTGGCGCCGACGACCGAAAAATCGCCTGGGGGCCTTCTTAGGGGCGCGGGTGGAGATGCTCTTATGCCCGTCTAATGGGACATCGCAACTGGCATATACCCTCCCAATGGGTTTGAGATACCACGGGCTCTCTCACCGTCGCCGATCAGGCTGACGCTGCACACTATTGAGTATATTGATTAGATTGGATATATACGTTAGATTACTAATTATTCTGACTTGCCTTGTATTTTAAGTAGATCATATACTTCTATATATATGCCCATGAGGCTCAACCAATATAATGAACTATTCCATCAAACCTCTTTATCCCTTCTAATATGGTATCAGCCTAATCGATCCTAAACCCTAGCCCCCGCCGTCGCTTCCGCACCCGCGCACCGCCTCCGCGGCGGTGGGCCTCCATGACCGCCGGGGGGGGGGGGGG
>LR738713.1:776780591-776797246 GCA_902687465.1 Secale cereale
CAACGACATTGATGTGTACCTAAGGCCATTAGTTGAAGAACTTTTACAGCTGTGGAATGGAAACGGTGTACGTGCGTGGGATGAGCACAAACAGGAGGAATTTGACCTAAAGGCGTTGCTGTTCGTGACCATCAACGATTGGCCCGCTCTCAGTAACCTTTCAGGACAGACAAACAAAGGATACCACGCATGCACGCACTGTTTAGATGACACTGAAAGTATATACCTGGACAAGTGCAGGAAGAATGTGTACCTGGGCCATCGTCGATTTCTTCCGACCAACCATCAATGTCGAAAGAAAGGCAAGCATTTCAAAGGCGAGGCAGATCACCGGAATAAGCCCGCCATGCGTACCGGTGATCACGTACTTGCTATGGTCAATGATTTACACGTAATCTTCGGAAAGGGCCCCGGCGCACTAGCTGTTCCGAATGACGATGAGGGACACGCACCCATGTGGAAGAAGAAATCTATATTTTGGGACCTACCCTACTGGAAAGACCTAGAGGTCCGCTCTTCAATCGACGTGATGCACGTGACGAAGAACCTTTGCGTGAACCTGCTAGGCTTCTTGGGCGTGTATGGAAAGACAAAAGATACAGCTGAGGCACGGGAGGACCTGCAACGTTTGCACGAAAAAGACGGCATCCCTCCGAAGCAGTATGAAGGTCCTGCCAGCTATGCTCTTACGAAAGAAGAGAAAGAAATCTTCTTTGAATGCCTTCTCAGTATGAAGGTCCCGACTGGCTTCTCGTCGAATATAAAGGGAATAATAAATATGGCAGACAAAAAGTTCCAGAACCTAAAGTCTCATGACTGCCATGTGATTATGACGCAACTGCTTCCGGTTGCATTGAGGGGGCTTCTACCGGAAAACGTCCGATTAGCCATTGTGAAACTATGTGCATTCCTCAATGCAATCTCTCAGAAGGTGATCGATCCAGAAATCGTACCAAGGCTAAGGAGTGATGTGGCGCAATGTCTTGTCAGTTTCGAGCTTGTGTTCCCACCATCCTTCTTCAATATCATGACACACGTCCTAGTTCATCTAGTCGACGAGATTGTCATTCTGGGGCCCGTATTTCTACACAATATGTTCCCCTTTGAGAGGTTCATGGGAGCCCTAAAGAAATATGTCCGTAACCGCGCCAGACCAGAAGGAAGCATCTCCATGGGCCATCAAACAGAGGATGTCATCGGGTTTTGTGTTGACTTCATTCCTGGCCTTAATAAGATAGGTCTCCCTAAATCGCGGTACGAGGGCAGACTGACTGGAAAAGGCACGCTTGGAAGGGACTCAATAATATGCAGGGACGGTTATTCTTGGTCTCAAGCACACTACACAGTTCTACAGAACTCTACATTGGTAACCCCGTATGTCGATGAACACAAGAACAGTCTGCGCTCCAAACACCCGGAGCAGTGCGACGACTGGATTACACGTGAACACATCAGGACTTTCAGCAGTTGGTTGGAAACACGTCTCAGAGGTGACAACACTGTTTGTGATGAGTTGTACTTGTTGTCCAGGGGACCATCTTCGACTGTATTGATTTACAAAGGATACGAGATAAATGGAAATACATTTTACACGATTGTCCAAGATCAAAAGAGCACCAACCAAAACAGCGGTGTCCGCTTTGATGCAACAACCGATAGGGGAAAGGACACATATTATGGTTACATAGTGGACATATGGGAACTTGACTACGGACATGATTTTAAGGTCCCTTTGTTTAAGTGTAAATGGGTCAATCTGTCAGGAGGCGGGGTACAGGTAGACCCACAGTACGGAATGACAACAGTGGATCTGAAAAATCTTGGATACAATGACGAACCGTTCGTCCTAGCCAATGATGTGGCACAGGTTATCTATGTGAAGGACATGTCTACCATACCGAGAAAAAGAAAAGATAAGGAAGCGAATACATCATACGATGAGCCAAAGCGCCACATAGTTCTTTCAGGAAAAAGGGACATCCTGGGAGTGGAGGGCAAGACAGACATGTCTGAAGATTATGAAAAGTTTCATGAAATTCCTCCCTTCAAAGTCAAGGCTGACCCAAGCATCCTGATAAACGATGAAGATTATCCATGGTTACGGCGCAATAAGCAAATGACACAAGCGAAGAAAAAGTGAAGAGTTATTTCCGCAACTATTATGATGATACCATGCCAACTTTGTAACAAACGAGTATGATACCATTGTCCGTTTGTACTATTCAAATTTCAATACTACTTGCACTAACAAAACAAAACAAAACAAAACAAACTTGAAAAATAAATAGCAACAATAAGTATTTTGTTGTAAGTATAAACAAAATAAAATAAATAAAGCAACAAAGAAAATAAATAAAGAAAGTAAAATAAATAAAGCAACTATAAATACAGCAAAAAACAACTTAGAAATAAACAAAGAAAATAAAATAAATAAAGCAACTCTAAATACAGCAAAAAACAACTTAGAAATAAATAGCAACAATAAGTATTTTGTTGTAATTAAGTATAAACAAAATAAAATAAATAAAGCAACAAAGAAAATAAATAAAGGAAGTAAAATAAATAAAGCAACTCTAAATACAGCAAAAAACAACTTAGAAATAAACAAAGAAAATAAAATAAATAAAGCAACTCTAAATGCAGCAAAAAACAACTTAGAAATAAATAAAGCAAAAAAGGAAAAAAAAAAATTGGGCGCTGCCCAGTGAGCCTGCAAGGCCTATAGCAAAGGATCCACCTGTAATATAAGGCCCAGCAAGCTCACAGGGCAGCGCGCAGAGTTAGGCCCAGAAGCCTGCATTTGAGAGGAGCTCGAGAGGGTGGGAGCAGCAGCCCTTATAAACCACTCTCGAGCTCCCTCAGCTAGCGAGGTGGGACTAAACATCCCACCGCACCCGCGCCAGCTCAGGGCCTTTGGTCCCGGTTGCTGCCACCAACCGGGACTAATGCCCCCCTTTAGTCCCGGTTGCTGCCACCAACCGGGACTAAAGGCCCCTCCTTCCCGCCCTTTGGGCTGCTGAAAAGAAACAAAATAAAATAAATAAAGCAACAAAGAAAACAAATAATTTCAAATTTAAACTATTCAAATTTGAATACTACTTGCACTAACAGAAAGTTCGTAATTGGTTTTACAAAAGAAAATAAATAATGCAGAAAACAAAACAAAAAAACTTGAAAAAAATAGCAACAATAAATATTTTTTTGTAAGTAGAAACAAAATCAAATAAATAAAGAAACAAAGAAAACAAATAAATAAAAATAGCAACAGTAAGTATTTTGTTGAAAGTAGAAACAAAACTAAAAAATAAAGCAACAAAGAAAAAAAGAAAAAATATGCCACCTGCTGGGCCCAAACGGCCTGAATACGACTAGAAACCCAACCATGGGCCAGGATTCAGGCCCGTAGAAAGCCCAGCAAGTCCACAGGCAAAGCAGTGACAGTTTAGGCCCTTAGGCCTGCAGTTTAGAGGAGTTCGAGAGGAGAGAGGCAGCGGGGCTTATAAACTGGTGCTGCTCTACCTCAACTAGCGAGGTGGGACTAAACTTCCCACCGCACCGCGGCAAGGCCTTTAGTCCCGGTTGCTGCCACCAACCGGGACTAAAGGGTGGCATTAGTCCCGGTTGCTGCCACCAACCGGGACTAAAGGCGCCTCCTTCCCGCCCTTTGGGCTGCTGAAAAGGGACCTTTAGTCCCGGTTGGTGGCAGGAACCGGGACTAAAGGGGGCTATTAGTCCCGGTTTGTGCCAAGAACCGGCCTCCTATATAAGCTACACTTGCGAAAATTTCGTTCAGTTTCTCCTTCTTCCCAGCCCCGACGCCGCCCTCGATCTGCTCCGTCCCCGTCGCCGTCGCCGTCGCCCCCGTCGCCCCCGTCGCCCCGTCGCCGTCGCCCCCGACGCCGCCTCGTCGCTCCGCCCCGCGCCGTCGCCGCGCCCCGCGCCGTCGCCCCGCGCCGTCGCCCCGTGCCGCGCCGTCGCCGCGCCCCCCGGCCGGCCCGTCGCCCCGCGCCGCCGCGCGCCCCGCCCCGCCGCCGTCGCGCCGCCGCGCCCCGACGCCGCCTCGTCGCCGCCCCGCCCCGCCACCGTCGCGCCGCCCAGCCCTGCCGATGTGAGGGCCGGCTCCCTTTTTTTTATATGTTTAATATATATTGCTGTATATATATATATATAGTTGCTGTGTATATATATGTATATATGTGTATATTTTTTTCTTAGGAATTTTCTTAGGAAATTGCAGTATATATAGTTGCTGTATATAGTTGCTGTATTTATATGTATGTGTATATCTTTTTTTTTCTTAGGAATTTGCTAAATATATATGTTAAATATATATTTATGTGTATATAAATATATTTTTTCTTAGGAAGTTGCTGTATATATGTGATGTGTGTATATGTGATGTATATATATGTGTATGTGGCTATATAGTTTTTTGTTTATATATGCTAAATATATATAGAAAGTTTTATATATATATGCAAAAGTTACAAATTTAGAAAAAGAAGGATAGGAAAGAAGAAAATAAGAAAGAGGAAAGAAAGAAGAAGAGGAGAGGAAGAAGAGAAGAAATAAATAAGAAGAAGAAAAAAAAGAAAAAGAAGGATAGGAAAGAAGAAAATAAGAAAGAGGAAAGAAAGAAGAAGAAGGAGAGGAAGAAGAGGAGAAATAAATAAGAAGAAGAAAAAAAGAAAAAAAGAGGAGAAGAAGAAAGGAATAGAGGAGAAGAAGAGAAATTTTCTCTTCTTCTCCTCTATTCCTTTCTTCTTCTCCTTTTTTTTCTTTTTTTTCTTCGATCTTCTCCTCTAGCGGTTCCTTTTTTCTTCTTCTTCCTCTTTTTTTATCGGATATGTATACACCCTCTCCCCGATAACTTCGACATTAGGGGGGGCCGGGGTCGAGGGTCGTCGAGGGACCGAGGCCGAAGGTCGAGGGGTCGAGGGTCGTCGAGGGACCGATCGAGAGGCCGAAGGGCGAGGGGTCGAGAGGTTGCCTAGCAGTCGGGGGTCTAGGGTTGTGGATCGCCGAGCAGTCGGGGGTCAAAGTATTGAAGAATTCCATGACTTCATCATTAGCCAGAAGTAACCGGGGCATTTTGGTACAAAGTTATGCAAAGATATTTTGGAACGGAGTTCCTGATAGAATAATCCGTCTTTTGTTACGAATTATCCTATCGGGGACTCCGTTCCAAAATAACTTTGGAGAGCTTCGTACCATCATGCTACTGTTACTTTCGCCTAATGATGAAGTATTGGTTTTGTTGAATCCTTTGACACTAGCTAGACAAAATGTGACATGAGGGGGTCTAGGGTTTGTGGATCGCCGAGCAGTCGGGGGTCGAGGGGTCGAGAGAGGTTGCCTAGCTAGTGTCAAAGTATTGAAAAATTCCATGACTTCATCATTTGCCAGAAGTAACCGGGGCATTTTGGTACGAAGTTATGCAAAGATGTTCTGGAACGGAGTTCCTGATAGGATAATCCGTCTTTTGTTACGGATTATCTTATCTGGGACTTCGTTCCAAAACAACTTTGGAGAGCTTCGTACCATCATGCTACTGTTACTTTCGCCTAATGATGAAGTATTGGTTTTGTTGAATCCTTTGACACTATAGCTAGACAAAATGTGACATGAGGGGGTCTAGGGTTGTGGATCGCCGAGCAGTCGGGGGTCGAGGGGTCGAGGGGTCGAGGGGTCGCCAATTTTTCAATCAATTGGCCCTCGATAAAACAACGATCACCTGCTACTGTCTGTAAATAGTACTACTTCTGTCATTAAGTCTCTCTATATAGCTGATCTTCATTGCATGTATTTATAATTATCCTCACTATATTATGCAGATTGAAGATCGTCGAATTGAAGAAAAGACAAGTAGGTGATATTGGGTTTATTAACACATACCTCATAGATGCAACCGAGGTTAAATTGCGTCCCGGCGATACCGAGACCAACTTGCTACGATCGTTGGTGGTAAATGAAAACAAAGATATAATACTCTTTCCTTACAACTTCAAGTGAGTGTTAATGTCTTGTGCATATTTGGTTTCCCTTATATATATCAGTCAAGTTTATAGTGATGTAATGATCTCATGCATTCGTGCGCAGCTTCCACTATATTCTCTTAGAGATTAAGCTTGAGAAGGGAATAGTAACTGTCTTCGACTCTAAACGTAAAGATCCCGAGGAGTATGCGGACATGACTCAAATACTAGCCAGGTAAGTTAAATCGATCAATATTATTCACCATGCATATATATCAGCAACTTCATTTCTGATATCAACTAATTGTTTCCTTTGTCTGGCAGGGCTTGGAAAACATTCATCAAAAAAGCTCCGGGACTGCCGAAGAAGCTACAATTTAGATACCCGAAAGTAAGTACTATATAGTAGCATGTTCCGCGCGCGCATCTCCTATATCTTGATTCAAGCGCTAGCTAGTTTCATCAATACCAATTTGGCATTCTTGCTTATCAGTTTGATTGGGCTCTATTTCTTGTAAAGTGGTTGTGGCAGGAACCCGGGAATGATTATTGTGGATACTACATTTGCGAGTCCATCCGCCACACGACCTGTGAGCGGGGCTACACTGATGAACAATTTAAAGTGCGTAAGCAATCAATAATATTCACAAATTTATAGCATCATTTCATGTATTGACCCCCTACTTCAAATTAGATGTTTCGGATGCGGGATGAACTCCTAACACCAGATCGTCTGCGAGCAATTCAAGAGGAATTGGCGGCATTCTTCCTTGAACACGTGATCGCTGAAGACGGAGAATACTATGTGGACCCTGCATCCATGTGTTAGGAGATTATTTTTGTAAGAGATAATTATTGTATATATGTGCCCGGTAGTGTCGGATAGATATACGAGAACTTGTTGTTCGACCAATCTCTCGGAGAAGGAGAGGTGGTCGATATTATTACTTCTCTCTGTATGCATATATATATATGTTGATTATATATACGAGATCTTCTGTTCCTTCGTTTGCTTAGTAGCTAGCAGCTAGCTAGATAGCTAGCGTGACTCTAGTCCATATATATACGTATGTGTAGTATGTAGCGTCGACCAAAAGCACGGACATAAGAGAGAACACTTCTCTCTATTAATTAGCTAGCTAACACAATATATCAAACACCTAAATTAACCCCCAAAACCTAAAACCCCCCCTCCCCTTTCAAAAAAAAAAACAAAAACCACAGCTACAGAAATGCTGACACGTGGATGCCTTTTGGTCCCGGTTGGAACCACCAACCGGGACTAAAGCCCCTCCTGCCTGGACTCGGTGCACAGGCCACGTGGACACCCTTTTGCCCCGGTTCTGGATTGAACCGGGACTAAAGGGTCAGAGCATTAGTACCGACCCTGTTGCACCGGTTCCAGAACCGGGGCTAAAGGCCCAAATGAACCGGGTCTGATCCCCCTTTATCTACTAGTGGAAGAAGCTTCTCCTTCCATCCAGACTAGCATGTAGGGCTTGTTGGTGCAGAAATAGAGTCATGTAACATTGTTCTGCACGTCATTGTCGCAGTATCTGTCCGTGGGTGAGCTCACGGTAGGGTGGTAGACGCTAGAAGAGTGCACGCCAACCACTAAATCATCTGAAACTCAATTCTGCAAGCCGTTTTCGGCCTCCTAAATTATTCCGAAACAGACGAAGTTTGTGACAGAAGGATACGAATTTTCGCTGCGGTCGTTTTGGCAGGTCATGGAGCCCAAACGGAGTTCGTATGGCCAGGGTACGGTCGTTCTACGGATACACCTCAAATGGATTTCAGCAACGAGGGATATCGTGAATCCGGCTTCTAGGGTAACTTGCTCGCGCTCTCGAGCCATTTTGCGCCACTCGAAATGGCCTATTATTATTGAACAGTACGAATGTAATGTAGAAGAGCTGGTATGCACAGTTTTGTCCAAGAACAACACATGTGCATGGACAAAAATGTGGGTGGTAGCGGTATGGGTGATAAACCATGCAAAACGGCAAGTTTTTGGGTGTTCGGTGCACCGAAGAGGCTTCTCCTTCCATCCAGACTAGCTTGTAGGGCATGTTGGTGCAGAAATAGAGTCATGTAACATTGTTCTGCACGTCATTGTCGCAGTATCTGTCCGTGGGTGAGCTCACGGTAGGGTGGTAGACGCTAGAAGAGTGCACGCCAACCACTAAATCATCCGAAACTCAATTCTGCAAGCCGTTTTCGGCCTCGGAAATTATTCCGAAACAGACGAAGTTTGTGACAGAAGGATACGAATTTCCGCTGCGGTCGTTTTGGCAGGTCATGGAGCCCAAACGGAGTTCGTATGGCCAGGGTACGGTCGTTCTACGGATACACCTCAAATGGATTTCAGCAACGAGGGATATCGTGAATCCGGCTTCTAGGGTAACTTGCTCGTGCTCTCGAGCCATTTTGCGCCACTCGAAATGGCCTATTATTTTTGAACAGTACGAATGTAATGTAGAAGAGCTGGTATGCACAGTTTTGTCCAAGAACAACACATGTGCATGGACAAAAATGTGGGTGGTAGCGGTATGGGTGATAAAACATGCAAAACGGCAAGTTTTTGGGTGTTCGGTGCACCGAAGAGGCTTCTCCTTCCATCCAGACTAGCTTGTAGGGCTTGTTGGTGCAGAAATAGAGTCATGTAACATTGTTCTGCACGTCATTGTCGCAGTATCTGTCCGTGGGTGAGCTCACGGTAGGGTGGTAGACGCTAGAAGAGTGCACGCCAACCACTAAATCATCCGAAACTCAATTCTGCAAGCCGTTTTCGGCGTCAGAAATTATTCCGAAACAGACGAAGTGTGTGACAGAAGGATACGAATTTTCGCTGCGGTCGTTTTGGCAGGTCATGGAGCCCAAACGGAGTTCGTATGGCCAGGGTACGGTCGTTCTACGGATACACCTCAAATGGATTTCAGCAACGAGGGATATCGTGAATCCGGCTTCCAGGGTAACTTGCTCGCGCCCACGAGCCATTTTGCGCCACTCGAAATGGCCTATTATTTTCGAACAGTACGAATATAATGTAGAAGAGCTGGTATGCAAAGTTTTGTCCCAGAACAACACATGTGCATGGACAAAAATGTGGGTGGTAGCGGTATGGGTGATAAACCATGCAAAACGGCAAGTTTTTGGGTGTTCGGTGCACCGAAGAGGCTTCTCCTTCCATCCAGACTAGCATGTAGGGCTTGCTGGTGCAGAAATAGAGTCATGTAACATTTTTCTGCACGTCATTGTCGCAGTATCTGTCCGTGGGTGAGCTCACGGTAGGGTGGTAGACGCTAGAAGAGTGCACGCCAACCACTAAATCATCCGAAACTCAATTCTGCAAGCCGTTTTCGGCCTCCGAAATTATTCCGAAACAGACGAAGTTTGTGACAGAAGGATACGAATTTTCGCTGCGGTCGTTTTGGCAGGTCATGGAGCCCAAACGGAGTTCGTATGGCCAGGGTACGGTCGTTCTACGGATACACCTCAAATGGATTTCAGCAACGAGGGATATCGTGAATCCGGCTTCCAGGGTAACTTGCTCGCGCCCACGAGCCATTTTGCGCCACTCGAAATGGCCTATTATTTTCGAACAGTATGAATGTAATGTAGAAGAGCTGGTATGCACAGTTTTGTCCAAGAACAACACATGTGCATGGACAAAAATGTGGGTGGTAGCGGTATGGGTGATAAACCATGCAAAACGGCAAGTTTTTGGGTGTTCGGTGCACCGAAGAGGCTTCTCCTTCCATCCAGACTAGCATGTAGGGCTTGCTGGTGCAGAAATAGAGTCATGTAACATTGTTCTGCACGTCATTGTCGCAGTATCTGTCCGTGGGTGAGCTCACAGTAGGGTGGTAGACGCTAGAAGAGTGCACGCCAACCACTAAATCATCCGAAACTCAATTCCGCAAGCCGTTTTCGGCCTCCGAAATTATTCCGAAACAGACGAACACTTGTAGAAAACAGGGCATTGGTCCAGCCCATTAGCCCCGGTTCAATCTAGAACCGGGACCAATGGGGGTACTGGACCCGGTTCGTTAGCCCAGGGGGCCGGCCGGGCCACGTGGGCCATTGGTCCCGGTTCGTCTGGACCTATTGGTCCCGGTTGGAGCTAAAAACCGGGACCAATGGCTCTTGCTCCTGGCCCACCACTATTAGTCCCGGTTTGTTTTATGAACCGGGACCAAAGGCTCCCCTTTAGCCCCGGTTTGTAGCACCAACCGGGACCAGTGAGTTGCCTATATAAACCCCCTCACTCAAGAGCAGAGCTCACTGCTTTGTTTTTTTTCTGGCCGAGGGGGACAGGGGTTAGTGGTGCTCTAGCTCACGTCCTATGCACACAACATGTTCGGTGGAATGCCCGAGCCACACTAGTTAAGCTTTTCTCCTCTCGAAGCTCTATTTTCTCCGAGATTTGTCTAGGTTTAGCGGTCCGTCACGTCTCGTCCCCGTCTTCGCCGCCGTCGATCGCCCCCGCCGATCTCGTCACCGGCACCACCGTGGTGAGCCTCTTGTTATGTCCATGCTTTTCTTACTTTTATTATTGCTTTAGATAGATATTTGTCTAATTTTCTTACGTTTATTATTGCTTGTTATTATATAGTGCGATGGTTTTGATATCCGCCCACGTGGGCCCTCGTCCGGTCTACGATTCGGATGTGGTATATTATCTTTAATTTATAACTATTTGTTTTAGTGCTTATGATAGTTATGCCGACCAACCTGACATGCATAGATGTTTTATTATGTCTAGGAGGTAGTTGAACTGGAAATTCCAACCGACCCTCTTGTGGAGAGGTTAAATTTAGTTGAAGAGGAAAACATTTCGTTAAAGAAAAAATTGGAAAAAATGGAGGAGGAGAAGATGGAATTGGAGTTGCATGTTGCGGAAGTTATCGATGATCACAAGATCAAGATGGAACCTATTGTCGAGAGGTTAAATTTAGTTGAAGAAGAAAAAACTGTTTAGATGACACTGAAAGTATATACCTGGACAAGTGCAGGAAGAATGTGTACCTGGGCCATCGTCGATTTCTTCCGACCAACCATCAATGTCGAAAGAAAGGCAAGCATTTCAAAGGCGAGGCAGATCACCGGAAGAAGCCCGCCATGCGTACCGGTGATCACGTACTTGCTATGGTCAATGATTTACACGTAATCTTCGGAAAGGGCCCCGGCGCACTAGCTGTTCCGAATGACGATGAGGGACACGCACCCATGTGGAAGAAGAAATCTATATTTTGGGACCTACCCTACTGGAAAGACCTAGAGGTCCGCTCTTCAATCGACGTGATGCACGTGACGAAGAACCTTTGCGTGAACCTGCTAGGCTTCTTGGGCGTGTATGGAAAGACAAAAGATACAGCTGAGGCACGGGAGGACCTGCAACGTTTGCACGAAAAAGACGGCATCCCTCCGAAGCAGTATGAAGGTCCTGCCAGCTATGCTCTTACGAAAGAAGAGAAAGAAATCTTCTTTGAATGCCTTCTCAGTATGAAGGTCCCGACTGGCTTCTCGTCGAATATAAAGGGAATAATAAATATGGCAGACAAAAAGTTCCAGAACCTAAAGTCTCATGACTGCCATGTGATTATGACGCAACTGCTTCCGGTTGCATTGAGGGGGCTTCTACCGGAAAACGTCCGATTAGCCATTGTGAAACTATGTGCATTCCTCAATGCAATCTCTCAGAAGGTGATCGATCCAGAAATCGTACCAAGGCTAAGGAGTGATGTGGCGCAATGTCTTGTCAGTTTCGAGCTTGTGTTCCCACCATCCTTCTTCAATATCATGACACACGTCCTAGTTCATCTAGTCGACGAGATTGTCATTCTGGGGCCCGTATTTCTACACAATATGTTCCCCTTTGAGAGGTTCATGGGAGCCCTAAAGAAATATGTCCGTAACCGCGCCAGACCAGAAGGAAGCATCTCCATGGGCCATCAAACAGAGGATGTCATCGGGTTTTGTGTTGACTTCATTCCTGGCCTTAATAAGATAGGTCTCCCTAAATCGCGGTACGAGGGCAGACTGACTGGAAAAGGCACGCTTGGAAGGGACTCAATAATATGCAGGGACGGTTATTCTTGGTCTCAAGCACACTACACAGTTCTACAGAACTCTACATTGGTAACCCCGTATGTCGATGAACACAAGAACAGTCTGCGCTCCAAACACCCGGAGCAGTGCGACGACTGGATTACACGTGAACACATCAGGACTTTCAGCAGTTGGTTGGAAACACGTCTCAGAGGTGACAACACTGTTTGTGATGAGTTGTACTTGTTGTCCAGGGGACCATCTTCGACTGTATTGATTTACAAAGGATACGAGATAAATGGAAATACATTTTACACGATTGTCCAAGATCAAAAGAGCACCAACCAAAACAGCGGTGTCCGCTTTGATGCAACAACCGATAGGGGAAAGGACACATATTATGGTTACATAGTGGACATATGGGAACTTGACTACGGACATGATTTTAAGGTCCCTTTGTTTAAGTGTAAATGGGTCAATCTGTCAGGAGGCGGGGTACAGGTAGACCCACAGTACGGAATGACAACAGTGGATCTGAAAAATCTTGGATACAATGACGAACCGTTCGTCCTAGCCAATGATGTGGCACAGGTTATCTATGTGAAGGACATGTCTACCAGACCGAGAAAAAGAAAATATAAGGAAGCGAATACATCATACGATGAGCCAAAGCGCCACATAGTTCTTTCAGGAAAAAGGGACATCCTGGGAGTGGAGGGCAAGACAGACATGTCTGAAGATTATGAAAAGTTTCATGAAATCCCTCCCTTCAAAGTCAAGGCTGACCCAAGCATCCTGATAAACGATGAAGATTATCCATGGTTACGGCGCAATAAGCAAATGACACAAGCGAAGAAAAAGTAAAGAGTTATTTCCGCAACTATTATGATGATACCATGCCAACTTTGTAACAAACGAGTATGATACCATTGTCCGTTTGTACTATTCAAATTTCAATACTACTTGCACTAACAAAACAAAACAAAACAAAACAAACTTGAAAAATAAATAGCAACAATAAGTATTTTGTTGTAAGTATAAACAAAATAAAATAAATAAAGCAACAAAGAAAATAAATAAAGAAAGTAAAATAAATAAAGCAACTCTAAATACAGCAAAAAACAACTTAGAAATAAACAAAGAAAATAAAATAAATAAAGCAACTCTAAATACAGCAAAAAACAACTTAGAAATAAATAGCAACAATAAGTATTTTGTTGTAATTAAGTATAAACAAAATAAAATAAATAAAGCAACAAAGAAAATAAATAAAGGAAGTAAAATAAATAAAGCAACTCTAAATACAGCAAAAAATGTTTGTGGATCGCCGAGCAGTCGGGGGTCGAGGGGTCGAGAGAGGTTGCCTAGCTAGTGTCAAAGTATTGAAAAATTCCATGACTTCATCATTTGCCAGAAGTAACCGGGGCATGTTGGTACGAAGTTATGCAAAGATGTTTTGGAACGGAGTTCCTGATAGGTTAATCCGTCTTTTGTTATGGATTATCTTATCTGGGACTCCGTTCCAAAACAACTTTGGAGAGCTTCGTACCATCATTCTACTGTTACTTTTGCCTAATGATGAAGTATTGGTTTTGTTGAATCCTTTGACACTAGCTAGACAAAATGTGACATGAGGGGGTCTAGGGTTTGTGGATCGCCGAGCAGTCGAGGGTTGAAGCTAGTTCTACGTTTGCCATTAATATATCCATCTGTCATGTTTGAATAATAATTGGCATGTTGTAAATATTTGTAGAAACAATGGACGACAACACCCGAGACCTAGCACAAGAAGCGATGTTGATGGACATAATCGCAGACGGACAAAATGCCGTCAGGTCGTTTCTCAACGACACCGATGAGCAGGTCGAACAAGAGCTGCGGTTGGAAGATCTAGGCTATGATATTGATGAATTCGGTGACCCAATGCACATGGAAGAAGTAGACCGTGAGGACGGCTCCGGTGACCCAATGCCGGTGCAAGAAGGAGACCGTGATGCTGGCTCCGGTGACCGAACCGAGTCCGGCCAGGAGGTATATATGTTAGTTAAGCATGTGCTGACTAGTTAATTGATTCATTCATTAACTCTCGTCTTTGTTCCTTTTCTAGCCCTCCGGATCGAGCAAATCTTCGGTAAAGAGACGAGGAGCGAAGAAAAAGTTGAGGCCGGATGAAAAGTTTGAGATCTTAGAAATCTCGCGCTCCGGCGAGCCGACTGCACCCATCTGCACAAAGAACGCATTTGTTAATCAGTGCGGGGTTCTGGTTAGGGACAAGATCCCGATCAGCATCCATCAATGGTTAAAGCCGGCTTCAAACGACGCTCAGGTGACTTATGTCACTGATATGCAGAAAGAAGATCTTTGGAATGAGCTGAAGACAAACTTCGTCCTATCGCGAGAGGTTGATCCGGCGAAGCCAGTTATAGAGGACTTAATCAAGTCTGCTACACTTCAGAAGATGGCAGACCAATTCAGGGCATGGAAGAAAAAACTGAATACGTTTGTCAGAGAGAAAACGACTCCAGAATTCGTGGGCATATATGAGAAGATCAAAGATGACTGGCCCGCATTTGTGGCCCATAAGAAGTCGGAAAAGAGTCAGAAGATGTCGGAGACAAACCGGATAAATGCTGCAAAGAAGATGCATCACCATCGCACGGGGTCGGGCGGCTACCTCGTAGCCCGGCCTAAGTGGGCCAGGGCTGAGAATGATCTGCTTCAGAAAGGGATCGAACCAGAGACAATGCACTGGCCAGAACGTTGCCGGACTTGGTTCTTCGGGGCTGGCGGATCCTTGGACCCTGTAACATGGTGGTGCATTTGGACGGACAAGCAATTGGAAACACCACTCAGGAAGATGCGGCAGTATATCAAAGCAGCGCATGCAGGGACGTTCATCCCCGACAGAGAGAACGACGAGCTGACAATGGCCCTCGGGAATCCTGAGCACCCTGGACGGACACGAGGCACGCCAGGCTCCCTTCCGTGGCGTGCTGGGTTTCCGGACGCAGGAGGCTACAAATGCCACGACAGGAGGAAGAAAATGGAGATGACCGAAATCCAGGCGCTGCGGGCCAGAGGACAAGCGATAGAGGAACGGGAAGCAGATCGGGAAAGAATTGCCGAAGCTTCCCCCGAAGCTACCCCGCCATCTCAGCGGAGAAGCAGCGTGGCTTCCACCGAGCTGCTTCAGCCAGAGCTTGCCTTGACGGCTACTGCCAGGAATCCTGTGGATGCTATCACGGAGGCACAAAATTGCCACCTTATGGCACAGTGGATGAATCTGAAGGTCAAGGCGGCTGCTGGCTCTGTTTATCCTTCTGGACCAGACGACACTTTTCACTGCCGGCCGATTCCAGAAGGATATGCTAGGGTGATGGTCGACGAAATAACGGAGGGATTTGAGGAGCTCCAGCTTGACCACCCTACCGGTGAAGGGGAGACTCGGCTGGGTTCTTCACTGAAGACTCCATGCCTATGGCGGAAGGACCTAATCAACATTCTGAACTGGACGCCTCCGCCTCCTCCTCCTCCTCCGACGAGTCAGGGCACTCCGCCTCCTCCACCGCCTCCTCCACGCCTTCGCCGCCGGCGCGTGGCGGCACTCCGCCTCCTTCGCCGCCGGCGCGCCCGAGCAGACAGCCAGCTCCTCCTTCGCCTAATCAGCAAGGGCGGAAGAGACCTGCCGCCGCTCTGGCTGCTCCTGCTCCGGCGCCTAAGCAAGTAAAAAAGACAGCCGCTTCGTCTGGTCCGGCGACGTCTACCAGTACAGCCAGAGGCGGGAGGCGATGCAGATTCGGTCCTTCTCTCACGCCTCTAGAGAAGTTACCGTACGAGAGGTCCGACGAGGAAAACACGAAGATCGCTGAAGGCGAAGTGAAGGACTTTTTTGAAGGGTTGAAAGCACAGAGACATCCACCTCCAGAGGAGAAGATAGATGCGGTGAAAGCAAAGCGCACTCTTGCTGCCCTGAAGCAACCAGCGAAAAGTAAGCCGAAGGGCAACTATGACCGCATTATTCAAAAGACATTTCAAGATGCCAAGCGGTCCGGAAGTACAAAAAGTGATCAGAGGTTAGCAGAAGGGCGAGCTGGGAAACAAATTGCCCAGCTCGGCGAACAAGCGAACCAATCGTGCCCCCCGCTCAAGGTGTCTAGCGACATGGTCGCTAATGATCCGAGGATGGTGCCCAGTTATACCAATCTTGCAGATTACGCGTCCGACGATGTACACTATGATTTCATGGACGTGCAGATAGAAAGATACGAGTACAAAAAGCCTCTCGTCAAAAATGAAAGATCTCTATCAACGAATATGCGAAGATTGCATGATTGGTACATGAAAATCTGCAGAGAGTCTGGGGGGAGGAATAACTTGTATTTGAGAGTTAAACCGGAGCATGACCTCGTTGGAATTGACCTGTTGCCTGTTCCATTTGAGGAGTTCTATCAATTTTTCAATCAATTGGCCCTCGATAAAACAACGATCACCTGCTACTGTCTGTAAGTAGTACTACTTCTGTCATTAAGTCTCTCTATATAGCTGATCTTCATTGCATGTATTTATAATTATCCTCACTATATTATGCAGATTGAAGATCGTCGAATTGAAGAAAAGACAAGTAGG
>LR738713.1:776798637-776815012 GCA_902687465.1 Secale cereale
CCCCTTTCAAAAAAAAAAACAAAAACCACAGCCACAGAAATGCTGACGCGTGGAAGCCTTTTGGTCCCGATTGGTACCACCAACCGGGACTAAAGCCCCTCCTGCCTGGACTCCGTGCACAGGCCACGTGGACACCCTTTTGCCCCGGTTCTGGATTGAACCGGGACTAAAGGGTCAGAGCATTAGTACCGACCCTGTTGCCCCGGTTCCAGAACCGGGGCTAAAGGCCCAAATGAACCGGGTCTGATCCCCCTTTATCTACTAGTGTATGGTGTAGTTTAGAATTTAAGTAGGCATGGAAAAGTATGTACGACAGATTGGTCAAGGCAGGTCTTATTGTGCACATGAGAAGGTGCTACTGCTGCACTTGTGGTATGGTGTAGTTTAGAATTTAAGTAGGCATGGAAAAGTATGTACGATAGATTGGTCAAGGCAGGTAGGGAGGGCGTGGGAATGAGAGTGCGAGTTTGAGGATGCATATTTAGCGGCTCCGGTACGATAGTACCTACCGGCTTCCCTTGAGTAAATAAGTCACAAATTCTCCATTCATTCATCTCCGACCAATTCCATTATGTAAAATATCCTGTTCAACTCCATATTTCAGAGAAAAAGGGCCGGAGCAATACCACTTCACACAAATTTAAATCTCGGCAAGACATGATAAATGGGATGGATACAAAGCAAAAAATATTATAAACGGACCTACCTCGCATTATTTTTCGATGCAAATGCCGAGACTATAGTGTACATAAGTGAAACTTGTTGCCTCTTCAAATGGCTCTGTGGAATTGTGAAAATTAGTTTAATCATAAAATATATATTTTTGGTTACTGCTCCATGATACAATAAACACCAAGAAATTTTGCGGAGGAAATATTTTCATGTCTGCCTGGGAAAATATACAGGGGTACATATTTTCCCCTGACTCGTGCACGGACAAGCCAAGACCAAACAAAGATGTGCAATGGGCCAAGAGGTTTGAAGGACCAACAAGTAGTCCAGAGGAACCAAGACCGAGCCAGAGAAGCAAGATATCGCCAAGAGAAAGGCCTCCCTTGTCGTGCAGGAGAGCCCGGCAAGGGGCGAGGTCACCCCCGAAAGAAGACAACCAAGGCGTCCCGGAAGAGCCTGATGGGACTCGTGGAGGCTAAACCACCTCACCAACAACTCCACCATGACACACGTCGTCGATCAGTGTGGTGTCAAGCCGCAGAGTGACTAAGTGGTAGCCATTCACCACATGGCAGCCTCTCCCTACAGGAAAAACCCACAGATGACACCCTTCCTGCGACGTGTCAAGCGAGCAGGCGCGGAGCTGGCAAGATAGCCCGGCAAGCCTTGCCGGGCAACCAGTGATGGGACGTTGTGCGGTCAGAGTTAGGTATGATAGCATTGTTGCTATCTTATCTGTGCATAATGACTGCTTTGCCATTATGGTAACCCATTGATCTACAAAAGGAGACCCATGGCAACCGTAGACGGGGTTAGAAGATTGGATAACTCACACCGCCGTACGCGAGTAGTCGATGTCGCCCTGACGCAACACTTGCCGGGCAAGTGTACTACGCTTCACCACCTCATTTCCACCATCAATCCACCAAAGCAGGAGTAGGGTTTTACACCTCGCGGCGGCCCGAACCTGGGTAAAACTGCCCGCGTGATCTCTGCTGTGCTGCCCCACGCTCGTCTGATCTTTGTCCAACGCGACGCCCCCTGCCGAACCAGCAAGGGGCCTCCTGGTCCCATAGGTGGCCGTGGTTTCCCGCGACAATGTCCTAGGCTAAAACTATGTTCTATGCAATTCCTACTTTGAACAAACTCAGTTGCATCTTTTTTGCTCAATGGTGTTGGCTTTCTCTTGTCCCTAGCTAATAAGCTTAGAGGCATACTTTTTTGAGTGTCTTCTCACAACCCATACTTTGCCAAGGGTTATTGACATGGACATCATGTTTATGGGTTGTTGGCATATTTGGCAGAGGAAATATTTACAGATTTCGAATAATGAAACACCCTTGATAGTTACTTTGAGAAGAAATTTGAAGGAAGATCTTAACCTTGTCACACATAGAGGAAAACATAAGACATCAGAGCCTTGCTATCTGGATAGGTATATAGTTCTTGTAGTTGCTTTCTCTGGTCGTCTTTCTTTCCTTTTCTCTTTTATGGACATACAACCATAAATAAACCAAAACTTAATAGTTGGGCTATGGCTCACACAGACCACCAAGAACACTTTGCACTTGGTCCATATTTTCCACTGAATTACGTGTATTGTTCTCTAAACTGATATAACGATGATATGGGCCTCTTAACCACATGTTAGATGATGTATGCATGAATTTACGTAAAATACAACTATAATATATGTCATGGTACCTTGTAATTTTTCTAGGGTTACTAGTAACATGCACGTGCAACGCACGTCTCAATATGGAGGAAAAAAGCAATGGCTTTCTTTTCTTGACACACCCTAATGAAACATACCCCAGATTAAGCTATGCATAGAGCAGAAAACAAATTTAATTAGCAAGTTGACTAATCATTTACCCTCCAACTAAATAGAAGTGCACTGATGATGTGCATATCTTTTCATGATTGACAGGATCAAATTGTTGCTAGTGATTTAATTTGTAGATGCTAATTTCTTCCTTGTTTTGTTGTAATGTAGATGAAGAAGAAGAATGTGACTGTTGGTGGCAGTAGGATTCTTGCATTGTGTGGTACTCTTTTTACTCTGCATATAAAGTTTGTTAAAGTCAAACTTTGTCAACTTTAACTAAGTTTATAGAAAAAATATCAAGATTCTAAGTATGAAATTAATATTATTAGATGCATCATGACATTAATTATAATATCATATAGCTTTAGTATTGTAGATTTTGATATTTTTTCCTAGATAGTTTGACTTTGACTAAATTTTATATGCGGACTAAAAAGAAACGGACGGAGTACCTGAGATCCTCGGTCAAAATCTGTAATGTGTCCCTTTTTCCTTTCTACTTCTCCACCCCACATGTTGACAATCAGGACCCATGCATAGCAGTGATACAAGAAAGATTTATTTATATAGTATACATGAGAAGTGGGACCCACAGACCGCCATGTTAGCAAGATTGACATCTACGGAAGGAATGAGACTGTATTGGCATGATCACTCACTCTATATTTCAACTTCACAAACCATAGTGGTCATGAGGCGCAAGCATCTGTACTACTTGTGCATTTAACCCTAGTTGTCTATGAATAACAATGACAACCAACCACACATCAAATGCGTTGGAACTACATAAAGAAAGAGATCGACCAGTCATGTTCGTGTCCATAATGATAACTGTATGCGGTAGATATATAGGTCAGTCATGAATATACCATCGAGCTCTCGGGCTTCTCAACCACAGTAATTTCGATGAGGATCCATAGCCGGAAATATTAGATCGCCCGGAGCTATAGTGTCACAACAATTGGTCGATGAGCCGTATTATGGGATTAGAAGGTATCAGGAACTAGACATATCGTTGTAGCGCCAACCAATGAGGTCATTGATTGACCTGCCCGTGTGGCCGTGTAGGATACATTTGCTGAACGGTGCTCCAGCTGTAGCAGCTCGCTCCCTGCATTTGAGGGTTATGAAAGGATTGTTGATGGTGCTGATGTTCCCAAGGATGGGATGCCCTCGGGCACACCAACTGGGAGGAACAGGTAACAGATTGCTGAATTGTCACAGTCAGAGGCGGAGGACGAAAAAAAATTAAGGTGTGGCGAAGTCTTAAGCAAAGATTTTTTTTTTATGCAAACCAAAAGAGTCAATACACACTAACATTGCACACCACAAACGAATAACCAAATACAATGAAAGTATAGACATGTTTCAATAGAAAAACAACCTAAAATATACTGATAGTGAAGGTGCCCTACCCTCCTGCAATTCACAGTTTCACACCATTAAATTATCATTACATTGCATTGCTTCCGAGATGTCAAAAAGTGTTCTTCAAAAATGATTTGAAAGTCAGAAAATATACATGCATCTAATCTGAATAATTACAGCTCGTACAGTACTAAAAATGATTTCCAATTGCAATAGAAGAGATAAATCATTGGAATTGGAACTGCTGATTGCTGCAGATTACAAGGTATCGAAAAAATGCTACAAAATTCAGTAAATATACCTGTCATGTTTTGCCCCTTCCCCTTACTCTCCATCTTCTCGAGGCCAAGACGAGAAGGACGCGAAGCTGGGCCGCTGGCTGCCGCCGCACCGTCCGCTAGGCCCAGCCGCAGCTGTCGCTCGCCGCATGCCCGCGTCCCTGTCTCGGCATCGCCCAACCACGCCTCACGCTTGCCCGACGAGTGCTCGACGCCGACCCGCCGCCCTGTCGTCCGCCACTCCGCCTACTCCTGGCCGCCGCCGCCGCCATGCTAAGGTTCGCTGCTTGCTGCGTGCGTATGCCGGTTTGCGGGAGTGGCTGCGTCGCTGTTTGCCTGGCTCGAACCGCACGATGCGTCATTCGTGTGCTATGTGTCGCTAGAAGGCCCAAATAATGGGCTGGCTAAGGCTGCCTGGCCCAATAAAATGAATGGCATCTCTTTATAATATCTCTACTTAGCGATTCCAGCGATTAGGGAATGAAGCGTATATGTATAAAAAAAATTGGACCAGATCAAGGTGTGGCGGCTGCCACACCTCGCCCACCGGGGTCCTCCGCCACTGGTCACAGTGGAATGGTCGGTGGAATGGTTTTTTGTTTCTTTTTTTGCAGTGAATTGATGAGATTGAGGGCTAATAAAATGTGTTATTGGTGAGGTGGCTCTGTGCTTGCTCCTCAATTGTGTTGTTGGTGACGGCTTGTACATCACTGAGCTTATATTCAGGATTGCTACTACATGTGCAGTGTTTTTTCGGCCCACTATTGTCAAAAATAAGGTCATTAGTTTTCACGAGTGATTGAGTGTTGTGTGCATTACTCTTTTTTATCAGGCAGCGGCATGGTTTGGTATCTTATTGACTTAGTGGTATAGCTTGTTGGTGTTGTAGTGAATATGGTGTCCAAGATTATTACTCCCTCCGTCCGGAAATACTTGTCATCAAAATGAATAAAAAGGGATGTATCTAGATGTATTTTAGTTCTAGATACATTCTTTTTTGTCCATTTTGATGACAAGTATTTTCGGACGGAGGGAGTAGAACTTTTTTTGAACAAGTGGAGTTGGAGAAGCGACTAAGTGAGGGGCTCAGATGACAGATAATCGTTGCCTTACAATTGCTTCCAAGAGTTGGCCCGTGAGAACATAACTTGAGCGGCTCAAAGCCCAGGTTAAACGAACTAAAAAAAATGCTTGGGGACCTACCTTTTTTTTTCTGCCAGCTTCTATAATTTGGCCCAAGACCAAGTTGCTCCTTCTGTTCTTTGGGAATGAGAATGTTTTTTTGTAGCTACCCAACTACTCCCACGTCCGAAAAGTTTGTCCCTCAAATATAGAGTAAATTGCAAAAAACAATCACAATTGTGGACCCTAAATCAAAAAACCACCACGTTTCGTTTTTTGTGCAAAAACCCACCTGTATTTTGCTGACAGTTTGCCGAAAGCACTGATCCATCAGTTAGAGCCGTTTCACGCTGAATCTGACAGGTGGGTCCCATTGTCAGGTCGACGTGACACGGGCCAAACAGAGCGCGAGGAGACGGACGTTAGGTGACCCAGTTAACCCCTCCCCCTCCTTAGTTATTTCTGCAAACACCGAGCAGGCATCCCGCCGGCCGCTCAGCTCGCCAGTGGCAGGAGCACAACGCCGCCCACGGCGGTGCAGGAATGCGTCCTGGCCTCCTGGGCGACCTAGTGTGAGGTAGCGCGGCCGATCTATGGAGGTCGAGCTGAGAGGCGGCGCCGGCCGGACCGGGTCGCGCACGGGGCGGGGCTCGAGCCTGTGCTCTAAGCCATGGCGCCAGGGAAGTCGCGGGGCGACCAATACATGAAGAAGGCAAGGGGGAAACTAGGGGAGAGGAGGTGGCCTTCATGTGGGAGCTCGGCACCGTTGTAGGAGGAATCAGGGAAGCAGCAGCAGCAGAATTTTTTGTAAACGACGGCATCGGTCGGAGAGGAAGAAAGGAGGGCGTCATCCTGAAGTCGCTTTGCTCCCATTACTTCGGCGAACGATTTCAGCACGATATGGGGAAGACGAAGGACATGGCGGCCTCTTGAGGATGCTCCGGTGGCCGCATGGATGAGAGTCAGCGCACGCTCGGGCTTGAGGTGGCTGACTGGAGCGGCGCCGTGAATGGAGTCGAGGTAGGCGAGGGTCAGCGACGCGCTGGCACTGGTGGCGGATGGCTTCCCAGCGGCGGTGCCCATGGCGCGGTGGTGGACGGCTTCTTTCCGACGGTGGTGCGCATGGCGCGGTGGTCGCTAAGCTCATGTGGTGGCGCACGCTGGAGCAAGAGGGACGAGGTGGATGCTCACGAGACGGCCGGCGGCTGGAGCCGGTGGTGCGTCGGTCGGATGTGGATGCTCGTCTTTTCCCCTGGCATCTCTCATGAGGAAGAACTATACATGTTGACTTGTGGGTCCTATGTGCAGCTTATTGTACAACCCAAACCTCGTGAGATTTTGGTGCCACGTCAGCACTGAAGACAGGACCGACCAGTCAGATTTAGCGTCAACAAGTGCTTATCTGACCGATTAGTGTTTTCTGCAATCTGTCACCCAGAAACCGGATGTTTTTTGCAAATAAAATGAAGCATGGTGGCTCTTTGATTTAGGGTCGACAATTGTGATGGTTTTTTGTAATTTACTCCTTAAATATATGTATCTAGAACCAAGTTAGTGCTAGATACATTCATTTGAGAAATAAGATTGGGGCAAGCTTTTTCGGACGGAGGGAGTATATCTGGCTTCCTTTTAGTCCTTCCCAAAAAAATGGCTTCCTTTCACTACATTTAGAAGGGCTGGTCACTCACGAACAGGTATGCACACAAGGGGAAAACAGGGAAAGTTGAGCACGGTATTTTTTTTGTTTGTTTCTTTTGCTCTGAAGTCTGAACATGTAGAGTGCAATCTCTTCTTCGCTGGTAGTACGGTCGCCAACTCTTCTTCTTTGGACCAATCTACAGAGGCTGTTGCTCCCGGTTTAGAGCAGAATCGGCGATTCTAAATTGGATCGAAGCTTCCATAATAGTATCACAAATCGTTTTTTAACGGAAACTGGAGGGTGGGAGCTTCCTACCTACATTTTTTTAATAAAAAAACCATAAGCAAAATGCTTACCCGAGGCAATAGTTCATACAGACCAGGGTACAAAACAAGATAACAAAGAGATGTAGTAGAGGAGAACAGGAAAAAGTAGATTAGGTAGACCAACCAGCAATCCATTCCCTGACAGCCATAAGTTCCTCTTTTTTTGCCGTGTTCATTAAGCTTGACCATTGTAGCACATTGTTTGGTAACCACGCCGGGAGGTATAGTTACTCCATCGAAGACCCTTCCGTTCCTAGCAAACCAGAAAGACCATACAACAACTATTGAACCCACTCGCAAGAAGCTTTTATTATGTGCCGGCTGATTCACTTCACTAATACTCACTCGGATAAGTCTCCAAATATTTTTCGTTCTGTTGCAATCCAAAGCCAGGTGAGACAAAGTTTCAGGGCGCAACATCCGAAGGGTCACTTGTCGTTGTCGCCTATTCCATGTTTTCTCAGAACCACCCTAACATTTGCTCTGTGTTCCACAAGTAACCAGGCAAACATTTTGCATTTTGTTTTGGTGTCGAGCAGTGCTAAATCTTACTGCAAGCTAACTCTTCAACACCTCCGAAATTCATGAGCTTGTAGAACCCGGGAAGGGTACAATGTATATGAAAGCCTCTTTTGTCTAAAGATCCCTTTTTTGGTGATCAACAGATTTGAGGAAGAGCGCAAGTGAAAGAGTTTCGTTGTCTGCCCGATCAGATGTAATGTGTTTGGTGTGAATGATCCATTCCTTGCTTCTCCTACAGTCTGCAAATGAAATGTTAGGCCTGAGCGCATGGTTTTAAATAGCGCGCTATATCTTCGCTATAGCATGCTATAGTGTTTAGAAGATGTCCTACGATAAGGATCTTTGGTCCATGAACAAACATATTAAATAGTGCGCTATATTATCGTTATAGTACGGTATAGCATTTAAAAGTGGTCCGCCGCTAAGAGGCTTAGCGTGCTATTTAAAACTATGCGTGAGAGTAGGCGGCAGGGAATTGGATATAGAAGGGCCCGTTAGTAGTCCATTTATCCTTTTAGAAAGAGGTTGTGTCGCCATCTCTGATTTGTACACAAGTCATGTCTCTGTAACCTTTTAAATGAGTGTTGAGCTGAGACCAGGGCCTAGGCTCTTGTATTAAGAGCGAGGCGATCACCCAAGTCCCTGTTTTTGAAATGAATAGCCCTGACCCATCTCGTCCCTGGAGTGTTAGCGACGTCAGGAGTCTGTGAGCAAATTTCATCAGAAGACAGTCATTCTGAGAATTTAAAGATTTTAATCGCAGATTGTAGAATCTTCACCATCAGGATCATAGAAACGTAGATTTTGAGAACTAAAATCCTAGCATCAGAGAGGTCGTAGAATCGTATAACAGGATTGCTATTCTGGCAACCTTGTTTAGGCGAACCTTCAGAGGCTATTGCTCCCGCTTTGTAGCAGGGCCTGGACGTGGGGGTCTAGGCTTGAAGCGTTTGCAAGGTTGTTAGTTGTTTGCGGATGTGCGCTTCTGGTTGAAGAATGTATAACTGTTTTTTCTTGTCACTTCTATAGTAGCATTGCTATGCTTGCGTGTTAGAGGACGGAGATTGTTAGAATTAATGGGTCTTGCCCATTAACGAAATCTGAAATCTCAAATGAGCCCATGTGTAAAATGGCAAGTGATGGTGCTAAAGTTTAGTCCCACTCGAAAGTTGAAGAAGAGTTGGACCTCTTTATATTGTTGGTTCTCTCTGCCACTCTAAGTGATGTGTGAGAAGTGAAATGGAAGACCACACTCGCGTGCTCGCTCGCTTTGCCTGGCGAGGTGAGGCGTACGACATGCTCGTGAATTGTCCGCCGAAATCCGGTATGTTGCATTGCAGGGGCAGGGGCGCTGCTTCCTTTTGCCGTTTTATTTTTATATCTTGACAGACAAGTTAATAAAATCTTCTCCGATAAGTATCCTACCATGGAAAAGAAAACTAAGATCATAAAAATTTTATGTTCAATCCAAGCAGGCCTTTAGCATGTGTAGAAATAAATTGCTACAACACATGTGGTGGTGACTACCAAATGAGCCTCATTTATTTATTCTGATTGTCCGTTGGCCCCACGTTGGCGCGGGCATGGCCGGATATATAACAATTTACAATTTTGATAGTGTTTTATTTTAAAGCAATTAAATGCATATTTTAGTCAACCATGTGGTTATTTATGGAATGGGCATTGGGTTCTGTCTTCATTTCTTGATTACAAATTTTACACCATGCATATCTCAAATGATAACCCACGATGCCATGAGCTATGTGCAGACGTGAGGTTACCTAACCAGAAAGAGCAACACATGTGCTACAATTTAAAAACTGCATATAGGTGCAGCCACTGAACCCAATAAATGTATCTGTGAGTCGAGCAAAGCACCTTCATATCAACAATGCCCCGACATGAACCATAGGTCATAAATTTCCAAGCTTCCTTCTGATCTTGGTTCTTGAACAGCTAATGTCTATCACATCTATGTATATCCAAAGAGAGTGTATCAACACATGTGGATGGGTGGATAGGCTTGGACGGCATGAGGAAATATTCTAGGGCCTAATCTTTGTTTTCGTCAACCCTAGATCAGAGATGAGAGTGGCTGAGATGATTGGGCGGAAGGATTTAACTGAACTATTGCGAGTTCAGCAACATCTGCCGAGCCTTTACATCTACGCTGCCATCTCTCGTGATTGTTGTCCTTTTTTTCGTCTCACGGGGATGAGAGTGACTCAATTGATTGGGATGGTTATCCTGCCCAAGTAGTTGCTATTAGGTTACATGGTCTCGGACCTTCATTCATCTACCCGATGTGCTGGTACTGAATTCTATGTTGGGCAAGGGGGGCTTGGCACATGCCATACCCAATTTTCATGTGAGTTCATGCATGCACACAGGTATATTTGGCTTGTCAATCACTAAAGGTGCGATCCAGTCCCTCACTCTCCTTATCTATTGTCGGAAAAGAAGAATAAATCCTGCTTGATGCAGATCATCCACTCTAATGGTAAAGGTATGCGTCGATGTGGCAATCTCTGGTACGTAGGTTGAACTTTTTGTTATTGTAGGGCTCCCGTTCTCTCGTGTTGTTGTGCACGCGAGAAGATGTTGATTCACGCGCTTGTGTTTGGTAGAGGAACCAAGTACGTAGAATAGAATGTGATGATCGATTTTGTTTGCTGTTTTTTGTTTCAGTTATTTGTTGATCACGGGTGCAATGCACCAGGTTGTAGCCATTACTTTCCTAGAATGGAATTGTTCCACCTCACTGTTTGGTTGGAGAGTCTGAATGCGAGAAATTTGTTTGAGCTCACAATGTGGTAACCTCTCATATGTATAACGCACATAGTATTTGGCCAACATATATCATTAGTATAGAACTATCAAATGTAAGCACACAGGTCAAGCATATACCTTGAGTTGGTTGAGAAAGTAAACCGGAAAATTCAGTAACAATCTCATTTGGAGTGAACATCATAGAAACCCAAGTTACAAACTAGGCAAAGTTGGGACTATGTGAGGAAAACCCTAATTTTTGAAATAAAAATGTTGTGACTATTTGAGCGTTACTCACTCGTCTCCCAAGATAAACAATAGTGTTGAAATTATACAATTATTGTAGTGTGAAGGCTCACCTCGACTCCAAATGTTTCGTAACAAAATAACCCCTGAAGGGAGTTAAATGCACAGAACCACCATTTCCGTGTCACGATTAGCAGAATACCACCATTTTAGGATTCATTACACTTTGCACCAAACCAGAAATTTGACAGTGGCAAAAATCATTGATGGTAAATGCTATGCGTTTGGAGGACGTCACTAATCAACCGGGCCGGCACGTCCGCTGAGTACCGCGTAGGTAAAAAAGTTGCCACATGGCACTGTGTTCTTCATCCTCCATTCTCTTTTTTCACACTTGTCCCGACCGATCCCCACCCACCAGCCGCCACCAGCGACATCGATGCCCCCTCGCGGTAGCATGGCCGGCGTGGGCTGGCACTCGCGGGCGGGGTCCAACGTGTCTGCGTGATTTGCTCGATCCGACCACCACGCGGTCCAGCAGGTCCGGGTGATGAGCTCGATTCGCCTACCACGGCGCCGCTCGATCCGGAGCATCGCTGACAACCAAGAACAAATCATGAACAAGCAGGTAGTCGGAGCCTGGAGCTGGCCTGTCCTAGCGCAGCGGAGCTCGAATCCTGAAAGCGGCGACCGGCGAGTGGGAGCGAGCAGAGGATAGATAAGGCGAGGTATGAATCCAACAATATAATTTTATATGACATGCATTAATATTTTGCTAGTCAAATATATGGTCAAACATTGACTTAAAATATACTAGCATAAGTTACTACGATCCACTATGACCAGCCTAACGTACGCAATGAGATGACACTTCATAAGAAGCCGTCACTGGTCGAAGCATCGAAGAGGTTCCTCCTTAGTTACGTCGACTTGCTTATTGGCATAGAGAACAATCCGACTGCAGACCCGGCGAAAGGGAAGCAGGTTGTTGATGCAGTAGTGTCGAGCAAAGATATATCGCATGGTTCCGGTACGGCTGGGCCGTGTCCATGATGGACTCCTCCGGCTGCAGGTTGGACAAAGCTCAACGCCGATGACTCGTTTTGCGCTACGACAGGAACGGCTGGCGCCGGAATGATCCCGAGGGATAGCTCCGACGAGATTATCTTCTTATCGTGTAGGGAACTGAGGTCATGTGCGGAGCCTCTAGAAGATGAACTCCTTGCCTGTATGGAGGGCCTGAACCTTGCTTTGCAGTGGATGCGGCAGCCCATAGAAATGGAGACGGATAGCCTCATGGCGCTCAATATGATCAAGGCAGTGGAGAGGGACCGGTCTTGTTATGCCATGCTTACTGATCAGATAAGGAGACTGCTGGGAGACGGTAGATTAGTTAAAGTAGCTCATATACGCAGAGAGCAGAATGGCATTAGTCATTACCTCGTTGCTTTTGGTATAATTGAGAAACGTACGGTTATCTGGTTGGGTTCAGGACAAGGTGAGGTGCCTGACTTATGTAAGAAGGAGATTGAGCCTGAGTGATAAATGAAAATTATTTTTTACCCGAAAAAAAAAGGCACATCCCATGAAGCATCTGAAAGGAGCACTACCAGCGCCACCAACCCCATCGACTTGGAAGTCGCTCCCGCACCTCTTCCAACATCTCTAAGGCCGCTGAAGACCCCATCCCCGTTGTTGCGGAAGGCCTCTCGATGCTCGCCTGCTGACTGTTCTCCAAGGCAGTTTTCAGGTCCTGCTCATGTGGCCCGTAATGAGGGTGAAGACGTCGTCGTCTTTGTTGCAGAAGCCCACACGGTAGCCGCCCGCCAACAGCTTTGTGGTCTGGACAGTTCCCCATGCCTACCATGCCAATGATGAGGTACTTCCTGTCCAACGTGCCACTAATGAGTACAGCACGCAGGGTCCTAGCAGCCGGGCACAAAACAGAACAGAAGGAGGGAGGCGAGAACTTCTTGCCAGTGTCTAGATTCAACTCACTCTCGAGTGTGTTGTGCTCGTGAGATATTCTGCTACGGCTGCCCATGTAGTGTTTTGGAGCTTCATCAGGTATAAATGGACGACCGAGGGGTACGTACAGACACGGAGACGCAACGACGGATGGAAGGCGTAAATGAGGTTGGTGTGAGTATAAGTTAGTAGGGGTTGATTTCGTAAGGGTGAAGGTAGACATAATTCAGTCGCTCGTGTTGCAACTTGCCAGGCACGTAGCTCATATTTAGTTTGAAAACGGTAATCGCCAGCATATTTTTAAAGAAAATGCAGGAGCCTGACTTTATAGATAAAACCATCACAACATGTCACACAAACCATAGCAACATTCCACATCAGGGTGTCGAGGGGCTCAAGGTAACGACAGAAGCATGGATCTTGGAGACCATCAGGACAACAATGTCAGCATCCACAGATTTAGCAAGAGGGCTCCGCGAACTTTGGACTGGAGCAAGCCTTTTTACGGAACTCCTCTCCCACTAATTAATCCCACCTTCGCCATGATTTCTATTCACAGTCTGATCACGTAATCATCATGTAACGGCAATGCCATATATAACTGTCGGTATATGTAGTAGCATGCGTGCCATGATAAACCAGCCTTCCTTTGTACCACATCTACACAGGCTGCTCACTCAGGAGTACTACAACATGAGCTTGTATTTAGAGTGCCTTGGAATCGTGTCAGTAGAACAAAATCACCATGGAATCGTGGGCAATGTAGATTGTTGGATCAAGTGACAAAAGTTGGAAGGTCCTCCGACTGGCAATGCAACATCACATGCCACACAAGCTAATTTACTTAGTATCGTAGGCGATTTGAAGCTGAGACAAACCGGCTCGCCAAGTCGGTAGATATGTTGCATGGTTTTGGGGCCAGTTCTTTTGAGCGGCTTAAAAAATAAGCTGTCTCTTCTCAGCTTGAAAAGTAAATCGCTCCTAAAATTTGTTCAGATTTCTAAATTAGTTATCCCGTAACTAGTTTAAAAGTCTCAATGAATAAAAGAGGCGGCTTATGAGATAAGTTGAGGAGGAGTCGACTTATTTTTTAAGCTGCCAAAAGAACCGGCCCTGAACTCGTTGAACCAAAGTGTTCCCACGGGTGAAGTTGTTTGAGCACGGGTGAAGTTGTTTGAGCTCAACCACTATTTCTTGTTAGTTTCCACACCAAAATTAGCATAGTTTTCTTTTTGCGGGAAGAAAATTAACATAGTTGTCCAAGGCAGAGAAGTATTTCGATGTGGCACGTCCGGAAGAGAAGCGTTGCTTTGTGTGAGCTTATTAGACGAGCCACACGAGGACGATCGAGGGCGGCTTTTCTGCACATGTGTCCTCGTTTCCTTTGGCGCGTGCAAACAAGGCTAAGGGTAGGGGAGGGCTATCTGCGTGTATAATACCTACTTGTGCCATCACCGATCCAAAAACACTCGTGTGTGGTCTCATCCATGTAGGAGAAGCATTTTGATCGGGCGGACATGTCGGACCTTCCTTGGCACGTCTACTTGGTTATATGCGTATTGGTCAAAAGAACTGGGCCTATGTCCCAGTCTCGAAGTTTCATCCTGGTCACAAAAACAACATGTATATTGATTGCCCTCTGGCTAAGCTTCTTTGGCATACAATTCATGTAGCCTTTAATATTAACCCTCCAGTTAGTATTGACATGTTATTTGTGACGTGGCTAACTGGAGTGAAAGCAGTTATTGCAGGACGTATTCACATAAGAATATGCGCATTACTTTGGGCTATATGAAACTGCAGAAATGTTATGATCTTCATAGAAAAAATCTTTTAAACTTCTTGCAGGTTATCTATAGAGCTACAGCTTGAATCCGTATGTGGTCGTTACTCACTTATACGGGCTCCATGGAGCTTTTGGCTACTGGGTGCAATCGTAGGGACACGGAATAGGATAAATGTTTAGTCCTCTTGTCTTGTTTTCCGCCGGTTGTGGCTTTTTTCTAATAGTTTTTTTTTCTTTTTATGTTCCGCTCGCGAACTGTACTGAATTGCAGATTTGTTTTGCTTGGCACTTTTTAATAAGATAGCGGCACACATGACGCAGAGGTCGGGGGTAATCCTCCTTTAAAAAAACGTCTCAGTCTCGAAGCACCTAACTACTTGCGTAGTTGAAGGCAAACTCAAGCTCCGCCGCCAAATGGAACAACGCTAGCGCCACTAACATGGAAGTCGCTCCGCACGTCTCTTCCAACGCCGCTGAGTAGGACCGTGACGGCAATCAAGATGCCGCCGTCGTTGCTGTAGAAGGCTCTGTTGATCGAAGTAGCCATCTCGAGAGTCGGTCATAATGTTTTTTCCGATCCTGCCCAACTGGCCCGTGACGATGGTGACGATGTCGTCATCATTGTTGCGGAAGCTAGGCGCCCGGGAGGCCCAGACGGTTCCCCATGCCTCCCATGGCCACGAAGATGTTCTTCCCATCCGTTGTGCCATCAAGTGCAGTAAGCATTGTCCTGAGGACCAGCACAAAGCAAATTAAGCAGGAGGGAAACAACAGTGCCATAACACTTCTTGGTCGTGGCTCCACATTCTGCCCGCTTTCTAGTGTGTCACGCTCATGAGATATGTTAGTCGCTCCTGCACTTGTGGTCTTATGGAGCTTGAGGTTTAAATAGGCAGCCGAGGAGTTCATTAGACAGAGGGAGGAGCAGATGAACGGTGTAAATGAGGTGCAAATACTATTGTGAATGTCTTCTAAGAAATAAAAAAGAGTAAATTTTCGTCATGTCCATTTAGTATCTTGATTTAGCGCACGATTCATATTACATAGTTTGCATGGACCGATGCCTTGCTGATTGTACTCGCAAAAAAAAATGCCTCACTGATTGTAATCTGAATGGTTGGGTAATACAAGTTCTATTCGCAAAAGTAATGCTCCGTCGCCCCCCGCGTGGATGACCGAGGGGCTCCAACCCTAGCTGCCGGGTCACCGCTCCTTCCTCTCCCTCCCCTTCGTCGCCGCCGGTGGTCGGCGCCGGGCATAGCCTTTGCGTGCGACATCGTCGGCGGAGGCACTCCTCCCTCTCGCGGGTAACAGGGTGACGCAGGGAGCCCTGGCTCGAGGGAGTGATCCCGATCTAGACTGCGGCGGCACTGATCTGGTTCATGACGGCCCAGATCTAGACTCCGGCGGTGTGGCGGCTGGCTGGCGTCCTAACGGCGGCTGTGGTGGCACTGCTCCTCCCGATCTAGGGCTGAGGGCCTTGGATCCGGGGCGGCGGCCCCTAGGATGGCATCCCTCTCCGATGGTCCTGCCTGACGGGTGATACGTCCAAAACGTATCTATAATTTCTGCTTGCTCCATGCCTCTTTTGGGTGATATTGCTATGTTATTTATACACTTCCATACACTTTTGATCATATTTGGACTAACCTATTAACTCAGTGCACCCCAGTGCCAGTTTCTGTTTTCGGCTGTTTTTATATTTCAGGTTTTCACATTACGAGAACTGCCAGAAAAAATCCAGAAAATATATATAAAAAAATCAGCGTTCCGGAAGCTTCCATGCGGCCAAAGTAGGGCCGGAGGGGACCCACAGGGGCTCCACGCGGCCCCCCTGGCCGCGCCGGGGGG
>LR738713.1:776815207-776849491 GCA_902687465.1 Secale cereale
GGGGGGGGGGGGCGCCTGGGCACCCCTGACCCCCTCTGATGCCCCCCTTTGGCATATATTTACACTGTGTCGCGGAAACCCTGATTGCAGACCCCTTTTCTCCAGACGCGATTCCGATCTCCGCCGCCATCGCCATCAAGCTTCGGGGGACCAGAATTCCTGCGCCGGCACCCTGCCGGGACGGGGAAGTGCCCCCGGATTCATCTTCATCGACGTTGCTTCCTCCCTCCATGATGCGGGAGTAGTTCCTCCTCGGGGCTGAGGTTCTTACCAGTAGCTATGTGGTCAATTCTCTCTCCCATGATGTGATCTTCGTTGTGATCATAGGCTATGTTAATCTAGGGTGATCCCATGATATTTCCCCTTCCTCTATGTATTGGATTGATGTACTCACTTGTCTTTATCTAGTATAATCCCCGAGACCAAGGTGACAGCGGTCTATTGGACATGGATTAGAACAATATTTTCATGAGTGATTTCCTCTCTTGTGTGTTGATTGAAGATTGAGAGTCTCTTGGTGCTTGTCTTTGACTATCCTTTAGATATGTTGTGGTGATTGTGGGACTCTCTTTGGATGGCCGCGGTGACATTGGGAAATCCTTAGATTGAGAACTATGAACTTTGAGGTGTGCTTTTGTAGCCCTACATAATTCTCGTCCTCTCTTGACCACGAAGGAATGACCTCCGAGTGCGTCCCCTTTGCATGTTTTATGGGAAATATCATGTGATTCGATTATGTTAATGTTGTTGGGAGTTGCCACTCGTGAAAGTATGAACCTTAGGCCTTGTTTCCACCATTGCAATACCATTTGTGCTCACGTTTACCACTTGTTTGTTTGCTGCACTTTTTATTACAGATTTATATTACTTTGTTTTGCCATCCATATCACTTGCCATTTAACATCTCTTCGCCGAACTAGTGCACCTATACATCTTACAAGTGTATTAGGTGTGTTGGGGACACAAGAAACTTCTTGTATTTTAGTTGCAGGGTTGCTTGAGAGAGACCATCTTCAACCTCTACTTCCCTGAGTTCGATAAACCTTAGGTCATCCACTTGAGGGAAATTGCTGCTGTCCTACAAACCTCTGCGCTTGGAGGCCCAACATAGTCTACAAGAGTAGAAGCGTGTGTAGACATCAACAGGCGGGCTGACAGGGATCGTGTCTGGTAGCCGGCGATCCACCGGCGGGTTGGTGCCGCGGCTTGTTGCCTCGGCGGCCAACGGCGTCAAGCTACTTCTTCCTCCAATCCTTGCTTCGTGCATTCTGTCGTAACGGACATGGCTGCGTTGCTTGCCAGTCAATGATTGGGGTGGAGCAGGAGGTGGGGATTTGGATTGGGATAATTCCCTGGTCGGCTCCTGCCGGCCGCGACGACGACAAGGCCCAAGGGTGACGTTTCTCTTCCTGGAGACGGCGTTCGGGTCCGCCCTACCTTTTACCACTACACGGTCTCTCGGGTGAAAACCCTAGGGCGGCGACGACGCTCATGGCGTCATGTCCTTCTTGAAGGCGGCATCGTGAGAGCTAAGTGGTGTTGGGCATGGCTTGTGTTTGTAGGCAGTTGCCATTAGCGTGCCCCTTTTCCTCCAGGGGGGATCTGCTTCAGGGGTAACCCTGGATCTGGGTCTCCCGAATCGTATGATGACGGAAACTATGGTGATGTTCTCCCTCTTGAGGGCATTGTTTTGGAGCAGGTGCTGATTGGAAGGACCCAGAGGCAGAGCGGGGTTTCATCTTCGGCATCGATGACGGCGGATCTCGGCGGCGTAGCGCAGTGGAGGCTCGATGGACCATGCTGGTTGACGGACTCGCGCAGGAGGGCAACATTGTCTGACATCGTGGCGGTGTCGATGGCAGAGAGGCCAGGCAAGGTCGGTGCATCAGTTATGCTCTGATGATGGATCGATGGAAGATGGAGGGGACGAACCTTGCAGCGTGTGGTGCTAACTGGGAGTGTGCCGGACCGGTGTGTGACCCGGTCTAGGCAGTGGCTTGGATGGGGCATCCGGCTTTAGATGTTAGGTTTTGCTGTAATGTATGTTTGGTATTATGCCCGGACATTCGGCACCCCTTCGTTTTTTTGAAGCCGAAACCGTAGAACAATTTTTCTACGGTGATTTTCCATTAATCAATTTATATATGTACAAAAAGAAATCAAAATAAATCAAGAAAACCTCTCCAAAGAGGATTTATCCAATTCCTTTCCTTGGGAACATGATAAAGTTAAATTTCATGATCTATAATCTCTACAATCATCATAGATGAGTAGCCACCCAATCTTTGAATTTGTCCAAATGCTTTGCTTTGATCCTATGTTGTAGTAGCCCCAAATCTTCTTTGAGCCAAAACTTCCAACAGTTAATACTTGGCACCTCTTTTCTGAAAGTTTTTCCATTTCTCAACGTCCATATTCTCCAACAGCCTTGAATAATGATGTCCGGAGCAAATTCTTTTGGTAGATGTGAGAATAAAATCATAATATCATCAAAACTGGAGATGCCTAGTTTTTTATCAGGAACAATGCATTTCCAGCACTCTTGAGCAAAGATACAGTCCCAGAAAAGATGTCTTAGCGTTTCTTCAGTTTTGTCTCTGCATTGAATACAATTATAATCATCCAAATGCATGTTTTTCCTCCTTAGCAGATTTTTTATGTTGATTTTGTCATGAAGAAGGAACCAGAAGAAAATTTTATGCCCTAATATGTTTGAAGTCTTCCAGACCCATTTGAACAATATTTTTTCTGTCTTTGGCCAAATGGTATTGTATACTCTGATAGAAGAGTATTTTGAACCTTGTCCAACTCCTTTCCACTTATCATCTGAATGCACATTCAAGTTCTCAACCACTATGGACTGAAGTTCATTCAATTGAGCATATGCCAATTCTGAAAGTGGTGTATGTAGCAGCGCATGAGGGTTTGGCTCTGCAATCCAGTTTGCAGCAGATATGATATCCTTCTTTACAAAAGAGAATAGTGCTGGGAATTTGATGGATAGAGGCGTCTTCAGCCATTTGTCATGCCAAAAAATTATAGACTTTCAATTTCCCATGAAGCATTGAAAATTCTCTTTGAACATTGGTAGTAATTTCAAATGAGTTTTCCACCAACTTGAGCCCTCCATTCTTTGCCCTGGGAGTTGTGAGGTGTAATAAGTGTCCCATACAAGCTTTACCCATGGCAGATCCTCTTTATTAAAGAATTTATGGAGATTTTTCAATAGAAGGGTTTTGTTGTGCAATGCAATATCCAGAATTCCTAACCCTCCTTGTTCCTTTGGTTGACAAACCTTCTTCCAACATATAAGAGGAGGTTCTTGCTGTTCTTGTCCAAACTTTCTCCAAAAGAAATGCCTTAGATACTTGTTAATTTGCTCTATAGTGCTTGCAGGGAGAGCCAAAGTGCTCATGAAAAAGATGGGCAGGGCTGAGAAAACAGCTTTGGCCGGCAGTAGTTTACCATCATATGACAACATGCTGGAGCAACCACTCAATCTTCTTTCAATTTTCTGACATATGGGATTGAAGTCTTCAACTCTTAGTCTGTGATCACTCAAAGGAAGCCCTAAGTAGGTGAAAGGGAGACTTCCTTTCTTACATCCCAATTCTGCAAGAATAATGTCCAGTGTTTGAGGGTTTACATTGAGTGGGATGAGCACTGACTTTGCATAGTTTATTCTTAATCTATTTTTTTGTGCGAACTAGATTTTAATTGTGATGATATGACAGTTGTATCGAGGAAGTGGCAGTACAAACTCGGAAGGAGAATAAATTGATCCTTGTAGTAGTAGTGTGTTCTGCTACCTTTTCCTTAATTCGACTTCAAATTCAGAATAAAAAAAAGAGACGACAAGTCGTTTTCAATTAACATGTGTGTACGTTATAAAGACCTCGTGTGTACCTCATCATCAGCAAATGCTATCCACAGAAGCCCTACTCTGTACGTGCACTAAGACATGTATCTCACCCAACACGTACCAGCGCTCGAGGCTGCCGAGCGGGACGCGACTACCTGCAGACCCTCCCAACAGGATACCATCACCTCCCCCGATGCTGCTGATCGCTGATCGGATCGACACTCCCCACACGGCACCCGACGGCACCGAGCTAGCCGGTAATATTCTCCAGGCCTCACATGCCCACGAAGAGATTCTTGTACGCCGCGACGGAGGTCTCGCTCTCTGCGTGGCGGTGGCAGCGGCCCCAAGCAACGCCTCAGCCGCTGCAGCAGGCACAGTCCTCGAGACCGTCATGGCGTACGTTTGCAAGCGCGAGGCATGAAGGAATTTTTGCTAGTAGGCCTTTGGCCCAAAGCCCAACTAAAATTCTGAAATTCTCTTGGCCCATTCATGCACACATGTGAGTGGAGTGAGTGAGGCTAAAGTTTAGTCCCACCTCATAAGTTGAGGGAGAGTTGCACCTTTTTATAAGGTGAGCTCTTCTACCACTTGTATGAGCATGAGAAGAGGAGACCTACACGCGCGCTCCTCCTCCTCGCCTCGCCACGCCACGCCACGCCACGCCTCGCCTCGCCACGACGGGTTGCGGGATTGAGCCGAGCCGAGGACAAAGCTATGCACGTTGTCTATATTTTTGCTGCTCGGGAAAATTAATGAGTCATTAATTAATAATTAACGGACGCGTTAATTACTGAACCGTTTCCGATTCTTTTGGATCGTGACGACTCGGACGTGGGGTTTATTCCCACGACCTACCCGGCCCGGCCCGCACTATATAGTTCGGCAGACGTCTACCCTAGCCGCCGCCGCTTCGTATGGTTTCTCACCACCGTTCCAGATCATTGCGCCGCCAAGCAAGTCTTCTCCATCCCTCCTTTCGGCGTGCACCGCAAGAAGGGACAGCAGGCCTCCGGAACCCCGCCTCTCGTGATCCTGTACGGGAGAGGGGCGATCAGGTTTTTGGGGAGCGCACTCGCGCGACTGCTGGCAGCGACGACTTCGCGAACGACGACTTCTTCCCCGACCTCGGCAACCTCATCCTCGACGACATGGGCGACAACATCAACGCTGGCGGTGCTGCTCCCGCTGCACCGTATGTAATTCTATCCTTCCTGTTTGAGATCGTGGTAGAATTCATGTTTCTAGTATGTGCCCTAGATGTGATCTGTTCATCTGCTATGCTAGTTCACATGATTAGTTTAATCTCTGTTGCTGCGGTCATGACTTATCTTCTGTTTATTCGGATTAAATCTCGTAGTAATTTGCTCATATTTCCAACAATCCAAAAACCTGATTATAGGCAATTTACTCCGAGTGGTTTTGCTGCACATCTGAAGCCGCCTGCCTTTAAGGGGGCACAATATAAGAGGTGGCGCACGAGAGCAGTCTACTGGTTTCAGACCATGGGCTGCTATGACGCCACCAAGGGCAAGCCTGAGGGCGATCTTAATCCGGCACAGCTGGAAGCTTTTGAGAAGATCGATACCCTCTTTAAAGGTGCTCTTCTGAGTGTTCTTGATGACTCAATTGTGGATTCGTATATGTCGTTTGACAACGGCAAGGACATGTGGGCGGCGCTCGAGGCCAAGTTTGGTGCCTCGGACGCCGGCAGCGAGTTGTACGTCATGGAGCAATTCTATGACTACAAGATGACTGATGAGCGCGCTGTTGTACAGCAGGCTCATGAGATACAGTCGCTCGCAAAAGAACTTGAGTACTTCAAGTGTGTGTTGCCGGACAAATTTGTTGCCGGGGGCATCATTGCCAAGCTTCCACCTTCGTGGAACAATTTTGCTACTTCCCTGAAACACAAGAGACAGGAGTTTTCCGTTGCGGATCTCATTGGTACTCTTGATGTTGAAGAGAAGGCGAGAGCAAAGGACACACGTGCTCGAGTTGCTGAGGGAGGTTCTAGTGCCCACATGGTACAGAAGAAGAACTTCCAGCCCAACAAGTTCAAAAACAACAAGAACAAAACTCAGGGCAAAGGCAAGTTTGATACAAAGAACAAGCCATCACAATCTACCAACTTCAAGAAGAATTCTCATAAGAAGGGGAAGGGACTTTGCCATGTCTGCGGTGATCCTAATCACTGGGCTCCGAAGTGTCCTAACCGCTTTGAGGAGCGTGAACATGAGAAGAGCGGCAAATCCGCTAATGTTGTCATCGGTGATACTGATATGAAGGAATCAGGGTACGGTATTTTTCCTACCATCCTTTCAGTATTTCAATCCCCTGATTGGTTAATTGACACCGGTGCCAATGTACATGTTTGTGCTGACGCCTCCATGTTTTCTTCTTACCAGGTCACTGGGACTTCTCCCGTGCTGATGGGGAACGGGTCACATGCCATCGTTCGAGGTGTTGGTACGGTCGATCTGAAGTTTACTTCGGGGAAGACCGTGCGTCTGAAGAACGTTCATCATGTGCCGTCCATCAATAAAAATCTCGTTAGCGGTTCCCGTTTATGTCGAGATGGTTTTAAGTTGGTTTTTGAATCCAATAAAGTTGTAATTTCTAAGTGTGGACAATTTGTTGGAAAAGGCTATGAGTGCGGAGGCTTGTTCCGCCTATCTTTGTCAGATATTTGCACTAAAGTTATTAATAATGTTTGCCACAATAATGAGTCTGATATTTGGCATTCACGACTTTGTCATATTAACTTTGGATGCATGACGCGGCTAGCCAATATGAATTTAATTCCGAAAATCTCTACTGTCAAGGGCTCTAAGTGCCAAGTATGTGTGCAAACTAAGCAACCTCGCAAGTCCCATAAGACTGCAGAGGCAAGAGACTTGGCGCCACTAGAGCTTATACATTCTGATCTTTGTGAGATGAATGGCGTGTTGACAAAAGGTGGAAAGAGATACTTCATGACGTTAATTGATGACTCCACTAGATATTGTTATGTGTATCTTCTGAAATCAAAAGATGAGGCTTTGACTTTCTTCAAAAACTATAAAGCTGAGGCAGAGAACCAACTTGATCGAAAAATTAAACGGCTTAGGTCCGATCGTGGTGGAGAGTATTTTTCCAATGAATTTGATATGTTTTGTGCGGAACATGGTATAATCCATGAGAGGACGCCTCCCTACTCACCCCAGTCAAATGGGGTAGCCGAAAGAAAGAACCGAACTCTAACTGATATGGTTAACACCATGTTAGACACTTTGGGTCTATCCAAGGAATGGTGGGGGGAGGCACTAATGACTGCGTGTCATGTCCTAAACCGGGTTCCCACAAAGCATAAGACCATGACTCCATTTGAGGAATGGGAAAGGAAAAGGTTGAAACTCTCTTACCTACGTACTTGGGGTTGTTTGGCGAAAGTCAATATACAATTCCCAAGAAGCGCAAGCTTGGACCAAAAACCATGGATTGTGTTCTTCTGGGCTATGCTTTTCATAGCATCGGCTATAGATTTTTGATAATAAAATCTGAGGTGTCCGACATGCATGTTGGTACGATTATGGAGTCAAATGATGCAACTTTCTTTGAGGACATATTTCCTATGAAGGATATGTCGAGTTCATCAAATCTGGAGATACCTACTCCATCTAGTGAGGAATTCACTGTAATTCCTGAACCCACCATCGCGATGGAACACGTTGAGAATCCTGTTGAGGGTGACAATGGAACTCCTGTGAGGAGTAAGAGACAGAGGACTGCAAAGTCCTTTGGTGATGATTTCATTGTGTACCTAGTGGATGACACACCCAGGACTATTTCAGAAGCCTATGCATCTCCTGATGCTGACTACTGGAAGGAAGCTGTACGTAGCGAGATGGATTCCATCTTAGCTAATGGTACCTGGGAGATCACTGACCGTCCTTATGGGTGCAAACCTGTAGGATGTAAGTGGGTGTTCAAGAAGAAGCTTAGACCTGATGGTACGATTGAAAAGTACAAGGCACGGCTTGTGGCCAAGGGTTATACCCAGAAAGAAGGTGAAGACTTCTTTGATACTTACTCACCCGTGGCTAGACTGACCACAATACGGGTGCTACTATCACTGGCTGCCTCACATGATCTTCTCGTTCATCAAATGGACGTTAAGACAGCTTTCCTCAATGGAGAGTTGAAGGAGGAAATTTACATGGATCAGCCAAATGGTTTTGTAGTATCTGGTCAGGAAGGAAAGGTGTGCAAGTTATTAAAGTCTTTATATGGCCTTAAACAAGCTCCTAAGGAGTGGCATGAGAAATTCGAAAGAACATTAACTGATGCCGGCTTTGTAGTAAACGATGGTGACAAGTGCGTGTACTATCGCTATGGTGGGGGCGAAGGAGTTATTCTCTGTCTGTATGTCGACGACATATTGATCTTTGGAACCAAACTTGATTTAATCAAGGAGGTTAAGGATTTCTTATCTCGCTGTTTTGAGATGAAGGATCTAGGAGTAGCTGATGTTATCTTAAACATCAAGCTGTTGAGAGATGAGAATGGTGGGATCACACTGCTTCAGTCTCACTATGTGGAAAAGGTCTTGAGTCGTTTTGGGTATAGCGACTGCACACCTTCTCCAACTCCATATGATGCTAGTGTGTTGCTTCGAAAGAATCGACGGATTGCTAGAGATCAACTGAGGTATTCTCAGATAATTGGTTCGCTTATGTATTTGGCCAGTGCCACGAGGCCTGACATCTCTTTTGCTGTGAGCAAGCTGAGTCGGTTTGTGTCAAAACCGGGAGATGATCATTGGCATGCGCTTGAGAGAGTTATGCGCTATTTGAAAGGCACCGCGAGCTATGGAATTCACTACAACGGGTATCCAAGGGTACTGGAGGGTTATAGTGACTCAAACTGGATTTCTGATGCTGATGAGATAAAGGCCACAAGTGGTTATGTTTTTACACTTGGTGGTGGAGCTGTTTCCTGGAAGTCTTGCAAGCAGACCATCTTAACGAGGTCAACTATGGAAGCAGAACTCACAGCATTGGACACTGCCACTGTTGAAGCAGAGTGGCTTCGTGAACTCTTGATGGACTTACCTATGGTTGAAAAACCAATACCCCCTATCCTGATGAACTGTGATAATCAAACTGTGATCGTCAAGATAAACAGTTCGAAGGACAATATGAAGTCCTCAAGACATGTGAAGAGGAGACTAAAATCTGTCAGAAAATTTGAGGAACTCCGGAGTTATTACGTTGGATTATATCCAAACGTCGAAAAACTTGGCAGATCCCTTCACAAAGGGTCTATCACGTAATGTGATAGACAATGCATCGATGGAGATGGGTTTGAGACCCACCGCATGAGTTGTCCATAGTGGTAACCCACTCTATGTGATCGGAGATCCCGTGAAGTAGAAGTGGGAGACAAGCTGTTGGTCAGCTGGGAGGAGAGTATCCCTATATTAACTATCCCACTCCGTGATGATGCAATACTCTTCTGATCTGCATGGCAGGTTGATACTTATCTTAATGTGTTCCAAGTGGCTTATTCGGGTAAGCAGAGATGTTGTCCTGCAGAACATCTTCTGAGGAACACACCTATATGAATTTGACTGTTAACGTCGCAGTCTGTGAGAATTGGGTGTTCTCTAATAAATTCATGAAAAGGCCCTGGAGTATGACGTATACGCTCCACCCGCGGGGAAGCCTTGCGGCAGCCAAGTATCGGTCAAGAACTTGTGTGAAACTAGTCTCGCAGAAAACTTGTAGTTCAAGGCATAGTCCACTATTCAAGTTGTGATCTAGTGTAGCATAAATCTCTAAGTGGAAGTTCAACTTCACAGTCTCCACCAAGCACCGGTATATAAACAATGTTTTGGAACTAAATGATGAGATGTGCCAATGAGACTTTGTGGGGGATTGTTGGAATTTTTGCTAGTAGGCCTTTGGCCCAAAGCCCAACTAAAATTCTGAAATTCTCTTGGCCCATTCATGCACACATGTGAGTGGAGTGAGTGAGGCTAAAGTTTAGTCCCACCTCATAAGTTGAGGGAGAGTTGCACCTCTTTATAAGGTGAGCTCTTCTACCACTTGTATGAGCATGAGAAGAGGAGACCTACACGCGCGCTCCTCCTCCTCGCTCGCCTCGCCACGCCACGCCTCGTCACGACGCGCCGCGCCGCGGGTTGCGGGATTGAGCCGAGCCGAGGACAGAGCTATGCACGTTGTCTATATTTTTGCTGCTCGGGAAAATTAATGAGTCATTAATTAATAATTAACGGACGCGTTAATTACTGAACCGTTTCCGATTCTTTTGGATCGTGACGACTCGGACGTGGGGTTTATTCCCACGACCTACCCGGCCCGGCCCGCACTATATAGTTCGGCAGACGTCTACCCTAGCCGCCGCCGCTTCGTATGGTTTCTCACCACCGTTCCAGATCATTGCGCCGCCAAGCAAGTCTTCTCCATCCCTCCTTTCGGCGTGCACCGCAAGAAGGGACAACAGGCCTCCGGAACCCCGCCTCTCGTGATCCTGTACGGGAGAGGGGCGATCAGGTTTTTGGGGAGCGCACTCGCGCGACTGCTGGCAGCGACGACTTCGCGAACGACGACTTCTTCCCCGACCTCGGCAACCTCATCCTCGACGACATGGGCGACAACGTCAACGCTGGCGGTGCTGCTCCCGCTGCACCGTATGTGATTCTATCCTTCCTGTTCGAGATCGTGGTAGAATTCATGTTTCTAGTATGTGCCCTAGATGTGATCTGTTCATCTGCTATGCTAGTTCACATGATTAGTTTAATCTCTGTTGCTGCGGTCATGACTTATCTTCTGTTTATTCGGATTAAATCTCGTAGTAATTTGCTCATATTTCCAACAAGGCATAGCAGTAAGAAAGGCATGACAGTGCCAGTCTGCCAGACCATTTCTTCGAGGTCATGGCTCTAAATTCTACTCATAACTATCTCTGTGTGTTGTGCGCGTGAGATGGAGCTGCTGATGCACATTGTGGTGTGGAGTGCGGTTTAAATAGGCGGCTCAGGAGTACATGCAACGCAAGAGATAAGAGGAGATGGGTAGGTGAGAATATTAGGTGCATTAGTGCATGTGGTGCTATCGGTGCACCGTGCACCACAGAACACACGTCGGATATTTTAAAATGTTAAAAATTCTAGTTCTTTTAGCATATTTGCACAACATGAATGCAGGTTGTCATGAAATTGCAAGTCCAAATTCTAAATATAGCTCGGAAAATAAAAGTGAATTCAACATTGAATCGTAGTACTGTTAGAAAGTATTGTACATGTATATACACTTATTATGTAAACCGTATATACTTCTGGTTGGTCTAGGCTTTGTGTCAGGTTGTTGTAATCAGGTAGTTTAGGTCGTTTGGATTCTTCCTTATCTCTGTATAGCTTTACGTGAGGATTAATCCAGGAACGACCTAACAACCTTATGTTGCAACCGTGTCGATCGATATAACACGCAGCGCGTCCCTGCCAGAGTCATACGCTTCCATCAAATCTTTCACACTCTAGTGTCAAAACTTTCATTTTTTTATCTCAAAAAATGTTCAAATTTTACACAAAATTTTGTGACTGTATACATTGATGCTTTGTCAATGTGCTAGATTTATTTTTCAGAATTTTTATAATATTCTGCGGCATCTGTTCAGTAGCACCACAAATGTGGGTGGACCGCAGTGCCGTACCGGGGAAATTGGAGGCCCTGTGCAAATCAAAATTAGGCCCTACGTGTGAAAGCAAAACAATAAAATTTTTGTCAACCAGTGTAGTTTTTCACAAAAAATTACACCAATTGGAAGCAGAAGTTTAGAAGACATGTAGATAGCAGATGCCTAATCTGCTTTTTTGTAGTTGTACTATGCTATTTTGGAAGAGCAGTCAGAAGGGATTGTCATTGAGCTCGAGCCTATATCTTTGCTTGAACAAAACGCATCCCTGCATGCTGTTGGTTGAATCATAGGGATTTATTTTCCGATAAAGAGCAATTTTATTAACTCTAAATGTATAATCAAGAAGGTACAAATCATGATGAGCAACACCCAACCTCTGCATATGTAGGATGCACACAGCGAAACACCAACAAACTCAAAGAAAATAAAAGGCTGGCATATCAGCACAAGTAGAGTAAAATAGGACCGTGTCAAAGGAGGAGGTAGGCTGATACGGAGGTTATGCTGCCACCCAACAAAAATGAGGGAGAATTTAACTTCTCTGGCCTCTGCACCAACTAAGAATGCATACAACCATTAAGCATGAGTACCAGTATTTTTATCTTGGTTAATAACCAAGCCTGGTCCTCTAGATAAACCACATGAATCTTAGGTGGCTCCATTGCTCCATTGATGACATGGGCCGACGCACCCAAGAACTATCGTCCCTCCTCCTCCGAACGGAAAATAGCAGCTGTTGCGCTCCTCCTTTCTTTTGATAGAGCCCCATTGACATTTCTTTTCTTGTCTCCTCTGGGAGGAGGGATCCATGAAGCTCCACGACTTGGAGGCTGCGATGCTCTGGGTGCATCTCTTACGATGTGCGCCTCAAGCTCTTGTATGAACCTTGTGATAAAACCACGAGTCGCAAAGGGTGACTGGAATATACTATCATGAGTTACATCTCGATCGGTGTGCCTTCCATAATACCCATAGTGTCATCATCATCTTCATGCACTCTTCTTTTGATAACCTGTCTTATACACAACCAAATTTTTTTGCATCCGGTGCGGTCTAGACGGTTGCTTACGGTTCAAGGGTCGGGCGTTGGAGATGCCCTTCTCCACTATTAGATTTTTTTTCTTTACTTCGCGAGTGTTTTAGTAGCCGAAGGATGCGCACCCAGTACCCACACATATCGCTGCATGGTAATGATCGAGTGCGTACGCGTTTGAAACTCGACTGACGGAGGGATCACGTCAATGCAGTGCACTAGAGACCTCATGCGTATCTCACCACCAGGCAAGTCACGTACATACGCAAGTGCGGTGCACAAAACCAGAGATATGTAAGTGCACAAAGACAGTAAGACCTGTATGCTGTATCTGACCCAACACATCCCAGTCAGTACCGCAGTTCATGGCGTGACGCTGACCCCGGCCGAACGGGACACCACAACCGGCAAACTCTCCCAACAGGATAGCACCGCCTCCACCGGTGCTGCTGATCGGGCCAACGATCCCCATACTGCCATTGACGCCCTCGAGCTAGCCCGTGAGGCCAGTGAAGATGCCCGCGCTTGTAGAGACCGTCACGGCGTGCGCTGCGAGCGCGAGGCAGAGCAGGGACATGACGGTAGCATTTCCTCCTGGCGATGCCTCTACTCACTCTCTCGTGTGTTGAACGTGAGATGCAGCCTGTCTATGAGCGCTCTAGATTCTACTCACTCTCTCATGTGTTGTGGTTTTATATAGGCGGAGGAGTACCTGTGCCAAGGGCAGATCCGCAGATGGGAGGCTGTAAATAAGGCGAGGGCGTTCCCAAAAGAAAAAAGTGTGCAGTGAAATGGTGTTGTCTACACTTTAACTATTGTCAGTTGCCCGAAAGTTAAGTTTTTTTTAACTGCTGGAAAGTTAAGTTAGAGCATCTCCAGCCGTTGCGCCCCCAAGACGCGCCGAAAATCGCCGCTTGGGGGCGAGCCGGCGTTATTTTCGGCGTGGGGGCGAGCACGTCCCCAGCCGTCGCCCCAGGTCGGGCCCCAGACGTCCCCACAGTTCGGCCAAATTTCAGCAAACACGGTCATATTTGAACAAACACGACATATTTCGGCGAAATTTAGACGTTTTTTACACGAATAAAAGGGACGAAAAAAACCCTAAACTACGGCCGATGCTTCTCCTCCTTGACACGGCCGCCCCGGCGCGCTGCTTCACTCGAGCCGCGGGTTGTTGCCGCCCTCGACGTGCGCGAGGACGCCGCTGAGTGTGCGGCCAGGGACGCCCCACCACAGGCAGCGGCCCTCGCTGTTGTTGCGGCCGCGCGGCGTCGGCGCGTTGTTGGTGGAGACGAGCCGCTCCTCCTGCCGGCGTTCGAAGTACATCGCCCACGCCGCGTGGTTGTCGGCGACGTACTCCGTGAGCGCCCTCTCTGCGACCGTCAGGGACGCCGGCGCACGCTCGATCTCGGCGTGGAAATATGGCGTCCCAGGGACGGGCAGAGGGGGGACTGGGACCCCACCGGCGCTGAGCCTCCACCGCGACGGAGCGCGTACGTCGGGCGGCGCGGGGTAGTTGGCCTCGTGTTGGAGGTCGGCCTTGTTACGCAATCCTGGGTCCGCTAGCACCAGCGTTTCCGACCCACCTGCGTCACCAGACCCAACCGAAGAGCAACACCGACTTATGAGAGGCCTTGGGCCCTCTCCCCCCAAAAGACTAGCCTGTTAGGAGGGGACACCCTCACCCTTATAAACCGTGTTATGTCTCCTCCCACAACCGATGTGGGACTAAACCCAACAATCTCCCCCTCACACATCGGTCACCCATGGGCCCGCTAACACCAGCGTTTCCAGCCCACCAACCATGACCGACCATCAGTGAGTTCACCGAAATTTATTCCGGGCACCTGGGCTCTGATACCAATTGTTACGCAATCCCGGGTCCGCTAGCACCAGCGTTTCCGACCCACCTGCGTCACCAGACCCAACCGGAGAGCAACACCGACTTATGAGAGGCCTTGGGCCCTCTCCCCCCAAAAGACTAGCCTGTTAGGAGGGGACACCCTCACCCTTATAAATCGTGTTAGGCCTCCCACTCATGCAGCGAGCGGCGGCCGAAACCGTTGGCCGCCGCCGCGTCGCCGGGGTACCTCGCGCTCATGGTTGCCGGGGGGAGAGAGAGGGGCTCGAACGGCGGAGAGAGGGAAGGAAGTGCGGCGGCGAGGAGGGGGAGGACTGCCGATGGATTGGTGCCTCACCGACGCGGCTAGGTGCACCTTTTATAGCGGCTCGGGGGCGGCCGCGTGCGAACGCGTGGCGGAAGGCGGGGTGGCGTCGCCACACAGCGCCGCCCGTGAATCAATGGGCAGGCTGACCGGCGGCAGCCTTGGCATTGATTTCCCCGCTGGAAAACTGAGACGATGAGGATGACCAGCCTTCGTCTCACTGACGCGCCGGTCCCATCACTCTTTCGCGCCAAAACGTTCGCGCCGGCGCCCCCGGACGCCCCCCACCGCGCCGGGTTCGGGTTGGGAGCGCCGGCACCAATTTCGGCCCAATCCGGCGAAAAACAGGCTCGTGGAGGCGCGACTGGGCCGATTTTTTGGCGCCGGCGCTAAAAAACGGTCTTGGGGGGGGGGGCCTGTTGGGGGCGCGGCTGGAGATGCTCTTAGTCTCGGCGGATTTCTTTTCCATTAAAAGCATCTACAATCGGGCGCTTTAAACCGCATCATACGTCTGGTATGTACGTGCACTAAGACCGCATGTGAATATCTGACCCAACATGTCCCAGCGAGTACCGCAGTTCATGGCATGACACCGCCGGCGCCTCCCCCGCAGTGCTACTATGCGAGCCGGTTGCAAGGGACACCGCCGCTGGCAAAGCCTCCCCACGGTATAGTGTCGGCTCCCCCGACGCCATTGAGCGGGCAGACGCTCCCCACACAGGTCCTGACGGCACCGAGCTCCTTGTACTATGGTAGTTCTGCTACTATGAAATCTTGCGTGGAATATTAAACTTTCCTCCTTGTACATGTTATGGCAAGCGATTCCAAACGTTCATAAACTGGTCCCCCATAAACTAGTGAAGTGACCATGGATGATGAAAAATTCTAAATTGAATTGCATGCACTAGGGAAACCTAAAACAATGACGACTAAACAAATCTAAGTAGGAAATGCAGGCTACGAATCAAAGTAAGTTGAGATTCGGGCGATTCATACCTTAGGATGCAAGTCCGGAAGCGATGGGATTGGCGGGGGGTGAGTTCCTATAGCGTCGCCGCCGTAGCAGCCGACACTTCCGCCCCAGATGTCACGCCTTATTCTTATTCCTGCCGCCGGGCACGTCTTTTATAGTGAAGGGGACGAGGAGGCGGACGGGGACGACACCGACGATGGTGAATTGGTTCCTCTCACCGGCTCGTCAGACAAAAGGAAGGGGACGCGAACGAGGACTTGACCTCTTGGATCTACCAGACGTGTTCTGGTCGTGGACGTGATCGGTTGAAAGCACATTATTTTATCCTGGACCATTATGCCCTTCTCTGATTAAACTAAAATATGTTTATTCTTTGTAATCCCCCACCAGATCGCACGGCTAATAAAAATCGGAGGGGCAAGTACTCGAAAGTACTCCCAATACTGCCCCAATCACCGTAAAGGAGCTCATGTCTAGGAGTACATGATCAACTTCGTGTATAAGATAAGCTGGAACAATTCTTAGTCTATCATATATTTCTTAACTAATCACGATACTCAACACAGCCGAAGGAAGTGGAGCAGCCCGTGATGCCGCCGAAAAAAGCACCGTCGACGTCACCAACACCTGCTGCTTGGAAACAGCTCCCCATGCCACTTTCAATATGCCGCAATACATTTCGAAGAAGCTGACGAAAACATCATCGCCGTTGTTGCGGAAGCCCTCGCCATAGTTGCCCCCGACAGCCCGGACGGACGGATAGTTCCCCATGCCTACCAAGCCCACGAAGTGTTTTCTCCGTCCACCATGCCACTAAGTGCACCAGGCAAGTTTGTGTGGTTGACACGAAGCAGAGCAAAAGGACGGAGACAATAGTGCTAGAGCACATGTTGGCATGGCTCTAGATTCTTCCCGCTCTCGAGTGTGTCATCTTCATGAGATAAGCCGTTGCTGCCGCTGCACTTGTGGTGTTGTGGAGTTTGAGGTTTAAGTAGGCGGCAAATGAGAGGCTGGATCGGATGAAGAGTGTAAATGAGGTGCCAGTACTATCATAATGACTTTTTAGCAAACAAGAGAGTAAATTTCGTAGGAGTTTATATAGATAAAGTTCGATTGCTCATATTTCATGACTGTTTCTTTTTACTAGCAAATGAAGATTGCGCTTCTAAATCTGGACTATAGCAGCTCAAAGCTCAGCCTTGGAACATGTTGGTGCCTCACCTTGCCCTAACTCTCCCTCTGACCTACCCCTCTCTCTCTGTCACTTCCCGCTAGCCCGAGCTGAAGAGAAGAAGGAAAAACTACGGCCGTTTTCCTCGAGCACAAACTCGAGCTCCTCCAAACTGTTACGACGGCCATCGCGTGGCTTTATACATGAGCTAACGCACTGGGCACGCACCCACGCCTCCACTCACACCCGATCGCTCGCGCTTCGCCCGCTCGGATCGTGCCCGCATCGTGCTGCGACGCGCGCGGCCCACGATGAGCGCCAACGGCAACACCCTCAATCGTGCCACGCGACTCGCCAACAGCCTAGACCTAAACACACGCGCACGACGCACACCCGCACGGACACGCCCGTGTTGCACCCGTACGCGCGCACACACGACCCTACCGCGGTCCCGGCGTGTCCAACAAATCCAGCGCGCGCCCATACACGTGCCGGGCGCTTTCGTCCCGTCGCCACGGCTTATTAGCCCAACAAAACAGGCTCGGTGCCTAACCATTTTCGGTGCCAATTTGTATAATCAGGCCCAGGCCTATTTTCAAGATAATTTTTTATTGAGCTGTCCAAATGCACTAGCCTTCCTTTCTACTGAATCGACACATACTGGTCAGTGACGAGTACCATGCGCCTACCAAGTTGAGCAATGCTTTGCCCTTTAATAAACGAGATTTGCAACTGAAAATAACCACGGAGCCATCACGTCTGAGACTGAACATGGACTGAAAATAAAACTGCAGCTGCAGGGTACACATATGTAGACATAAACATGATATAATGCAGTCTGACCAATATGCCTTGTATTCTGTTTTGTTTTCTGTGCTCACGGAGAGATCGCTTGAGTAGCCAGTAAAGCAAGTACAATAATATGACATAAGCATGCTATAAGGAATAAAATAATATATCTTTGTTTAGTTGAAGGAGAGAAGAGAGAAGAGAGAAGATAAGCTGGGCTCTTGATTAGTAGGCAGCTGCAACACGAAACCCAAGACACTTTGTGAGGATGTAAGATGGGCCAACAATTGATAAATTAGTACATATTTAAAACTTACTATTGTACATGTCGGCTAAGAGGTTGGTTGTAGATGATATGTCAACTCCTTATAGCCAACGGTTGACTGTATTATTAACCATGCTAGTATGAAAAGGTCGGGACTTAGGAGGCTTCGGGAATAACCACTGTTCAAGAAATTCACCCGATTAATCAGTTAACGGGCCAGTTAATCGTTACTCACGGCATGACGAAATCGAATAACACCTATTCGCCGCATTAACTTGTTAGGCCGATTAATTGTCCAATTAGACCGATTAATCAATTGTCATGCCGATTAATCCCTGATGGCCCATTAACGGGCGGGCAAACAAAGCCCAAATTTTCTGACCCGTAACCCCTTCCGGTCCCATGCCGCTCCTTAATAGCTAGGTTTAATCATTGTACCGCCTCTCTTTGCTTTTCATCAGAGACCTTTTACGGTGCATCAAAATAATATGAGCCGTCCATTTTCAGTTATTCGATGGATTAGATCCACTAATACTACTAGACAAAATCAGCAGTATTTTTTGTTCAAAGGGTAAAATTGGAAGACACAAAACAAATACCGAAACTCTACATCCATTGAGATGCTGGATGTTTGCTTCTCCTATACTCTGACCCGACGTGATCTATAAAATTCTGAGACTGGGCCAGATCCGGCGGAGATGAGATGCAACGACTTGTCGGCCGTACTTTTGGCCGTACTTGATCACCGTGTACAAACTACAAAACTAGCGAAGCTAGTGTCCCAGATTGATTGATAATGTCCAGACGCATCAGTACATACGTGATCAGCCCATTGGTTTTCCAATGATCACGCGTCCGTATACGTACACAAGCAGGTGGCTGCTGAACCATCGACATGGGAAGCGGCAGCTCATCGCATACATGTCTGAGTACTATCATCTCACCCTTCACTTGCCTCAGCGGGAGGCAGGACGTATAGGGTACTCCGGCAAGGAGGTACGCTCAGACCTGGACCATCGCTGGGAAGCGTCAGCGACATCACGAATCACACGGACATGAAACATCGGTACTACGGCAGCGTCGACAGGGTGAGGAGTCCACACGCCTATGTCGAAGCAGCCATGACATTACGACGCTGTAGCGGAGGCTGCGTGGCCTGCTGGTTGCTTCGAGATGCCCGGTTGGACTTCCATTAGGAGCCCGGCGTCCTGAACGACCGCAGCTCCTTCGTCAACGCCATTAAGGCCAGCACAGATGATGCGAGCTCTGAGTCTGATCGATTGTTGATGTTGGATGGGCGCCATAGAACAGCGACTGCAACGGCGAGGGATTTTATAAGAGAGAAAATGACAAAACTACCCAACTAGTCAACGGCTGAGATTATTGTATACTACTCAGTCTTCGAGGTAGTATGATGCACCGTAAAAAATCTCTTTCATATCTGTATGGCAGCATGTTTTAGTCTAGTACATAGTTGGAAGCATGAAAGTATAGTATAATAGATAAACAATCTAGAGATATGTTGGCAAGTTCCTATTCTATCTACCGATTAATGGTCGACTGATTAGTCCAGTTAGTAGGCCGATTCATCGATTAATCGCTACTCCTAAACTGACCAAACAGCTACCAGTTAACGATTTTTTGAACATTGAGAATAACCTTACACTAAATATATTCTTCCAAATTGCTGATCGTTTTCTGTGTTTTGCTAGTTTGTGGGCGACAGACTAAAATTAATTATCAATGCAAGATCAAGGTGACGTGTGGCAATGACGTACATGGTTTCGAGCCTCCACACAACAAAAATTCTTAGTCTTAGGGATTATTATAAATTACCATCAAACAATCGCACGGAGACGAAAACCATTGCATCGAGAATTTGAGACTGAACTTCGACTAAGAAGAAAAGTACATAAGGCACATATATGTGTGATTAGGGCATCTTCAAGGTAGACACGCGAACCGCCCACATCCGTTCACATCGCGGAAGCCATCCAACGCGAGTTTGTATCGGTCTGTGGCACGGTCCGGACATAATTTCTTCCACAAACTGAAGACAAACATGGAGGTGCTTTGTAGGAGTCTGGACATCCGACATGTAGGACTCTGACACCACCAGCCCGCCCAAAACCTTCCTGGACCCTGCGCCTCCATCCTCCCTATTTTTCTCTTCTTTCTTCTTCGTCTCTTACCTTTGTTGCCACTCCACCACCCCGGCCGCCACGCCACACCCCTGCCGGAACTCTACGTCCCCGTCACATCCAGAGTTCCGCAGGGCTCCGCCCTGCTTTTCCTCAGTCGCCGTTCAACCACTGTCCTCCGACCGCCCCGCCAAGTACCATCCACTACTGCTATACTCACCATGGCCGGCAACTGTTCCATGAATCGCCAGAACTAAAAGCAGTTTTCCCTTCTTCTTGCTAACAATGGATTCCGATTTGGATTACATATACGAGCAGTATGCTGAGTCGTCCGAAGGCTTGTCAGATGAGAAGGAGTATTCCGATGAGATGGCTATGATGTAGGCGGACCATGAAGACGCGGAGCGTGCGGAGGAGCATGTTCTAAATTTTAGGGGCTCGATCAATGGTCATCGAGTGGTCAACTGCAACAGGGCATGCGACCATTTGACACTGAAGGCCAACTACTGTGCCCTGATGCACTCTTCGCAAACCATTTTCGCCAGCGTTTTCGGATGCGCAAGACTGTCTTCAATCGTTTGTACCATGACGTCTGGTCATATGATGACCACTTCATCCTAAAAAAGGATGTTGTGGGAACGATTGCGTTCTCTGGTTATCAGAAGTGCACGGCCACACTCCGGATGCTTGCATATGGCACGACCGCTAATTCGTGAGACGATTACCTACGGATGTTTGAGAGCACATGTAGAGATGCCATTGTAAGGTTTGCTACTGTCGTGTAGGAGGTGTTCGGACCTCAGTACCTGAGAGAACCAACTGTGAAAGACACCGAGAGGCTATTGGCAATCTCAGAAGCAAGACGGTGGTCAGGTTTTCTTGGATCTCTTGGATGCATGCATTGGAAATGTAAGAACTGCTCAAAGGCTTTACAATGGCAATATCATGGTCATGTTAAGAACCCCACAATAATTCTTGAAGAAGTTGTATCACATGATCTTTGGATTTGGCACGCTTTTTTGGCATGCCCGGGTCTCACAATAACATCAATGTGATGCAGTGATCACCATTGTTTGTGAGGTTGACTGGAGGAAAAGCTCCTACTTGCCACTATACTCCCAATGGATGACGGTATCTATCCTCCCTGGGCTACCTTTGTTAACACCATATATAACCCAGTTGGCCAGAAAAAGTCTCACTTTACCCAAAGACAAGAAACAACTAGAAATGATGCCGAGATGGCATTTGGAGTTCCGCATGTCTGTTTTGCAGTTGTTCGTGGACCTGCTAAAAAGTGGGATCCAGAGACCTTGTGGGAGCTGATGACATGTTGTGTGATCATGCATAACATGATCGTCAAGAATGAGGGTAACGTTGCTGCCGCAAATCAAGAACTTGAGAACATGGGTGATCCTTACCAACTTCCAAACCAGAATCCGGTCACATTTGAAGAGTTTATTCAAATCATCATCAAATTCGGCATCGACCAACTCACAAGCAGCTGAAGGAAGATCTGGTTGAGCATCAGTGGGTGGTTAAAGGGGACAATAATGTTGGAATGTAATATTTGAACTTTTTAAAGTTTGAACTACTACTAGATGCGGTCATTTGAACGTCTATACCCTATGTATGCTGCTATTTGATCGTGCAGACTTTAAAAAATGAGGATGGCCGGATGTATGCGGCTACAGTTGGATGGCATCCTCCTACATCCGTGTCCACGGGCCCCCCTGTCTATAGCCGGATGCGGGAGAAAATTTGCAGGTTGCAGTTGGAGATGCCCTTATGCATGCACTGTCGGGCCAACATGCTTTTGGTGTTGTTTTCCTCGTGACATCCATCATAATGTGTGCTCATGAAGAGATCACTCGGGTGCCAGAGCATTGCTCAAGGCTTAGGAGGCATCGCGAATAAACCTTTCACTCAACATTTTCCTCCAACTAGTGATTATATTCAGTAGCCAAACACACTCGACCATACTATACAGAGTCCTCGAGTGATCTTTTTAGTTTTAGCACATTACTGTCAATATAGCCGCTAATTTAGTCATGTTGGTCTTTAAATCCTTTCCCTTGAATGGTAGTTTTGCACTCAGGGATGGTGAAAATTTGGTCTTTCATATCCATCAAATGTATCTATCTATCTTGTTAAAAAGTTTTTAGCTGGTTTTGCAATCCACCTTCTAAGTATATTTCTGAAAAAGTATAATTTAGTGGAGTAATGTGTAGTATTAAACGAAAATCTACAACTAGCTAGTTGCAGTCAGAAGCCAATGTCAATCATGCTTTGTGAGTTCTCAAGATATATTGAGAAGAAAACAGTAATATTGTGGTACTTGTTCAATTTGGGACTTGTGTATTGTGGTACTAGCTGTATAGTGTACTATAGTGTCAATTATGAAATCCTCATGGGCATTCGATGAGTATGAAATATGTTGTGTTTTGAATATGAAAATATTGTGAACAATTGTTGGATATGAAACGTGAATTTTCTTATTGCATTACAAGGATTAAATAATGGGCAATTTAACCATTTGTTTTGGGTCATTCCATTTCACACAGTTCTGTAGAAAGGAGTGTGGATGGGCAATGACCAGTTGCAACACACATGACTGTGACAAGGGCTACGTGTGGGGTCGACATAGCAAGGCACATGTTCTACACATCGAATCGTCTGTTACGTATAACTGCATCCACGCGATTGTGTGTGTCATGTCGTGCGCGATAGGGGGCATGAATGAAAAAGTTCCTGGCTGACTAATCATGTGGGATTCACACATGTTTAGTTCTGGTTGATTGTTTGTGATGGCATTTTTTTTTTTTTGCAAAACACAAGCTTTACTGCTTAAAAAGGGAGAAATCATTTGTTACGTTTTTTTTGTGAAACACGGGCTTTACTGCTTAAAAAGGAGAAATCATTTGCGATGGCTCACACCATCACACATGTTTACTTCCGGTAGTATCATGTGTGATAGACTATGCTATTGCACATGATTATCCGTTATAGTGTGCGATGTATCCCTGACGCACATTATTGCAAGGCACTGTTCACAACATGTACGATGACCCGATCTGCGCTATTGTAGTTGGGAATTTTGCTACAAGGAACAGTTAGCATTTTTGTTGAGGTCAATCAACCAGTTCTCACCCTGCCATGCATATATCTACTCATACTTGCATATTTGCCATTGAAGAGGCATCGTCAACTACAGGGACGATTCTAAGGGGGGCCAGTGGGGCTAGACCCCCCCCCCCACCGATCTCGTTATCCCTTGACAGTGATTAGTTACGAGCGATATATTTCTTCCTAGGCACACAATTTCTAGTTGTCTCCCCCCTATGCTCCCATACGCAGAGGCCCATAGTCATGTCCGTACGCAAAACACCAAAGGCCCAAATATATCAGCAAAAGGGAAAAGGAAACACAGCCCACTATGGTCTGTGGATGGAAGACAAGGAGTTGAAAGGAATACGCACGACCTATGCATAGGCAGCGCCGCAGCAGCGCCGGCGTGTACTAGGTTTCTGCTTCGTTTTCAATCAGTTCGTTCTTGCGATCCGAAAAACTTGCTCGCTGCCGCCGGCCGCCTCTATCCTCTATCTAATCTCTGCATCCGTTTTGTTGAGAAGGGAAGGCATCCGTCCGGCACTCCGATTGTCCCCAACGGCCACACTCCCCTGCGGCCCGGCGTATTCCGGCTAGCCACACTGATGAGCGACCAAACAAGGAAGAAAGGTCGTTTTTTTTGCAACACCAGCATTAGATTAATTTCTGTCTTGGAATGTAATTGTAAGAATATAGACATTAAAAATGAATTAGAAATTTTTTTATTGTCCAATTGTGTTCCGTAGACATGAAGAGGAAGAGAGCTCAGTCAATCCATACTTATTTCAAGCCAATTGGTTCAAGCTCTCAGCCAAGTGAACATGGTGATGGTGCTAATACAAATGATGGGCAACCTAGCGAAGAGAACAACCCTAGTCATGCTGAAGGTGATGCTCAAGATTTTCCAGTGCTAGAAGTTATAGACGAAGCTACAGTCATAACCACAAAATATGATCGAGACCCAGGGAGGCACCCTCAAATTTGGCAACTCCCTCCAGAAAAGCAAGATGATGCTAGGCGTTTTTATATATGTGAGGGGGCCTATCAGCCCGAATTGGAAAGTTATGGATATAATGGAAGAAGTGTTGTTCGCCGACGATTCTAAAAAGATTGGTACACAAATTTTTGGTGGTTGGATTATTCAACTGATACAAAATGTGCCTATTGCTTGCCTTGTTTTCTCTTTTCGAAGAAGCCAGTTGGGAAGTGTGGTTCGGACACATTCACTGTCAAACGATTTGATAAATGGAAGAAGGTTAACTATGGAAAGAATGTGCTTTTCTCAAACATATGGGCACTACTCCCAGCTCAGCTCATAACTTTGCAGTTCGGTGTTACGAAAATCTGAAAAACAATCCAACTCATATTGACAAGGTGATGAAAATGCAAACTAAGCAAATGGTTCTTGATGCAAGACTGAGGCTTAAGACTTCTATTGATGCAATGAGGTAAGGAGCAAATATTTAATTTAATACAATTCTATTAATACATTATGTCTAATAATTATTATCTATTGATTGCATCAGGTGGTTAATGTTCCAACCATGTCCATTTAGAGGAAACGATGAATCTGAGGATTCCAAGAATCAAGGTAATTTCAAGGAAATGATTAAGCTTTTGGCTTCTTATAATAAGGATGTACAAGAAGTTGTACAGAATGCTCCTAGAAATGCAAAGTACACCTCCTCAACTATTCAGAAGGAAATTGCTAGCATAATTTCACAAAAAGTGCAATCCTCAATTAGAGAAGAAATGGTTAAAAGCAAGTTTGCAATGCTGGTTGATGAATGTCGAGATGAGTCTAAAAAAGAGCAGATGGCAGTAGTTCTTCGGTTTGTCAACATAGAAGGGTTGATAAGGGAGTGTTTCCTTAATCTTGTTCATGTTAGTGACACTTGTGCTTTGACTCTCAAGAATAAAATCATTGCCGTCCTAGTTGATAATGGGTTGAATGTGCAAGATATTAGAGGCCAAGGGTACGATGGAGCAAGCAATATGAGAGGGGAGTGGAATGGGCTAAAGGCTCTAATTCTCCAAGAGTGCCCTTATGCTTATTATATCCATTGTCTAGCTCATAAACTCCAATTCGCTTTGGTTGCCGCTTCAAGGGAGGTAAATGAGGTTCACAATTTTTTTTAACATGCAAATTTTGTTGTGAATACAGTTAGTACATCTCCCAAACGTAATGATGAGTTACCAGAACACCAGGAAGCTGAAATTGCTAGACAGATTGAATTGGGATAGCTTGACACTGGAAGAGGGGCCAATCAAATAGGATCTTTACAAAGGGTCGGGGACACGAGATGGAGTTCACACTATAAGTCAATCAAAAGTTTACTCAAGATGTTTGCTGCAACTGTTTCAGTTCTAAGAAGTGTAGCAACTGATCGCTCAGCTACAAGGAATTCAAGAGGAGACGCTGCAGGTGCCCTGAAGATATTAAACACATTTGATTTTGTCTTCATTCTGCACCTAATGGAAAGAATTATGAAAATCACAGATATCTTGTGTGTTAAACTTCAAAATCGCTCAGCTACAAGGAATTCAAGATGAGACGCTGCAGGTGCCCTGAAGATATTAAACACATCTGATTTTGTCTTCATTCTGCACCTAATGGAAAGAATTATGAAAATCACATATATCTTGTGTGTTAAACTTTGAAATAAAAGTTTGGATATTGCTAATGCACTGGATTGTGTTTCTAACACAAAGTCGTTACTTGCTGAACTGAGAGAAGATGGATGGGAAAGTCTTTTGGAAGATATCAAATCATTTTGTGTGAAACATGAGATTGATATCCCGGACATGGATCAAAGGTATGTCTCTTTCCCTATCTCTATGTTCATTAAATTCCAATGTAGAGATTTAGTCACTCACAAACTTACTCATTATTGTCAAAATCATGCAACTAATTCATGTTTTTCATATATATTGCAATTATAGGTATGTTGATGTAACAAAATCAAGAAATAAGCATGACAACACCACCGTTATCCATCATTACAAAGTAGACGTGTTTAATGTTGCAATAGATCAACAAGTGATAGAGTTGAATGATCGATTCAGTTCTCAAGTTACAGAGCTTCTAGATCTTTGTTCATCATTGGACCCTAGACATGATGCCTTCGACAAGTCACAGATATGCACTCTAGTGGAAAAAATTCTATCCTGCTGATTTTTCTAGTCAAGAAAGAGATCGACTGGAGTGTGAATTACCACATTTCCAGCTTGATACATTGAACCATCCAGAGATCAAAAATTGCAAATCACTTGCTGATATGACAAAAGGAATAATTAAAACTGCAAGTCTTCTGATTATCCTATGGTTGAGAGGTTGTTACGATTAGTAATAACACTTCCGGTGTCAACTGCAACAGCAGAGCGAGCCTTTTCTGCAATGTAACTTGTCAAGACACGTCTTCAAAGTAAATTGGGCGATGATTTTCTTTGTCATTGCACTATAGTCTACATTGAGAAGGAAATAACGGCCAACTTTAGCTCCGACGATATTATTGAGATATTTGATATTGGTGCTCGTAAATCCAGCTTCAAATTAATAGAGATGTAATGTTTATTCTTATTGTGGAGCAACAGACATACATTGACTATTTATATCTTCCAATATTTACCAAGTTATATGACTATGTATCCAAAGATTTTTTATCTTTTTAGTTCTTGCCCCCTATCTCTATTTTCTGGCTTCGTCCCTGGTCAACCGTGCATATTGATGCATGGTATGCTCTAGTGAAGAGAGAATACACATGTGAGATTCGGCCGACCCGTTAGCATTGCATTGTTAGAGTCTGGAACAAAATGAAGCCTTCTTAGGGCACTTGGCCTCTGAGCCGTCGGATTAGATGTCCAAACATATCCCGACCGTCCGATCTCTTGATGGATTGATCCTGGCCATCACATGCAAATACTGCTACAATGAATAATGTATGTTGTTTTCCACTCGTGCTACCGCCCTCACGCTCCATGACAGGGGGCCCAGGCGGGGTGGACCATTGTGTCAGTGACTGCGGAGGCGGGTGTGGCCGGTGTTCATGTTGACACGCGCGGGACCGTGCCACCCTCCTATATTTTTTGGTGGACGCTGAGGTGATGGGCCTCGAACCCCTCATTGGTTACCCCAAGTGGAAGGTGTAAGATGCAGTAAGTAGAAGTGTTTTCCCTTAGCAAAGATGCCAAGGATCGAATCCCCAGAGACTCCTAGGTTCAACAAGTAGGTGTCAATTGCTACGGCGCCAGATTATTAGCAATCAACGTGGACCTGCACACAGATACAAATAACTTTGCTCCCAACGAGTACAGAGAGGTTGTCAATCCCTCCGGCCTTGTAGTTCACAAAGGATTAAAAGCAATGATAGTAGTGATAGATAGTTTTTGCAATAGTAAGTAAATAGCGGAAAGTAAATAGTGGATGTGATCAATGATGGTAATATGGACTGGAGTCTCATGATGTTCACTAGTGATGTCTCTCTCCCAAAAGACGATAAAACATCTATGTGAGGTAAACAAATTACAGCTGGGCAATTGACAGGACCACGAACGCAAACCAATGCTGACTACATTGCAAGAAAGGTTGAGGTTCAAAGCATGGGCGGTACACCAAAGTAAGTAGACCGAAATCCATCAATATCTACTACTAATCATCCACCTTGAGATATCTATCCAGAACATCTCGCTGGTATTAAGTTGCGAGTCCCACCCATAGTGTAAACTCAATGCAACAGACAACTGCATTAAAAGAACTTTGCGTAAAGTAAACAATCCTTGCACCCGCGGGCACAAGCACCGTTGTTTTCCCCCTTGTGGCAACAGCACATCCCCTAGACTCATGTTTCTGTCACTCAAGCTAGTCATCGAGGGGCATGAACCCACAATCGAGCATAACGTTCCCTCTTGGAGTCACTACCTATTACTCGGCCAAAGCAATAAATAACAACGGAGAACATGCAAGAATTACTTATGAACTAAAATATAAAAGAGGTGAATCAAATATATTACTCAAGATCAATTTGAACATAATCTCATAATCCATCGGATCCCAGCAAACTCAACATAGCAACAGCATAAGGATTACATAAGTGCCTCGATCATGTAGGGCAGCTCACGAGGACTAATTAGTGAAGCACAAGAACGGGAGGAGAACATCACATAGCTACTGGTCATGGACTCATGGTCCAAGGGAGACTACTCACGAGTCATCCGGGAGGCGTCCATGGTGGTGGAGAAGCTCCCGGTGGTGATCCTCCCCTCCGACAGGGTGCCGGGAAGAGTTCTCCTGGTGCTCCCGATCTTGGAAGCGGTGGCGGCGGCGGAACAGAGATGCGATCGCGAAAAAAAGTCCTTCTTTGAGGGTTTCGGAGGTCCCTCTAAATATATGCCAATGGGGGGCACCGGACGGGCTTCGGGGGGCCCAGGCGCCCCCCCGGCGCGGCCCAGGGGGGGCGCGCCGCCAGGGCGCCTGGAGCCCTGGTGCCCCCCCCCAGGCTGCCCTTCGGACGCAGTGTTGATTCCGGATCGATGATTTTTTATATAATTTTTCTGGATTTTTCTGGGCAGTTCTCGAAACGTGAAAACCTAAAATACAAAAACAGCGGAAAACAGAAACTGGCACTGGGGTGCACTGGATTAGTAAGTTAGTCCAAATATGATCAAAAGTGTATGAATATCATAGCAATATCACCCAAAAGTGGCATGGAGCAAGCAGAAATTGTAGATACGTTTTGGGCGTATCAACATCCCCAAGCTTAATTCCTGCTCGTCCTCGAGTAGGTAAATGATAACAAGAATAATTTCTGTGGTGACATGCTATTAACCATAAAGGACTTTTTATAGTCATATGACAAAAGCTTACTGAGACAATGATACTAAAGTAATTAAGTTGTCTCAAGAGAAAATCACAAATGACTGAAAGTTTTACAACATGAAACTGAAACATCAAAAAGATTTGCAATGAACATGATGTGCAAATATGATAAAGTGATATCTAGCTTGCCCCCTTTAGTGATGCAAAACATAAATGCAGGGGCACCTTTAAGGTTTAAGTGATGACTAGATACAATCAGTTCAGAATAAACGATATCACAATCATGCAAAAGACAATGCGACTTTGGGACAATGCACATTACACTCAGAATGACAATCATGCTCTCAGTAGTTGGTGCTTTAACATAAAGGTAAAATAATGGTTATGTGCTAGAGCTTTTTATTTTGAAAACATGGAAGCAATTGTGTCAACGGTAGTAGTACTTCATATTTGTCATGCATAAAACATCCTATAAGTTGCAAGCCTCGTGCATCGAATACTAATAGTGCTCGCACCTTGTCCTAATTAGCTCGGATCTCCATGGGTTATCATTGCATTGCATATGTTTCAACCAAGTGTCACAAAGGGGTACCTCTATGCCACCTGTACAAAGGTCCAAGGAGATAGATCGCATTTGATTTCTCGTTTTTGATAGATCTCAACTTGAGGACATCCATACCGGGACAACATAGAAAATAGATGATGGACTCCTCTTTAATGCATAAGCATGTTCTCATAAGAGATTGAGGATTAAGGTCCAAGCTAAAACTTCCACCATGATGCATGGCTTTGGTTGGCGGCCCAATGTTCTTCTCTAACAATATGCATATTAATTCAACCCACGGCAAATCACCCTTACTTCGGACAAGACGAACATGCATATCAACTCACATGATATTCAACAAAAGTGTGACAGCTGATGGCGTCCCCAGAAACATGGTTACCGCTCAGCAAGCAACTTATAAGAAATAAGATACATAGGCAACATATTCTTTACCACAATAGTTTTTAGGCTACTTTCCCATGAGCTATGTATTGCATGATTAGCTTGCTTAGTACAGGTGGAGGTTAGCAAAAGACTGGAAGCGACCAACTAAGAGAGCAATGACGGTCATAATCATGCAGAGCGACAAAGCAATATTGAATTAGACATGGTAGTTATATCGCTACTCAGAAACAAAAGATCATCAAGGCTTGACAGACTTTCTTTACAGTCTTAAATATGCGTGAGCATACGCCAAGTCAATCAAAATAAATTCTCGAAGGAAGATATTACTAAACCATACCACATCATAGGCAAACAAACCAAGTTGGTACTCCAATAACACATTGGGAACCCCCAGCTATTTGAGATTAACCATAAGAAAACCTGAACTACTAAGCACCATCATACAAGTAGCATCTTTATCATAGACACATTAACCAATGCAACGGAAGCAAACTCTCTTAATAAGGTGAGCATGGTAATTAAAGAGAGTTCAAGCAACCAACTAAATAAAAGCTCTTGAAAAGATAAGCATGAATACTAAGAGCAGAGCACGATAGTAGCTATTAAAAGACAAAGAACAAACACATCATAGATAGACATGAAAATTCTATGTTATGTTCTAGGTAGAAGTGGAGCGTGTTTCTCTCCCACATAATGGAATGCTGAGTTCCGACTCGTTATGAAAAACTAAAAAGAAAACTACAAGCAAGATGCTCTAAGCATAGCACATAACACATGAAGTGATAAAAATATAGCGAAACGAAAGACGAACTGATAATGTTGATGGAGAAGGGGATGCACGGGGGCATCCCCAAGCTTAGACGCTTGAGTCTCCTTGAATATTTCTTGGGGGTGCACTGGGGCATCCCCAAGCTTGAGCGCTTGACACTCCTGAATCTTTTTATCATCTTCCCTCGCACACTTGAAAACTCCCTTCATACATAACTCATCATAATCTGATTAGCGAGGTTAGCACCCTTAATAAAATAATTATACCTTGCTGGAAATAAGGATATTCTTGAAGTTCTACTGTTTCTCAAGATTGCCAAAAGGTTTTTGCAAAGAAAAAACAAGTTCTTGATTTGCAAAGTGAAGGTAAGGCAAAACAAGACAGAATCTGTGAAAAACAGAACAGCAGGCAGTAATTGATCTGTTCGGGATACTTCTGCAACTCAAATCAAAAAACTCAGAACTGACGCACGAAAGACAATTATATAGAGAACTCTGTCGAAAAAATTCATACCAAAAAGATGATCTGGTGATTATATACGAATTTTTGTATCCAAGGACAGAATCTGTTTCCTGGACAGCACCTCACAACTTTTGAACTTTCTAGCAATCAGAGGCTATACTTGGCACAAATATGAAAAGCATAGATACAATGATGATGCTACAGCAGTAAACAACATCAAGACACAACAAAAGCAAAAATTTATTCATGTGTGCTGCCTCCCAAAAGCGCTTTCTTTTATGCCTTTAAGCTAGGCATAATGCATAGATCAAGTTTTATCAAGAGTAAAAGAATAGCTAGCCCGTACAACGGACTCAAAAGGTAACTTGACCTTCTTACGAGGGAAGTGTTCCATCCCTTTCTTGAGAGGAAACTGAAATTTTATATTACCCTCTTTCATGTCAATGACAGCACCAACGGTGCGCAAAAAGGGACGTCCCAAAATAATTGGACATGAAGGATCACATTCGATTTCCATAATAGTGAAATCAACGGGCACATAATTATCATTGACAACAATAAGAACATCGTCGATCCTCCCCAAAGGTTTCTTTATGGAAGAATCAACGAGACGAACACCAAAAGAACAAGAATCATAAGGTTTCAATTTAAGCATATCATATATTCTTTTGGGCATAACAGAGGTACTAGCACCAACATCACATAATGCATAACAAGAGAAGTCATTCAAATTAATTTTTATCATAGGATCCCAACCATTCTCTAGCTTTCTAGGTATGGAGGCTTCTACTCTAAGTTTCTCCTCCCTAGCTTTGATAAGAGCATTAGTGATATGCTCTGTGAAGGCAAGGTTAAGCGTGCTAGTGCGGGGATCTCTAGACATCTTGTGAAGGAAATCAATAACTTCGGTAAGAGTGCAATTATCAAAATCAAGGTCACTAGCATCAAGTAAAGTGGTAGTGGTGTCCTTAAGGTTCACCTGTTTGGTAGCTTCTAAAGTCATAGCATCACCATTAATAGGTCCATTGGGACCAGGAGTACATTGGGTGCTAAGGGTGTGAACATCCTCAATAACTTGGATAGTAGCAACAGTGTGGTGGGTAGGAAGGCTCTTAATTCTTTCCTCTTCCTCCCTTTCTCTAGCCCATCTTTCTTTAAGCTTAGCCATCATCCTAATATTTTCATTGATTTGTACTTGAGTGGCATTAATAGGGATGACTTCCCTCTCCTTAAGAGGAGAAGTTTCAATTTTTAGCAATTTTACCTCATTGGCTAAGTGGTCTACCTTAATAGAAAGATCATCTAGTTTATGTAGTTTCTCTTCTACATTCTTATTAAAGGCTTTTTGGGTAGTGATGAAATCTCTAAGCATGGTCTCTAGTTCAGTTGTGGAGTTCTTGGTACTAGGATAAGCATTGTTGTTCCCATAAGAGTTAGAGGGGAACGGTCTAGGATTGCTACCAAAATTACTCCTATAAGCATTGTTGTTAAAATTGTTTCTAGAGATAAAATTCACATCTACTTGTTCTTGAGCAATCAAAGAATTCAAAGGAACATCACGAGGATCAACAATAGATTGCTTCGAAAGTAGAGACATGATCAAGTCAACTTTTTCATTGAGGGAGGAAATCTCCTCGACAGAGTTTACCTTCCTACCTGTTGGAGCGCGTACGGTGTGCCATTGGGAATAGTTGGTCATCATCTCATCGAGAAGCTTCGTGGCAGCACCAAGTGTAGTTGACATAAAAGTTCCTCCCGCGGCCGAATCTAACAAGTTCCGCGAGGTGAAGTTCAAGCCTGCATAAAAAGTTTGGATAACCATCCAAGTAGTCAAACCGTGAGTAGGGCAGTTCTTGATAAGAGACTTCATACGTTCCCAAGCTTGGGCAACGTGTTCATTATCCAATTGTTTAAAGTACATTATGTTACTTCTAAGATGGATAATTTTAGCAGGTGGATAGTATTTTCCAATAAAAGCATCTTTGCACTTGTCCCATGAATCTATGCTATTTCTAGGCAAAGACTGAAACCAAATTTTAGCTCCTCCTCTCAAGGAGAAAGGAAAAAGCTTAAGCTTAACAATATTACCATCTATTTCTTGGTACTTTTGCATATCACAAAGTTCAACAAAGTTTTTCAAGTGTAAAGCAGCATCATCTCCAGCACCGGAGAATTGTTCTTTCATAACTAAGTTCAGTAAAGAAGGTTTAATTTCATATGAATGTGCTGAAGTGGCAGGTGTAGTGATAGGTGTGCTGATAAAGTCATCGTTGTTATGACTAGTGAAGTCACACAACTTGGTGTTCTCGGTGGAACCCATAGTAGCAAGCAAGCAAGATAACTATTTTTGTGATTTTCGATAGAAGGAACTAAAGCAAAAATGAAAGGTAAACTAACAAGAATAAAAAGCAAAGGTAAAAGATAGCATGCAACTCCCCTATCCTGAAGAGTGGAGTCCCCGGCAACGGCGCCAGAAAATACTCCTTGATGGGCCTCGAACCCCTCGTTGGTTACCCCAAGTGGAAGGTGTAAGATGCAGTAAGTAGAAGTGTTTTCCCTTAGCAAAGATGCCAAGGATCGAATCCCCAGAGACTCCTAGGTTCAACAAGTAGGTGTCAATTGCTACGGCGCCAGATTATTAGCAATCAACGTGGACCTGCACACAGATACAAATAACTTTGCTCCCAACGAGTACAGAGAGGTTGTCAATCCCTCCGGCCTTGTAGTTCACAAAGGGTTAAAAGCAATGATAGTAGTGATAGATAGTTTTTGCAATAGTAAGTAAATAGCGGAAAGTAAATAGTGGATGTGATCAATGATGGTAATATGGACCGGAGTCTCATGATGTTCACTAGTGATGTCTCTCTCCCAAAAGACGATAAAACAGCTATGTGAGGTAAACAAATTACAGCTGGGCAATTGACAGGACCACGAACGCAAACCAATGCTGACTACATTGCAAGAAAGGTTGAGGTTCAAAGCATGGGCGGTACGCCAAAGTAAGTAGACCGAAATCCATCAATATCTACTACTAATCATCCACCTTGAGATATCTATCCAGAACATCTCGCTGGTATTAAGTTG
>LR738713.1:776851498-776894588 GCA_902687465.1 Secale cereale
GGGGAGGGGGGGTTCCGGTAACCCCCTCCGGCACTCCTGTTAAATCAAAACTTTTCCGGAACACTTCCGGTGTCCGAATATAGTCGTCCACTATATCAATCTTTACGTCTCGGACATTCCGAGACTCCTCGTCATGTTCGTGATCTCATCCGGGACTCTGAACTACCTTCGGTACATCAAAACTCATAAACTCATAATACCGATCGTCATCAAACGTTAAGCGTGCGGACCCTATGGGTTCGAGAACTATGTAGACATGACCGAGACTTATCTCCGGTCAATAACCAATAGCGGAACCAAGATGCTCATATTGGCTCCTACATATTCTACGAAGATCTTTATCGGTCAAACCGCATAACAACATACGTTGTTCCCTTTGTCATCGGTATGTTACTTGCCTGAGATTCGATCGTCGGTATCTTTATACCTAGTTCAATATCGTTACCAGCAATTCTCTTTACTCGTTCCATAATACATCATCCCGTGACTAACTCATTAGTCATTTGCTTGCAAGGCTTATTATGACATGTATTACCGAGAGGGCCCAGAGATACCTCTCCGACACTCAGAGTGACAAATCCTATTCTTGATCTATGCCAACACCACGAACACTTTCGGAGACACATGTAGAACATCTTTATAATCACCCAGTTATGTTGTGACGTTTGATAGCATACAAGGTGTTCCTCCGGTATACGGGAGTTACATAATCTCATAGTCATAGGAACATGTATAAATCCTGAAGAAAGCAATAGCAGTAAAACTAAACAATCATAGTGCTAAGCTAACGGATGGGTCTTGTCCATCACATCATTCTCCTAATGATGTGATCTCGCTGATCAAATGACAACTCATGTCTATGGTTAGGAAACATAACCATCTTTTATCAATAAGCTAGTCTAGTAGAGGCATATTAGGGACATAATGTTTTGTCTATGTATTCACACATGTACTAAGTTTCTGGTTAATACAATTCTAGCATGAATAAAAGAAATTTATCATGATATAAGGAAATACAAATAACATCTTTATTATTGCCTCTAGGGTATATTTCCTTCAGTCTCCCACTTGAACTAGAGTCAATAATCTAGATTACAAAGTAATGATCCTAACACCCATGGAGTCTTGGTGCTCATCATGTTTTGCCCGTGGAAGAGGCTTAGTCAACTGGTCTGCAACATTCAAATCCATATGTATCTTGCAAATTTCTATGTCTCCCTACTTGACTAGACCGCGGATGGAATTTAAGCGTCTTTTGATGTGCTTTGTTCTCTTGTGAAACCTGGATTCCTTCGCCAAGGCTATTGCTCCAGTGTTGTCACAAAAGATTTTCATTGGACCCATGCACTAGGTATTACACCTAGATCGGATATGAACTCCTTCATCCAGACTCCTTCATTTGTTGATTCTGAAGCAGTTATGTATTCTGCTTCACACGTAGATCCCGCCACGACGCTCTGCTTGGAACTACACCAACTGACAGCTCCACTGTTTAATAAAAATACATATCCGGTTTGTGACTTAGAGTCATCTGGATCAGTGCCAAAGCTTGAATCGACGTAACCGTTTACGACGAGCTGTTTGTCACCTCCATATACGAGAAACATATCCTTTGTACTTTTCAGGTACTTCAGGGTGTTCTTGACCGCTGTCCAGTGATCCACTCCTGGATTACTTTGGTACCTCCCTGCTAGACTTTTAGCAAGGCACGCATCAGGTCTGGTACACAACATTGCATACATGATAGATCCTATGGCTGAGGCATAGGGAATGACTTTCATTTTCTCTTTATTTTCTGCAGTGGTCGGGCATTGAGTCTTACTCAACTTCACACCTTGTAACACAGGCAAGAACCCTTTCTTTGATTGATCCATTTTGAACTTCTTCAAAACTTTATCAAGGTATGTGCTTTGTGACAGTCCAATTAAGCGTCTTGATCTATCTCTATAGATCCTGATGCCTAATATGTAAGCAGCTTCACCGAGGTCTTTCATTGAAAAATTCTGATTCAAGTATCCTTTTATGCTATCCAGAAATTCTATATCATTTTCAATCAACAATATGTCATCCACATATAATATCTGAAATGCTATAGAGTTCCCACTCACTTTCTTGTAAATACAGGCTTCTCCAAAAGTCTGTATAAAACCATATGCTTTGATAACCTCATCAAAGCATATATTCCAACTCCGAGATGCTTGCACCAGTCCATAGATGGATCGCTGGAGCTTGCACACTTTGTTAGCACCTTTAGGATCGAAAAAAACTTCTGGTTGCATCATATACAACTCTTCTTTGAGATATCCATTCGGGAATGCAGTTTTGACATCCATTTGCCAGATTTCATAATCATAAAATGCACCAATTGCTAATATGATTCAAACAGACTTAAGCATCGCTATGGGTGAGAAAGTCTCATCATAGTCAACTCCTTGAACTTGTCAAAAACCTTTCGCAACAAGTCGAGCTTTGTAAACAGTAATATTACCGTCAGCGTCGGTCTTCTTCTTGAAGATCTATTTATTTTCGATGGCTTGCCGATCATCGGGCAAGTCAACCAAAGTCCATACTTTGTTTTCATACATGGATCCCATCTCAGATTTCATGGCCTCAAGCCATTTTGCGGAATCTGGGCTCATCATCATTTCCTCATAGTTCGTAGGTTCATCATGGTCTAGTAACATGACTTCCAGAACTGGGTTGCCGTACCACTCTGGTGCGGAACGTACTCTGGTTGATCTACGAAGTTCAGCAGAAACTTGATCTAAAGTTTCATGATCATCATCATTAGCTTCCTCAGTAATTGGTGTAGGAATAACTGGAACTAGTTTATGTGATGTACTACTTTCCAATTCGGTAGAAGGTACAATTACCTCATCAAGTTCCACTTTCCTCCCACTCACTTCTTTCGAGAGAAACTCCTTTTCTAGAAAGGATCCATTTTTAGCAACGAATATCTTGCCTTCGGATCTGTGATAGAAGGTGTACCCAGCAGTCTCTTTTGGGTATCCTATGAAGACACATTTCTCCGACTTGGGTTCGAGCTTATTAGGTTGAAGCCTTTTCACATAAGCATCGCAGCCCCAAACTTTAAGAAACGACAACTTTGGTTTCTTGCCAAACCACAGTTCATAAGGCATCGTCTCAACGGATTTAGATGGTGCCCTATTTAACGTGAGTGCAGCTGTCTCTAAAGCATAACCCCAAAATGATAGTGGTAAATCGGTAAGAGACATCATAGACCGCACCATATCTAATAAAGTACGGTTACGACGTTCGGACACACCATTACGCTGTGGTGTTCCGGGTGGTGTGAGTTGTGAAAGTATTCCACATTGTTTCAAATGAAGACCAAACTCGTAACTCAAATATTCACCTCCATGATCAGATCGTAGGAACTTTACTTTCTTGTTACGATGATTCTCTACTTCACTCTGAAATTCTTTGAACTTATCAAATGTTTCAGACTTGTGTTTCATCAAGTAGATATACCCATATCTGCTCAAATCATCAGTGAAGGTCAGAAAGTAACGATACCCGCCGCGAGCTTCAACACTCATCGGTCCACATACATCAGTATGTATGATTTCTAACAAATCTGTTGCTCGCTCCATTATTCCGGAGAACGAAGTTTTAGTCATCTTGCACATGAGGCATGGTTCGCAAGCACCAAGTGATTCATAATCAAGTGATTCCAAAAGTCCATCACTATGGAGTTTCTTCATGCGCTTTACACCAATATGACCTAAACGGTAGTGCCACAAATATGTTGCACTATCATTATTAACCTTGCATCTTTTGGCTTCAATATAATGAATATGTGTATCACTACAACCGAGATCCAACAAGAATAGACCACTCTTCAAGGGTGCATGACCATAAAAGATATTAGTCATAAAAATAGAACAACCATTATTCTCAGATTTAAATGAATAACCGTCTCGCAACAAACAAGATCCAGATATAATGTTCATGCTTAACGCTGGCACCAAATAACAATTATTCAGGTCTAAAACTAATCTCGAAGGTAGATGTAGAGGTAGCGTGCCGACGGCGATCACATCGACTTTGGAACCATTTCCCACGCGCATCGTCACCTCGTCCTTAGCCAATCTTCGTTTAATCCATAGTCCCTGTTTCGAGTTACAAATATTCGCAACCGAACCGGTATCAAATACCCAGGTACTACTATGAGCATTAGTAAGGTACACATCAATAACATGTATATCACATATACCTTTGTTCACCTTGCCATCCTTCTTATCCGCCAAATACTTGGGGTTGTTCCACTTCCAGTGTCCAGTCCCTTTGCTGTAGAAGCACTCAGTTTCAGGCTTGGCTCCAGAATTGGATTTCTTCGCGGGAGTAGAAACTGTCTTGCTATTCTTCTTGAAGTTCCCCTTCTTTCCCTTGCCCTTTTTCTTGAAACTAGTGGTCTTGTTAACCATCAACAGTTGATGCTCGTTTTTGATTTCTACCTCCGCAGCTTTGAGCATAGCGAAGAGGTCGGGAATTGTCTTTTGCATCCCTTGCATATTATAGTTCACCACGAAGCCTTTATAGCTTGGTGGTAGTGATTGAAGAACTCTAACACTATCTTCATCAACTTTGCAACCAAGTTGAATCATATGATTGTAGTACCTAGACATTCTGAGCAAGTGTTCACTGATAGAACTATTCACCTCCATCTTGCAGCTATAGAACTTATTGGAAATATCATATTTCTCAATCCGATCATTTGCTTGAAATATTAACTTCAACTCCTGGAACATCTCATATGCTCCATGAAGTTCAAAACATCGTTGAAGTCCCGGTTCTAAGCCGTAAAGCATGGCACACTGAGCTATCGTGTAGTCATCAGACCGCGTCTGCCAGACGTCCAAAGCGTCAACATTAGCGGGAGGGGGCTTGTCAGGACATAATTCTTCTGTGCAGCAATGAGGATAATCCTCAAGTTACGGACCCAGTCCGTGTAATTGCTACCATCATCTTTCAACTTAGCTTTCTCTAGGAATGCATTAAAATTCAAAGGAACGGTAGCACGGGCCATTGATCTAAAACAACATAGATATGCAAAAAACTATCAGGACTAAGTTCATGATAAATTAAAGTTCAATTAATCATATTACTTAAAGAACTCCCACTTAGATAGACATCCCTCTGGTCATCTAATGATCACGTGATCCAAAACAACTAAACCATGTCCGATCATCACGTGAGATGGAGTAGTTTTCAATGGTGAACATCTTATGTTGATCATATCTACTATATGATTCACGCTCGACCTTTCGGTCTCCAGTGTTCCGAGGCCATATCTGCATATGTTAGGCTCGTCAAGTTTAACCCGAGTATTCTGTGTGTGCAAAACTGGCTTACACCCGTTGTATGTGAACATAGAGCTTATCACACCCGATCATCACGTGGTGTCTCGGCACGACGAACTTTCGCGACGGTGCATACTCAGGGAGAACACTTATACCTTGAGATTTTGTAAGGGATCATCTTATAATGCTACCGCCGTACTAAGCAAAATAAGAAGCATAATAAGATAAACATCACATGCAATCAAAATATGTAACATGATATGGCCATCATCATCTTGTGCTTTTGATCTCCATCTCCAAAGCACCGTCATGATCACCTTCGCCACCGGCTCGACACCTTGGTCTCCATCGTCGTTGTCGTCTCGCCAACTATTGCTTCCACGACTATCGCTACCGCTTAGTGATATAGTAAAGCAATTACACGGCGACTGTATTTCATACAATAAAGCGACAACCATATGGCTCCTGCCAGTTGCCGATAACTTTACAAAACATGATCATCTCATACAATAACGTATAACTCATCATGTCTTGACCATATCACATCACAACATGCCCTGCAAAAACAAGTTAGACGTCCTCTACTTTGTTGTTGCAAGTTTTACATGGCTGCTACGGGCTTAGTAAGAACCGTTCTTACCTACACATACAAAAACCACAACGATTTTTCATCAAGTATGTGCTTTTTTAACCTTCACAAGGACCGGGCGTAGCCACACTTGATTCAGCTAAAGTGAGAGAGATAGACACCCGCCAGTCACCTTTAAGCAACGAGTGCTCATAACGGTGAAACCAGTCTCGCGTAAGCGTACGCGTAATGTCGGTCCGGGCTGCTTCATCTCACAATACCGCTGAACCAAAGTATGACATGCTGGTAAGCAGTATGACTATTATTGCCCACAACTCATTGTGTTCTACTCGTGCATATCATCTAGACATAGACCTGGCTCATGATGCCACTGTTGGGGAACATAGTATTTCAAAAAAAAAAAAAATCCTACGATCACGCAAGATCTATCTATCAGATGCATAGCAACGAGAGGGGAGAGTGTGTCTACGTACCCTCATAGACCCAAAGCGGAAGCGTCTAGTGACGCGGTTGATGTAGTCGAACTTCTTCGCGTTTCAACCGATCAAGCACCGAATGTACGGCACCTCCGCGTTCAGCACACGTTCAACTTGATGACGTCCCACGAGCTCTTGATCTAGTAGAGCTTCACGGGAGAGTTTTGTTAGCACTACGGCGTGGTGACGGATATGATGTAGCTACCGGCGCAAGGCTTCGCCTAAGCACTACAACGGTATGACCGAGGTGTGTTTCTGTGGAGGGGGCACCGCACACGGCTAGAAAAATGTTTCTTTCGTGTCTTTGGGTGCCCCCTGCCCCCGTATATAAAGGAGCAAGGGGGAAGGTGCGGTCAGGCTAGGGCGCGCCAAGGGAGTAGGATTCCTACTCTAGTAGGAATAGGAATCCCCTTTCCTATTCCTACTAGGAGTAGGAAAGGAAGGGGGAGAGAAGAAGGAAGAAGAGGGGCGCCTCCCCCCCTTTCCTAGTCCAACTAGGATCCCTAGGGCGAGGGTGCGGCCAGCCCTATGGGTTGCCTCTCTCTTTCCCTCAATGGCCCACTATGGCCCATACTCCCTCGGGGGGGGGGGAGGGTGAGGGGGGGTTCCGGTAACCCCCTCCGGCACTCCGATTAAATCCGAAACTTTTCCGGAACACTTCCGGTGTCCGAATATAGTCGTCCAATATATCAATCTTTACATATCGGACATTCCGAGACTCCTCGTCATGTCTGTGATCTCATCCGGGACTCTGAACTACCTTCGGTACATCAAAACTCATAGACTCATAATACTGATCGTCATCAAACGTTAAGCGTGCGGACTCTACGGGTTCGAGAACTATGTAGACATGACCGAGACTCATCTCCGGTCAATAACCAATAGCGGAACCTAGATGCTCATATTGGCTCCTACATATTCTACGAAGATCTTTATCGGTCAAACCGCATAACAACATACGTTGTTCCCTTTGTCATCGGTATGTTACTTGCCCGAGATTCGATCATCGGTATCTCAGTACCTAGTTTAATCTCGTTACCGGCAAGTCTCTTTACTCGTTCTGTAATACATCATCCTGTGACTAACTCATTAGTCATTTGCTTGCAAGGCTTATTATGATGTGTATTACCGAGAGGGCCCTGAGATACCTCTCCGACACTCGGAGTGACAAATCCTATTCTTGATCTATGCCAACACCACGAACACTTTCGAAGACACCTGTAGAGCATCTTTATAATCACACAGTTACGTTGTGATGTTTGATAGGACACAAGGTGTTCCTCCGGTATACGGGAGTTACATAATCTCATAGTCATAGGAACATGTATAAGTCATGAAGAAAGCAATAGCAGTAAAACTAAACGATCATAGTGCTAAGCTAACGAATGGGTCTTGTCCATCACATCGTTCTCCTAATGATGTGATCTCGTTGATCAAATGAGAACTCATGTCTATGGTTAGGAAACATAACCATCTTTGATCAATAAGCTAGTCTAGTAGAGGCATACTAGGGACATAATGTTTTGTCTATGTATTCACTCATGTACTAAGTTTCCGGTTAATACAATTCTAGCATGAATAAAAGATATTTATCATGATATAAGGAAATACAAATAACATCTTTTTTATTGCCTCTAGGGCATATTTCCTTCATAGAGATGAATGACCGCAAGTGTAACAATGCCACCTTTGATTGATATGCATATTTAGATTCATTTTTTAGGCCACCAATGCAACTGATGTACTCCTACACATCATAGATAATTTGGTGGTGCTTGGGTTTGGGAGTGATCTGGTAATCCATTTCATCTCCTCTACCATCTCTTGAATATTTGTGTGCAATTCATACATTAATATGTGCGCAGGTTGTTTGTAATGAGCTTCAGTGAGTAGTTATTCTTTCTAAAGACACAAATATTAGATGCCATGCAGATTCCTCTCTGCCAATATTGAACGATAGCAGTTATCGGCTTCAAACCTTTGAATTTCATTTTTAGCTCAGTAAACTTGATGCGCTTTCCAACTTTCTGATTAACCAAATGATGTAATGTGCACTTATTTCCTCTCGGAGAGGCATGCATTTTGACCTAATAATGGCCGGACTATATTTTAATTTTTGTTGCATGTTTTAGGGTCAGTTTCTGTAATATAGGAGGAAGTGAGATAAGGCATGTGTTTTTCAAGGAGAAATTATGCATGTGCATTAGGTGACCCCAATTTCAGGGTTCTCTTTGGCCGATTCTTTTCTGTTGTTACTATCATGGTTCTTGACATGCATAATCGAGTGTGTTATAGCTGAATGTTCTTCTGCACTACAAAATGTTCATCGACATGAATTATTTTCCAGTTGAGTATAAAGCAACAATCATTTTAGACTTCTCTACCATTATTTCAGACCAAAGGTGAGGAACAATGCCCAAATTGTGAGCAATACACCCTTATTTGTAATGGCAGCAATGTGTTTTGAACCCTGATCATGATTATATATGAATCGTTAAGTTCAGTGCTTTGCCAATTATTTATCTGCGGAATTATAAATGGTGAATTAAAGGGAGTTTAGATATTTCAGTTTTTGCGGAATTATATATGACTTTGATTTAGGGTTTCAGCCTTCGGAATTATATACTTCGATTTATGATTTGGTGTAATTTTTTATCCGCGGAATTATATATGCAGATTTTTTGTGCATAAACCAAAGTACAATCATACAAATTAAACGAACATCTTTGATATACATAATCCGAAGGCTGAAACATAAGCCTGGTCATTGTCATATCATGTATCATGTTGGATTTATTATTTTTTGACTACCATGTGTCATCTGGACTCCATGTAGTACATTGGCACATTCTGTATTGTTAGTGAGCAGGACTTTAGATATTTCAGTGTAAGAAACATGTAAAGTTATTCCCTTTTCATTGTCTTTCTAAGCTGGAAACATTTCCATCATGGGATTGAAAAATAAACAATACTCGATTAGTTTTAGTGTGCTAAGATGGGTTGATAAGTTTATCTTTTTTTGCTTGCTTCAGTTTATTGTGCCTGCTAATTATTTGGCCTAGGAGATTTTTGTTTGTTTGTGATTCTTGTTGTTTAATTGATTGACTGGTGTGCATATGATTTCTAATATAAAGAATTCCTTCATTGTACAATGTTGATAGTTTATGTTGTCCTGAACATGACCATCTCCTCATTGTAGAGTATTAATTATAAAAGAATGGTAGTGTGGTCATGGGATGGTTTGGTCCATGCATGGGGTAAATGGGCTGATTAGTTTAAGTTTTTTTTTTTTTTTGCTTGGTTCAGTTGTTATGCCTGCTAATTGCTTAGTTTTAGTGTGGCCGGGGGAAAGGTCGCCCTCGGTTTCGCAGAGAGCTGCTCTTCTCAAACAGGTTCAGTGAGTTATTTTCAGCTTCCACATGATTGGTTCGAACATATTAGTTCTTCTATTTGCCAATTGATTTATTATTTTTTCTGCATAAATTGTCTGATTTACAACTTAGAGTAGGTGCAGAGTATACATACTTATTTACATAGGTATGAAATGTTGATCTATATCCTACTGTTAGCCACTTATTTTATTAGTTCTACTGAAAGTAAAGTATACTTTGAGTGGTGTACTATGATATTATAATATAGCATCGTAGTACAACCTTGGAGAATTTGTTGTCATTCTATTGTTAGAATGACAATTTATTGCTTTTTGTACTTGGTAGTTGATTTCGTGGCATATTCTTTATCCCCCGATTATTTTGATTGGTCACGCTTACAAAACATTACTGGGTTAAGGGGATACGAAATGTGTATCACTGTGTTATTTATTTCCTTTGATGCAGAACAACTCTGGGTGCTTGATTCTGTCTCTAGAGAAGTGAAAATATATGGCAGCGAAGTTGAACTGATTTTGAAAACACTAGCAAGTCTTTCTTCATCGCTTCCATCGTGCAATTAATTCTTTTACATTCCCACAATATGATATATTTCTATGCTTCTTAATCCAGTCGAAATATAATTTGAACTATGTGATGCATTCTGTTCATTTTATCGAATAGTAAGCATCGGCCTGGCTTCAGCAAACAAATTTAGTGCGTACATCACTTGACCAAACAAGGCAGCGGCCCATATGTAGGTGCAGTCTCCAACAAAGAAAGACAAAAGATAGTCTTGGTGTGTTAGTTACCTAAATATTCAGATTCCTACATGAGCTCGACAGAAATTTGAATATGTAGGTGCAGTCTCACACCAAGAGAAAGGGTAACTTGGTGTCAATTACTCATGAATGGAAATAAAAACACCAGCTGGAATTAGTTACTCTTTTTGCTAGCTTGACAAAAAAATCTTTATTTTATTCTTAGCTTACTAAAACTCGAGTGTATTGTCTTGCTCATACATTTCAATTGATTCTGCCCAGGTTGCACTAGCATTGCCGGGCGTTTTTATTCATATTTGGGAAGAGGGAATGAGGTTAAAAAAATAAAGCTGGCGATGAAAAGAATGGAGGGCACCGGCAAAGTGATAATGAGGAAGGAGCGTTGCAGGAGACAATTTTTTAGAGCGTGAAGAAGATGGCCTCACATCCACCCTGATCTATGAAAATAGTAAGTATAAATCAAACTTGACAATTTATGTTCTGAAAGATGCAAATGTTGACCACCACATTCGTTAGGTTCATGTGAGCACTGAAATAATTGTGATGACTTGGAAGAATTTCCAAGCAGTTATGTCACAGGTATTCATTAATTATTATTTACACAAGTTTAGGTGCGTGTGTGCGTGCGCGCGTGGCAAGTAATCTGATATATCTTCCTCAAGTTGCAAGCAATCTAATTTACCGAGTCACCTCATATGTATGCAAGTTGAGAGGCATTATAGCTAAATAAGCATTCTTGGGTCACCTCATATGTATTGTGCGATGTTGTATTTTATAAACAATACTCATGCGGCATTATTACTGGGTTGGGTATGGTTTGCACCCATATAGGTGTGCCGCAAGCCGCATTTCCTTGCAATGTGTACTCTGATACTGTCCATTCAGACTACACAATACCCTCCATTTATTGTTAAATTTAGCATACTTGTGTTTACCCTTTTAGTACTCAATACTGTTTAGAGTGGTCGTTCTGTAAATTTTCTTTTCTTTTCGCTGTAAGCACAAAATAAGTCATCTAGGTACTTGATAGCCAAAAGAAGAAGAAATTGACAGCTTCCTTTGTGTTCTATCCTGCTTGGATCATATATGCTTCTGTAACAACGCTAATTCAGGTAGATAGTTATAAATTTACTGTGGACACATATAAGCTTGATATATCTATACATTGATAACTACTCCCTCTGCCCCAAAATAAGTGTCTCAACTTTGGTGCACTCGCTCAATTCTGAAACTGTCCATATTTACGGTTTAGGTATAGAATACAAGTGATTCATTATCTGATTTCAAACACTACTCTTTGCTACTGTTGTAATCAGCATAATGGTCTTTCTTTAGATATTATTGAAGCTGCCTAAACAACACGTGTTGCCGTGGATACAAACAGATACCTCATGTTAATTGGCTGGTGGCAGTGACGCACATCAAGGTGCAAGGCAGCGGCATCATGTTCATACTACGGGAAAGGAATAGCTCCTAATATTTGTTATGCTCCATGCCATAGGTGAGCTGCGACCTCTTCCCTCATGTTCATGCTAATTATCAAGTAGCCTCGAGAGTGAATTGTGATTGCGATTAGTATCTTTAGACAATGGTTATTGGCTATATTTATCAGTATTATTATTCCACTCGCTTATGTAGCCACTAATGTGGTTCTTCGTTGCTTATTTGTAGGTATTTGATGTAGTCAAAGGCAACAGGAAGGAACGGCGGCGTTAAAGGTCCTTACCTACGCTGAGTACTTTTGTTTAAACGCATGAGTACTATATTTCGTCTACCATACCATGTGATAATAGATCAGGATGATCCAACTAAGTCATGTACCCATACGACATTGTTAGGGCAATTTATAAAATAAGTATGATCTCAAGTAAACATGACAATGTCTTGGTAGAAACATTTGTTTCTAATTGAACTATACCCTGAAAAAATAATTATAGTCATTGTGCAATAATACGTGCATGGATACTGATTCACACACTTATGAAACTCGGGATGAAAGGAGCAAAGATCAATGACCCCATACGGATCAGTGAAGATGAAGGTATTAATTCCCACTGCTATTTTACATAGCCGCGTATATATTGGAATATGTTGAATTATGGTATAACACATTTTCCCATTCCTTGCTTAATAGACATGCACTGCTCTGTTTGTCATGTCTACTCAAACTTCTAATGCATTGAATGCATAACCTTTCACTTTAGTCCGACTCTTCTTTTTGGTAATTGTTGCTTCTCCCTGAAATAAGCTATATTTTGGATGGTTGATTACTCAGAGAGCCACAACATTGGAAGGAAATCTGAATATCCAGCTAGGTAATGCCAAGACGTACCAGTTTAAGAGGACACTTACACGAGGTAATCAATGATTCCTACAACAACCCATACAGTACCATCATACTATAGGACATGCATACAGTATTGGGAATACTTTGAATTCCAATGTAAATATCCAAGTGAATTTGACGTCTCTTCGGATGAGATCTGTCTATTTAAGTGGTTGGTTAGTTAATGTATCTGCCATTAAGTAAGATGAACGACACGTGCAATACTTATTTACATATTGTCCTGGACAAAGAATGGTGTGAATTATTTGACATATTGTCCTATGCCATGATGCACCTTGCTTACTCACACCAAATAACTCTGGTTTACTCATTTGGTCATTTGGAGTTGTTCCATCTGAATTTCGGTACAATAACATTGCTACCAAAGAAAGAGGAGGCAATTCGGATTGAACAATTTAGGCCCATATGTCTTTTGAATGTGAGTTTTAAAATCTTCACTAAGGTAGGAACCAATCGACTAACACAGGTTGCTCATAACGTTGTCCAACCAAGCCAAACCGCTTTCATGCCCGGACGACACATTATGGAAGGGGTAGTCGTACTACATGAAACTCTTCACAAGATCCATTCGAAGAAACTAGATGGGGTTATCTTCAAAGTGGACTTCGAAAAGGCTTATGATAAAGTCAAATGGTCCTTTTTACAACAGGCAATGCGCATGAAGGGTTTTAGTGAAAGTTGGAGAAACCAAGTAGACACCCAAGTACAGAAGGGCAGTGTCGGAGTCAAGGTGAATGATGACATTGGTCATTATTTTCAGACTCATAAGGGGTTGAGACAGGGGGATTCCATGTCTCCTCTCCTGTTTAATATTGTGGCTGATATGCTGGCTATACTTATAGGTAGGGCCAAGCAATGCGGACATGTCGATGGGTTAGTCCCTCACCTGGTCGATCGAGGGGTGTCCATTTTACAATATGCAGATGACACTGTTCTCTTTATGGAACATGACTTGGCTAAGGCACGTAACATGAAACTCATATTGTGTCTCTTCGAACAGTTGTCTGGTTTAAAAATAAATTTCCATAAGAGCGAGCTGTTCTGTTTTGGGAAGGCTAAAGATGAAGAACACAAATATAGACAACTGTTTGGATGTGAGTTAGGTGCTTTACCATTCATTTACTTGGGCATATCGATACATCACCGTAAACTATCCAATAAAGAGTGGAAATGTATTGAAGAACGAATTGAAAAAAAACTTAGCTGCTGGAAGGGAAAGCTTATGTCATATGGAGGTCGGCTAGTCTTGATTAACTCGGTCTTGACGAGTATGCCGATGTTCCTACTGTCGTTCTTCGAAATTCCGATAGGAGTCAGAAAACGCCTTGATTTTTTTAGGTCTCGTTTCTTTTGGCAGTCAGACGAGGTCAAAAGAAAATACCGTCTGGCGAGATGGGATATTCTTTGTCGCCCCAAAGAACAAGGGGGACTTGGTATTGAGAACCTAGAAATCAAGAATAAATGCCTTATGTGCAAATGGTTGTACAGGCTAGAGACCGAACCAGAGAGTATGTGGTCACAGATTTTGCGCAATAAATACTTACAATCTAAAACTTTAGCCCAGGTAACCATGCGACCAACAGACTCACCATTCTGGAAGGGCCTTATGAGAACGAGGAATTTGTTCTTTCACAGGGTCAAATTCTTGGTTGGCAATGGCTTATCAACGAGATTTTGGGAAGATACGTGGTTAGGAGACTCACCCTTGGCCGTCCAATATCCACTACTGTATAATATTGTGCAACGAAAGGAGGCTTACGTGGGCACAGTTATGCAAAACACCCCCCTAAACATCCAGTTTCGACGTACGCTAGTTGGTGACAGATGGAATGCATGGTTACACTTGGTTCAGAGATTGATGGACATTCAACTCTCTGACCAACCGGACAAGATACACTGGACGCTTACTAAAAATGGGATTTTTACGGTGAAATCCTTTTATTTAGATTTGATTAATTCTAGGCAAATACCAAGATCTTTGCACATCTGGAAGGTTAAGGTTCCTTTACGGATTAAAATCTTTATGTGGTTTGTCCACAAAAAAGTGATTCTTACTAAGGATAACTTAATCAAAAGAAGATGGGTGGGAAGCTCGCGGTACTGTTTTTGTGATCATGATGAAACAATACAACACCTTTTTCTTGAATGCCCTTTGGCGAAACTATTGTGGAGAACGATTCATATAGCCTTCAACATTCATCCACCTGCTGATATTGCGTCATTGTTTGGGGCATGGTTAGCTGGGGTTGATCAGATTAATGCAGCTCGTATTCGGATTGGAATATGTGCGCTTTTCTGGGCTATATGGAACTGCAGAAATGATATGATTTTTAACAGACAACACAATTTAACTTTCTTGCAGGTTATCTTCAGAGCCACAGCTTTGATCCGTACGTGGTCCTTACTCACTCCTATGGACTCCAGGGAGCCTTTGGTTACTGGGTGCAACCGATGGGAGATGGTAGCTCGGGCTATATTCAACCGGTTTGGATGGCGATCACATAACAGGATAGGAGCCTAGGGAGTCTATCCTATATTTATTTACTTCCGGTTGCTTGAGACATGATGTAATTTTGTTCTTCCCATACTTTTGCTCCGTTTGCGAGCTATAAGACCTTTTTTTGGATTGACCTTTTTGAATTATCAATAATATGGCTGCATGCATCTTCATGATGCAGAGGCCGGGGCACACCTCCATTTCAAAAAAAAAACAGTCTACTTGCTTTTTGTATAGAGTCTTGACCTATGCACGTTTGACTTCCATTCTGTAACCAATTTAATCACAACCGTATCCGACTGAGTTGAGATGGCTATTAAATTTATAGTGTGTCCTGCTTTTGGTTATTTTCATTTTGATGTAAATGTTTATTAGAGCATTGCTTATTTGTGTTCTAATTTTCATGTGCTCCTGCGTCTTTGATATGAATTTCTATCCCTCAAAATTAAATACCCCAGGTTCTAATTTTAATGATGCCGGATTGTTTTTTATTTGCAATGCTTCAATGTATTATCGGATTGACCGCTGTTGGGTATGGCAAGCCGTACTTTCTACCTAATCATGTTAATAATACAATTTCGTGCAATGCCATGCCAGCTCGGTGCACGAGCATACCCCAGTGCACAGAGCCACGTGCATGGAGATATCATGTGCATCAGAAGCAAGACGTCCCCGCCAGTACTGCAGCGCTCGTGGGTCATGGCGTGACGCTACCGGCGCCTCCGCCGGCGTACCCGACTCTAAACCCGTCGAACAGGACGCCGCAACAGGCAAACCCTCCCAATGAGATTGTGATACTGGTTGTCCCCATCTTCCACCAATCAGGCTGACACGGTACACGCCGCCTCTGACCCCGCCAAGCTAACCCATGATGCCGGTGAAGGCGCCTGCACCGTTGTTGACAAAACCCTTTTCAAGAGCTGCTCCTGAGAAGCCCCGTGACGCCCAGTAGATCCCAGATGCCTCCCATACCCACGAACATGTTTCTCTCATCCGCTGCACCTCTTCCTCCCGTGGCAGCTGCCCAAAGCAAGGCCTCTGTTGCGCCCCCAGTAGGCATGGTCCTGGTAGCGGCCACGGCATGCACCGGCAGCGAGAGGGAGAGCAGGAGAGAGGTGACAGTGCCAGAGCACTTCTTGGTTATGTGGGGGCCTAGATCGGTCCTAATTGCTCTCCTGTTTTGTTGTGTTCGTGAGACGATGCTGCTGCCGATGCACTTGTGGTCTATTAGGTGGGGGAGGGGCACGTACAATGCAGAGGGAGGGGCAGGTGGGGAGTGTCCCCACCTGCTGTAGTGAATATTTTTGGTCACGGACCAGGAGGAGTAAATTTCATAGAAGTGAAGGTAGAAGAGGTAGACGAAATTTGGAGCGAACATCAAAGAAACCCAAGGTACTGATTAGGGCATGTACAATGGTTCGAGCTTAAGGATGCCACGTAAGATAAATGATGAGGTGGAGGAGAGAGAAATCATAAGAGAAGGCTTGTCTTAGCTTATTTAAGCAAAGACAAGAGATGATAGCTTAGCACAATTTGTCTCACCATGTTTTTAGGAATAACTAATTATTGAAGATAAGACTAAGAGATGACCCATTGTAGACTTGTTTTTTTGTCATCTCTAATTTACATGCAAAACTTAAGATAAGACTATCTTAGCAACCATTGTACATGCCCTTAGGAAATTAAGTTAGGACTATATAAGGAAAACACTCCCTTATGAAAAAAATTAATTGTAACTATTTTGAGCATTACTCACGCATCTCCTCCGGCAACAATAGTGTTGAAATCACACAGGTATTACAGGGCCAAGGCTCACCTGTACTCCAGTGTTTCGTAACAAATAATTCCTTGAAGGCTCATCTTGGCTCCATTATATCCTCCCGATAAAGGGTGAATTTTATTAACTCAAAATGGAGTATCAAGAAGATACATAACACATGAGCACACACCCGGCCTCTGCATAACTAGGATGCACACAGCCAACACCACACACACGTAGAAGACACGTCGACAAATAGCAAAGTCATATAAGACCAAAGCTATGTGTAGACGAAAAAACAAAAAAAAAAGCCCTAAGCGATAAGATCTGCGATCGGTAAACTATGGTAAAGACCATATCTGCACCAACCATCTCATGACAACACATGGACGACGAAATTCTTCAACAGCAACGCCTTCAGGAAGGGAGCGACACTCAAGCGTCGCCGTTACCGGATCCGACAAGAATATCAGAATCTAGGTTTTCACCCTGAAGAATCAGTCCGAACATATTCGAACAATGCCTTCAACAAGGTAACGATGTAAAAAAAACATCGCCATTGCTAGGTATAACTACTCAGGTCTGACCTAGGCTTTCGCCTCGGAGCTCGAGACTGGGTGCTTGAGTAGCATCACAATCGAAGTCTCTCATGTGTTGTCGCCACCACGTTTCCGCAACCCCAGCAGCTGTATGTGATGTGATCACCGCCACTACACCACCATCCCTCTGCATCAAGCCTTCATCCATAATTTATATCTCACCGTCGAAGTGAACCACCGGATCAAGAGAGATGAACCCTCTCAAGACCTCTCGATGACCACCGTCGTCGTGGAATTATAGGAAGTCGTTGCAATATATCTGCAGTCACCACTCTCCAGCCGATCAGATCCATATCACCACCACCAAGCCATGGTCCTTAGTCGCCGGAGCCAGAACGCCGCCATGGACGGCACAGCCGCTGGTTGCCAGGAGGAGCCGACGCACACTCCGTCAACATCCGGCTACCACCGAAGCAGCCAACAAGCCTTCGGCTGTCAGATCTGGAGGCAAAGCCCAGCCAGACTGAACATAGGCCAAGCGCCTGACGCCTAGCACCACCAAGCACGGCCTGATGAAGGATAACATGCACAGCCGCAGCTAGCTTCCTAGCACAGCAACGCCATGGTCCGCCGCCGCTGTGGCCAGTCGCACACCTGCAGGCGCCGCCTCCTCGCTCGTGGAAGACGTAGCCAAGGTGTACCCTCCACCCCCTTCGCCTTTGACGGAAGGGTGCCGCCGCCGCCGCCGGCCGCGGCCGGCGGCGGCGGTGAGATGAGATCTGACGCTAGGTTGTTTTTTGGCTAGGAGTTGGTCGCCTCCGGAGTCGCCCGAGCGAAGCGACCCGGGAGGCACGGAAGGTTTGTTGGATGAATCCTCTGTTGAGATATGCGTATCCCTTGCATCGATTATATCCTTAGAAAGGAAAACCTTGGCTCCGAACTGGGCACTTAGCTCCTTAGTAGTGGGCATTTATCGTTTGGTGAGAAACAATTTTTTAGCGTCCTTGACTGCAAATAGTCAAGGACGCTAAAAAATTCTTCAATTTACAGTTTTCAATGGTAAATAACACTTGTAAGTTTGCATCAATGGGTGTAGATATTTCTCGACTTCAACTTGCATATTTGCATTGATGGCAAAGCATATTGGTGGGACTATGCCATGCTAATGTGTATTAGAAGCGACACGTCACAAAAAGTGTAAGCATGTGAAACCGGTTCGGAACAGTTAACACATCAAGTTGCAAACATCAAGAAAAACGCCTACAAGGGGAACAAAGTATAGATGTAAGGCCGCCGGCGCCTTCGCCACTGATGTCAGTCTCACAGCATGTGAAGCCGCCGAAAGAAATACCGCCACCACCATAGACGCCAAGGTGTATTATGTGGCATGGACTTAATGAGGAGAGAGATGCTTGTGGTAACATAATATGTTACTATAACATAACACACCCCAAGGTAAAATTAGTCTATATCTCAATTTATGAAGGTTTGCATGTTACTATCCATTATTATGAAGGTAGTAACATAGACTAGTAACATATGCATGTTACTGGTCTAAGTTACTCCCCACTATGACCAGCCAAATAAGTCATGTATTCTGCATTCATTCATTTCTGACCAATTCCATTCTGTAAAATATCTTCTTCAACTCCAACTTTTAGAAAAAAGGGCCAGAGGTTTAATTTTATTATAAAGTAACCTTTGTTGAAAATAATTATAAATCAAGTACCACCAATAGAGTTCTTACAAACATCAAGCGGCATAGATATGTACATCAATACATCAAGAAAGGGACATCAACATAGGTGGATTGGAATTAAGCGAAGTGATGAAGTGGATGAAATCACTAATTAATGAGTACTCCATTCAAAGATCACTCCCACTTTTTCAGGTTGCGACAAGTGGCGCACCGCATGTGTGCCACTTGTCGCAATCTGTGTGTTTTCTCTTTTTTTGTACATTCATATTCAAAATGGTTTATCTCTTAAACGATGCGTTCAAATATTGAACCGTTTTCACCATTGGATTCCCTGCATCGATATCCTCAAAACGAGATCCATGTTGATAGATTTTGATGAATTTTTTCATGACAAAAATCAGGCAAAAAATGAACGAGAAACTGAACATGGAGCACTTTTTTTTCCTTTCCGACACAGGCACGGCCGTGCCTCCGGCAAAAGCACAACCGCGCCTCTCGCAGAAGCAAAACCGTGCCTCTCGCAAATGGGTTTTTTCCATTTCCGAGAGGCACGACCATGCCTCTCGGGAAAGCACAACTGTGCCCTTTGCGGAACCAAAACCGTGCCTCTCGCAGAAAGAAAAATAAATAGAAAATGCGTTTTTTTTTCGTTTCCTAGAGGCATGGCCGTGCCTCTCACGGAAGCAAAATCGTGCCTCTCGTGGAAGGAGAAAAATAACAAACGCGTTTTTTTTTTCGTTTCCGAGAGAAAGGGCCGTGCTCTTGCGAAAGCAAAACCGTCCTTTTCACAGAAGAAAATAAAATAGAAAACATATTTTTTCATTTTAGAGAGGCATGGTCGTGCCTCTCGCGGAAGAAAAATACGTGTTTTTTCGTGAAAAAAATTCCAAATTTTTTTGTCCAAAATCTAAGGAAGACTGGTGGAAAATCAAAAAGTCGAAAAAAAGTTTTGAAAACAGGGAAAAAATTATGAAAGGACTGCCCAGAGCGCGGTGCGCTCTCATCCCACCCCCAAGTGATCGTTGGAAGGCTCCCGAAGCAGCGCTCGCCAACTAGTTCATCTATGAAGTGGGTGGCTAGGGGCCAGTGTCGTGAATCTATTGCCTATTGGTTTATCAAATAGATGGCCTTCTAAATTCTAGACTTTAGCGCCCCAAATCCCATATTTATAAAAGGTCCAAGACCTTGGCTGTAGTTCTAATTTATTGTGGAGGAATTTTTTTTATTTCCCAGGCAAAACTAAGTTCTACGCAATTCATACTTTGAACAAAGACAATTGCATGTTTTTTGATCAACGCTGTTGTCATTCCCTTGCTAGTAAGTTCAGAGGCATACTTTTCTAAGTGTCTTCTCACAAACCAAACTTTGCCATGGGTTATTGACATGGACATCACAGTTATATGGTTCTTGTAGTTGCTTTCTCTAGTCATCTTCCGTTTTTATTCTCTTTTATGCACATACAACCATAAATAAACAAAAACTTTATATTAGCTAGGGCTATGCCTCACACAGACAACCAAGAATACTTTACACTTGGTGGTCCACATTTTCCATTGAATTACATGTATTTTTCTCTCAACTAATATAACGATGATATGGGCCTCTTAACCACATGCTAGATGATGTATGCATGAATTTACCTAAAATACAACTATAATATATGTCATCATACCTTGTAATTTTTCTAGCAATATGTCATGTTTGACATAAGGGTGATGCGCATATTTAGAAATGTGCATCTTCAGTACACTAAAATATGAAACTTTTAGAAATTGTGCATAACCTCTAAGTAAAATGCGATGAAAACTTATATAAATGAAAGAGGAAATTCAAGGTTCAAAACTACCAAGAAGCAAGGCAATGAGTGAATTGCATTCATGTAAATTGATTAGTAGGATTTATATATGTTTGCACGAAACAATAGATATCCATGAATAACAATGACGACGGACCATTAACCTAATAAGTGACTTTTAAACTAAGGAGGTGTTTGGCCAGCAGGCATGTTTATGTCCATACTAGCAGCCATATGATGGTCGTGGACGCGACTAGCGATGTCACCTACTTATTCACGAGCGAGTGTCGATGCATGTAGCCAATATTTGTACATGAACCATGAGGATTAGTGTAAATTTTGGAGAAATGAAGGTAGACGAGGAAATAAAGTGCAGGCCCTAGGTATTCAATTTGTCATTGCCTTAATGGTGTTTTTGAAGATTGAGTGCTTAAGTGGAATGCTCAAAGCCCATGTTAAGAGAAGTTCATGGTCCAAAGGTTTTTGCGCCAGTTTGTATTGTTTGACCCAAGGTCAGTAGAAAATCCTCCTTATGTTTCTCTAAGAGAAACTTTCTTATATAGATTCCCAAACATAACTGCAAGAAAGAGTGGATTTTATTGACTCAAAATAAATCAACAAGGGGATACAAAACACAATAAACACACACCTAGTCTCCGCATGACTAGGATGTGTACAAATAGTAACACACGCGCGGCCTGCGCACACACACACACACATAAATGATTTTGACAAAGAGTAAAGTCATAAAAGACCAAAGTGATGCTTATGCAGATGAAATAGAAAGAAAACTAAAGCGTTCAAAACAACGATCAACGAATTACAAGAACAAACTATCCTCACCAACTATCTCATGAGATCACAAAGATAACGAGACATGTTCTCCAGTAGCAACGCCTGTAGAAAGGGATGAAGCTCAAGCGCCGATGTCGCCTGATCCAACACAGAAGGACGGATCCTCTGATTTCACATAGAATATCAAATCTGAGCAATGCCTTTAACAAGTAACAACACAAAAACAGTGGCATTGCTATGTAACCAACTAGAGCCTACGCTAGGGCTTTCACCCTAGAGCTTGAGACTGGGTACTTGAGAAGAACCACTAAATCGAAGTTGACGTGTGTTGTCGCAATAAATTTTCACTATCCCTAAAGCTATATGTGTAATTGTTCTTGGCGTGAGATACCACGCAAGTGGAGACCATGCCCGCATAGTCAGGCAATCAAGTCGAGAAAAGAGCCAGTCGCCACCAAAGGTTTCGATAGAGGAAGCTCGTCATAACACATTTGACAAAGGTTGAGAAGGCATAAATTTGCACTGCCCCAATCCTAATCTGGTCAATTTTCATCCCATTTACATTGCCTAGATACACACACAAAGATAATGGGGACATGTTGAGCTATATTCCACTAAATTATGGACAATGCAGTTTGTAATATCAAGTGACAAAGTTAGTAGTAAAAATATGAGGAACCCACGGCACACATTATACAACCAGGTGATTTGCCTAGCAATACAATGAAATTGTGGATAAAGTAGATTTTTGGATTCAAGGATAACTTTGGAGCAAAAATTAGAGGAGCCAAAGGTGCAAATTTGGCAATTTCATTATCAATTGTTGCAGTCTTCTGCCTTAAATACACTGCCACTGAAATTATAAATATTGCAAGGGCCAAGGCTCACATTTCCCAGTAAATGATATCCACCTGGCTAGTTAGATTAGAGCTCGAACAATTCATATTTGGGAAAAAAATGTGAGATCAATTTTACAAACATAGATAAAATGTAGCATTTAAGAAATTGAGCCCAAACATCATCCATGTTAAATTACAACAAATCATGGTGAGTCCCGAACAAGAGGGGTCACTACCATTGTTACAATTAGGGATGAAAACAGAGCAGAAACTTTTTATATTTTTTGTGAAACTCCAAAATGAAGAAAACTATGGAAATGAAAATGGAAACAAACAGAGAATTTTGCATGAAAACGGAACAATTTTTATGGTGGAACGACCATGGAACGAAAATATTCCATTTTCCTATATATGAAACTTGTTTACCATGACTATTATATGGCTTAGTCTAGGAGTAAATAAAACTCATTTGTGCCCAACAAGGACAACACGAAACCTAACATAATCCCCAACCACCCACGATGTAGTGTTGAGGAGCCTCCACGTGGTGCCGCTAGTTATGGCACAAGCTTAAGAGTCATCGAAAGATGACCTAGTCATATCAATGAAATATTTTGCTAGTGTACTTGTCATTTTCTCAACTTTTCAAGGGGTCTTTTCGTTCCCGCTAACATATGATATTATATCCGCTATGCACCCTCACTAGTAGAAAACAGGGCTTTCGTCCACTCTCAATATACACATTAGTCCCGGTTGCATTACTAATCAGGACTAATGTGAGCATTAGTTTTGGTTCATGCGGCTAGGACGTCGGGAAGACATTAGTTCCGGTTCAAATGATACCTTTAGTCCCGGTTTGAGACACGAACCAGGACTAAAGGGTGTGATGCCCTTTAGTCCCGGTTCGTATCTCAAACTGGGACTAAAGATTAGACCTTTAGTCCTAGTTTGAGACACGAACCGGTACTAAAGGGTGCGATGCCCTTTAGTACCGGTTCATGTCTCAAACCGGTACTAAAGGGAGTTCTGAAATTTGTTTTTTTGTTATTACATTTGTTTTTTGTTTTTTGTTTTTTGTTTCTATTTCAAATTGCTTATATCTTTTAGGATATTTGATGTTTTTGAGTGATTCTTTTTGCATTAGATTCCAAATTTTGTCTAGTTTATGTTTGTTCCACTAGTTTTCAAATTTGAATGATTTAAATATGAATATGTTCAGATTTGTTTCAAACACTAGATTGTGAGTAATTTGAGTTCAAAAATAGTTTTTAATTTAATTCCTTTTGCTCCTAGTCACATGTCAGATTGTTGTCAAAGTAAGATTAATTTGGTTATTTTTAGAATAATATAACTTAGAATTATAATTAAAACAGTACTGATTTGCTTATATAGTTATTTTAGTCCTTTAATTGTTGTTTTCAATTATTTTTAGTTAGTTCTTTTTGTAGATTTTAACATGTTGTAGTATGCTTCTGTTAGACAACAGTAGATATTTTTTTATAATTAAGTAATATTAATTTTGCTAGTGTTTTTTACTGTTTTGTATTGATAGTTGTTTAGCCTATAATAATAGTTGATAGAAGTAGTTTTGCTGTATTAAAAAGTAATTTTTTGCCACTTTAATATAACGTGACTCTAGCTTGGTTAACCTTAGTTGTGACTCTTGCTGGGATCGTGCTAGCAGATGTAGTCGACGGTAGGATTGGATGGACACCATCCCGGACTAAAGGGGTTCAAACTCTACACCCCCCCCCCCTTATTGCCATTTCAGTTTTAAAAGAAACAAACAAAATGATGAAAACTTCAAAAATTAAAATCCTTCGAGATGTAGTTATGTTACTACATCTAATAGTTAGGAAAAAAGTTAAAACATAAATTTGGACATGTTTTGCAAAAAGGGTGTGATGAAAAAGTAAAACGACTATATCTTTTGCTTCCGAGTGCGAAAAAAAGGATAATATATCAAAATGTTCGGCACGAAAATCCGCAGCCGATTTTGACCGCCGTAGGCCGTTTTGCAATTTTTTTAAATCCTCAAATTCTAAAAGGGAGAAAAAAGTTATGCTCAAATTTTATTTTATTTTTAATTTTGGTTAAATCTGGTCAAACTGTGGTCAAATTAGTTATTCAAGAAATATTAGTTTTACTAAATAATTATTCAACAATATTAGTGTTACCAAATAATTATTTCAGTTTTTTTGAATTTTGGTCAAATCTGGTCAAACTATTGTCAAACTATGATCAAACTACTTAGTCAAGAAATATTAGTGTTTCTAAATAATTATTGGTTTTAAGAATAATAGTTTCAAACTCAAACAGTGTAATGTGTGACTTCATGCTCAACTTCTACTCCTAAGACTTAATAGGATTGACAACTTACTATTGTCAGGTAAACAACAAGTGCGGACTTGGAAACAAGGGGGGAATAGAACTTGAAAGTTAAGCGTGCTCGGGCTGGAGTAGTGAGAGGATAGGTGACCGGCCTGGAAGTCAGACGATTTGGAATGATGAGGGGTGATTAGAGATTAGAGATTAAATTGAGCAGTGATGAGGTGTGATTAGAGATTAAATTCAAATAATTCAGAAATTTGAAAATCGGGAAAAAGTTCAATTTTTTCCAATTTTTTCTTCAAAAAATACCTTTAGTCCCGCTTGGTGTTAGCAACCAGGACTAAAGGTCGAGCTCCAGACAGCGGGCACGTGGAGCCCCTTTAGACCCGGTTCATAAGCGAACCGGGACTAAAGGTTTGGGACTAAAAGCCCTCTGAAACCGGGACTAAAGGCCCATTTTCTACTAGTATGTATTCGCTTCGTATTGATTTTTGATAGTATATATATGTTTACATATTCGTTTGCAAAGCTTTTTTATTCATTTCCGTTTCGATGGCAAAATATAAAACAATGTGGGAGCACTCAGCTCCTTCTGTGCTCGCTTGGTTTTCATCCCTTGTTTCTATTGTCAACTTTAATTAATTCTTTGTATCACAAAATTTATCTTTTGACTAAATAAAATGATCCCTTAGTTCCCACTGACACAATATATGCAATGGATCTCTGATCTAAATGTTGGGACTACTCTGTTAGTTTTTGGCGGAAGCCGAATAGTAATGGACCTAAATCCCATCATTGTGGACTAGTTGCAGAGATAACCTTTGTTCTGTTGGTCTGGTAATTGCTACCAATATGATTTCTTTATGCCCATCAAAGAATATCAAGATACAAATATGAAGAAAAAAACTATATGAGAAATGTGAAAAACTCAACAACTGAAGAATCGTGATTTGTGAAAACACCTCGATTTCAGGCGAATTCTTTTTTGGCAACTTGGCAAGTTATAGGAAATTTTGTCCCACGTGTCAGATAGAAAATCTGGTTATAAAATGTAAAACCTTGGTTTGGTTCTTATTTACCACGAGCCATCTACGATTATGATCTACTAATTTTACGGTGTTATGAAATATGTTCCATGAAAAATCATATAATGTGATGTTCAGTTAAATTGTCTAAGTTTTGTACTACGATCCCTCCTTTTAATTAAATAGATTTGACAATTATTCTAACTTCATAATGTTTGGTTAGGACGCAGTAGTTTTCTTGCCCAATATATATTCAGCCTGGATGCATTCAAATTTTGGAGGCTACACGTGGGTGACATTGTAGCTAGTTCTTTTCAAACGAGGGTCTGGTAGCTACTTAATGCGTGTAGAAGAAAATAGAAATACGGCACGTGCATTGCTAAAAAAGATGTAAGTAGACCATGAATCAAACCCTCGTTGAGAACATCTTGCACATCAAATGGAAATTAAACATTGCAACTGCAGTTCGAGTGGACAAATAGACATGCTTTGTCTAAATATTTAGTCTGTGAGGTTGGGTGTCAATTAATGGTGGATGATACATACAATAGAACATCGACTTAGACATGCTTGTTTGATCAACCTAATCCATACCACTTACTAGAAAGAGATGTAAAGGTTCAATATGGCGAAAGTTGTTGCTGAGAGCATATGCTGCTACATGCTTTATCTACACGCCTTGAATATGACATCTATCGTATAGCCCTTATGGATCAGAAAGAGGAAACTGAATGCTTGTTAAGAGTTTAGAGGCATTTTTGTAACCATGTAGGAGAGCTGCATGTATATTTATAGATAGAAATACAACGACGAAACAACAGTACAAGGCAACCGTTCGAGTCCAAGCATGAACACAATAATAAAAGGGAGAATGAGAAAGAAATGGAAGGCACTGAGACTAAGGGAGGGTGCTACAACCCTACTCTAATCAGACTTACCTGGATTGTAGGGGATTCGAAATATATATCTACTTGCCATGACCCAGAAGTGAGAATTTGTTTTAATTTGGTCTATGAAATGCTGGATGGGCGTTTGATTCTGTGAAAGCCACATATGGACATATGGTGAACGTATATGAATACTTTAGGGATTATTACTATTTGAAACATTTTTTGCTGTTCTGGTTAATTAACCGATTATCAAGCTGCCAATTGCTAAAATCAGAGATGTGCATGTTCCCCATTGAAAAGGCATAGTCGAGCATCCTTTATCTTGTCGGAAGTAGATTTGTAAGAGGCAACGTATGATGCACGTATATGACAAACCATATGTCTCATATTGGTCGTCGTTACTACCCAGAAAGTGGCAGTACGTAAATGCAAGGAGAATAAATTGACCCTGTACCATTTGCATTCTATTACCTTTTTCTGAATACCACCTTAAATTCTTTTCTTTTCATGAATACGCAAAACACTTGCGTATCATTGCATTGATAGGTAAAAATAGTTGCAAGCAGCAATTGCAAGAGCTAGTACTACTATGATGCACTAAAGACCTCATTTGTATCTCGCCATCAGGCAATTCACGTACAGATATACGCAAGTGCAATCCACCGAAAAACATGTACGCACCCGCAACAAGACCGCTAGTGTATCTGATCATCCAACACGTCCGAGGGAGCACCGCAGTTCATGGCGAGACGCCGCCACTGGCAAACTGTCCAACGGGATACTGTCCACTCCCACAATGCTGCTGATCGGGCGGACCCTCGCCACATGGGCCCGGACGGCACCAAGCTGGCCCGTGGCTTGTGAAGGCACTTGCACTCTAGTAAAGACCGTACTGTTCCCCATGCCTCACACCCCCACGAAGAGGTTCTTCTTGTCCGCCACACCTGCCACGGTGGCTGCACGGCGGCGGCCGCAAGCGAGGTCACCGCCGCTGCAGCGGACATGGTAAAAGGGCGGATGGAAGGGTGTAAATGAGGTGTGTGTGTTCCCAGGAAAGTCTGTCTTCGTTTTCTTATGTTTTTATCTTAGAATAATTTTAATTTTGTTTTTTCCGGATGGGCAAATGAATCTGTAAAAGCCACATATGGACTTGTGGTGCACGTACACGAGTTCTTTAGGGAATATTTTAGCAGAAACATTTAGTTTTTTTTCTTGAGATTAATTAACCAATTATCAGGCTGACAATTGCTAAAATCTGACATGCGCATGTTCCCCATTGATGAGGCATCGGCAACCTTGCTCTATTACGTGGCCACATATGGTGCATGTATATGACAATTCTATATGTCTCATGTTGGTCGCTGTTACTACACATAATGTGGCAGCGCAAAATTGGAAGGATAATAAACTTATCATGTAGCATTTGTGTTCTAGTACCTTTTTTTTTCTTCTGAATTTGACTTCAAGATAAAAATAGCTAAAATGGAGGAAAATTTGTTTTCCGTTGGCGTGTGTGTACATTCTTTTTTTTAATCAAACCAACAAATCAGTAACAACTTTTTCTTTCCCCTCATACACAACGGCGAGATTTTGTGTCAGTTTCTTCCTCGATTCAAGGATTCAATGACGACAACTGCGGCTCCCGTACGTTGGTCCTTAGGGGCACGCGCACGAAGAGTCCCCAGCTGCCATCGACAAGGTCGAGCCGGCTCTGGTATGGGAGCGGCGACAACGATGCGATGTAATTTTTATTTTGTTTGGGGTGCTTTGTATTTCCGGCAGATTTTTGTATAAGATCTGATATTTTCGCAAAAAATATAAAAAACAGATAAATATTTGAAATATTCTTCTCTTCGAGAATTCTAGAGTAGCCGATGCATATGCATGCGTACCCACACATAACTGCGGACACGGTATGATCGAGTGCGTAGGCGTTTGAAAGTCGGCCGACCAGGAGCCATCACGTTAAAACAGTTGCATATGTAGACCTCATGTGTATCTCACCATCAGGCATGTTAGGTACATACGCGAGTGCGATCCTCACAAACCACACGTATATACAACTCGCAGAAAAGAAGAAGAAAACAGACATGTACGTGTACGCATGTGTATCTGATCCAACACGTCCGATGCAGTACGGCAATGCAAGCGTGTGTGCCCACTGGAATGATCGCCGCCACTGGCAAACTCTCCCAACGGAATACAACCCCGTTCCCTCACACTGTTGATCGGACCGACGTTCCCCATAGAGGCCCCGACGGAACCGAGCTGGCCCGTGGCGCTTGTACTTGTACACACTCGCACTTTAGTAAAGCGCGTACGGTTCCCTATGCATCCCACGCCCACGGGAAGATATCTGGTGATACGGCACACAAAATGCTCCCGTGCTCCAGCTCACTTCGGTGCGTTCGATCTGTACTGTATGAACAGGATCAAACCAGGCGCACATCATTGTAGAAAACATACAAAGATACCCATGGTTATTCAGCAATTCACGGACAGATACATACTTGTTCCTTCCCATCTCCTGTGCTGACTTGTTTTGCTCCTACCGTTTCTCTTTTCTCCGTCGCCCCATCGGAGAAAAATAGACAGTTCCCCGTCGTCGCTGGCCACCATAGCATATGCCTCATCTGATCTTGTAAGCCCCAATCCGCGCAGACTTGCTGAATCGAAGCTCAGATCTGATTGGAGAGTGCCATGGGAGCCGAGAAGGACGTCTCCCTGCCGCCGTTGGAGTCGACCATGTCGCCGGGGATGGAAACCCTACGCAACCACGACCCGGTAAGCGGCAGATCCTACTTGCGTCGTCAGCATCCCGGACATATTGTGGTATTAGATCATGTGATTTTTCTGGTTCAGTTATATGATTGGTTGATGGCGCTGGGGGATTCGGTGTCGTTCGGGATGCTGAAAATGTCTGCAACCTACCTGCTCAGCGTGATATGTAGCACCCTCTGCTCCATGAGCAAGTACTTTTTTAGCTATCACACTTTAGTTTGTTTCTAGGACAATCCTGGGCAGCCATTCAATAAAATCAGGTAAAAATTAAGCAAAGGAAAATAGGACCTGAGATGTTCATTTTTCATTGAAAAAACAGACTTTGTATCGGTGGTTCTCTCATCAGTATGACATTTGTGTTAATTTTTTTCCTTTCAGCATATAGTGACCGTTGTTGAGCATTGATTAGTGCAGACTAATGTACATCATGAAGCTTTTTTGATCTATGTACGAGTAGTGTGCTACTGGTGTTCGAGTTCATGCCATTCAAAGTTGTCAAGTCACTTCTGCATATTATAGGTGTGCTTTTGTGCTCGCCATTGGATGGTATACAAGGAGAGTAAGGAATGGTTAAATGGTTTGTAGTGTTTTGTTTAGCTATGTGAATTTGTGAACTAAAATTGGTACTCCTGTGTGTGTATATATTGTATGGTCACCATGTGGTACTCTTGTGAATTTGTGAATTACTCCCTCCGTTCCAAAATAGATAACTCAACTTTGTACTAACTTAGTACAAAGTTGAGTCATTTATTTTAAAACGGAGGGAGTACAAGACAAAGAAGTCAACAGGTGGCACACGTATATTTGTTGCAGTGCTTTGTTTCCAGCAATCTTTTGATGATATGAATGTATTCCCCGTAGATAGTGCTCATACTGTTGTTCTAGAAAAGGTTTGTTGCAGAAAGCTAATTTTGTACATGTACTTGCAGTGTCCTAATAATCAGGTGTAAGTTTGCATAATCTGGCCCTTCACGATGTTGCCACGAGCAACCGAACCCACCAGGATGCCCAGTTCAGTACATAATTTGTTGTTGAAACGTTGAGACATTTCTTTAGTATAGATTTCTGTTGTTTAAACGTTGGGACATTTTTTAGTACAGATTTTGGTTGTTGAAACGTTGAGACCAGTTGTGATTTTGCAAGGCCTGACGGGGGCCAAGACGCAAATATACCAAGGGGGTGTATGTAAAAAATAAGTGAGTTGATCCTATCCCTACACACAGATCCAACGCACCATGAGGCATTGGAGCATGGTATCCTGGAAGGCATCGTATCACTAGATATTTTCCCCCACGCCCACGAAGAGGTTCTTCTTGTCTGCCGCGCCTGCCACTGAGGTCTCGTTCTCTCCGTGGCGGCGGCCGGATGCATGGCCTCGGGTGCTGTAGCAGGCACACGGTCTCTGAGACTGTCATGGCGTGAGGCAAAGCAGGAGGAAGGACTTAACAGTGCCAGCGCATTTCCTCCTGGCCATGTGTCTAGAAACTCAAGATTCTACTCTGCTGATGCACCTTGCGGTGGGGAGTTTGCGGTTTAAATAGGCGGCTCATGAGTACGTGCCACGCAGGGGCAAGGACAGATGGGAAGGTGTAAATGAGGTGAGTGCGTTCCCGCAAAAAGAAGTGAGTGCGAGCACAACGGTGAACTTTTTTTTACTACACTATATATTTGTCAGTTGCCTGAAACTAAAGTTAGTCTCAGTAGACTTTTTACACTTACTGTTTGTTGCTGTCCCATACTTTCAGCCTGGAACAGTCCATTTACAAAGGCGTGGTTGATACTTTTGTCCTGGTGCAGACTGCAGCCCACGTATAACGGTACATGTCTGATTGAGCAATTAACCAGATCTGTAAGTCCTCAAAAAAAAAAAAAAACAGATGTGTAATGTGCGCGCGTCTGCGTGCATGTCTCTATGTGTGTGCGCACGCGGAGCAGACAGCATCATTGGTATGAGGTGCAATTCATTTTCTATCTGCCGAGAGCCGATTAAATTCAGTTTCCTCTTTCTGATTCATATGAGCTACACGATGGATTTCATATTCAAGGCGTGTAGCGGCATCTGCTCTCAGCTACAACTTTCCCATATTCAACCTTTACTTCTCTTTCTAGTAAGTGGTATTGATTAGGTTGATCAAACAAGCATGCCTAAGTCGATGTTCTATTGTATGTATCATCTACCAATAATTGACACCAGACCTCACAGACAAAATATTTAGACAAAGCACAGCTGGCCGAGTGCGAGAATGACTCGAAGCATGTCCGACTTTGAATTAATAAAGCCATCAATCGGCCGGGATACAACTACAACATACAAATTAAAGTCCATTTGGGGACGAAAACCAGCGTAAGGGGAGTGGGTGCATGAGGCGCGCGACATACATGAGTCTAGGGCTATGCCTGCACATGCACAAAGTAAGCAAGTTAGAGAAAAGAGAGGTCTATTTCCGTGTAAATGGTTTGCTAATACATTTGGTGTATGTGGAATGTAAACTTGCAATATACCAAGGCACAAAGAACTAGCGATGGAAACATCAATCCGAACGCCATAAACCAAGTAAACCAGAATACCGCTCAAATCAGTTCAGTTTTGTTCTTCATTTTTCGGTGTAAAAGTGCTAATCTTTAACTGTAATAACCACAAAAAATTAACTCACAACCAAGAAACGGCGCGGCAAAGCGTGTGTCACCATCTAGTCAATAGTTAATTTCGTGCGAGTGCTCGAACTTTCAAGTATATGCTTCTTTTGTCTTAGCAAATGAAAACTGGGCTTCTAAAATATTAGTTGAACGGCTCAAAGTTCAGTTTTGAAAAAGGGCTCGTGCCCAACTATTTTGGGGCAAGTTTCTGTGCTCAGGCGCAAGCTCAATCCGACCCTCGCTCACTGCTCCCTCCCATGCGTCCGCGCCGGGCCCGCATCGGGGCGCCCCCATCGGCCATCTCTATACCTTCTCTGTGCCAAGCCCTCCGCTCCCGCCGCGGGGAGTGAATTCGGGCAAAGCATGTGTGGCGTGGCGGCGGATCTCCTCGGATGAAGATCTGGATCGCATCGGTGGCGCCCGCTCCGGGCTATGAGAGGCAGTGACGTGGGGTGGCCGCGACAGCTAGGATTGGCAAGCTTGCGGCGGCAGACAGCGCGGAGACTCGGGACGATGGCAGCAGTGGTTGGGCCTGATCTGGTCTTAGATGGGTTCGGATGGCCCGCGACCCAGCCTGCAGTACTTGTTGCGTCTCGTTGACTACGACGACGGCACGCGGGGTCCTAGGTTCGTCCCTCAGCACAAGGAAGTCGGGGGCACCTACCCCGGGCGTGGCAGTGGTGGCCTCCTCCTCTGCTAGAGGTGGTCGACCGACTGGTTGTGGCAGATCCCAAGATCCCACAACTAGTCCCGGCGGCGAGTTGGGAAGGCGTGGGTGCGGTGAAAACCGAGATCTTACTACGATCCTGGTAGGTGATGGCGGTGTCTACGTTTCATTACCTTGTAGAAGGCATCATCATTGCAACCATCTTCTACCCACTCGTGCCGCTTCATCATTGCAACCGGATTGGACGATGGCAACGCTGTTGGTGTCACTCCCCCTCATGAGGGCATTGTTTTGGAGCAGCTGATGGAAGGAGGACGTAAGGAGTGGAGTGGTGTGCATCTACCGCGTCAACGATGGTGAGTCTCGGTAGTGTGGCGCAGCAAGGACTCGGTGTTGGATGTGTGATGATGGACTCGCGCAGGGAGGTGGCATTGCCTGCACTGTGGGGGCATCAACGGAAGGCCTGGCAAAGTCGAGGCGTCAGTACCAGATGTGAAGATGGATCGGTGGGTGACGGCTAGGGCGGCGTCTGCAGTGTGTGCATGCGGTGATCACTGAGAGTGCGCTGGATAGGTGTGTGCCCCAGACTCAGCAATGCAGCTTGGTTAGGGTCTCCAACTTTAGATGTTGGTCTTTGGTGTGAGGTCTGGGTATGCGGCTTAGATAATCTGCACCCTTCATCAAGTTGATATGACTAGCGTTGTTGCCGAGATGGTGGCTTTAAACTTGTTGATGTATTATTTTGTAAGGTCTTGGTGAATCTCTACTACTTAAAAAGAACGTAAGGTTCCATTTCACCTTTTTTCCGACCACCCCTTCGTGCAATCTTCCTTGAATGATAATAAATCAACTTATAATTTACTTACCTTCTGAACCAGTTTCACTTTAATTTACTTACCAAACTTCGAATCAAAATATAAGGTAATTCATGGGCAGAATTTGATGATCATTTATTTACACAATCATATTATTATAGACGAGTAAATCACAAGCCAACGTACTAGAAGATTTATATCCTGTTGCAACGCACATGCATTGTTCTAGTAATTAATAAAATGGTTGCATGCGTCGCCCTGATGCAGAGGTGGTGGGGCGTCCTCCTTTTTGGAAAAAAAACGTGCAGTCTTCCTCGAGCGATTGTCCCTGTAGCTGTCCATATGCACTATTCTTCCTTTCTGCTGCATATTATACACAGGCTTGCCATTGACGACTTGATATGCACACAAGGAGTAAAGATGAGGCAAGTTGAGCAAGCCTATTTGTACTGCACTAATGTACTTGCAACATGAGCCTATTATAGCTGCCACGGGATTGTGTCACTGCCAAAAAATGATATAGTACCGTGGAACTGTGTCTCCGCAATGAAAAGAGTACCACTGAATTGTGGGTAATGTAGATTGTTTCATCAAGTGATAGAGTTTGGCACTGAACATCAGCGGAGCCCACCAATTAGGCAATTCTGTTTCGAGTGCTCATGCATGGTACAAATATAGTTGCTCAGAAATTAATAAGAAAAATATGAACGGGTCTTTTGTATGCATATCCCTTTCACTCTCAGCTGCTTCATCCAGGACTAACTTTAGCATTTTGACATAGCACTTTCAATTTAATATACTAACAGATTGCATGTGAAATGTTGGTGAACCATTAACATGTCAGTATGATTATCTGCATCACATACATTTTAATTTGCACATCGAAGGAGAACGATACCATGAGCTCATATTTATCCAGTCTGATTGCAGCCAGATCAGTTTTTGAGAACTGAACGACGGGACGGCCAAGCCAAAGGTCTTTGAATTCTCTGCCCAAGTATCATAATTTCCTTTTACTTTTATTCGAAAATATTTCCATTGCTTAGTGCTAACACAAAATCAATTTGAAATTAAGAGGCTATACATACCGATCAAATGGTACGGTACACAATAAAAGAGTTAACTAGCCGAGGGTGCTCTGTTACTTCTTTGATCTCGAATTCAACACTAAATTTGTAGTTACAAAAACCACAACACAAATCTGATGTCTGTTAGCATTTGTGTACGCTCTTGTTTTGTTTGATCGAGTGTTAGAATTTTACTTCACTTCAGTAATTTTGTTGGGTGCTTATCCTAGCCATACACATTAGTGCGACTATGCCATGCAATCCGTATTTGCATCGAATCTTGTACGTCCTTCTTTTGAAGGACGTACGAAGCGCAATGCGCCACATGTTCTTGTATAGTGCGTTCGGGGATTACCCAAGTCCACAAGTTCCTAACTATCTAGCATTTTCGGAAAGGGATACCGCTAGTGCCATCGAAACCATCCGCTTGGAAGCCACACCCCATGCCTCTTGCAAACAATGTCGCTATTGTTGCAGAAGCCCCAGCCAATGCAGCCACCCTCGCAGTCGCTACTAAGACATCGTCCAATCCTGACCAACTCGTTTGTGACAACGGTGAACTAAAGTCCCCGTCGAAACCGTCCCCGACGGCCGGGAGGCCCAGATGGTTCCCCATGCCTACCATGCCCATGAAGTGGGCTTTTCCGTCCACCATGCCACCAAGTGCAGCAGGCACGGTCGTGGCGGTTGGCACCAAGCAGAGCAAGAAGGAGGCAATAGTGCGAAAGCACTTCTTGGCCACGGCTTTAGATTATGCTCGCTCTCAGTGTGTCATGCTCGTGAGAGATATGTTGCTACTCCGAACTTGTGGTGTTGTGCAGCTTGAGGTTTAAATAGGGGGCCGAGGAGTACGATACGACGACGGAGAGGCAGGGACAGATGAAGGGTGTAAAGGAGGTGCAAGTACTATTGTGAATGCGCTTTTAACAACGAAGGGAGTAAATTTGGTGTGATTGGAGGTAGGCGAAGTTCTGTTGCTAGTGTTTCAAGACTCTACTTTGTATTTCCTATGAAGATTTGGCTTCTAACTCTTGACTTGAGCAGCTCAAGGCTCAGCCTTTAAAAAGGTCCAGTGCCTAACCATTTTGGATGCCAGTTTGTACAGTTAGGCCCAAGCCCTGTTTTGAGAGAGTATTTTCTATAGAGATGTCCAAATGCACCAGCCTTCTTTTCCATTTGCTAAAAAACAGCCATCATTTTCATGCATCTGACACATGTTACACCTGTTTTTACTTAATTAATCAAATCAAATCTTCACAGCAAAGTCAATAAATGAAGCCAATGGCTAAATTTTCTCGCTCTGACCTTGCAGCCTTTTCTCATTTTGTATTCCCTTCTCATCACAGCCATTCCGTGTCGCTCCCGCGAGCGACCAGGAGGGCCAACCTAGCGCCACTGGGGGTCTCCCCTTTATCCAATATCCTCCCCTCGCCGCCGCCAGGCGAAGCCCGATAGGCGTCGGCGCTGACGGGGTCTCCTCTCCCCTCGTTCAGGGGTTGCGCAGGCAGGCAACCTAGGGCAATGGCCCCATACTAAAGGAGGGGTTGTGCGCGAGCTGCATACCCATGGTGCTCCTGCAAGCCATGTGGAAGTATGCTTGTGCGTGCACCCAAGGTGGCCTAGCTGCTCTATCTGGATTGACCAGATCCGGCCGCCGGCATTGCTGGTTGCGCTGGGCCTCTGCCTACGGCAGCACACACCCTACCAGGAGGCGGCGGTGTCGTGGTTACCCAGCGACGCGTGATCTGGATCTTGTCGCCTTCGCTCCCTTGATCGGTGTGCTCCTCTGTACGGATTTGGGTAGCAAGACTTGCCGGTCCTTGATGGGGATGGAGGTGGATGTGGGGATTCAGATAAGAGGAAATCCCTAGACAACCTTGGTTTGCGCTATGGCGGCGACACCCAAGGGTGCCGTTTTTTCTTCGTGGAGATGTTCGTCACATCTACTACTACCTCCATCACATCATTTTGTCTCCCGGGTGAAAACCCTAACTAAGGTGGGCGGCAACAACATCTTCGGCGTCATTCCCTTTTTGAAGGCGCGGCCTTGGGAGATACATGGCTTGTGGACATCGTTGGGTTGGTATGGCGGCGATCTGGATCAGGAGAGTGTGCGGTGTGGCATCTACCGTGTCGGCGATGACGGGTCTCGATGGTGTGGCGCAGCGGGGTCTCGGCGATTGACGTATATTGATGGAAGTGCACAGGGTGGTGGCATCTATGACAGTTGGACATGGTAAGGTCAATGCGTTGTTCTTTCCTTAAGTTGGGGCGGCGGAAGTTGGCGGCGGCGAATTCTGGAGCGCGCTAATGTGGTGCGCGCTGAGAATTTGCTAGACCGGTTGGTGATCTCGGCTCGCTGGTGTGCGGCTCGGTGAGACCACCGGATTAAATGGTGTGTGCTTATGTGTGGTCAAGACACATCATCAAGATAGTAGGTGTAGCGATATTGCAGCTTTAGATTGATTCATGTATTTATTATGTCTGACTGTGCTCCGTAATATAATAAAAATGATTGTATGCATCATTTTTTATTGCGTCCCAACATACTTGCTTTATTCAACAGTAGCATTCATAGGAATACAATTCAGAATTGGGGGGTTTATGAGCCACACATGGCGTCCAAACCCAGTCCAAAAGCATGTTTGGCGAGGCTATGAGCCTCTTGATTAGATTCACGTCCTTCGAAGATGAAGGTGCATTGCTGAAACTGCACTGAAGTAGCTCTAATCTCATTTACAATGCTTGCATACATCCCCCCTATACCTTGATTAATGTCACACACCACTCCCTCGCAATCACACGCTATGATGACATGTGTAATAGCAAGGTCATGAGCCAGAGCAAGTGCCTCGCAACAAGCAAGAGCTTCAAGGGTTGCTGGGTCAGTAACTCCAATGCATCTGATGGTCGAAGCTCCCATATATGCCCTCCAAATTTCTACACACAACGCTATAAGCTCCTTCATTAATTGATCTAGCCACAGCCCCATCCACTCTGATGTAAACCATCCCCGTAGGTGGTGGAATCCACTTGGGTTTGGCTCGGACCGGAGTAGTAGTATACGTGACTGTTGGCTTCTTCGGCTTGCACTCTTCAAGCTCATGGCGATATTTCATGATGAAACTGTGTGTTTGATGTGGACTTTGAAAAACGTGTTCATGGAGTGCCTTGCGCTTAGAGTGCCATATTACCCATAAGCTGATCAACAACTGACTGAATTCTGTCTGCGGTAGGATCTCCATCAGCTCAAACACCCATCTTTTGGCATCGGGCTCTCTTACACTATTAACTGCTTCAACAAGGTCAGGGTCTTCGAGAGCCCACACATACCTTGCCATCGTGCAATAAAGCAGAGAGTGTTGCCAAAAATCCTCCGCTCCGCAAAGCCCATAAGAGGAAACTGTTGACATATTTCTGTGGTGGAGAAGATCGGCCGTCGGGATCGAGTGTTGAGCCAAGCGCCATAAGAATATTTTTAACTTTGAAGGCACATCGATTTTCCACAGCTTGGACCAAGCTTTCTGCTCACCTGAATCGTTTGATGAGTCGGAGCGCCCCTCTAACCATGCTTTACGTCTTAACTTGGTTGAGACTAGCATCCGGTAGGCCAACCGGACTGAAAACATACCGGTTTTCTCATGTATCCAAGACCAGAAGTCCTCAATCTATCGTGTGCACAGCGGAATAGATTGTATGCATCACTTGATGCAGAGATTGGGGTTACCCTCCTTTTCGAGAAACGAAAAGAAGAACATGCTTTAGACCTCCGTATTTTTTTTGAGACAATTACACCTTCATAAGTAGCAGCCACACATGCGTACTAAGCGGCCGCTAAGGCTGCCTGTAATGGGAGTGTCATAGGCAGTATCATGCATGCCAACTAGGCAATTTTGATGAGGTGGCATAGAATTAAATGAAGGAAGAGAGGGTTGAGTATCATATTATGATATTGTATCATATTAAATGATGTGCTACTATGTGTCATGCATGGCAATAAATGAACTATCATATGATACTAACATATGGTACTATGCACTACGGATGTAGTATCATACACTAGTATCATGTGCATGATACTAGTATATGATACTACCCATTAGGCTGGTTGTAATGGGGAGTATCTGGTATATGATACTACGCCCGTAATGCATAGTATCATATGTGGGTATCACAGAGGACTATATTTATTGCCATGCATGACACAAAATAGAACATTATTTAATATGAAACGGTATCATGATATGATACTCAAGCCTCTCTTTCTTCATTTAATTCTATGCCACCTCATCAAAATGGCTTAGTTGACATGCATTATACTACATATGATACTCCATTACAGACAGCAACCAGCCTAACAGTACGCACTCACAGCTTCATATCTCCTAGAATCTCTCCAAGATGTGCATTTAACCTATCCATGCGCTGACACAAGACTCGGCTAACACAACTGCACATGCAGCTAACAACCATGCATGCCGCCAACAAACTTGCGAGGCCACCTTGGCGCACACCATTGCCTGGCTTGACTCAAACTTGAACACGAGGCGCACACCATGGTTTTCATATTCAGTGAGATTTCAGTGAAATTAACTGAATTTCAGTAATCTCACTCAGTGTTGGGGATATCGCTTATCGGGAACTTATCGGTCGACCCATGATAAGGCGTAAATCGGTTAGTTTATCGGCATATCGGCTGATTTATCGCCATATCAGCTGATTTATCGGCCGATTTATCTTATCGGTCAGACAACGGTAAGCGATAAATCGGCTGATTTACCGGAATATCGGAAGATATCTTGAACAGTGATCTCACTAGACACTGAAATATTACGTTTCAACCCAAATATTTCAGCAATTTCAGTACAACATAGGAATTCAAATATTTTTCCAAAATTTTAATGTTTAATTGAATTCATGTGAATACTTCGGTCATTTAGCTGTGAATTTCAGTGATTTCGGTTGGTGTTGAATGTTTTTTTCAAACTGAAATTGAAAACCATGGCACACACTAGTTCCCAGCTCTGACCTGATCTAGACCTACACGATGAACACAAACATGAGCACGGACTAATGCGCTACCACAACACACACACACCATGATCGAACACGACATATTTATTTTCATGACAACAGTCAGCATGTATTTTTTCAGAATACATGCTGACCAACCAGTTGCTCCTACCCATCCTTCCATTGTCCCTGCTGGCATCATGATAGCTACTGTCCGAGGGCTCGCACCAAGCCCATAGGTAGACGAACCCGAGCAATTTGCTACTCCCTCCGTCCCAAAATTCTTGTCTTCAATTTGTCTAAATACAGATGTATCTAGTCATGTTTTAGTGTTAGCTACTTCCCTATCTAGATGAATCTAAGACAAGAATTTTTGGACCACATACCCCGTCACACATGACAAACTGTGGAAGTTTCACGCTCCTCTATTGGATGATGAGCTTAGCTAACGTACTCCATAAGGTTGATTGTTTTATAAACCACTAGAAACATGAAAATAGGACAAATAGATGTGTGCTGCTCCACCACCGCCCTCCTTGCCTCGTGTGTTGCCTTGATGAACAAGCCCATGTACGATTTATGCCTCATGTGCGTGTTGTCTCTTTTTGTTGCACGTGAAAAAATTCAAAAAGTTTTGCCAAGAAGAATTCAAACCAACGTGAATTGTTCCTATCCCTCTACTGGACTAGTTTTAGTTCCTTTCATCTCGTGGTGGATTTGTTTCGACTTTCCCGTTCCGACTCTCGGCGTGCATTGCAAAGTGGAACAACAGAGCTCCATAACTCTCCCTCTTATGATCCTGTACGTGCAAAAGTCAATCAGATGTTTGGAGAGCGCTCTGGCATGAATGCTAGCATCTCCTTCGACATTGCAGGGGGCAACTACTTCCTAAAGGACGACTACTTCTCAGCGACGATGATTTCCTCGCTGACATGTCTTCTGATGCTGCTGTTAACGTTCTTCTTTCACCCACACCGTGTGTATTCTTGTCCTTTTGGTAAGGACATCCATACTACAGTTACACCCACAATGCCCATGACTACATTAGCTAAAATTCAAGATCCACAAGGACCGATGATAAGAGCTCTCACATGTCAACTCAAATATCAGGTGTTTCCATTTCCAGGAACCCTTCCTAGTGTAGGACCTGGCATGGAGCAACCGGTTGGTCAGCATACCGACCGGACTTGGTTTAGCAATTGCTAAAGCGCACCAATAAGTGTTCGGTGTAGTCCGTTCATCTAATTAGTATCCTTCAACAAAAATCGACATTGTCGCATTAAAAAATCGGGCCACCTTGTCTCTATCACCTTTGGAATCAAAGGGTGCGGGGTGGGGGTGTGGGCAGAATGGCTCATCATCCTGTACTCGTATAGGATTATTGTGCCTATAGACATGCTAACAAGAACAAGTTATTGAAATTCCGATGCTCCACGCAGGGAAAGTGGTTCAGGATGTAACACAGTGACATCCTACTCACTCTATGGATGGAGGGAGTATGTTCTCCACGTGAGAAATGAGACTTGTGATGTATGCTCCTTAAATTAACCTAAATGATAAGTGCCGAACATTAGGATTTTAGCTCCTTGCCCCAAAACTATTCAGTACTGTCAGATCGTGTGTACGCATCTTGAAGCACCAAAGGCTGCAACATCAGTCGCATCCTCCCGTTCGGTCATAGTGAGCCTAGACCGAGCAATTTAATCGCAGACGGTTATTGATGGGCCTCGAACCCCTCGTTGAATTACCCCAAGTGGAAGGTGTATGATGCAGTAAGTAGAAGTGTTTTCCCTTAGCAAAGATGCCAAGGATCGAATCCCCAGGGACTCCTAGGTTCAACAGGTAGGTGTCAACTGCTAACGGCGCAATTAGCAATCAACGTGGACCTGCACACATATACAAATAACTTTGCTCCCAACGAGTACAGAGAGGTTGTCAATCTCTCCGGCCTTGCAGTTCACAAAGGGTTAAAAGCAATATGATAGTGGTGATAGATAGTAATTTGCAATAGTAAGTAAAATAGCGGAAAGTAAAATGGTGTATGTGATCAATGATGGTAATAAGGACCGGAGTCACATGATGTTCACTAGTGATGTCTCTCTCCCAAAAGACGATAAAACAGCTATGTGAGGTAACAAATTACAGCTGGGCAATTGACAGGACCATGAACGCAAACCAATGCTGACTGCATTGCAAGAAAGGTTGAGGTTCAAAGCATGGGCAGTACGCCAAAGTAAGTAGACCGAAATCCATCTGCATCTACTACTAATCATCCGCCTTGAGATATCTATCCAGAACATCTCGCTGGTATTAAGTTGCGAGTCCCACCCATAGTGTAAACTCAATGCAACAGACAACTGCATTAAAAGAACTTTGCGTAAAGTAAACAATCCTTGCACCCGCGGGCACAAGCACCGTTGTTTTCCCCCTTGTGGCAACAGCACATCCCCTAGACTCATGTTTCTGTCACTCAAGCTAGTCATCGAGGGGCATGAACCCACAATCGAGCATAACGTTCCCTCTTGGAGTCACTACCTACTACTTGGCCAAAGCAATAAATAACAACGGAGAACATGCAAGAATTACTTATGAACTAAAATATAAAAGAGGTGAATCAAATATATTACTCAAGATCAATCTGAACATAATCTCATAATCCATCGGATCCCAGCAAACTCAACATAGCAACAGCACAAGGATTACATAGGTGCCTCGATCATGTAGGGCAGCTCACGAGGACTAATTAGTGAAGCACAAGAACGGGAGGAGAACATCACATAGCTACTGGTCATGGACTCATGGTCCAAGGGAGACTACTCACGAGTCATCCGGGAGGCGTCCATGGTGGTGGAGAAGCTCCCGGTGGTGATCCACCCCTCCGGCAGGGTGCCGGCAAGAGTTCTCCTGGTGCTCCCGATCTTGGAAGCGGCGGCGGCGGCGGAACAGAGATGGGATCGCGAAAAGAAGTCCTGTTTCAAGGGTTACGGGGCACCCTTTAAATATCTGCCAAAGAAGGCATAGGGGGGCCTCGGGGTGCCGAGGCGCCCCCCCCCCC
>LR738713.1:776904478-776971353 GCA_902687465.1 Secale cereale
GGGGGGAAGAGGGGGCGATGGCCTGGTATAAGGACTTGGTGGAGAACTGGCCCGAAGGCTCAAGGCGCCAGCTAACTTGGTCCGGGCCAGCGTCCACCCTCGGCTCATGGAGAGCCACAGAATCAAGCAAATCCTGCCAGGCGGCGGAATCCTGAGGCCCAAATGGCCTTCGGAATGCGAGGTGCCCTAAGTCAATAAGGGCCCTCTCAACTCAGATCATGGGTTCAACAGCGATGGAGAAGAGGTCGGGGTAGCGAGCCGCAAAGGGGGAGTCGCCGGCCCACCGGATAAACCATAACAACGTAGCAGCCCCGGACCAACCGAGATGGAGGTCCCAATGCGGAGGACAGGGAGAAGTTGGACAACCGACTGCCAGAATTGGGAGCCGCCCGATCGCTGGCAGAAGGCAAGGGGTTGACCACGCATGTACTTATTCCGGATGAGGTCTAACCAGAGGCCACTTTGCCCTTGTGAGATGCGCCGGAGCCAGCGGGAGAGGACTATATGTTTCCGAACCACGTAATTTGAAAAGTTTGGGGACTGAAAGTAACCACCAAGCCATTACGTCAAGACTGATCACTGACCGAAAAGAAAACTGCAGAATACACTTGCAACACATAATGTAGAGTCTGACAAACAATTCACACGCGCGCGCGCACACACTAGGTATTTCTCTGCAGAATAATGGAGTGATCTTAGTATTAATCCATTACTGGTAATACACAACGAATAATCGCGAGTGGACATGCGGCCACGCGCGGCTGGTATCCACACCGCATGTCCTCGCGTGATTCATGCAACTTCAATACGCGTGAGCCGTATAATGATTTCAACCCCCATATAATACTCTGTATAGCTGCATATTTTTACAACTGACACGCGCAGTAGATGGCCTGCAAGGCAGGGGCGGGGCATTGAACCGAGGTGTGGGCCGCTCCCATCTCAGATATTTATTTGGAGCAGATACATAATGGCACCCAGCACTATTTATCTCCAGCCCTCTCCATCCTGCAGCTCCTCCCTTATCTTCCCCTGATTCTTGCAATCTCTTCCTCTCGCATGCATGTCTCACATTAGTTCATAAGCTCTACCCATGGACAGCTGCTACCAACGGTAACATGCACCAAACTTTCTACTTTTACTCATCCTCACACCAGCCAGCGCTCACTCCCTCACATTCATCCTTCTACTAGACTCTGATTGTTCAACTGCTGGCCTTCCCTGCTATGTGTTCTATCATATGCTCCACTGCCCTCCATGTTCAAGTCTAGTTCATTATATCTCCTTCAACAAATATCCATTCATCACATTCAGGGCAGGTAGCTCTCCTTCCGCTCATCCTATGGCATGAATGGATTAGTTCATCAGCTCCCTTCAACACACCTTCTTATGATCTAATCCATCATGGGTATGCAACCTGTGCAAAATCAGCTGGTGGATATTGCAAGTTCCTGTACTAGGTTACCAACGAGCCTTGGAAATGAATAACAAAAACTCGCCTGAGCACATATTTTGAGCGTAGGAAAGGTCTTGCCATAGTCGTGCACATTAACGAATGGCTAACCTTCCGCCGTAGCTTGAGCTTGATGCCATGGTCACCTTCTCAGCGGGCAGGTTGAAGAAGGTTGTACAGTGTAGGAGTATTACTGTTACCTTACCGTGAAATTTGTTATACCACAACGCGTTTATGTTATATACATTAATTCTTAGGGGAATATCCTATCATCCACGAAGCACTAAAATGAACGAAGAGCTCTGATGAATTGATACAGCAGTACCCTCAAAAGTACACGAGCAAAATGAACTTGGGCAATACAAATGAAAACGAAAACGGCAGGCCCACACTTGTTAACTGCCATTCAAGGCATACAGTTTTGAGACAGACATATTTAAACGGTGTTGACCAGCGTTTTAAATGGCCTGCATCACATTAACATGGCAGAACGGAAAGGACCGTATTTTGCATGTGTAATCGCTTGTATTCAACTCCATTTAAGATGGCTAGCCACCAAACCATGTACACGTATTTGCTGAATTAATCTGTCGTATTGTTTGGGTATTCATTCAATCACTATATTAGTTGCTAATCTCATAGCATGGATGGACTGCCCAGATTCCATCCTCGCGCGCCACCATGTCCCAAAAATCCGTGTCGTAATACACAACTGCTAATATAGTTATGCCGGTCTTTGACTCCTTTGCCTTGAACCGTTCTTTCGAACCAAGGGTTGGTATATCGTCTATCTATCTTTGGTAAAAGATTTTAGCTGATTATGCATTCCGATTTCTAAGTACGTTTGGGAGAAGTACTATGCCAGTGAAGTGCATAGTACGTATTAAACTAAAATTTGCAGCTAGCTAGTTGCGGTCATAAGATAGGGCACCAGGTGGCAGGCCCAGTCAGCAATTTCAAGCCGACTTGAATCAACTTCATAAGACTTCAGCACAAGATATGAATTCGACACGCATATAATGTCTTGAAGCCACCTAGAAGCAAGGCAATGAATGAACTGCATTCTTGTGAATATAAAAATAGCCTGGAACTAGCTAAGGAGGAGGTCAACAAGCCATGTGTGTGTCCATACTGGCAGCCATAACAGGTAGACATATATATATATATACACGCTTCTTAGAGCATCTCCAGCCGTTGGACCCCAGGACGCGTAAAAATCGCCCCTTGGTAGCGAGCCGGCGATACAATCGACGCTGGGGGCGGTTTTGCGCATAGCCGTCGCCCCCAGGCGTCGAAATTGGCCCACTTTACAGCCCCATTTCGGCGAATAAAGGGCCCATATGGGCGACAATAGGATCATATTCGGCGTGGTTTCGCCGTGTCTCGACGTTCAATTATCAACACAATTATTTCTTATCACATATTTCATCACAGAAAAATCGAATACTTCAACAAAATAGTACAACAACAAATAGTTCAATACAAATTATATAGTTCAACAAATAAAAACTCGTATTTCATCACACGCCGTCCACCTTGAGCCTCCATAGGTGCTCAATCAGATTTTTCTGCAGTTGATGATGCACCTGTGGGTCTCGGATCTCCTGACGCATACTGAGATAGGCAGTCCAAGTTGCCGGTAGCTGGTGATCAACTTCGGCTAGAGGACCCTGCCTGTAGTATGGTTCAGTGTCAAACACTGGGTCTTCTTGCTCGCTCTCGATGATCATGTTGTGCAAGATGACACAGCAAGTCATAATCTCCCACATTTGATCTTTGGACCAGGTCTGAGCGGGGTACCGAACAACAGCAAATCGAGATTGGAGCACACCAAATGCCCGCTTGACATCCTTCCTGCAAGCCTTCTGAAGTTTCGCAAACCAGGCGTTTTTGCCTCCTGCCACAGGGTTTGAGATCGTCTTCACAAATGTCGACCATCTCGGATAGATGCCGTCAGCTAGATGGTACCCCTTGTTGTAGTGCCGCCCATTGATCTCGAAGTTCACCGGAGGAGAATGACCTTCAACAAGCTTGGCAAAGACAGGAGAGCACTGTAGCACGTTGATGTCATTGTGAGTTCCTGGCATACCAAAGAAGGAGTGCCAAATCCAGAGGTCCTGTGTGGCCACCGCCTCAAGCACCACATTGCAACCGCCTTTGGCGCCTTTGTACATCCCGTGCCAAGCAAATGGGCAATTCTTCTATTTCCAATGCATGCAGTCGATGCTTCCAAGCATCCCAGGAAATCCTCTTGCTGCATTCTGTGCTAGGATCCGAGCAGTGTCTTCCGCATTGGGTGTACTCAAGTATTGTGGTCCAAACACTGCCACCACTGCCCGACAGAACTTGTAGAAACATTCTATGCTGGTGGACTCGGCCATGCGCCCATAGTCGTCGACTGAATCACCGGGAGCTCCATATGCAATCATCCTCATCGTTGTCGTGCACTTCTGGATGGAGGTGAATCCAAGAGCGCCGGTGCAATCCATCTTGCACTTGAAGTAGTTGTCGAACTCCCGGATGGAATTCGCAATCCTGAGGTAGAGCTTTCGGCTCATCCGATAACGGTGCCGAAATATTTTCTCGCCGTGAAGTGGAGCATCGGCGAAGTAGTCTGAGTAGGGCATACAGTAGCCTTCGAGATGATGCCGGTTCTTTGATTTCACCCGCCCAGGCGCCGAACCACCTCGCCGCGGCTTTTCATTGCTCGCCAGCAGCTGGGCGAGGGCGGCGAGCACCATGAGATGCTCTTCTTCCTGGACGTCGGCCTCGGCTTCCTCTTCCAGCAGCGCAGCGAGCGCTTCCTCGTCATCCGAGTCCATCGCCGAGGCAGGCAAATCGCCGAACACCTTGCGCTCGGTGGGCGTGTACCCGCCGCTAAACCGCGCCTTCGCGGCCGGAAACGGCGGCCGGAAACGGCCAGCTGCTGTTGGAGGGGCTGCCGTGGCAAAGCGCTGCTATTTTTCGGCGAGGAATGGCTATCTAGCGGAGTAGGGCGGCGGGCGGCGCCGGGATATAGCTAGTGGTGGCCGAGGGCGTGGGGGGTGGGAGGCGAGTCGGGGAAGAAAACCTTGACTTTTCCCCTGACGGTGTGGCCCAGGCGCGCTTTTCCCTTGCGCCGGAGCCCCCAACTGCTCCCCAGCGCGCCGGGTTCGGCCTGTGACCGCCGGGCGGAAAAAAGGGCCGAACCGACGATTTTCGGCATCCTGGGGACGCGACTGGACCGTTTTTTCGGGGCTGGAGCCGAAAAAGTGGCCTGGGGAGGCCTGTTGGGGACGCGGCTGGAGATGCTCTTCCTTGAATATGGGATGAACCATCGAGCTCTCAAACTTCGCAGCCCCAGTTAACTCAACGAGGAAACATAACCATCCAGTATTAGATTACCTAGAGGTGACTTGACAATTGCCGGTATACCGCACGGCGTTTATAGGTGTTGAGAACTACACTCAACCAGTGTATGAGCTACACCCAACAAGATCAGTATGATACATATAACACTTTTGCACAAAGGACTTCCGGTGTAGTATAGATTTGTTATAAAGAGATCGACTCCTCATGGTTGAAATGGCCTTGGATAATTGCTAGTATTTCGGAAGACTTCTGCATATTTTTCCTTTGGGAGCTCAAACCATCTCCAACCACAAACCTCAAATATGACCACATTTCCGGAGACTATCATCTCCTCTCCCACATTTTCCCTCTTCTCCAACAGTGGCCCGCAATTTATACTCAAATTTTCTAAACACACGCATATGATTGGCAGGGATGGAGAGAGGTGAGATAGAGTTTGGAATGGGACAGAGCTCATGTGGTGGACATGTATGCGCATCTACATATCCTCCTTACATATGGGTTGGGGGAGGTCAATAAAGTTCAGACATAGTGATCAAATTTGAGGATTGCTGTTGGAATGCCTTTTTTGTCAGAACAGTCCATCCAGACATAGGTAGACGGGCCTACGCTCTGAAAAAACCCAAAGGTATTGCACTGAGCAGATCTAACCCCGTTTTGAACATCTACAATAACTGCCCTATGATAGGGCACCAAAAAATTGGAGTAAAATTTACAGCATGAGAAAATGTCTTTTAGAGCACCAGAAAGTGAGCGTCTCCAACAGCTGCAATAAAATCGGGCACACAAGAAAACAAAACTCCTTCAAACGTTCAACCCATTTTGACCAAATTTCATACTTCTGATTCAAAGTTCGCAACACTAAAAGTTTTAAACATTGAAACTATAAGCGTAGTTCGACCATGACATGCAAATTTGAACTACAACAAATTAAAATATAAACACTATAGGTTGTCGCAATCAATGTTATCAAACTTGTCACTCTCATCGCCGGTCTAAGGTCATCATCAGACTTGAGCATGACCACACAGGAGGGGCCAACCTCATCCACCTTCTTGTGCTCCTTGTCCCTCTTCCTGAACCACTCCGCCTCCTCCGCACAAGGGGCCGATTTTCTACTCTAAACCTCGCCATTGCTGCCTCGTCACTCTGTTGGGTGTCCCTCTCCTCGAGGACAACGCGGAGTCGCCATCTTTGTGGGTTTGGACATGGTGTTCACCGTAGTCCGATTAACTCCGCATCCTGCTGGGTTACGATCTTTGGGAAGTTGAGATCCAAACGCGGTTGGTCGAGCCTCCAAGTGGCGATGTCGTAGGCGCTCGTGGTGATCTCGGTCATCTTGAATGCGCCGAACTAGTGTCATAGGCTTTCGCACTGGAACCCGACGTCCAAGCAGCAGGAGTCCTGTGTCGGCCCCTTTTAAAGCCGGACTTACCCTTCGTGTGTTTTGGCAGCATGTTGCAACGGCGTTAGGGTGCAACTATGGTTTGTGGAGATGGTGTTGCAGTGCGGCGACAACGAATTGGCGGATTTCGTGGATGCGGCGCTGGTGGAATAGAGGTAGGTGGCGGTAAATTCTGGCGATGCGGTGGTGCGGCAACGATAGGAGGCGGTGTCTCCGGCGGGGCGATGCGATCACATAATTGGTTGGAGGACACCGAATTTAGTGGTGTCGGTGGTGGTCACGCTAGGCTGGGGGATGCTGGGGGTGGGGTGGGATTTCAGTGCAGCAATTGGGCTGCACACGACTGCGGGATGATGCCGGTTTGTTTTGTGGCAACAACCCAAGTGATTTATATCAGTATATTTGCAACACTTGGGGCTATGTTTGTGTCCCCCCGAATGGCGCATGGATCTGGGGCTAGGTGTACGGTCGCTGCCTCACCGAAGGAGGTTCGGTCTTTCTCGCATCTGAACGTGGTGGCAGATGCGTAACCCCTTCGCTGGCATGCCGAGGCCATGGACGCACCATGGGCGTAATCGGACACAAACATTGCACGGCGTGCCCACCGTGTGAGGCAGTACGCGCGGGAGGCGACGGCAACCCTCAAAGTGGTGGATGGTGGCGAGGCGGAGTCGCATTCACCGGCGCCCCGTATGATGGTGCACCACTGGTAGTCGCAACCGTAAAGTGGCGGATGTCGCTGGCTCGCCCTAGGACGGATACATCATCGACCAACGTCCATCGGCACCGTCCGGGCTACAGGATCCTATGAGGAAGAGTATGGCAAAGGGGGATGGCGGCGCCTTGAGTTCCGTGAATCGGATCCTATCCCATGCCCTACCCTACCTTGTCGACGATCGGACCAACACTCTAGGGAGTGCAGCCGACCGCTGGACATGGGCAAGGCGGAGCCCGGAGCCCGGGAGTGCAGCCGACCGCTAGACATCGGCACCGTCCGTTGCATGCCATAATATGAATTGGAGGTTCTAATTTGAGGTATCTGGTTATAAAATAAAATATTCAAGGCGTGGCCTATCAGTGTCCGCGAGCTTTTGAGGGGTAGGATTTGCCAAGTCCAGTTCTAGATGCTGTAAGCTAACACTTCATACTATCCGAGTATAATTTCTTTTATTAGTACTACTTCTATTCTAAAATATAAGACGTTTTGGTAGGCTAGTTGTGCCTACCAAAATGTCATGTATTTTAGAAGGGAGCTAGTAGTATCTAAGTCCTTATGTGCCACACGATAAGTAACAGCAGCGTAAACACAACAGAGGTTTAGTTAACTACATGATAAGAGCATATTCAATAGAAGATGCAAAATTGAAGGTGTAAAACAGGAGATGTAAACATTTGCATTTTGAAAAAGTGTTTTTTTGCATCTCCAAAAAGAGGCAACTCTAACAAAAGATGTATATTGGAGATATAAAACAGGAACTCCAATAGATGATGCCAATGGAGATGTAAAATTGTACTACAACTAGTACTCTGGCGGCGGTGGGCGGGGCTGCGGGCGGGGCGGCAGGCGGCGGTGTGGGGCTTTGGCCGGATCAAGCGGCGACGGGAGTTCGGGGCCGCGTGGTGGTGGCAGTGGTGGAATCGAGCGGCGGAGGGAGTTCGGGGCCGCGTGGTGGTGGCAGGGTGCCGGAGGGGTCGGGCGGGCGGTGCAGACGGCGAATTTGGGTGAATTCGGCCACCGGCGGGCGGTCACGCGGAAGTGAAGTGAACTGCAGTTGATGGGTTGGTGGGCGATTGCGTTTTTACAATCGTACGATGGAGATGCAAATTTACAACTAGAAGTGTTGTACTCCTTTCGTTCCTAAATATAAGTCTTTGTAGAGATTTCACTATGAACCACATACAGATGTATGTAGATGCATTTTAAATGTAGATTCACTCATTTTGCTCCGTATGTAGTTCATGGTGGACTCTCTACAAAGACTTATATTTAGGAACAGAGGGAGTATTTTCCAACTTTGGAAGGCGGAGATGTAATTTTCATTTTTTCTGTATTTACATCATCTGTTGGAGAAGAGTTTTTTGACCTCAAAGATGTAAAAGTTACTTTTCCCATCTACATTTTCATTTTTTTTTTGCGGGGGAATTTGAGAGTTTTTATTCAACAAACGCATTCGCTGAGCAGTCAGCAAATAAGCTACTGATCAGGAAGCTAGGGGTGGAGTCTTGCCAGCTCTCAGTCACATTAAGCGAACAACCTCGCTTAGCACAAAGATGTGCGGGACCGTTTGCTGATCTCATTACATGTTGAATATGAAAGAAAATGAAACTAGAGACTAACTCTTCAACTTCAGCTAAGATAGGTGCAATCACCGACCGATCGGTGTTGCGCGAGGTCCAGAGGTTAACCACCTCTAGACAGTCGGTCTCCAATATGACATGCGTGAAGCCTCGTAAAGTAGCAAATAAAACTCCTTCCTTGAGAGCTATGGCCTCAGCGACGAGAGGATCCGTAACTCCGGGAATTGGCTTGCACCATACGCCTTTTAGAGCCGATGTAGATCGGGCAACTCCACCAGCTCCCGCACGGCCATCATCAAGATGTATTGCTGCATCAGTGTTAATTTTAACCGTGATGTTCTCTGGTGGTTGCCAGCCATAACCAGGTAGCACTGGTTTTTGCTGCCGCGGAAGCTCGAGAATGGCAAGGTCTTCTCTGATCCTCCGAATGGACTGGGCTGGATCCAACCCATCTCTATCATGTGTTATGCGGTTCCGAGATGTCCAGATAGCCCACATAATGGTGATTATAATCTCCTTCTCCTTCTTGGAGACACGTAGGTCACATGTGATATCCCTGGCCCAAGTGTGAGACTGCAGCCGCGGGACACTGATGTTAAATAGCAGCCGAGCTTCCTCCCAGAAGCGGCGTGCGTGGGAGCACAACAGTAATGCGTGCTTCAAATCTTCTTCCGTTGCAAGACACACCTTGCATGTACTGATGTCCCTGATATGGCGATGTTTCAGAGTACTCTCATCTGGCAAGATACCCCTCAGAACACGCCACCAAAAGACCCGTACTTTCGGGACTACATTGAGTTTCCAGACATCCCTCCACATCTGTTGTTCATCCATTGAAGTGCCGGTAATCTGCCCCTCATCTAGAGCTAAGCGCTCTTTCTGATTCACCAGAGCCCGATACGCCGATTTAACAGTGTAGATGCCTGACTTCTCATGTGCCCAAGCTAGGAAATCCTCTCCTCCTCCTCGTCGTAACAGTATATTTAGAATAGCCTCAGCGTCAGGAGTAGTGAATGTTCCCCGAACCAAGTCTCTACGCCATGACCAATTTGAAGTATCAATCAAATCACTGACAGTATGAACTGCCGTGTTATCTGGTCGTGGCAAGGGAGTCATCGTGGTAGTGGAAGGTAACCATTTGTCCTCCCATACCCGAATAGAAGATCCATCGCCAACTCGCTTCACAAGCCCTGCGTTTAGTGCTTTCCGTCCTGCTATTATTGCTCTCCAAACAGCAGATGAGGATTTAGGAGCAGTAGCTTGCATGAAGTCAGAATTGGGAAAATATCTGCCTTTCATAACCTTGGCGCAGAGGGATGTGGGATTAGTGATGAACTTCCAGCCTTGTTTTCCCAACATCGCCAGGTTGAATAATCGCAAATCGCGAAAGCCCATTCCCCCGCTGGGTTTGGGTGTTGCCAGCTTGTCCCAAGCGATCCAGTGTAGAGATCGTCGATCCAAAGAACTCCCCCACCAGTACTTTGCCATGCTTGTGGTCAAACTTTTGCACACTTTTTTGGTGAGAAGAAAACAGCTCATGCTGAAGGTTGGGATAGCCTGAACTATTGATTTTATGAGCGTCTCCCGTCCAGCACAGCAAACAGCCGCTCAGACCATCCATTCATCTTGCCTCGAGCCCAATCCCCCAGGTGCTCAAAAGTACCACTGGTGATCCTGCCGGCAGCTGTTGGAAGGCCGAGATACCTCTCTGAAAAGGCTTCAACTTCAACTCGTAGCAATTGTTTCACTGCCTGCCTGAGACTTGTTGGAGTGTTGGGGCTGAAATAAATTGCACTTTTGCTTCTATTAACACTCTACCCCGAGGCTGCTCCATAAATCTCAAGAATGTCATTAAGTCTTGCGGCGCTTTCTGCACTTGCCCTGATAAAGATAAGACAGTCATCCGCAAACAAGAGGTGATTCACCCATGGCGCACTGCAGCTAACTCTTATTCCTCGATCAATATATCGACCGTAGTTATTCAGTAAGGAGGAGAGCCCTTCTGCACATAGGAGAAACAGGTATGGCGAAGCTGGACAGCCCTGCCGCAACCCTCTGGAAGGGTTAAAGTATGGTTGTAGCTCCCCATTAACACGTACCGAGAATCGAACAGAAGTGACACACTTCATAATCAACCTCACCAGATTTGCATTGAAGCCCAGCTTCAGTAGCATAGCTTCCAGAAAGTGCCACTCTACCCTGTCGTAGGCTTTCATCATGTCCAGCTTAACTGCACAGGTGTAGTTCTTTCCTTTCTTTCTCCTTCTCATAGTGTGGACACTTTCAAACGCAACCAGCACATTATCCGTGATGAGACGCCCAGGGACAAATGCGCTTTGCTCTTCACTGACTATGTCATCCATGCAGCTTCTCAGTCTGTTAGCTATCGCTTTGGCTGCCACCTTGTAAAGCACTGGACAAAGCGCAATCGGACGATATTGTGAAATGCTCTGAGGGTGACGTACCTTAGGAATCAGAGTAATAGAAGTGTCGTTGAATCCCGGTGGTAATTCCCCTCCATTAAGAAAACCCAGCACCGCCTCCGTGACTTCGTGCTGCATTAACTTCCAGTGGCGCTGGAAAAAACCTGCCGTAAACCCGTCCACCCCCGGCGCCTTAGAAGGTGCCATTTGGAATAGAGCTTGCTGGACCTCTAGTGGTTCAAAAGGTTTACTCAGGAGATCATTCATCCCCGGCGAAACTCGGGGTTGAACATGCGATAACAGCACATCCATGTTATTGGGTCCTTGTGTCAAATACAAGGCTTGATAAAATGCATCAATCTCTGCTTTGACCTCCTCGTCACTTGCACAGACAGAGCCGTCAGCCCGTGTGAGATTTGCAATTTTATTTATGCGCTTCCTCTGTCGTGCTTGTGCTTGGAAGTAAGCCGTATTGCGGTCACCATCTCGGAGCCAAGGCACTCGAGATCGTTGCCGCATCCAAATTTCCTCCAAGCGAAGAGCTTCTCGAAGTTGTTTCATGATGCTTTTCTCTTCGTCTGAAGGCCCGCGACCTACAGACCGTCGTCGCAGCTTGTCGAGTCTTGTCTGTAAGTTGCGCACAGTTCTCGTCAGACTTCCGAACTCGCGCACTCCCCATGGCTCTAGTTGCCGCTGGAGGGCAACTAGGGAATCAGCAATACCCTGCAGACCTGGTGTTCTAACTTGGTTCTTCCATGTGTCTGCGATGAGTTGGTCATAATCTTGATGAGACTGCCAGACATTTTCGTAACGAAACTGTTTGGCTCCCGTCGAACGATGCGTGTGTCTGTGATGTCTGAATTCGGTGATGATAAAGCAATGATCCGACTCCACCGCACACACATGTCGAACTCTTGTATGTTCGAACCTTTGCCTGAATGCTTCATTTGCAAAGGCCCTGTCCACCCGTGCTTTGACATTTGCGCTTCCTTCCTGCCGATTGTCCCACGTGTATGCAACACCGGACCAACCGAGGTCTTGAAGCTCGCAGTCACTTGTAACTTCTCGAAACGCCCTCATCTGCCACTCGGCCCGAGGAGAGCGGCTGAAATGTTCATCCGGATGTAGGGTTTCATTGAAATCCCCAGCACATAACCATGAATCATGAGGAATGGCATGCAGAGTACGGAGGGAGCGCCAGCTATGATGGCGATCGGATGCTCTTGGTGCTCCATAAAACCCTGTGAACCGCCATCCTGTCGAGTCCGCTGATGTATCCCGCACCACCACATCAATGTGGCTGGCACTATAATTCTTGAGCTCAACCTGCACTTCATTGGACCAGAATAAACCAATGCCCCCGCTAAGGCCATTGCTATCGACTGCAAAACTGCCAGCAAACCCTAGAGTGTACCGCAGATCCTCCACTTTCCTTGCTCTGATCTTTGTCTCCATTACAAAAACCAGAATGGGCCCTTCTTGCTTCACTACATTGCGAAGCTCTCGAACTGCCTCGGGGTACCCAAGCCCCCGGCAGTTCCAACTGATGCAACTCATTGTTCCCGGCAGGGCTGGCTAGCAGCTCCTGCCGAATTATCCGATGTCGTAGGTGTGTCTCTCTTCTTCTTCGGTGCACGTTCTTCCACCGCATCGACCAAGCCATCATCCCCGCTTGACTGCACTGGACCGGCCCGTACAATGGCCTTGTCATTTACAGCCGCAGATTCTGGTGCTGTTAATGCTGGTAGTAGTGCCAGTGGTCTATAGACCTTCTTTGGAGATCCAACTTTCCTCTTATTTCTTCCAGTGGAGTTCTTTTTCAATGGGGAAGTGACCTCAGGCGTGGCCTCTTTGGTAGAACTGGACTCTGGGTTTTCCTTCCTACCCGGTTTGGCATAGCTTTGATTTGATCCAGAATTCTCCCCAGAGAGGCCTTCTTTTTCTCATCCGATGCACGGAGACTGGTTGAAAAAGGCAGATCGCCATGTTCATCCCTTGTCCCAGGCGTCGGGCATACCAGATCCGAGTGGCCCAGCCGGCCACAAGAAAAGCAGAAGTTGGGAACATGTTCATATTGGATGTCATACCAGTCACGTCTGCCCCGAGCCGCTGAATCTATGAGGATCCACCTCCGCAGAGGTTTCCTGACATCAATGGTGACTCTTGTTCTCAAAAACCCTCCCACAGGATCAAACTGAATATGTTGTGCATTTGGATCTATCTGTCTTGCCACTGCCTGACCCTGCTTTTCATTGCGCAGATTGAAGGGCAGGTTGAGGACCCGCGCCCATAGCTGCAAATTGTTGAACTGAAGTCCCGATGGCTGCATACACTCGGAGAACTCCGAGAGGATGACTGCATGCTTACTTATGTGCCACGGACTGCCTTCCCAAACTCGATCGCGATCGCGTTTGTTAGAGAATTCCGCCACAAAGGTGTTTTCTCCCACAGAGTTGAAGATCAAGCCCTTAGGGTTTCCCCAGGCTGGTCGAAGGGCATTAGAGATCGTTTGGATATGGAGCATATGCTTGTGCAGTACCTTGCCCGCCAATGACCACTTCGTCGGTTCATTCTCCACAACGTCGTCGATCACTAGTGGCGTAGCTTCTTCCTCCGTCAGATCTAGCTTGCCCATCGCCTCCTCCAGCCTCGCCTTCGCCGCGCGCGGCGAGAGCGGTCCGTCCTTCCCGATGCTTGCGCCGGAGGAACTCATCCCCGGCACCGTCCTGAACGCGCCTCGCCGATCAAGATCGGACGTGCGCCGCGGTTTCCCCTCGAAACCCTAGTCGCCTATCGGGGGTTCCTAGGTTTTCGGGGAACCCGTTTCGTCTATCAAATCCGCCACTACTTCCCCTTGAAGATGCTCTAATGACAGTCCCAGCATCCTTAAGTACCTGTATATACCACAAATCACACCCAGACCTAAATACACCGAGACTGGAAACGGCCGTCGTGATAGAAGTTTCACACTAATCTATTAGTGCGGAATACAAAACGTTACATTTCCACGTCGGCGTACATTCAAAACAGCTTTGTAAGATTACCGTTGCGAGACAAAAAAGCAAAAAATAATACGTATGACGCAACCAAAGTGCGTGCGAGGTAATACTGCATGACGCATTGACGCCAAGACTCAAGTAGCTAAGGAGTTTTTTTTTCAAGTAGCTAAGGAGTTGATCTGACACGGCCGGCGCCTCCACGTCCAAATGAATCAGCGTAGCCCGTGATGAAGCCGCCGAAACAAACACCCCCTGCGCCGCCAAAACCTCCCACTTGGAAGACGCTCGCCACGCCTCTTCCAAATGTTGTCACTATTGTTGCTGAAGCCCGTTATGATGCAGCCATCCTGGCAGTTGCTAGTAAAGCATTGTACGATTCTGCCCTATTGGGCCGTGACGACAGTGAGAAGACGTGGTCATTGTTTTCGCTAATTCCCCTGTCGTAGCCAGCCCTGACGTGTGGGAGGCCCGAACGGTTCCCCATGCCTACCATGCCCATGAAGTACTAGTTTTTTTCTGTGCATCTCGCTACCAAGTCGGCATGCACGGTCCTGGCGGATGGCACTAAAAGTAGAGTAGGACAAGGGAGGCAAAAGCGTCAGAGCACTTCTTGGCCATTGCTCTAGATTCTACTTACTCTCTGTTGTTGTGCAGCTTGAGATTTAAATATGGGGCAGAGGAGTACGCACGACGACGGAGATGCAGGGCAGATGAATGGTGTAAATGAGTTGCGAGTACCATCGTGAATGTAGTTTTAGCAATCAAGAGTGTAAATTTCGTGTGATAGGTGGTAGTTGAAGTTCGGTTGCTCGTGTTTCAGAACTGTGCTTCTTTTTTCCCTATGAAATGAAGATTGGGCTACTAAATCTGGACTTGAGCAGCTAAAAGCTCAGCCTCTAGAAAGGGCCAGTGCCTAACCATTTTGGCTGCCGGTTTGTATGGTTAGGCCCAAGCACGTTTTCGAGAGAATTTTTTCTATGCAGATGTCCAAATGCCACAGCCTTCCTTTTTACAGCATCAACAAATGGCGGTCGCTGGCGAGCAGCACGAGCCTACTAAGCTCCAAGTTGAGCAATGCTTTTCCCGTTTAATATATAAGATTGGGAACTGATCATGAATGTCCGAGACTGAACATTGACTGAAAAGAAAACTGCAGAGTAATATGTAACACATGAACATGGTATAATGTTGTCTGACCAACATGTCTTTATTCAGTGTTGTTTTCTGTGCTCACGAAGAGGTCGCTCGAGAAGACATTATGATTCCAAGATTAGGACTTGCTAGGAGGCATCAGGAATAAACCTTATACTAAATATATTCTTTCAATGAGAAGTGCATGGATGAACCCGGGTATATATGAACCTACTTTCAAAAACATATTTTTAAATGCTAAAAAAATCTAAAAAAAAAGTTGCACAGGTACGTTTCCATGTTTTATGTGCATGTATGAAGTTTCACCGAAAAATAACTTCTTTTTGGTCTCTGCAAAAAAGACAAAATATTGTGTCAAGAAACGCTATTTAGAAGCACTGAAATTTGTCTTCTTTGCGGAGGCAAACTAAAAAGATATTTTTTCACAAAACTTTGTGCCGTGTACACACATTTACGAACATGTATGCCTGAAAATTTCTTTTATATTTTTTGACATTTTAAAACATGCTTAAATGTTTTTGTTCAAAAGTGGGTGCAGATGCCGCTCCGTCCATGACATGGCCACTCTTCTTCCAATATGTTGATCGTTTTCTGTACTTTGCTGTCTTGTGCGTGATAGGCCGAAATTCATTAGATAAGCAAGGCTGTTGCTGTTGCTCTGTGTTGGATAGATCAGGGTGACACATGGCAATGACATTTATGGTTTCTAGCCTCCACAAGACACAAAAGCTTAGGGATTATAAATGGCCACCAAACAATCACATGGAGAGGAAAGCCATTGCATCTAGATTTTGAGACTAAATTTCGACTAAAAAGAAAAGTACAGAGAGCACATATAGACATCAAAACATATATGCATGCACTGTTTGGCCAGCATGTTTCTGCTGTTGTTTTTGTCATGACATTCATCACAATGTGTGCTCATGGAGAGATCACTCCGCAGCCAGAGCATTGCTCTAGGTGTAGGAGGCATCGGGAATAAACCTTTCACTCTACATATTCTTCCAATTGTTGATTATATTCTGTAGCCATTTATCAACCCCTGTTCTAGGGACGGGGATTGATCCTAGACCAGTAATAGAGCACCCAGATGTTACATGGCAACCGGACGGTGAGCGCCATGGGATTAGGAAGTATCAGGAAATACACTCAACATTTGCCCTAGTTAGTTAGCTAGTTCACCCGTGGATGCTCACAACGCTTTTGCATGACCAGTGAGGTTTGGTTCCCACTGAGGATTCTCCTAATGCATCGTTTCTTAAGACCTAATCATAGGAGTTAGAGAACCTAGCTGATACCCCGCACGTTGTTGCGGAAATATTTTGCAACATATCTCAATGTGATTCGTTATATGAAACATGAATATTTAAAGTAATAATATAAAAAGCTAAAACTGAAAATACATATAATCATTATGTTTGATTACTATAGAGTTGTAAAATGTTTATTAAATATAAATAACTTTACAGAATGAAAATTCTCGTGTATGTTTGCATGTTGAGATGAATCTTTATTCAATGTGTGCTTCATGATGAAGTGACATACTTGCATGTTGAAAGATATGTGGTAGTGGAGGTGGGTCTTTCCTCATGCATGTTGTGTGATGATGTGGCATGCTTGCATGTTGAGAGAAATAGTTACTGGGGGCTAGCTATTTAAATATAGAAGATTAAAAGACAAGTACCACAATTCCTTGTTTCTGTAGGGGTTTTATATCTAATTTTAATGATTTGAGGCTCATGCATACATGTGATTGGTCCAACCTCCATTAACTATTATGCCATATCAGAAAAAATAACTATTATGCCGTGTTCAAGGGTTGTATGTTAGCTAAGCTACAACCTCCATTAACTATTATACCATATCAGAAAAATAACTACGTAACTGTGCTAAGAAACTTGCATTGGTGTTGATAATTACTCCCTTCGTAAACTAATATAAGAGCGTTTAGATCACTATTTTAGTAATCTAAACACTCTTATATTTATTTACAGAGGGAGTACGTAACTACGTAACTATTATACTCCCTCCGTCCCAAAATAAGTGTCTCAACTCTAGTACAACTTTATACTAAAGTTAGTATAAAGTTAAGACACTTATTTTGAGACGGAGGGAGTACCATATTAGCACAGACCTTACATGAGAAATTCATTAATCATGCTTGATCTTTGAACTCAGAGAGGTTTACATTATCATGATTTTTATGCAAGGCACCAATTTAGTACCCCCTTCGTTCGGAATTACTTGTCGCAAAAATGGATGTATCTAGACATATTTTAGTTCTAGATACATCTATTTCCGAGACAAGTAATTCCGAACGGAGGGAGTAGTGAGAAGGGATTTTGTGTGCAGTATTGGACTAGTATCTAGGATTGAAGTTTCAGAACAGGCTTTCGCCAAGCTTAAGAATAAAGACACACGACCTAATGATGCATGGTGTTTAGGAGAGCCTCATACAAGCTGATCAAAGGAAAACATAACAAAACAAGTTGAACACGCTAACAAGCACCTCCAGCATATTGCCAAGAAGAAGTACGTGAGGGAACACGGAGCACCTCCAAACTCAACCAAGCCCACCGCCAGCATGCAACGACGAGCCAACTTGTAGAAAGCACCGGACTTCTTCACACTATCAGCACCAGCCTGCCGCCTGAGAGGAACCTCTGTCCTCTGGCTCTGAACCAAGGAGCCTAGACCCATTCGGCTGTCAAAAAGTATCGATAGATGACATGACTGCGTGTAAACGAGACGCTACACGTAGGAGCCGATGTGGGCCTGAAAGGAGCTCCAAAACATTCGGAGCACCCTACAGTGACCGAAGGACGCCATCACTCACAAGTGCCGCCCCTAGGAGCGTAACAAGGCATCGTGCCGCCGCCACCATGTCCGTCAAAGTGAACCTATGTTTTCCCCCTCATCCTGTAAGGGGCAAGAGCCATGATGACACCCACATGAGGGATGCCAGACCCACATGCATCACCGCCATCCGCTGAGCTTTTGCTCGAGCCTCCCGCGCACCTTGCCAGTTTGACCAACCACGATGGAGGACCCACCATGACGTATCAAGGGCTCTTGATCTTGGCCATCACCGAAGATGAGAACTTCCCCAGGACCACTTGCCACACCTCACGATCCTCGTAGCCAAAGAACACTGTCAATGCCGTTGCAACGCTACTTGCTGGAGAGGAAACCGTGCATTTGGCCATCAAGGGCACCCGGACCAACGTCTGAGACTAGCCATAATGGGTAGTAACATAGAGTAGTAACATGCCCATGTTACTACTCTATGTTACTACCTCTATAGTGGGGAGTAACATATGTGTGGTAACATGGAAGACTTCATTTATTAGGCCATAGACTCATCTTACCTTGATATGTGTGATGTTACTCATACTAGTAGTAACTAGCTATGTTACCACATGACTCTCTTTCTTCATTTATTGCTTGCCACATCATCTTTTTTATCTAGATATGTGTGATGTTACTACCTATGTTACTCCCACTATGGGTAGTCTGAGACCCCAACTGCGTGTGCGGCGGCCAAACTACTGATCCAACCATTAGGCAACCCCCAAACCTACTTCAAGTCTCAGCATGATCATGACCAACCTCCACGGCCCGCACCGAATGGGACTAGGACCGTAGATGAGCCCGACCCAACCATGCTGTATTTGTACTTTGAGGACCTCACCGGTAGTGGAACCCCCAATGAGTTGGTGAGTGGCGTCCACAACCTGTCTCGGCTTGGTCACCGCAACTAGGTCGACAACCCCGGAGCCGCATCAAGCGCATGATTGGCTTGCTATAGTAACATTTGGCTACAGAAATGTTGGCATTGGCAAATATTTGAAACACCAAGACTTACCAAATATTGGCAAATTTATGTGAGATGGGCATGACAAATATTTGACGTGTAATATTTGGCATAATGCCTGACATTGCCATGCCAATATTGGGCACCAAACTAACTTTGATAGAGCAGCTCTTCCAAAAGACGTGGCATCATTACATCCCCATTCCCTTCTCCCACTCTCATCTAGAAAATTGCGGCGACTTGGCGGCTCTTGACAGCTGCACTCGACGGGTGCTTATACTTGCATGATGGACGTAAGACGGAGGCTGCAACCAGGGCTTGAGGCAACAAGCTGTGACCGGCGATGAGAGCCCTCTCCTGCTCTGCACCACGATGTCGTCTAACATAGTTCCAACTCCCAGTTCATTGCCAGCAGGTACAGGCAAGTCATGTGCTTATGAAACTGATGACGGCGATCACACTGAAACGAGTTCTAGTTCTGAAATGTGAGACTGTCAGTTTGTCTATGAACTTCCTTATGTTCCTTATGCCGTTCATTATGCTATCCTCTATGCTTTTGACTAACTAGCAAAAGATTTTTGAACCTTCATGATCCATGTAATTGGACGTGGTGGTACTGTTCGTGGTGAGAACCTCTATAACATGATGAAGTATTAGTTATGAACTTAAGCGGTGAACCTACGCGCTTGTTTGTGTTGAGCTGGTGCAGACCTTGAGATCTTAAGTAATGAACCGGTGATCCTCGAGAACTTGAATTTATATTGAAAAATATTATGCGGTATACAGTACTGAAAATCCCATGTGTTTGGGGAAAGATATGCACACGTACTGTTGCCACTAAAAATGACTTAGCGAGGACATGGAGTTTCTTAGCTCGAGCTCAAACTAAATGAGCCGGGATGAACAGTAAAATGAAAAAAAATGATAAAAATCTTATTGTTTTGGCAAACATTAAGAATCTTTTTGAATGCTTGCAAAATTTCATCATGGAATCACATTTGTGGAAGTCGTGGTAGAAAAAAAATTGATGGTACTTTTAAAAGCATTTTGGAGTGCTCATTTTATCTTTTTTGCCAGAACTTTCATAAATGTCATATGATGATAAGAATTTGCAAGCACTCGTAACTTTTTTTTATAATTGTCACAAAAAAAATATTTTTGATTATGTTTATTTTTTCGATATTATTGTTCATGCCAAGAGCATTTGAGCTCAAGCTCATATTAGGACTTTCGGCTTAGCAGCACGATGGAGATGGGGAAAACCAGGTATGAATCCCGAGCACTAGAGCCGACGACAAGATACGACGCGAGCATGATAAGAGACAACCACCACCCAGAGCAATCAGGCCTGAAATCTACGAACACAATGAACACTCACATTGTTGCACGCAAGCAGTGAGAAAACCTAGCAGCCGGCTCTGATCCCTGTCTTGAGAGACACCATGGTGAAGGAGAAGCCGATGCAGCTTATTCCGATGTGGCGGAGTTAAAAGCAAAAAACTATCATATTTGGGGTTAGGTTTGTGAAAAAAATACCTGGTCCTTAATTTTTTGCAAAATCCACCGCACATTCAGTAATCTTTTTTCAGAAAACACCGATCAGGTGATTTAGCCCATTTAAGCACTTTGCCGACAGGTGGGCCCTGATTGTAAGATGCTGACTTTGCAAAAAATGCCGTAAACATCCCTAAATCTAAATAAAAAAACGCAACCAAGCCCCGGACCTTGGTTGTGGACAACTGCAGCACGCCACCCGCCTCGATCCCGTATGGATCGGAAGATGCCAAGCTGCCCAACCCCCGCGGCGGTCCAGGGACCTCGCCGCCGGCGACCACCGTTGTCCCGCCCACCATCTCCTTCCTCCTTCCTTCTCTTTTCTTCTCCTCGTGAGTCGTGACCTCTTTTCTGTCCTAAAAAAGCCACCTTGCAGGTCAACTTTTGTCGCCACCGCATCCAAGGAGCCCTATCGGCCAGAGCTCCGCCAACCGCCTCCACGACCGGATCTGGGAGTCCTCAACTGCCCCACAGCTCGTTGTCGCCAGTTCGCCGGCGCACCAGGCTCCACCACCGCGCCCTCTCTCTCCCCTGTTTCTCTCCCTTCTCTCTCTCTCTCTCTCTCTCTCTCTCTCATGCAGCTCCTTCTCCCTCTACTTCTAGGACGCCCGAGGCCGCTGGCAATGCAGAGGATTGTGGCAGAGCCAGCAACCACCAGCCATCAGCCAGGAACCGCCGGCCATGAGCCATGGCCTTATCCTATGAGTGTTTCACATTTTTGTCCTTCATGTTTCTATCTTATACAAAGTGGCCTCACTGTTCAGTGTTTTTACCAAGGCAACTCCTTTTTATCTGGCCCCACTGTCAGAAAGTGTTTAAATGGGCTAAATCCCCTAATCAGTGTTTTTTTTTTAAAGATTACTGAATGCGCGGTGACTTTTGCAAAAAATTAGGAACTGGGTATTTTTCTACAAACCTAACCCCAAATGTGGTGGTTTTATATGCAATTAACTCGATGTGGCGCCACCACCTCCACCCGATCGGCGCCTCAAGAAACACCAAGCCAACCCTAGCAAAATGCAAGCACCGAAGCACCTAGGTCCTTACCCCCAGCCGCTGCTGGAGCAGCGGTTGGAGGCCGGGACCAACGGCTTCATCGCCCGAGGGAGGGGGCAGAGGTTGCTCCTCATCAAACGCCGCTCTCATGCAGTTGGCGAAGAGCAGCGCTTATTACAAAAAACATCTGACCTAGAAATATAAGCTTATATATGTTTCTTACCATTTTTGTTAGAATAAGGATTTATTAATCAAGCCCACGTTTTTTGTGGAGAATTAACCAAGCACTAGTTGAACAAAGATTATCCATATATACAAAGAGCGCTTCAACTCTAAATAATCTGCTTAGTTAGGCAAAAAGAATTACTCTTTAGTTGGTGACAAGTGACAACTGCCTCCTCGAGTGCTTATACTTGCATGATGGATGTACCAGCCCGGTATCAAGACACAGTAAGATCTTATGCCGCAGGCACCTCCGCTGCTAAATGAACTGGCAAAGCCCGGTTAGCCATCGAAAGGAACACCATTGGTGCCACCGACACCCTCTGTCTCACTCCCAACAACACTCTAGACACCGCCGAGTGGGCTTGTGACCACGGTGAAGAAGCCACCATCGTTATCGGCAAAACCCCTGCGGTAGTCGCTACCGATGGCCGGGAGAGCCGGACTGCCCTGATGCCTCCCATGCCCATGAAGAGATTCTTCTCATCTTTTGTGCCCATCGTAGTAGCGCTGTTCTCAGCAGCAGTGCGGCTCGGCAGCATGAGGCAGAGGGAGATGCTGCCACTGCTCCACTTGTGGTGTGGAGGGGTTTGTGGTTTAAATAGGCGCCGAGAAGAACCTGCGATGAGAGGCAGGGGAACATGAAGATTGAAGGGTGTAAATGAGGACACGGCGAGTGTTGTAGTGAATGTTTTTTCAGGTATTCAAGGTGAGTAAATTTCGTAGCAGAGGTAGACGAAATATGTTGCTCATGTTTGGCAAAGACTGTGCCTCTTCTTTGCTCCTAGCAAATGAAGACCGGGCTTCTTAATCGTGGACTTGAGCGACCCTATGTATACCTGGATTTTAACACGCCAACAGAATGGTGGATTCCGACTGAAAATCGCCTCAGATGTGCTTTTCCATTTAAGCTCGACAGCTAGTCCTTAATTATAGAGAGATGTAAAGGTTGGATAATACATTATCATAGCCAAGGATCCGTAGGGTATCTTTGGTTCGTGTGATCCTAAAAGCGCAGTAATAGAAAAAATGTTCAACATAAATTAAAACACATGACTACATAATTTGATTACACCGCAATACTTTTTATGAATTATTATGTGCAAGCATGTGTCGTGAAAATACATTGTAAATCTAATTTCCATGAGGTTGAATTCAATGAAATACTTCTGTTAGAAGTCAGATCATTATATGACAAGTGAACCGGAGAACCAGTTAAGTTCTTCGAATTCTCTGCCCAAGCTTCCTGATTTCGTTTTCTCCATTTAGGAGAAAATACATTGATTTCTTTGTGCGAACCCAAAATCTCTTCGAAACTAGGTGGCAATATATACGTACTGATCGGCCGATTATATGGTACACAATAGAAATAGCGGAATATGATTTACGGATGATCTACAAGCTAGTCGAGTGTGCTCTGTCCTCTGTTACCTCTTTGATCTCCTATTCAACTTTAAATCAAAATAGTTTCAAGAAATTACGGTCTTCTTTTGGTTTACGAAGTGCTCAATTTTTTCTTCACTTCGGTTTTTTCTTTTTTGTTGATGAGTCGCTGGTTGGCAGCTTACCACACATTGGTGGGAATGCATTTGCATCGATGCAATGCACGGCATATACTTGCAGATCGGACATCACGTACGTGAGTGACCCAAGTCGACTAAACACGTCCCAGAGTCCAAGTAGCTAGGTGATGGTCAGTACTAGGAAACAGTCAAGATCTGATGCCGCCGGCACCTCCGCAGCCGTTAGTGCTGTGGCAGCCCGTGAAGTTGCCCAAAGGAACACCAGAAGCTCCTCCCAGGGAGCAGACCTGTGAGTTGGTTCTCACGCCTGTTCTGGCGATGCCGAGCGGGCCCGTGACACCGGTGAAGACGTCGTCTCCGTTGTTGCCGAAGGCCCCGATGTAGCCGGCGCCGACTGCCAGGAGGACTGGATGGTAATTCCGTATGCCTTCCATGCCCACGGACATGTTCTTCTCGCCCGTCGTGCGTGCCGACCTGCCAGGTGCAGCAGGCACGATCTCCTAGCTGCCGCAGCGAGATAGACCAGGAGTAGAGAGGGGACAGTACGTGCCAGAGCACTTGTTGGCCGTAGCTCTCGATTCTACTCGGTCTCGAGTGTGCCGCGCTTGTGAGATATGCTGCTAGCCTGCTAATGAAGCGCTTGCGGTGTGGTGGAATCTGTGTCTCAAATAGGCGGAGGGGCATGTTCGACCCAGACACAGACGTAGGGGTAGGGAGAGGGTGTAAATAGCCGGTGCAAGTGCTGTGGACCTGTGGTGAATGTTTTTGTTTAGGAATTGGGAGTGATAATTTGGCGAGTACTAGGGTCCGATCGTCTGCTCAGGTTGTCCCTTCCTTTCTTGCTTCTATACGCTGGTCCATCTGCACTGCCCAAAAATCGCTTGCCACAGGTGCATCAAGCCATGCTGTGGATGTTGCATGCTGTCATGTGGGTGGAGCCCATCCAAATGATAATGTGACTTCTGTCTGCTATCCACACATGATAATTTCATTAAAAAACGTACGCAAAATATCTGCACTTGTTATTAAACCGTGTTGTGTATTTAGCATTGCAGCAAAACTTTGCAACAAAAACCAAAAAGCACAAATCAAAATAAACAATAGTTCTATGTTTATAGGATTATTGTAGTACTTTGACAACGAAAACAGAAACATATGTAGCATTGTGCAAAAAAGCTCACAACAAAAAATGAAAAAACTACGGAAGCAAATTCGTTATATGTTTCAACATATTTCTAGTATAAATTTGCAACTAAAAAGACACTCATGAAGCAGTTCATTGGGTTATTGTAGCTTTCATGGAAACGCGAGCATCTAGGAAGCTTTTTCCATCGCCAGTTGAAGCTTTTTGCATAGCCAGTTGAAGCATTTTTTGTCAACGGTTGCAGCTTCTTCCATTGCACCTGGTTGAAACTTTTGCATCTACGGTTAAAGCATTTACTATCAACAGTTGCAACTTTTTTAGTTGCACAGTGTCCTGGTTGAAGTTTTTTCTGTCAACGGTTACCACTTTTTCCTTTTCACAGTGTCCGTTGAAGCTTTTTTCATCTAGGGTTGAAGCCTTTTCTGTCAATGGTTGCAAGCAGTGATCGGCCCCCAGCTTCCACCATCTTCAATTGATTTTTTTTCATGACCAGTTGTAGCTTTCTCAGGTGCCTGTTGCATAGAACTAGTTGCAGCACCCATGCAACAAAAAATCAACGTTGATTCCAGAAAAAATTACCACATGTTCCAGCAAAAGATCTCTTTGATTATAGCATCGGCTGGGGAGCAGTTTGAGTTGCGCAGGGACTGGGGACCTAAGGCGAGAGGAAGAAGCGACAAGGCCAGAGGAAAAATAAGAAGAGAAAAAATAAAATAAAAAGTGGGATGGAAGAGATAACGAAAGCGCTTGAGGCCAACCGAACGCATATGTGCTAGTCTGTTCCCGCGTGAAATAGCGAGCGAGCGAGGCACGACCGACCGAGCGCTCGGCCGGTGGTCCGGAGGGAGACGTTTCCCTAATAAATTTCGTAGGAGTGGAGGTAGGTGAAGTTCGATTGCTTGTATTTCCAGACCATGCTTCTTTTTCTCCAAGCAAATAAAGATTGGGCATTTAAATCTGGACTTCAACAGCTCAAAACTCAAGCTTGAAAAAGGCCCAGTGCCTAACCATTTTGGTGCTGGTTTGTATGGTGAGACCCAAGCCCGTTTTCGAGAAAACTTTTTCTATAGTTGTCCAAATGCAATTGCCTTCCTTCTGACTGCATCGACGACATAGCGTTGTCACAGACAAAGTGACAACTATCATGAGGCTATTAAATACCAAGTTGGGCATTTCTTTTCCCTTTAAAAAAATACACTTTGAAAATATTGGGGACTGAAAATAGCCACCAAGCCATCACGTCGAGGCTGAACATGCATGGGATAAAAAGAGAACTGCAGAGTACACATATAGTACGCTTGAGCATCATATAATGCAGCACTGCAGTCTGACCAACAAGTCTTGCAATCTATTATATATAAAAAGTACTTGACGGGCTCACCAGAAAAAAGAGAAATATGATAATATGATAATATATAAAAAAATACTTGACAGGCTCACCAGAAAAAAGAGAAATATGATAGAAATTACCACAAAAATTAGAAACATCCAACCGTTTATTTAATATTCTAAAATTTACAACCATTAGATAATTTTTAGGTGAAAAATTACCCACCACTGCCATTATGAGGAGAAAACGTTTCGTAAAGCATTCCTATTATAAGAAAAGAAGGGCAGCGTGATGTCAAACAAAAGGGTAGAGTAGGACGTGGGGGCTGATGACTTGGTTTAATAAGAAAAACAAGCCAGCTGTGGGCTATGCCTTGGTTTATACATACATGCATTCATGAAAAGAAACGAACACTGTGCATTGCCTTTCATATATGCATGCATAGCAGGCACTGCTAATGGAGTCTCTGTCAAGTTGGGTCGCTGCTTACGATGATGAAACAACAGGCAATCCCGAAGTTCTTTTACACCAAGATACACAGCAATGCAAAGCTAGCTACCTCTTGGCGATCGATCCACCTGAAACTAATGTTACTAGCCAAAGCTAGCTAACTTCGTACAAATAAATCATGGCCTGATTGATCTGGCCGCCGGCTAGAACACCACACATTGGATTCGATTAATGGCTGCAAGTATGTATCATACCGGATGTTTTCTTTATTTGATCTCCATGATACAATGTTTGTAAGGTGTGTACAAGAAATAGTATATAAAATCTATCTAGCCCACATCTGATCTAAATTAGTTTTCATGTACCCCTTTAATCTCAAGTCTATAAAACAAAGGGAACACAAGGATCATAGTGGGTTGAGACAGCAAACACAATAACTGCCTTACATGAGATGGAGACATCAAATTCAACAACCATAGTGGGTGCCGATTAGAGTTTTTAATAGGTAGGAATCGCACCATAGTGGGAGCCGATCAGAGTTTTTAATAGGTAAAGGAAACGCTTGGAGTGGACTTGGATTCAGTTATGTGCTCCTTGCTGAATCAGAAGGCCCCTTCCCCTAAAAATAGTATCAGAACTCCCGTTGCATGCATGTACGTGAGTATGTCCTCACGTACGCGGCCATCTAGATGAACTAATTGGTATGCTCGATGGTCAAGGGAAACAATACCTTTTTACACAAAATTAGTGGATTATTCCATCACATGATATAGAATTTCGCATTGGCTTGCAATTAGGGTTCCACCCTTCAAGCTATATGTTTCTAACTATATCTATTCTTATGTGCGTAGCCTGATTTAGGCTATACATATATTGATTTTCATTCAGTTTTTATGATATTAGAAATACCTGACCAATTAGGTACAAGATATTTTATGGTTAGTATTTGTGTCGATTCAAGAATAGTTGGTAAATAATAGTTATTTTCTGCAAGATAATATAGCTTCCTTAACAGCAGTTTCATGTAAATTTGGTCACTGAAAGGTTGCAGACATTTCACATCACCGTTCATAGATATTAGGATATAACTCTCATTTTTTTGACCATATATTAAGAATGAATTACCAGGAAAAAAACGCTGAATTCATATTAACAATTTATGTAATGTATAATGAAAGAATTATCATGATTTTTTAATGTATAACTACATTGTGACAACATGCTGGCTGTGAAATTGACAGCCAAAGTACGATAATAAAGACTATGGTATGTCCCAAAGTACTCTGATGCGTATTTTCTCTTTCAAGGCAGAAATCCAAGTTAGTGCGATACAATGACCAGGCATAATATTTTAAGCATCGCCATCTCAATGGAATTACACGATACAGCAACAAAATTGCAAAAAGTAATAATTGTAAGGGGGGCAGAATGGAGAGACTAGCTTTCTCTCGGTTTTCGTCAGAGGTGAAGTTTTGTGTTAAAAAAAGTGGTGCTATGCAAGCAAAGATATAAGAAAAAGAGGAGACATGTGGCATAGTCAAACTCTACATTCTAGGATTCCAGGCATAAGCATATTGAAAATCATTTCAAATGTCTCGCACATTACCATCTTTTTACAATAGAAATATATAAGAAAACAATGTGTTTTTGTATGCTGGCAAGGGAAATTTTATGGCATGGCATTATAACTAATTAATAGATTAATAAATTGCACACGCAAATCTGATGCAGAGGGGCCAGTGGATAACCAACCTTTGTAGAAGAAAATACACACAAAAGAGGTTGCCCTCACATTTGCGAGGGCCACTTTGCTAGTTGACCCTAAAAGCGCAGTAATTGAAAAAATGTTCAACATAAATTAAAACACATGCCTAGACTACCTAATTTGATTACACCACAATACTTTTTCTGAATGATTATGTGGAAGCATGTGTCATAAAAATATATTTTAAAGCAAATTTCCATGAGGTTGAATTCAACGAAAAGTTTCCGTTAGAAGTCCAGATCAGTAATTGAGAAGTGAATCGAAGACCAGTTAAGTTCTTCGAATTCTCTGCCCAAGTTTCACATTTCATTTTTCATTTAGGAGAAAATATATGGATTTCTTTGTGCCAATACGTACTGATCGACTGATTATATGGTCACAATTGAAATAGCAGAATACATATGAATGATTTATGTATGATCTAGAAGCTAGTCGAGTGTGCTCTGTCCTCTGTTACCTCTTTGATCTCCAATTCAACTTCAAAGTCAAAATAGTTTCAAGAAATTACGTTCTTCTTTTGGTTTACGAAGTGCTCAATTTTTTCTTCACTTCGGTATTTTGTCGATGAGTATCTGGCTGGCAGCCTAGCATACACATCGGTGGGACTATGCATTTGCATCGATGCAATGCACGGCATATACTTGCACATCAGACATCACGTACGTGAGTGACCCAAGTCGACTAAACACGTCCCAGAGTCCAAGTAGCTAGGTGAAGGTCAGTACTAGGAAACAGCCAACATTCGATGCCGCGGGCGCCACCGCAGCCGTTAGTGCTGTCGCAGCCCGTGAAGTTGCCTAAAGGAACACCAGCCGCGCCTCCCATGGAGCAGACTCGTGAGTTGGTTTTCACGCCTGTTCTGGCGCTGCCGAGTGGGCCCGTGACACCGGTCAAGACGTCGTCTCCGTAGTTACCGAAGGCCCCAATGTAGCCGGCGCCGACGGCCAGGAGGACTGGATGGTACTTCCGTATGCCTTCCATGCCCACAGACATGTTCTTCTTGCCCGTCGTGCGTGCCGACCTGCCAGGTGCAGCAGGCACGATCTCCTAGATGCCGCAGCGAGACAGACCAGGAGTAGAGAGGCGACAGTACGTGCCAGAGCACTTGTTGGCCGTGGCTCTCGGTTCTACTCGGTCTCGAGTGTGTGGTGCTCGTGAGATATGCTGCTAGCCTACTACTGGAGCGCTTGCCGTGTGGTGGAATTTGCGGCTCAAATAGGCAGAGAGGGTATAAACGAGGCGATGCAAGTGCTGTGATGAATGTTTTTATTTGGGAATCGGGAGTAATAAATGGAAATAAATTTTGTAGGTTATGTAGTAGGCGAGGTTCGATTGCTCACTAGGTGTTGGGGCGCCACCCGGTGGCGCCTCTTGAGAGGAAGTTTGTACGGTGCATTGACAAGCGACCCTTCCACCTCTTTTTCTCTTATTGTTGACAAATGAGAGCAAAACAACTTTTGAACAAAAAACAATATTTTAGAGACCTTGATCCCCTTGGACGGTGGATTATTTCCAAATAGATTAAACACTATATCATACAACCTTTGAACAAAAAACAATATTTTAGAGACCTTGATCCCCTTGGACGGTGTATTATTTCCAAATAGATTAAACACTATATCATACGAATAACAATTAACAACGGAAAGCTGTAAAACCAATCTGGCATAGAACCAACAATTGTAGACTTGACGGGTTAGTAGGTTGAAGATCGGCCAGTAGTAGAAGTTTACGACGACACAACATTTGTTGTCTTTGCAACTCCTATTCACCGGCTGAAACTCTGCTAGCAGCGGATGTTTACAGCGATGCAAGAGATGTTGTCTTTGCTCCTCCTGTTCACTGGCTGCTAGCATCTGGTGTCATTGATCTCATCAAAAGCCTCTTGGTTTGGTCATCAACAGAATTTGCGTCATACTATTTTTGGTACTGTCAATTGCATAATGTAAAAATATAGCTGATGCAAATAATGAATGTTTTTCTATTACACCCTATCTGAAACAAAGCTAACTATAATAAATTAGAGAATACAAATCAATAGTTTTCAGTGATTTTACCAAAGAATTAGAAAATGTTATTGACAACATACATCATAGACTGCATTGATATTCATAATTTTTTCAGTGATGAACCGAGCTTTATTTACCTATTACATATTTTTGTCTTTCGCCAAACTTTAAATTTCATAACATTGGCAAGAGGTATCCCTAAACTTGCACAACCTCGGGTTGTAGTTCTGCCCGATCTATCTCCTCCAATACACATAGCAGACCCAAAACCAGTAAACGAAATGATGTATAGAGACCAAGGATTACTATTCTTTGATACAGGAGGTAACATAATTAACACTCTTACTGCTAAAATATCTCCTAAGTATTTCTCAACTTTTCTCCTCTAATGTCTCTATTTCATCCCCATAGCATTAGCTAGTCCAGCACTTCCTTTCCCAACCTCTCCTTCACATGCTCAAACAAAATTAAAGCTGGAGATGGAGCAGAATAGAAGTAACCCACTTGGCATATGAAGTGCATATGTGATTGTTCGCCCTGGGGCTCAAATATTTATTTAGGCTCAAATATAACTGGTTCAATTGCCAAGTGCACATGAACTAACTAAATTAAAACTATTTCTCTAACAGAACACATCATAAACTTCAGGAAGTTGATAGGCTTGGATTTAAGCCATCTACCTGCAAGGATCGCCATATCCCATGCTTATGAGGTGTAGCATTGCAGATAACATTTGATCTCATATCACAAAGATGATCCTCATGCTATAATAAAGTAGATCAAAAAATGATGCTTCTTCAGGCCACCATAAGAATGCAACTGAAATCAAGCGCATAGAAAGACATCAATTGGATTGGCCGCCACTTACTTGCAAGATGTCCATAACTCCATCACCAGCGGAGAAGCACCAGAAAGACATCCGGGACTGGATAAGCAGTGGATGGACAGGGGCGCACGCCGGGGAGTAGACGGTGGCGTGGCCGAGGATCTCATCATCTTTTAATAGTAGGGTGACAATTCACTTGCAAATAAGAAAGTGGGAGATGCATCATATCACTTGATAAGAATATACTTGCAATTTTTGCCACCTACATTAGCCATAAGCGTGCAACCAAAGCCAATGTCAAGGTTGGTCTATACTCAAATTGTAGTTAGCGAAAACTAACTTGGCACTTGCAATACTGTTTGGTCTAGAGTTACCAGACCTTCATCTTGTCTAGTGTTGCCACTCAGATGGAAAATTCACGGTAGATGATTTTATCAATTAGCAATAAAGAAGTGAACACTCGTCGTCCTAGGTACCCGACAATCACTTCTCTCCAGCATATAGCATGACAACCACACTTAAATGCAAATAAAAAGAGCAATAACAACATGCAAGAGGAAGATACCTGAACTTTCAAGAGGGATATATAGCTCCCGCATGGTCATCTTCTTCTGACTGAAGTTAGATTTTGCCCTGAATATATGTGCAATGGTGAGCACTGCAATTACTTTGCCAGTCCCTGTTGCAATCAAATTTGTCAACATCGTTAGACCACATTTTGCACGAATACTCTGGCTTTCTCAAGGGGATTAAAATTTAGGGGTTAAACAATTTCAGATTTGAGGAGAAAATCAAAGATGACTGTAGCCGTGAAGCCTGATGCCCCTTGTTGTCTTGAAGTTCCTGCACGATAAAACAAATATCAGTGCATTGCTGTACTAATCCAGACCAAACAAATCAAGTGAACAAGCCTAATCATGCCATACTAATCCTGAACCTCCTCTGCCGGCAACCGCCCGCTTCCTCTGCCAGTATAGCGCCACACACACGAACAAAGGCGCACGTAGGCCAGCACACATTTCGCACACACGCCACATGCATCACAGCCGCCCTACGGGAGAACATAACACGGACGACCGCATATGCCACGCATCATAGAAACTAAGGAATGAACTCACAGATATATGAATGATGCACCGTAGAACTAAAAGGAGGAGGCAGTTTTTCCAAACTAAAGAATGAAGTAACCAATTAAAGAAAAAAATGGCTGAACATTTACTAAGAAATACAAAGAGGCTTAAAATCTGAAAACTAAATACATTGATGAACTAACTGGGAAAAAAACTGACGGAACTGAACTACCTATGATAACTATCCTACCTAACATTGACTGACGAAAGAAACTAAGGTGACTGAATGATAAAATGGAGAAATAAGAGAAACAAAAATAATTAACTGGAATAAATCTCAAAAATGAAAACTCATATGTGCACCTGAAGACATATGTGCTAACTTGCAGAACTGAACACTCACTTTAACTGTAATATGAAACTCAACCCGCTGGGGAAACACATGAATTCGAGACCCAAAGAAATAAGAGAATTCAGCAAGCAACATGTCACATGAATTTGAGACACCAACCCACTGGGGAAACACTAAAATACTGAACTTACCAACCACTGTCAAAAAATTTAACAAGGTCTGAATTGACCAAAAGTGCAGAACATGATGCTGAACTGACCGGAAGTGCTACAAAACATGGTGCTGAAATAAATTGGAACCAAAAGGGAAACTACATACTGATCAACTACCCATCCCCACAAAAAAATGTCCAGCAGAGATGGTGCCGGAAAGCAGTCCACTGAGAATCTGTCGATCTGGTACGTTCTGGCTGGAACTCATTTTTCATGTATGATGATCAGCCTAGCACAACGAATCAGTGAATCACAAGGGGGTAATTATGCTCGACACTTCTAAACCAAAAATCTGAAGTTAGTTCAGGACACATACTTGTCTCGTACACTCAGCACAACAAAAGCTCCTGAAAAAATTGTATCATGTTAATACGAAATTGCATCATTAGTCGAGAAAACCAGAAGTATCCGGGGGAGGATCAAATGCATAGCCGTACCTGAGAGGTCGCAGGTTCATGAAAGGCGATTCAGCCTTTGGAAACCTCGTGATTTCTTGCACGGCATGCCTCCATTCCCTGTAATCAGCTTCCTGCATCATTTCATCTTCTTATTTCGAGCCAGAGAATGAAAAGAGAGCTGATTGCATCCGGATGGGAAGCAAGCAAGGAAAAAAAAGAGAATAACTGAACTGGACTTTGAGGTTCTTCTTCGATTCGTTGAGGAATATCCGGATTTGGGCAGCGTGGTGGGGTACAGTTTGAACGCGGAGGGCGAGCATAAGTGCGACGAGGAGGAACCTGCCGAGGAAGCGCAGCCTTGTCCGGCCTCGCCCGATTCTTCAATGACGCCAAACGCAGCCAAGTGGAGTTCGGGGCGGGAGATGGAGAGGGCACGAGTGCGAGAGAAGCCGCCGGCGGCGGCGGCGGTCCAGTCGCCGGCGCCGAAGGAGCTGGGATGGGCTGATTAGGGCGAGGCGGCGGCAGATATGATGGAGGGCGCCTTCTCCGTTGGCCGGCGCTGGAGGAGCATGGACGGTGGAGATGACTGTGGTGGCGGCGCCGTGACGGCAACCCTAGCGGCCTAGCCTCCAGCCGGAGGGGATGGGAGGAGAAGAAAACGTAATGCGCTCATCTCTCTCTTCAACGCGTTTTCTCTTCTGGCCCATGCAGCTGCGAAGAATGGCCCACGCAAGCGCCTGCCCAGTTACATCTCTCGACCCAAATACTGTTCTCGATCCGACGTGGCACACGTGAGGGAGCGCCAATGATGCGACCGTTAAAGGGTTGTATGTTTCAGGACTGTGCTTCTTTTTTTGCCAGCAAATAAAGATTGGGCTTTTAAATCTGGAGTTGAGCAGCTCAAAGCTCAGGCTTGAAAAAGGTCCAGTGCCTGACCATTTTGGTGCCGGTTTGTATGGTGTGGCCCAAGCCCGTTTTCGAGAGAACTTTTTCTATAGCTGTCAAAATGCAGCAGCCTCCCTTCTGACTGCATCCACGAGACAGGGTTGCCATTGACAAATGTGCCTATTTTTTTCCGAAAAGAGAAATATATTAATAGCGCGAAGATACCAATTACACCCAGTCTCTGCACCTACAAGGTGTCGTAAAGTCATGCATGATGCACACAGCCTAAGAAAAAAAAGAAAAAAAGGTCCCGCTACAATGATCGACTCCTCTCAGCGCCCGCACACAAACCACCACCAAATACAACACCCGAAAAACATCAAAGGCCTCCAAAAAGGAAATAGTGCACAAGCGTCGTCGTTGCCCGGTCCAAGATCTTAGGTTTTCAACCTGGAGAAGTCCGAACTCTCAAAACAATTCCTTCATCAAGACAATTGCCAGGCACAACCGATGAAGGCCAGACCTTAGGTTTTCACCCTGAAAGTCCCGACTCGGTACCCGAGGAGCACCACCAAAAATGAATTCCTCCAGTGATGCCGCCCCCACTTTACACTGCTCCTCCTGAGAGTTATCAAACACCTAGCTGACTCCATGGCCTCGAAGGCTCCGTCCGCCTAACTGGTCCTCCGATCTCAGCCACCATGACCTTCTCCACAGCTGTCTACACCATAGAAATCGAGAAGCCGACATGTCTTATGGTGTCAACAAACAACAGAGCTTTGCGTCACGCCCACATGAAACCTTGTAGGTTGAAATGGACGTGCACGGCTGAATACTATCCGATCTAGATATCTTGGGCAAGATCTTCGACGGCAGTTCCGGAACAAGTCAATGACTAGATCAAGGAGGACCGATCATGCAGGATCTTGCCGTGATCCGTGAGAAGACCGAGCACGCATCTGGAGACTTCGGCAGGAGGGTGATCAAAGCTTGGTTAAGTCTCCCAAAACCCCTATCATTCCCAAGGAAAAGCTTATGAATTGCAGCAATGCGATCTGCCTTGATAACCTCCCAAGCTTTTTGAAAGAACAGGCCAATGAACCCGTCCGAACCCGGAGCCTTGTCCGAGGGCAAATCCTTGATGACTGCCCAAACCTCCTCGTCAGTAAACATACGGTCCTGCTCCGACATGTCGACGTGAGCAACTCCAAGACCCTCCAAATCGAGAGTGAACTCTCTAGCTACGTCTTTGCCCAACAAATTCTTGTAATCATTGTAAAAAGCTTCTTCCTTGCCTTTCTGATCGGTGATAGTGCGTTTCTCCATGCTCAAAGAAGGTATGTAGTTCTTCATACGCCTCCCGTTTGCCACCAAATGAAACAGTTGCGTGTTAGCATCCCCTACTTGAAGCCATGTTATTCTCGACCTTTGTCTAGCGATGGTCCTCTCTAGGGATGCCAACCCTAGCACAAGTTGTTTCAGCGTTCTTTTAAGCCATCTTTCCTCCTCCGTAAGCCTACGTACTTCCTGAGCACGGTCGAACCACATGATAACAATATTCTCTATAGCGATCTGCAACTTGATATTTCCAATCTCCCTTTGGCCCCATGCAGCAAGCGCTCTAGCCGTTTTGCATAGCAAGATATCAAGTCGCATGAAAGGGTCCGTGATGTCTGGGTCACAAGTCCAAGCCTCCTTCACGACGTCCAAAAAACAGTCCATTTTGACCCCAAAACTTCTCAAAATGAACCTCCTTTTATAATGCTTAGGCTCATGGAGCGTGAGATGCAAAGGACGATGGTCCGAGTATTCGCTAGGCAAAGCTTGCAGCAAACATTCCGGGTGATCAAGCTCCCAGTCAACAGAAACGAACGCACGATCAATCTTGGTTAGCGTGGGTGTCTCCCTTTCGTTACTCCACGTAAACTTGCGCCCATGCAAAAAGAGCTCCTTGAGCGCATTGTTGTCCACAAAACGCTTGAACTTCCCTATCATTCTCCGATCTAAGTTCGAGTTGTTTTTGTCCGCCGTGTAAATGATAAGATTGAAGTCGCCGATCACTAGCCATGGATCTGGGCATAGCGATCTTCGCTCGAAAGCTCATTTAAGAAATTTATTTTTTGATCATCCTCCTGCGGTCCATAAACTATGGTTAACCACAATGGTGTCCCCTCCTTTGGCGAGACAAAACCCGTGATGCAATGAGAGTCATTGACAAAGTTCGTCACGAGCACCCTTGTGGTGTCCCAATCCACGAAAATGCCACCTCTCGTCTCCGACGAATGTAAGTAGGTAAAACCATCATAGTTTGGTCCCATGCATTGCAATATTACATAAATGTTCACTACCTCTAGCTTAGTTTCTAAGATACAAACAATCGCCGCACGAACAGAGTCCACAAAGCCTCTAAGTGCCTTCCTCTTGGCCGGGCTGTTAAGGCCTCTGACATTCCAACACAGCAACTCCAAGGCGTTGTAAGACATCGGACATGGATGACTCCAACACCACCGATGCCCACACACCTACTGCGCCATAATAGGCTCGTCCACCCCTGCCTCCCCCGCCAGATTGAGCGGTATTGCCTTCCCGAAGATGGCCGCAATGGCCCTCAACTGTGGCTCCTGAAGCGGCGAGTCGAAAACTGTACAAAGCTGACCTAGCGCGTCCTCGGAGACGGCCAAATCCTCGCAGTCAAAACCCAGTGTCTTGAGCAGCACCGCTTGTGCAGCCGAAGCCTTAGTCTTCCTGGTTCCACCGTAGCAAACTGACCGTGTAGTGCATCGCAGTGTGAACGGATCTTGTCCAGTCCTTACTCCTCTTAGTCCCTCGAACTCCTTAAGGAGAGGCGGCGCAAGCTTCTTAAGCAGCCCAGCGCAAAAAGTCTTGTTTGTGTTGAACTTAAATTGTGAACCTGCTTGCTTGTTTGTGTTGAACTGGTGCAGACCTCGAGACCATAAGAAATGAACTAGTGATCCTCGAGAACTTGAATTTATATTGAAAAGTATCATGTGGTGAACTAGTTCTGACCACTATTATGCTCGCCATGTCCAAATTTATACTGAAAATCCCATATTTTTTCGACAGATATGCACATGCACTATTTGCCACTAAATGACTTAACGAGGACATGGAAATTCTTACCTCGAGCTCAAACTAAGTGAGCCCGGATGAAGAGTAAAATCAAAAAAATATGATAAAAAATCTGGGTTTTTGGCAAACACTATGAATTTTTTTGACTGCTTGCAAATTTTCATCATGGAATCACATTCGTGGAAGTCGTGGCAGAAAAAAGACAAATTGACGGTACTTTCAAAAGCATTTTGGAGCGCTTATTTTATATTTTTTTGCCACAACTTTCGTAAATGTCATATGATGTTGAAAATTGCCAAGCACTCAAAACATTTTTTGATGATTGTCACAAAAAAAATATGTTTGAACTGTTTTTGATATTACTGTTCATGCCAAGAGCATGTCAGGTCAAGCTCAGACTAGGACTTTTGACTTAGCAGCATGATGGAGATGGAGAAAACCAGGGATGAATCACCAACACTAGAGCTGACGGCAAGACATGACGTGAGCACGCCGAGAGACAACCACCACCCAGAGCAATTAGGACTGAAATACACGAACACAATGAACAATCCCATTGTTGCACGCAAGCGGCGAGAAGACCAAGCAGCCGGTTCCAATCCGCTGTCCTGAGAGACACCATGGCGAAGGAGCAGCTGCTGCAGCTTATCCTGACGCGGCGCCACCACCTCCACCCGAATGGCGCCTCAAGAAACACCAAGACAATCGTAAGAAACTTCTAGAGCCGAAGCGCAGAGGTCCCCAACCCTAAGCCGCCCTCGGAGCAGTGGATGGAGGCACCGACCAACAGCTTCATCGATGGAGGGAGGTGGCAGAGGTTGCTCCTCATCAAACGCATATCTCATGCGGTTGGAGAAGAGCAACTGTTATTAAAAAAAATCTGACCCAGAAATATGAGCTTATATGTGTTTCTTACCATTTTTGTTAGAATATGTATTTATTAATCAAGCCACTTTATTGTGGAGAATTAACCAAGCACAAGTTGAACAAAGATTTTCCATATATTCATAGAGTGCACCAACTCTAAATAAACTGCCTAGGTTAGGCAAAAAGAATTACTCTTTAGTTAGTGACAACTGCCTCCTCGAGTGTTTATACTTGCATGATGGACGTACCAGCCTAGTATCGAGACACAATCAAGATCCAATGCGGCAGGCGCCTCCGCGGCTGAATGAACTGACAAAGCCCGGGTAGCCGCCAAAAAGAACACTATTGGTGCCACCGACATGGTCAACCTTCGTCTCACTCCCAACGATACTCCAGACACCGCTGAGTGGGCTCGTGACCACGATGAACACATTGGCGACGTTACGAGCGAAACCTCTGCGGTAGTCGATACCGATGGACGGGAGGCCCGGTCCGTGATGCCTCCAATGCCCATGAAAAGATTCTTCTCATCTTTTGTGCCCATCGCAGTAGCGCTGCTTTGAGCAACAACGTGAAGAAGAGGAGGAGGGAGGTGATAGTGCCAGAGCACCACTTGGCTCTAAATTTTAATCGCTCTCTCGCGTGTTGTGCATGTGAGATGCTGCTACTGCTGCACTTTTGGTGTGGAGGGGTTTGTGGTTCAAATAGGCGCCAAGAAGTACTTGCGATCAGAGGCAGGGGAACATGAAGATTGAAGAGTGTAAATGAGGACACTAAGAGTGTTGTAGTGAATGTTTTTTCGGGTATTCAAGGGGAGTAAATTTCGTAGCAGAGGTAGACAAAATATGTTGCTTGTGTTTGCTCCTAGCAAATGAACATCGGGCTTCTTAATTATGGAATTGAGTGACCCTATGTATACCTAGATTTTAACAAGCCAACAGAATGGTGGATTCCGTCTGAAAATCACCTCGGATGTTCTTTTCTATTTAGGCTCGACAGCTATTCCTTAATTATAGAGAGATGTAAAGGTTGGATAAGACAGACTCATAGCAAAGGATCCGTAGGGTATCTTTTGTTCGTGTGATCCTAAAAGCGCAGTAATTCAAAAAAATGTTCAACATAAATTAAAACACATGACTAGACTACCTAATTTGATTACACCACAATACTTTTTCTGAATGATTATGTGGAAGCATGTGTCATAAAAATATATTTTAAAGCAAATTTCCATGAGGTTGAATTCAACGAAAAGTTTCCGTTAGAAGTCCCGATCGGTAATTGAGAAGTGAATCGGAAGACCAGTTAAGTTCTTCGAATTCTCTGCCCAAGTTTCACATTTCGTTTTTCATTCAGGAGAAAATATATCGATTTCTTTGTGCCAATACGCACAGGCGGAGCTCCAGGTAGGGCGAGGGTGGGCGCCCGCCCTACCTTGATTTCCTGTTAAAACTTCTTAGGTATACGTATATGCAGCGTAGTTATGTACAGATTGATCACTATTTTTTGTTTAGGGGCGAGGAGTGCTGTATTGTTGGTCGTGAGCATCGCAAGAAGATCGATCCAACACACAAAGCCAGCCAGCCGGAGGATCTCGAGCACGGTCGAGTCAATAGCTTTGTTCCTTAGTCCACACGCACAACACCAAGTCACGACTCACGATTGCCGGCTAGCACCAGCGGGGCACGGGGTCATGGACAGCAGCGGTCAATGCCCACAGCCACAGGTCACACCGGCGGCGCGGCCACCGGCTGCTCGACCTCGCGCATCTGGAGTGAAATGAGCGCGGGCAGGCCAGAGCAGCAGCTAGTCGAGGAGGCCGACGCTGCCGTCCAGTGAGCCATAGGTCGTGCCGACGGCGTGGGAGGGTGACGCGTGACGCGCCTCGGCAGGCTCCGTTGCCATGGCCGCTCGAGGACCCAATTGTAATCCAAATTTTATTTTGAGGATTTTGTTTATGCTACTTCCTCCGTTCCATAATGTAGTGCTTATAAATTTGAGTGTGGTTTTCTGTAGCTCAGGCTACATGGAACCTCTTATCCTCAACACTTCAGCTTTGCTTTGAGATCCGTGCATTTCAACTAACTTACAACATGAATATTTCTCTTTTTTGTTTCTCTCAAACGACACATCATATGAACTTCAAACTTTGCAGATCGAACAAACATTAGAACATCAATGTGTGAAAAAACTTTCAGATTTTTTGGTCCGATATAAATATAGAAAATGGCATTTTCTTTGACTAAAAATATTATTTTAAGTATTTAAAATGCATGAAAAAATCTGAAAGTATTTTTCCCACATTGATGTTCTAATGTTTGTTCGGTCTGCAAAGTTTGAAGTTCATATGTTGTCTCGTTTGAGAGAAACAAAAAAAAAACAAATGCATTCGCACGGATCGCGATGCAGAATTGGATGGTGAAGATAAGGGGTACCACGTAGCCTGAGCTACAAAGAAACTTTGTGTATAAATTTTTACAAAAGTCAAACATTACAAACTTTGACCATGTTTATAGAGAAAAGTATGTACATCTAGAATACCAAATGCACATCATTGGATATATTGTGAGTTATATTTTCAGAATGTACATGTTTGGTATTGTAGATGTAGACAGTTTCCCTTGGCCGCCGGTGGCGGTCACGGCGTCGATGGCGTCCTGGAAGCCATTCCCTCCTTGGTGGCGGCGCCGAGACTCAACTTCTCTTGCCTCCCCCCTTCCCCTGCGCCCGGGTGAAAACCCTAGCTCCGGTGGCTAAGCGGCGGCGGCGCCACAGCGTCGTCACCTTCTTGAAGGCGCCGACTTGGGCATGGGGATGCTGGGCGTGCATGGCGAGCTTGTCTGGATCCTGGTGGCGGCCCGTTCCGGCCGTGTCTCCGATGGGGACCTCGCCCTTCCTTACCTTGTACCTGCCGTGGTGGAGCGGTACTTCATCTCGCACATTGATGGCGGCGGAGATCGGCGGCATGGCGCTGTGGAGGCTCGGCGTCCAATGCGCGGAGATGGACTCGCGCAGGAGGAGGTTGCTGTCTGGCGTCATGGTGACGTCGATGGCAGAGTGGCCAGACAAGGTAGCAGCCTCAATATGATCTGAAGACGGACTTGTGGAAGATGGCGGCGACGACACACGAGTGCGTCTCACCGGATTGTGCCCCAGACCCGGTATGTGGCTCGGCTGGGGCTTCCGGCGTTTGATGTTAGGCTTAGGTGAGTGGTTTGGGTAGTGGCCCAGCTAGCACCACCACCATCATTTGGATGTTAGGCTTAGATGAGTGGTCTGGGTAGTGGCCCAGTTAGCACGCCTTCATCATTTGGATAGGAGTAGCGGCATATGTTGCCAAGATGGCGGATTCAGACATATTGTTGTAATACTTTGTAAGGTCCTCGAGAATAATTAATAAAGTGGCCGTATGCATCTCCTAGATGCAGAGGCCGGGGGACATCCTCCTTTTCTAAAAAGATGTAGACAGTTTACTCTATACACTTGGTCAAAGTTGGCAAAGGTTGACTTTCACAAAAATCTATAGGCACTACATTGTGGAACGGAGGGAGTACCTTTTAATGATAGTATCGTAAATGTAACTACCGACACATGGTACACAATTGAAATAGCAGAATACGTATGATTTATGTATGATCTAGAAGCTAGTCGAGTGTGCTCTGTCCTCTGTTACCTCTTTGATCTCCAATTCAACTTTAAATTCAAAATAGTTTCCAGAAATTAAGTTCTTCTTTTGGTTTACGAAGTGCTCAAATTTTTCTTCACTTCGGTATTTTGTCGATGAGTATCTGGTTGGCAGCCTAGCATACACATAGGTGGGACTATGCATTTGCATCGATGCAATGCACGGCATATACTTGCACATCAGACATCACGTACATGAGTGACCCAAGTCGACTAAACACGTCCCAGAGTCCAAGTAGCTAGGTGAAGGTCAGTACTAGGAAATAGCCAACATTCGATGCCGCGGGCGCCTCCCCAGCCGTTAGTGCTGTCGCAGCCCGTGAAGTTGCCTAAAGGAACACCAGCAGCGCCTCCCATGGAGTAGACTTGTGAGTTGGTTTTCACACGTGTTCTGGCGCTGCCGAGCGGGCCCATGACACCGGTCAAGACGTCGTCTCCGTTGTTACCGAAGGCCCCAATGTAGCCGGCGCCGACGGCCAGGAGGACTGGATGGTACTTCCGTATACATTCCATGCCCACGGACATGTTCTTCTCGCCCGTTCGTGCGTGCCGACCTGCCAGGTGCAGCAGGCACGATCTCCTAGCTGCCGCAATGAGACAGACCAGGAGTAGAGAGGCGTCTGTACGTGCCAGAGCACTTGTTGGCCGTGGCTCTCGGTTCGACACGGTCTCGAGTGTGTGGTGCTCGTGAGATATGCTTCTAGCCTACTACTGGAGCGCTTGCGGTGTGGTGGAATTTGCGGCTCAAATAGGCGGAGGGGGTATAAATAAGGCGATGAAAGTGCTGTGATGAATGTTTTTATTTAGGAATCGGGAGTAATAAATGGAAATATATTTTGTAGGTTAGTAGTAGGCGAGGTTCGATTGCTCATGTTTCAGGACTGTGCTTCTTTTTTTGCCAGCAAATAAAGATTGGGCTTTTAAATCTGGAGTTGAGCAGCTCAAAGCTCAGGCTTGAAAAAGGTCCAGTGCCTGACCATTTTGGTGCCGGTTTGTATGGTGTGGCCCAAGCCCGTTTACGAGAGAACTTTTTCTATAGCTGTCAAAATGTAGAAGCCTCCCTTCTGACTGCATCCACGAGACAGGGTTGCCACTGACAAATGAGCCTATTTTTTCCGAAAAGAGAAATATATTAATAACGCGAAGATACCAATTATACCCAGCCTCTGCACCTACAAGATGTCGTAAAGTCATCCATGATGCACACAGCCTAAGAAAAAATAAAAAAAAAAGAAAAAAAAAAGATCCCATACAATGATCAACTCCTCTCAGCAGCCACACACAAACCACCACCAAATACAACACCGGAAAAACATCAAAGGAGGACCCATGGGGATTCAACACTTAAAGCAACCACGAAGGAGGACCCACCATGATGAATCAAGGGCCCTTAGTCTTGGCCATCACCGAGGATGGAAACATCCCCAGGACCACTTGCCACACCTCGCCATCCTGGTAGCCAAAAAACACTGCCAACACTGTTGCAATTAATGCAACTTGCTGGAGAGTAAATCGTGCATTTAGCCATCCAGGGCCCACGGGCCAACGTCGGAGACCCCAACTGCGTGCGCGGCGACCATACTACCGATACAAACATTTGTGAACCCCCAAACCTAGTTGAAGTCTCAGCATGGTCCCAGCCAACTTCCATGGCCCGAACTAAATGGCACCAGGACCATCGACGAGCCCGAGAGTCAACCATGATGTATTTGTACTTTGAGGGCCTCGTCAGCAGTGGAACCCCCAATGAGTTGGTGAGTGGCGTTCACAACCTGTCTCGTCCTGGTCACCGCACCTTGGTCGACAACCCCGGAGCCACACCAAGTGCATGATTGATTTGCTAATAACATTTGGCTACACAAATGTTGGCATTGGCAAAATATTTGAAAAACCAAGACTTACCAAATATTGGCAAATTTATGTGAGATGGGGATGACAAATATTTGGCGTGTAATATTTGGCATAATGCCTGACATTGCCATGCCAATATTGGGCACCAAACTAACTTCGATAGAGCAGCTCTTCCAAAAGACGTGGCATCATTACATCCCCATTCCCTTCTCTCACTCTCATCTAAAAAATTGCGGCGACTTGGCGGCTCTTGACAGCTGCACTCGACGGGTGCTTATACTTGCATGATGGACGGAAGCCGGAGGCAGCGATGGGCAAGCCGGCGATCAGAGCTCGAGACAAGCTGTGACCGGCGATGAGGGCCCTCTCCTCCTCTGCACCACAATATCGTCTGACACAGTTCCAACTCCCAGTTCATTGCCAGCAGGTACATGTTGCTTATGAAAGTGATGACGATAATGACACTGACACGAGCTCTAGTTCTGAAATGTGAGACTGTCAGTTTGTCTATGAACTTCCTTATGTTCCTTATACCGTTCATTATTCTATCTTCTACGCTTTTGACTAACTAGCAAATGAATTTTCAACCCTTCATGATGCATGTAATTGGACGTGCTGGTGTTGTTCCTGCCTTCCTGGTGAGAACCTCTATTATTCATGATGAAGTATTAGTTATGAACTTAAGTGGTGAACTGGTGCAGAGTGCAGACCTTGAGACCTTAAGTAATGAACTGGTGATCCTTGAGAACTTGAATTTATATTGAAAAGTATTATGTGGTGAACTAGTTCTGGCAACTATTATGCTCGCCATTTCCGTATTTATACTGAAAATCCCATGTTTTTGGGACCGATAAGCACATGTACTAGTTGCCACTAAATGACTTAGCGACGACATGGACTTTCTTGGCTTGAGCTCAAACTAAATGAGCACGACGAACAGTAAAATCAAAAAAATATGACGAAAATCTGAATTTTCTTTTTGTGGCAAACAATAAGAATTGTTTTTGAGTGCTCGCAAATTTTCATCATGGAATCACATTTGTGAAAGTCATGGCAGAAATAACAAAATTGATGGTACTTTCAAAACCATTTTGGGGCGCTCATTTCATAGTTTTTTTTGCCACAACTTTCATAAATGTCATATGATAACGTGAAATTGCAAGCACTCGAAAAACTTTTTGATGATTGTCACAAAAAGTAAATATGTTCTTTTTAATATGTTTGAATTGTTTTCGATATTACTGTTCATGCCAAGAGCACAAGCTTAGATTAGGACTTTCGGCTTAGCAGCACGATGGAGATGGGAAAAACCGGGGATGAATCACTAACACTAGCGGCAACGGCAAGACACGACGCGAGCACACTGAGAGACAACAACCACCTAGAGCAATCATGCCTGAAATCAATGAACACAATGAACAATCCCATTGTTGCACGCAAGTGGTGAGAAGACCAAGCAGACGGCTCCGATCCGTCGTCCTGAGAGACACCATGCTGAAGGAAAAGCCGCTGCAGCTTATTCCGACGCGGTGCCGCCACCTCCACCGAGCGGCGCCTCAAGAAACACCAAGCCAACCCTAACAGACTGCTAGAACCTAAGCGCCGAAGTCCCCACCCCAGCCATCGCCGGAGTAGCGGATGGAGGCAAGCACCAACGGCTTCATCGACGGAGGGAGGGGGCAGAGGTTGCTCATCATCAAACGCCTCTCGCATGCGGTTGGAGAAGAACAGCGGTTGTTAATTATATGAGCTTATATGCGTTTCTTACCGTTTTTGTTAGAATATGGATTTATAAATCAAGCCCACTTTTTTTGTGGAGAATTAACCAAGCACAAGTTGAACAAAGATTATCTATATATTCATATAGCGCGCCAACTCCAAATAAACTGCTTACGTTAGGCAAAAGGAATTACTCTTTGGTTGGTGACAACTGCCTCCTCGAGTGCATATGTTTGCATGATGGACGTCCCAGCCTGGTATAGAGACACAGTCAAGATCTAATGCCGCAGGCGCCTCCGCGGCTGAATGAACTGACAAAGCTTGGGTAGCCGCCAAAAGGAACACCATTGGCGCCACAGACATATCCAGCCTCCGTCTCACTCCAACGACACTCCAGACACCACTGAGAGGTCTCGTGACCACGGTGAAGACAACGACGTCGTTATTGGTGAAACCCCTGCGGTAGTTGCTACCTATGGCCTAGAGGGCCGGACGGTCCCTGATGCCTCCCATGCCCATGAAGAGATTCTTCTTGACTTATGTGCCCATCGCAACAGCGCTGTTTTCAGCAGCAATGCGGGTCGGCCGCACAAGGAAGAGGAGGAGGAGGGAGGTGATAGTGCCAGAGCACCGCTTGGCTCCAAATTTTAATCGCCCTCTCACGTGTTGTGTGCATGAGATGCTGCTACTGCTGCACTTGTGGTGTGGAGGGGTTTGTAGTTTAAATAGGCACGTAGAGGTACCTGCAATGAGACGCAGGGGACATTGAAGATTGAAGGGTGTAAATGAGGACACTACGAGTGTTGTAGTAAATTCGATATTTTTTCAGGTATTCCAGGGGAGTAAATTCCGTAGCAGAGGTAGACGAAATATGTTGCGCGTGTTTTTTTTTTTATGATATCAAATATGTTGCTCGTGTTTGCCAAAGCGACCTTGCCTCTTCTTTGCTCGTAGCAAATGAAGACCGGGCTTCTTAATTATGGACTTAAGCGACCCTATGTATATCTGGATTTTAACACACCAATAGAGTGGTGGATTCCGACTGAAAATCACCTCAGATGTGCTTTTCTATTTAGGCTCGACAGCTAGTCCTTAATTATGGAGAGATGTAAAGGTTGGATAAGACAATCTCATAGCCGAAGCATCAGTAGAGTATATTTGGTTCGTGTGATATTAAAAGTGCAGTAATAGAAAAAATGTTCAACATAAATTAAAACACATGACTACATAATTTGATTACACCGCAAGACTTTTTATGAATGATTATGTGCAAGCATGTGTCAATGAAATATATTTTAGGGAAATTTTCCATGAGGTTGAATTGAACGAAATGTTTCTGTTAGAAGTCAGATCAGTATATGAGAAGTGAACCGGACGACCAGTTAAGTTCTTTGAATTCACTGCCCAAGCTTCACGATTTCGTTTCCCATTTAGGAGAAAATACATCGATTTCTTTGTGCAAACCCAAAATCTCTTCGAAACTAAGTGGCAATACTTACTGATCGGCCGATTATATGGTACACAATAGAAATAGTGGAATATGATTTACTGATGATCTAGAAGCTAGTCGAGGGTGCTCTGTCCTCTGTTACCTCTTTGATCTCCAATTAAAATTTAATTTCAAAATAGATTCAAGATATGAAATTCTTCTTTTGGTTTATGAAGTGTTCAAATTTTTCTTCACTTCCGTATTTTGTCGATGAGTATCTGGTAAGCAGCTAGGAGATTTTCACTATTTCTATTGCGGTACTTTGTAAATGGTTGCGGCCTTTTCCGTTGCATAGTGTCCTAGTTGAAACTGGTGCATCTGCGGTTGAAGCTTTTTCTATCAACTATTGCAGCTTTTTAGTTGCACAATGTCTTGGTTGAAGCTTTTGCATGTACAGTTGAAAGTTCTTTTCTATCAACGGTTGCCACCGTTTCCTTTTCACAGTGCCCGTTGAAGCTTTTTTCATCAACGTTCGAAGCTTTTTTTGTCAACGGTTGCAAGCACTAAACGCCCCCAGCTTCCACCATCTCTGATTGAATTTTTTGGATGATCGGTTGGAGCTTTCTCAGGTGCCAGTTGCAGCTTTGCTCGTTGCATAGAACTGGTTGCAGCACCCATGCAGCAAAGTATCAACGTTGATTCCAGCAAAAATTACCACAGGTTTCAGCATAAGATCTCTTTGGTTGAAGCATCGGTGGGGGAGCAGTTTGAGATGCATGGAGACCGAGGACCTAATTACGGCGAGAGGAAGAAGCGACAAGGCCAGAGGAAAAAAACAGAGAAAAAAAGCGGGGTGGAAAAGATAACGTAACCAAAGTTTGGTTGCTTGTGTTTCCAGACTGTGCTTCTTTTTCTCCAAGCAAATGAAAAATGTGCTTTTAAATATGGACTTCAGCAGCTCAAAGCTCAGGCTTGAAAAAGTCCCAGTGCCTAACCATTTTGGTGCTGGTTTGTATGGCGACCAAGCCCGTTTTCGAGAGAACTTTTTCTATAGCTGTCCAAATGCATCTACTTTCCTTCTGACTGCATCGATGACACAGGGTTGTCACTGACAAAGTGACAAGTATAATGAGGCTAATAAATACCAAGTTGAACAATGCTTTTCCCTTTTAAAAATATACTTTGAAATTATTGGGTACTAAAGATAGCCACCAAATCATCACGTCGAGGCTGAACATGGATGGGATGAACAGAAAACTGCAGAGTACACACATAGTACGCTTGAACATCATATAATGCAGTGCTGCAGTCTGACCAACAATTCTTGTGTTTAGTGTTCTTTGGCTTACAAGCTGTAACACCATGTGTACTAACAGAGAGTTCCCTCAAGTAGCCAGTTAGTTGGTCTAAGGTTGGGACTTTGGAGGCACCAGGAATAAACCTTACACGAAATATACTCTTCCGGCCTGGTGCTTAAGCAACCCCAATGCAGTTCCTGCTGAATATGAGATGGGCTTTGGGCCCATTTAGCAATTACAGAAAAAATCCCTAAGGGCCCATGCCGCGGGTTGCGGGAATCTCGCCGAGCCGATGTGTTCTTTTTATCACGCAGGATTGGAATTTGAACAGTCAACTGAAAAACGATTAATGGAAAATGAATACGAGCTGAAACTTTTCGTCTTAAGTACGGCCGTTACCAGAATTCATTGTGATTCATTATGTGCGGTCTTAAGTACGGCCGTTACCAGAATTCATTGTGATTCATTATGTGCGGTCTTAAGTACGGCCGTTACCAGAATTCATTGTGATTCATTATGTGCGTTTATGCTGGACCGTTTGTCTCCTCCTCTGCGCCTATATAAGAGAGGTCGCTCCTCTCGAGAGAACAATACAGATCACATTTGCTCTGCCACCACCACCTCTGTCGTTCCTCTCGCTGCTGCTGTCGCCGGTGACTCCATCTCGTCTTCCGCGTACACGGCCGACGGGAGAGCAGGCTTCCGAAACCCCGCATCTCCAGATCCTGTACGGGAGAGGGGCGATTAGGTTTTTGGGGAGCGTCTTCTACGCGACTGCTCGCCTCGGTTCGACTGCTTCCTCTACGTCGACTACATCTTCGTCCGCGTCGTCTTCGCCTTCACCATGAGCACCAGCACCGACGCTGACAAGGCCGCCTCCGACAAGCGCATCGCCGACGAGGCCGCTGCCTCTGCTGCTGATCCGGCCAACTGGCCTACTGGAGGGTATAACATGCTTACCCTTATCCTGATTATTTCCATGTGTGCAGTACTAGTGTTTTGCGTAGATGTTTCTACTATATGTCTAGTATGTGCGTACATCATGAATTTTCAGTATGTCATTAGCACTGTCTATATCATGTTCATGATTTATTCTTGGATTAAATTAATCGAATAATTGCTTAATTTCTCAACAATCCAAAAACCTAATCTGTGTAGGCAATTTTCGATCCATGGTTTTGCTGCTGCACTGAAACCTGCCCCGTTTACGGGGACGTACTTTAAGCGTTGGCAGACCAAAACCGTCTTATGGCTCACGGCGATGAACGTGTTCTGGGTCGCCGGTGTGACTCCCACGGGAACGATTGCTCCTGAACAGGAGAAGGCGTTCAGGGAGGCCACCGTCGTCTTTGTTGGATGCGTTCTGAGCGTGATCGGAGATAAGTTGGTTGATGCATATTTACATATGCGGGTTGCCAAGGACTTGTGGGAGGCGCTCGAATCTAAATTCGGCGCAACCGATGTTGGAAGCGAGATGTATATTATGGAGCAGTTCCACGATTACAAGATGGTTGAAAACCGTCCTGTATTGGAACAGGCTCATGAGATACAATGCATCGCTAAGGAACTTGAGGTTCTGAAGTGTGTGCTGCCGGGCAAATTTGTCGCGGGATGCATCATCGCTAAACTACCCAATTCCTGGAGGAATTTTGCTACCACTCTGAAACATCAGAGGCGTGAATTCTCAGTTGAGGATGTCATTGGCCATCTGAGTGTTGAGCAGAACTCGAGAGCAAAGGACTCGAATGGAAAAGGGAACGAAGGGACCTCTGTCGCCAACATGGTGCAGAAGAACTTCAACCCCCACAAGCCCAAGGGAAAGACCGGTGTCCAACAGAATACCGAGTTTAAGAAGAAGGGCAAGAAGCCTTTCAAGAAGGATAAGAAGAAGGGTGGCTGTTTCACTTGTGGTTCTGATGAACATTGGGCTGTCAAGTGCCCACACAAGTTCAAGAAGCCAGGACAGGACTCCAAGACTGTCAACATGATTGTGAGCAACAATGAGAGTGGGCCACCTGGGTACGGTAATTTGTTTACTGTATTTTCAGTTTGCCAGTCTACCGATTGGTGGATTGACACAGGTGCAAATATTCATGTGTGTGCTGACATTTCATTGTTTTCTTCTTATCAGGCCACAAGAAACGGGTCCGTACTGATGGGGAATGGCGCGAGTGCTTCTGTTCATGGTGTTGGCACGGTCGATCTGAAGTTTACTTCGGGAAGGATCGTGCAACTGAAGAACGTGCAGCATGTCCCCGCCATCAAGAAGAATCTCGTTAGTGGTTCCCTTCTATGTAGAGAAGGGTTTAAGCTGGTATTCGAGTCTAATAAAGTAGTTGTTACGAAATATGGACTGTTTGTTGGAAAAGGTTATGAATGTGAAGGTCTATTCCGCTTTTCCCTCGCTGATTTTTGTAATAAAGTCGTGAACAATATTCATTCAAATGTTAATGAAACAGAAGTTTGACATTCACGTCTTTGTCACATTAGTTTTGGTTGTATGACGCGGTTAGCAAAGTTAAATTTAATCCCAAGTTTCACTTTAGCCAAAGGTTCTAAGTGCCATTCGTGTGTGCAAGCAAAGCAACCTCGCAAGCCCCATAAGGCTGCGGAGGAGAGACACTTGGCGCCATTAGAACTCATACATTCTGATCTTTGTGAGATGAATGGTGTGTTGACTAAAGGTGGAAAGAGATACTTCATGACACTGATAGATGATTCTACTAGATACTGCTATGTATATCTTTTAAACACTAAAGATGAGGCTCTACACTACTTTAAAATCTATAAGGCAGAAGTTGAGAATCAACTTGAAAAGAAAATAAAACGAGTCTGGTCAGATCGTGGTGGAGAGTATTTCTCTAATGAGTTTGATTCCTTTTGTGCGGAACATGGTATTATTCATGAGAGGACGCCTCCCTACTCACCTCAGTCAAATGGGGTTGCCGAACGGAAAAACCGTACTCTAACTGATTTGGTTAACGCCATGTTAGATACATCGGGTTTATCCAAGGCATGGTGGGGGGAGGCTATATTGACATCATGTCATGAATAAAGTTCCGACAAAAGACAATGAGATCACTCCCTATGAACAATGGGAAAAGAGAAGAACAACACTCTCATACTTACGTACTTGGGGCTGTTTGGCGAAAGTCAATGTGCCGATCCCCAAAAAGCGTAAGCTTGGACCAAAGACTGTGGATTGCGTTAATTTGGGCTACGCTAAGAATAGCGTCGGCTATAGATTTCTGGTAGTGAAATCTGAGGTACCTGACATGAAAGTCGGTACGATTATGAAGTCTAAAGATGCTACATTCTTTGAGGATATTTTTCCTATGAGAGATATGGAAAGCACTTCTAGACTGGAATCTGATGAGACTCCTGAACCTGCCATTCCGATGGAATATTATGAACAAACACATGATGAAAATCCTGAGGAGGAGGATAAGGAAACCCTTGGTAGGGGCAAGAGACAGAGAACTGCAAAGTCCTTTGGTGATGATTTCCTTGTGTACCTTGTGGATGATACTACCACTTCTATTTCAGAAGCTTATGCGTCTCCGGATGCTGACTACTGGAAAGAAGCGGTCCGTAGCGAGATGGACTCCATCTTGGCTAATGGGACATGGGAAATCACAGAACGTCCCTATGGCTGTAAACCATTGGGATGTAAGTGGGTGTTTAAAAAAGAAGCTTAGGCCTGATGGTACGATTGAAAAATACAAGGCTAGGCTTGTGGCAAAGGGTTATTCCCAGAAAGAAGATGAGGATTTCTTCGATACTTATTCACCTGTGGCCAGACTGACCACCATACGAGTATTACTCTCGTTGGCGGCCTCGCATGGTCTTCTCGTCCATCAAATGGATGTTAAGACGGCCTTCCTGAACGGAGAGCTAAACGAGGAAATCTATATGCAACAGCCAGATGGCTTTGTAATAGATGGTCAGGAAGGAAAAGTGTGTAAGTTACTGAAATCTTTATATGGCTTGAAACAAGCACCTAAGCAATGGCATGAGAAGTTCAATACAACTTTAAAATCGGTTGGCTTTGTTGTTAATGAAGCTGACAAATGTGTATACTATCGCCATGGTGGGGGCGAAGGAGTTATACTGTGCTTGTATGTTGATGACATACTGATATTTGGGACCAACCTCAAAGTCATTGAGGAGGTTAAGTCGTTTCTATCTCAGAATTTTGAGATGAAGGACCTTGGTGTGGCTGATGTTATTTTAAACATCAAGCTGTTGAGAGATAATGAGGGTGGGATTACACTTCTGCAATCTCACTATGTTGAGAAGATATTGAGTCGTTTTGAATATTCGGACTGCAAGACTTCTCCAACACCATATGATCCTAGTGTGCGGATTCGAAAGAACGAAGGCACAGCTAAGGATCAACTGAGATACTCTCAAGTCATTGGTTCACTTATGTACCTAGCGAGTGCTACAAGGCCTGACATCATGTTTGCTGTGAGCAAACTGAGCCGGTTTGTTTCCAATCCGGGTGATGTACACTGGCATGCTATTGAACGAATTATGCGCTACTTGAAAGGTACTGTGACCTATGGACTTCACTATTCTGGATACCCATCGGTTCTTGAAGGATATAGTGATGCGAATTGGATCTCTAATGCTGATGAGATGAAAGCCACAACGGGGTATGTTTTTACCCTTGGAGGTGGTGCTGTTTCCTGGAAGTCTTGCAAGCAAACGATCCTAACAAGATCGACAATGGAAGCAGAATTAACAGCATTAGACACATCTGGGGTCGAAGCAGGATGGCTTCAAGATCTTTTGATGGACTTGCCAGTGGTTGAAAAGCCGGTTCCGGCTATCCTTATGAACTGTGACAATCAGACCGTCATCACCAAGGTGAAGAGTTCAAAGGACAACATGAAGTCCAACAAACACATAAGAATGAGATTAAAAGCTGTCAGAAAATTGGGAAACTCCGGGGTGATAGCGTTGGAATATGTCCATACGGCTAAGAATCTGGCAGATCCCTTTACAAAAGGGCTATCACGTGTTGTGATAGATAATGCATCGAGGGAGATGGGCATGAGACCCACATGAGTTGCCATGGTGGTAACCCAACCTATGTGATCGGAGATCCCGTGAAGTAGGACCTGGGAAAACAAGCCAGTGGTGAACTGAGGAGAGTAACTATACTAACCCACTCCGCTGGAGATGCATTACTCTCAATACTGTATGGGAGGATGACTACTGTCTTAATGTGTTCCAAGGATTATATGTATAAGCAAGATGCTATCCTACAGAGCGATCTTTGGAGGAACACAACTATATGAGCCCGACTGCTGGTCACAGTCTATGAGATTGGGGTGATCTCTAGTAAGCTCATGAACTGGCCAGGAGTGTGACTTATATGCTCCACCCGAGGGGTCAGCCTTCGGCAGCCTAGTATCAGTAAGACATGTGGTGAAACCTCTTTACGCCAAACTGACAATTCAAGGCTTAGTCCATTGTTCAGTTGTGGAGGGGTGTAGCTATTTGCTCTAGGTGGATGTTCAATCTTAACAGGTCTCCACTGAAATACTGGTATATCAAAACAGAGTTTGGAACAGAGGACAACACCATGGGCCTTTGGGATCTGGTGGGGGATTGCTGAATATGAGATGGGCTTTGGGCCCATTTAGCAATTACAGAAAAAATCCCTAAGGGCCCATGCCGCGGGTTGCGGGAATCTCGCCGAGCCGATGTGTTCTTTTTGTCACGCAGGATTGGAATTTGAACAGTCAACTGAAAAACGATTAATGGAAAATGAATACGAGCTGAAACGTTTTGTCTTAAGTACGGCCGTTACCAGAATTTATTGTGATTCATTATGTGCGGTCTTAAGTACGGCCGTTACCAGAATTCATTGTGATTCATTATGTGCGGTGTTAAGTACGGCCGTTACCAGAATTCATTGTGATTCATTATGTGCGTTTATGCTGGACCGTTTGTCTCCTCCTCTGCGCCTATATAAGAGAGGTCGCTCCTCTCGAGAGAACAATACAGATCACATTTGCTCTGCCACCACCACCTCTGTCGTTCCTCTCGCTGCTGTTGTCGCCGGTGACTCCATCCCGTCTTCCGCGTACACGGCCGACGGGAGAGCAGGCCTCCGAAACCCCGCCTCTCCAGATCCTGTACGGGAGAGGGGCGATTAGGTTTTTGGGGAGCGTCTTCTACGCGACTGCTCGCCTCGGTTCGACTGCTTCCTCTACGTCGACTACATCTTCGTCCGCGTCGTCTTCGCCTTCACCATGAGCACCAGCACCGACGCTGACAAGGCCGCCTCCGACAAGCGCATCGCCGACGAGGCCGCTGCCTCTGCCGCTGATCCGGCCAACTGGCCTACTGGAGGGTATAACATGCTTACCCTTATCCTGATTATTTCCATGTGTGCAGTACTAGTGTTTTGCGTAGATGTTTCTACTATATGTCTAGTATGTGCGTACATCATGAATTTTCAGTATGTCATTAGCACTGTCTATATCATGTTCATGATTTATTCTTGGATTAAATTAATCGAACAATTGCTTAATTTCTCAACAGTTCCCCCTCAGCAAGCTACTCATTCTCTGTATTTTGCTAGCTTGTGTATGACAGGCTCAAACTTATTAGCTAACCGAAGAGCACACATATACACATGAAAACACATACTCATGCACTGACTAACCCACATGTTTTCATTGTTGTTTTCCTTGTGACATCCATCACAATGTGTACACATGCAGAAACAGCTCAACATCTAGAGCATTGTTCTAGGCTTAGGAGACATCGGGCATAAACCTTTCACTCAAAATTTTGATCTAACTAGTGATTATATTTCGTAGGGAATACCATTTAGTTATAATGCATGAACTGAACTGCAGGCATGTGATGTGAACATTACCCATTACTGGAATACAACTTTTATTGTAGTCATGTTTGTCTTTAACTCCATTGCCATGAATGATTGTTTTGCACCGAGGGATGGCATATCTATCTATCTTTGTGAAGAACATTTTAGCTGGTTTTGCATTCTAATTTCTAAGTATATTTATGAGAAGTACAATCCTATTGCAGTAAATGTGTAGTATTAAAATAAAATCAGCAACTAACTTGGAGCCACACATCAGTGTCAATTCGATCTTGTGAGTTTTCCAAAAAATATGATAAACCAACAAAAATGTACAATATGCTATAGTAAAAATCAATGTTCAAGAAATCGTTAACTGGTAGCTGCTCGCTTGGTTTAGGAGTACCGATTAATCGGTGAATCAGCCTATTAACTGGATTAATCGGTCAGCCATTAATCAGTAGATTGAATAGGAACTTGTCAAGATATATCTACATATTTTTATGTATTATACCATAATCTCATGCTCCCAACCATATATTATACCAAAACTTGTTGACATACATATACGAAAAGCATAGAGAGGTTGTAAAATTATTAATCGTAGCTATTAAGGAGCAGCATGGGGCTGGAAGGGGTCACATGCCGAAAATTGGGGCTTTGTTTGCCCATTTTGTAATGGCCCAACAAGGATTAATCGGCATGCCAACGTATTAATCGGTCTAACTGACCAATTAATGGGTCTGACAAGTTAACGCGACGAATAGGAGTTATTCGATTCGACCACGCTATGAGTAGCGATTAACTGGCCCGTTAACTGATTAATCGGGTGAATTCTTGAATAGTGGTAAAAATTCAATTCGGTTCCTAGGTGCTTCCTCATAGCAAAAATGCTTTATTTAAATGTAAAAAAACGAAAAACATTAGATGTGTCCATGGTCATATTCATATGCTACCTGCCAATTTGGGGGGGGGGGAGCTTTAGCATTTTGACCTGTTCAAGAAGAAAACAACAAGTCCAATACCAAATGTTACACTTAATTTTGTTTTTAACTTATGAATCATTGCTACCCTGTTTCACATGAAAATTGTCAAGCAAGCTTGTTACACTAACATGAACAACTAAAAAAACATTTTCTTTATTTATTTTTACTATTTGTTTTGAATTTATTGTTCAATAGGAAGCATATGCTCCACGGAGCCTAAACGGCACTCCAATATTATGTGCATTGACAAGCAAACATACCAAGAAAAGTAATGATTTATGAACCATACAAAAGAATACAAATGCATAGATGATTAGATGTGTCAAATACTTATTATTTAGAAATTATAAAATGGAGAAGATAAATATAGAGATCACTCATGCCATATCTAATTGCATTCCCTACATGATTACAACTGTATATTCATAATTGAGATGGATGCCGCCCCAAAGAGCCAGAGAAGGTTGTAAGTCGTCTCTAGCCGATGTTGGGACGGGTAAAATTGTGTCTACAAGACAATAAATCCGCCGATGCATGTTAATTTTTATGTAGTGATGGAAGAGCTCTTTGCACTCGTTGATATAATTTTTTTGCTCAGTTAAGTGATATGTGATCTCTGTTGTAATACAATGGTGATTTGAGCCATTTGACCACATGGTTAGTGTTGGAATTTACTAGTATTTACTAGTCCAAATAAATTCAGAAATTCTCATTGACACATTATTATTTTGTTAATTGGGAAAATTAATGAGTCATTGATTAATTAGTAACGGTCGCGTTTATTGGGGCTGTTTCTATTTCATTAACAGATGCGGTTATTACGACCGTTTCTGACTCATTAACAATCGCGTTTATTGTTACTGTTTCTATTTCATAAACGGACGTGTTAAGTACGGCAGTTTCTAAATCATAAACGGACGCGTTTATGGCGGCTGCTTTGACTCCCAACATACACTATATAAACCCGTACCAAGCCAGCCTTGGGAGCAGGTTGTTTTCATATGGTTTCTCACCGTTCCAAAATATTGCGCCGCCATTCAAGCCTTCTCCACCCCTCCTTCCGGCGTGCACCAGAAGAAGGGACAGCAGGCCTCCGGAACCCCGCCTCTTGCGATCCTGTACGGGAGAGGGGCGATCAGGTTTTTGGGGAGAGCTCTCGCTCGACTGCTGACAGCGATCACTTCCCCAACGACGACTTCTTCCCCGACATCGGCAACCTCTTCCTCGACGACGACATGGCCCAGACCAGAGACAACACAGCCGCTACTACAGCTGCTGTAACGTATGCATCTCTCTCTCATCTGTATCAGATCTCGCTACAATTTCTATGTCTAGTACTTGCCGTAGATTGGATCTGTTTCCCCATTGTACTAGATATTTGCATGCTCGCTTTAGTTGCTTCTGTCATGATTAATTTTATGATATTTCGGATTAAACCATATGATGAATTGCTAATATATTCAACAATCCAAAAACCTGATTATAGGCAATTTGCTACACCTGCTTTTCTTACGTCGACAAAGCCCGATCGGTTCAAGGGTGTGAACTATAAGAGGTGGCGCACGAGAGCAGTGTTGTGGTTTCAATTCATGAACTGCTATGCGGCCACCAAGGGCATGCCTGAGGGCGATCTTGAACCTGCACAACGGGAAGCCTTTGAAAGGGTTGATATTATGTTTAAGACAGCCCTCCTCGGTATTATTGATGATTCCATTGTGGATCCTTATATGTCGTTTGATAATGGCAAGGACATGTGGGCCGCGCTCGAGGCCAAGTTTGGGGTCTCGGACGCTGGTAGCGAGTTGTACGTCATGGAGCAATTCTATGACTACAAGATGACTGATGAGCGTTCTGTTGTTCAACAGGCTCATGAGATACAGTCACTCGCTAAGGAACTTGAGCACTTTAAGTGTAATTGACCGGACAAATTTGTGGCCGGTGGCATCATTGCCAAGCTTCCACCTTCGTGGGGCACCTTTGCTACTTCTCTGAAACACAAGAGACAGGAGTTTTCCGTTTTGGACCTCATCGGATCCCTTGATGTGGAAGAGAAGGCGAGAGCAAAGGATACACGTGCTCGGGTTGCTGAGGTAGGTTCTGCTGCGCACATGGTGCAGAAGAAAAACTACCAGCCCAACAAGCCAAAATATAACAAGAAGAAATACGAGGGTAAAGGCAAGCTTGACAACAAGTTTAAGCCATCGTCCTCTACCAACTTTAAGAAGATGAAGAGATCATGCCACGTTTGTGGCGACCTGAGCCATTGGGCTCCGAGATGCCCCAAACGGCATGAGCAGCAGCAGCTGGAGAATAGCGGCAAGACCGCTAATGTTGTCATGGCTGACACCGAGATGAAGGATATTGGGTACGGTATAATTCCTACCATTCTTTCAATTTGTCATTCTCCTGATTGGTTGATTGACACAGGTGCCAATGTACATGTTTGTGCTGATGCCTCCATGTTCTCTTCTTACCAGGTCACAGGGACTTCCCCCGTGCTGATGGGGAACGGTTCACATGCCACTGTTCGTGGTGTTGGTACGGTCGATCTGAAGTTTACTTCGGGGAAGATCGTGCGACTGAAGAACGTGCATCATGTGCCCTCCATCAATAAGAATCTCGTCAGCGGTTCGCGTTTATGTCGAGATGGTTATAAGTTGGTTTTCGAGTCCAATAAAGTTGTAATTTCCAAGTATGGACAATTTGTTGGTAAAGGCTATGAGTGCGGAGGCTTGTTCCGCCTATCTTTGTCAGACTTATGCACTAAAGTTATTAATCATGTTTGCCACGATAATGAATCTGATATTTGGCATTCACGACTTTGTCATATTAACTTTGGTTGCATGACGCGGTTAGCAAATATGAGTTTAATTCCGAAATTTACTACTGTGAAAGGTTCCAAATGTCAAGTGTGTGTTCAAGCTAAGCAACCTCGCAAGTCCCATAAGACTGCGGAGGTAAGAAATTTAGCACCACTGGAACTTATACATTCTGATCTTTGTGAGATGATTGGCGTGTTGACAAAGGGTGGAAAGAAATACTTTATGACACTCATTGATGACTCCACTAGATATTGTTATGTGTATCTTCTGAAAACAAAAGATGAGGCTTTAACTTACTTCAAAAATTATAAGGCCGAAGCAGAGAACCAACTTGATCGTAAAATTAAACGGCTTAGGTCTGATCGTGGTGGAGAGTATTTTTCAAATGAATTCAATTCGTTTTGTGCGGAACATGGTATTATCCATGAGAGGACGCCTCCCTATTCATCTCAGTCAAGTGGGGTGGCTGAAAGAAAGAACCGAACTCTGTCTGATTTGGTTAACGCCATGTTAGACACTTCGGGTCTCTCCAAGGCATGGTGGGGGGAGGCGCTAATGACTGCATGTCATGTCCTAAACCGAGTTCCCACAAAGAATAAAACCATTACTCCATTTGAGGAATGGGAAAGGAAAAGATTGAAACTCTCTTACTTACGTACTTGGGGTTGTTTGGCGAAAGTCAATATACCAATTCCCAAGAAGCGCAAGCTTGGACCTAAAACCGTAGATTGTGTTCTTCTGGGCTATGCTTTTAATAGCATCGGTTATAGATTTTTGGTAGTAAAATCTGAGGTATCCGACATGCATGTCGGTACGATTATGGAGTCGAATGATGCAACTTTCTTTGAGAACATATTTCCTATGAAGGATATGGCTAGCTCATCAAATCAGAAAATACCTATTTTATCGAGTCAGGAAATAACTGAGATTCATGAACCCATCATTCCAATAGAACACGTTGAGAATCCCTTGGAGGATGACAATAAAGTTCCTGTTAGGAGCAAGAGACAGAGGATTGCAAAGTCCTTTGGTAATGATTTCATTGTGTACCTCGTGGATGACACACCTAGGACTATTTCAGAAGCCTATGCATCTCTTGATGCTGACTACTGGAAAGAGGCTGTCCGTTGCGAGATGGATTCCATCCTGGCTAACGGAACCTGGGAGATCACCGATCGTCCCTATGGGTGTAAACCTGTAGGGTGTAAGTGGGTGTTCAAGAAAAAGCTTAGGCCCGATGGTACAATTGAAAAGTACAAGGCAAGGCTTGTGGCCAAGGGTTATACTCAGAAAGAAGGTGAAGACTTCTTTGATACTTACTCACCTATGGCTAGATTGACCACTATCCGAGTGCTACTATCTTTGGCTGCCTCGCATGGTCTTCTCGTTCATGAAATGGACGTTAAGACAGCTTTCCTTAATGGAGAGTTGGATGAGGAAATTTATATGGAGCAGCCAGACGGTTTCGTAGTGCCCGGTCAGGAAGGAAAAGTGTGTAAGTTATTGAAGTCATTATATGGACTCAAGCAAGCTCCTAAGCAATGGCACGAGAAGTTTGAAAGGACTTTGACTTCTGAAGGCTTTGTCGTAAACGAAGCTGACAAATGTGTGTACTATCGCCATGGTGGGGGGCGAGGGAGTTATTCTTTGTCTATATGTCGACGACATACTGATATTTGGAACCAATCTTGATTTAATTAAGGAAGTTAAGGATTTCTTATCTCGTTGTTTTGAGATGAAGGATCTAGGAGTGGCTGATGTTATCTTGAACATCAAGCTGCTGAGAGATGATAATGATGGGATTACACTGCTTCAATCTCACTATGAGGAAAAGGTCTTGAGTCGCTTCGGGTATAGCGACTGTAAGCCTTCTCCAACTCCATATGATCCTAGTGTGTTGCTTCGAAAAAATCGACGGATTGCTAGAGATCAACTGAGATATTCTCAGATTATAGGCTCGCTTATGTATTTGGCGAGTGCCACGAGGCCTGACTCTTTTGCTGTGAGCAAATTGAGCCAGTTTGTTTCCAATCCGTGAGATGATCATTGGCGTGCGCTTGAGAGAGTTATGCGCTATTTAAAAGGCACAGCGAGCTATGGAATTCACTATACCGGAAACCCGAGGGTTCTGAAAGGCTATAGTGATTCTAATTGGATATCTGATGCTGATGAGATTAAGGCCACTAGTGGTTATTTATTTACACTTGGTGGTGGCGCTGTTTCTTGGAAGTCTTGCAAGCAGACCATCTTAACGAAGTCAACTATGGAAGCAGAACTCGCAGCATTAGATACAGCCACTGTTGAAGCAGAGTGGCTTCGTGAGCTTTTGATGGACTTGCCTGTGGTTGAAAAACCAATACCCGCGATCCTAATGAACTGTGATAATCAAACCGTGATCATCAAAGTGAACAATTCTAAGGATAATATGAAGTCATCAAGGCATGTGAAGAGGAGATTGAAATCTGTCAGGAAACTGAAAAACTCCGGAGTTATTACAGTGGATTATATCCAAACGACTATGAACTTGGCAGATCCCTTCACAAAGGGTTTATCACGTAATGTGTTAGATAATGCATCGAGGGAGATGGGTTTGAGACCCACGGTATGAGTTGTCCACAGTGGTAACCTACTCTATGTGATCGGAGATCCCGTGAATTAGAAGTAAGAGACAAGCTGTTGGTCAGCTGAAAGGAGAGTATTCTTATATTTTATCCCACTCCGTGAAGATGCAATATTCTCCTAATCTGTATGGTAGGTTGACATTTGTCTTAATGTGTTCCAAGTGGTTTACTTATATAAGCGGAGATGTGTCCTACAGAGCATCTCTTGAGGAACTCACCTATATGAGCTTGATTGTTGAACGTCACAATCTGTGAGAATTGGGTGTTCTCTAATAAACTCATGAAAGGCCTTCGGAGTATGACGCATAAGCTCCAACCGCGGGGAAGCCTTGCGGCAACCTAGTATCGGTCTAGACGTTGTGTGAAACTGGTATCACAGCAAACTTGTAGTTCAAGGCATAGTCCACTATCCAAGTTGTGAATTAGTGTAACATAACATTCTAGGTGGAAGTTCAACTTAACAGTCTCCACTAAGTACCGGTATATAAACAATGCTTTGGAACTTAAAAATAAGGAGATGTGTCTATGAGATTTTGTGGGGGATTGTTGGAATTTACTAGTATTTACTAGTCCAAATAAATTCAGAAATTCTCATTGACACATTATTATTTTGTTAATTGGGAAAATTAATGAGTCATTGATTAATTAGTAACGGTCGCGTTTATTGGGGCTGTTTCTATTTCATTAACAGACGCGGTTATTACGACCGTTTCTGACTCATTAACAAACGCGTTTATTGTTACTGTTTCTATTTCATAAACGGACGTGTTAAGTACGGCAGTTTCTAAATCATAAACGGACGCGTTTATGGCGGCTGCTTTGACTCCCAACATACACTATATAAACCCGTACCAAGCCAGCCTTGGGAGCAGGTTGTTTTCATATGGTTTCTCACCGTTCCAAAATATTGCGCCGCCACTCAAGCCTTCTCCATCCCTCCTTCCGGCGTGCACCAGAAGAAGGGACATCAGGCCTCCGGAACCCCGCCTCTTGCGATCCTATACGGGAGAGGGGCGATCAGGTTTTTGGGGAGAGCTCTCGCTCGACTGCTGACAGCGATCACTTCCCCAACGACGACTTCTTCCCCGACATCGGCAACCTCTTCCTCAACGACGACATGGCCCAGACCGGAGACAACACAGCCGCTACTACAGGTGCTGCAACGTATGCATCTCTCTCTCATCTGTATCAGATCTCGCTACAATTTCTATGTCTAGTATTTGCCGTAGATTGGATCTGTTTCCCCATTGTACTAGATATTTGCATGCTCGCTTTAGTTGCTTCTGTCATGATTAATTTTATGATATTTCGGATTAAACCATATGATGAATTGCTAATATATTCAACAGTTAGATGTGGTACAAGTAAATTTAATCAAATGAACGGTGTAATATTTGCCAGCATGATTTGCAATATTCCTATTGTTATGTCGGACATGGTAAGGGTGATGTGCATATGACATGTACAGTTTAACACGTTGCTCAAAAGTTTTACATCACAGATAAAAATGGATACAAGTTAGACAAGCATATAATGGCTTGAAGCCACCTACAAACAAGAGAATGAATGAACCACATTCATGTCAATATAAAAATAGTTGATCATGAGCAACAATGACGATCAACCATCCACCAAATGCACTGGAACTAGCTAAGGAGTAGCTCGACAAGCCATGTGTGTGTCCATAGGGAGAAGATAGCAAGAAGATCAAGCATGCTTGTAAATGAAAAGAGTAGTACAAAGTGAACAAATACATCAACAAAAGTTAGGGTTCTATGAGTTGGGACAACAACATATTTTACTCACATCTTTATTAATTAATAAACTGAAATATAAAATCATGTACAATAGGGAAAATAGAAAAAAAAATACAAAAAGGGACGACAAAATTAGTTATAGAAGAAGTATACTAATTTATAAACCTACGAAACTAGATTTCTTTCTTGCTCTTCTTCTCTAACCTTGCATTGCATATAGCATTAAAAAGGAAGACTGAAAGGTGTCGTTATTCTTTTTTCGTTGTTAGACGTCACACATAAGGGAAGTACTCCCTCCCCTAAGGTTTACGGGACCAACTCAAAAAGGGAAACACTTAGATTCAACCAATTGATGACTTGATGCACGTCGCTCGTCTCCGTGTGGTCGTCCAATCTGATTTAGAGTGTCCGACGCGTAGCTCAGTATAGATGACCACCCGGTTTCGAACATTGACCTTGTCACAAGCATGTGCGGACAATACTATGCTTGTTAATGTTCGCGTTGGACGTCTCCTGCGTGTCACAAGCGCCCGGGTGATTGCAGCAAGGCCCTGTTGCAAAGCGCCGAGCACAACACGAGCCTCGTTCGAAAGGCCGGCGCACTGCAACAAGAAAAAAAATGGTTCAACCGGGAGCACTGCTTGCTGAATTTTCCCAAAGGGTAAGGGTGATGTAGTAATGTTTGCAGCAGGGAGTATTTCCCCTACTTAAAAATCAAGATTTAATCGAATCAATAGGAGTAAACTAGATAACAAGATAAGCATCACCTGCACACAAACAATATAAAACCTTGCACCCAACTTGGCAAGGGGGGTGTCAATGCCCTTGTCTTCCTACTTACAAGATTAAGAGCAAATAATGGATGGATAATGATATAGTGGAATGGCAAAATGATGAAAGCGTATGAAAGAGCAATTGTGTAAACGCAAGTATTAAGTTAGAATTGACCGGGGAAGCATAGGCACTAGTGGCATCTCTCTCGAAAATAGGTAAGAGCAACTCTAGCAGACACCGCATCCGCCCAGACCCGCAAAATAACCACCAAAATGTGGGTAGGGGCGGAAAAACCTGCCCGATCAGACCTCGCATCCCGTCACGGCCCGCAAATTTTTTTGAGGGGTGCGGCAAAATCCCGACCCCAACCCGGGAATACGCGGGTTTCCCCCGCGCGGCTGCGGTGCCCTGCATCACAGAGAAGCAGTTGGCGGGAGGGACATTTCCGCTCGCGCGCCTTTCCCCCACCTCCTTCCGCCGTCGTCCGCCCTTGCTTCCGCCCGTCCGCCGCCGGCGATTCTGCCCAAATCTGCGGGCGGAATAGCATTACGGGGTCGTCCCCTATCCTCCCGCGCCGATGCGCTGCACCGACCCCCCTCCCCCGATCCGACGATAAGAGTCGCCCCTCATCGCCGACGCCGCCGGGGATCGACCACCGTCGAGCCCGCCCCTCGTCGCCACTCGGGATCACCCCGCCGCATCCTCCGCCGGTCAGTGTTTGTTTTTGTGACTATTTTTCTAGCGGTATAATTGATTGACGCGCCGGTACGCATGCAGATGATGTTGAGCCCGTGCGAGAAGTTCTTGCTCTCCGATTCGTCCGATTTGGACGACTCGGATGTTGAGACCATGCTTGAGACCTTTCGGCAGCAGACATTAGTGATGGCGCTTGCGGTGAAGGAGCATGAAGACGAGAACCGGAAGATGCGGCGAGGATCGACCGTCGGACGTCTTTGCATTCCTCGGAATCGCCATCTTGGGGACGAGATGTTGATGCAATACTATTTCGCGGAGAATCCAACATATCCACCACACCTCTTCTGGAGAATGTACCGAATGCGCCAATCCCTATTTGTGAAACTTGTTTAAGCTTGGGAAGCAAATTGCCGGTATTTTACTCAAAGAAGAAATGATGCGGGCTTAAAGGGATTTAGTGTTGTGTTATCCTGCACAATATGATTCTTAAAGATGAGAGAGGAATGAACTTAGAATTCTTCTACGATGATGTGGGTAGCTTTGTCAAACCAGCTAGAGACCCCAACCGCATTAGAGCTTTTCTTCAGATATACAAGGAGATTGAAAATGCAAACACACACTTTCAACTTCAGGAGGATCTCATTGAGCACCATCGGCAAATAGCTGGACAGTGACTAATGTTTGTATTCATTTGTATTTGTATTCATTACAAGTTTTGTATTGCATTATTTAAGTTTGCTACGGTGATTTGAATAATTATTTGTAATGTGGATGATTATTGTATAATGTTTGATTTGAATAATTTATTTTGCTTTCGATTGTTGTATTATGTTGGATTTGATATTTGCGGGCCGATGAGATGCGGGATGCAGCGCGCCAAAGAGCAGACCCCGCAAAGCCGACCCCTAAAAAAGCATATTCCGCGAATATACTTTTAAACTGGTCCGTTTGAGGGGTCTGCATCTGTGGCCGTCTGCGCCGGCCTGCAAAAGCCATTTTGCGCGAACTGCAAACGCGTTTTGTGGCCGGCAGGATGCGGGGTCTGCTAAAGTTGCTCTAATGGCATCCCAGACAAATTACTGTTGAGGAATTGATAGAAAAACAACATTCATAATTATGATCATTCATGGCATAATCTTGTATATGCATTACGCCCGTGATAAGTAGATCGTTATCTAACTACATGTAGTACTATTACTACACCCCAAAACCGCTATCCATCATGCATCTCAAGGTATTAAGTTTAATGAAAAACATAATAACGCAATAAGTAAGATGAAATAATGTAGAAATCTAGCAATAAGATACAAATACAAATACGTGTCTTGTCTCTTTCAGTCATTTGGATATAGAATACCGTAAGATTGGTCATACTATTATGCACCACTCCCTCTGTAAACTAACCCATTTATCTAGGCCAGAGAAGATAGAGAGCTCGAAAAGCATACATAGCTACTCAATTACACATCAAATAAACTTCAAAAGATTCAAATATATTCAATGAATAATCAGATCACAAATCCACACTTCATTGGATCCCAACAAACACACCATAAGAATTACATACGATTGATCTGGGAGAACATGGTATTGAAGATCCAAAAGACAGAAAAATAAACCACCTAGCTACTACTATGGACCCATCGGTCCTAAAGGAACTACTCACACATCATCATGAAGGTGACAAGGTTGATGAAGAAGCTCCCTCCAATGGCTTCCCCCTCCGGTAGAACTACGAAACAAGGCTCCAGATGGGATCACTTCCGAACAGAGGCTTGTGGCGGCGATAAAATTCGTTCAGGTCATGCTCCAAGGTTTCAGTAATTATCGAATTTATAGGCGGAGGAATTAGGTCAAAACGTAGCTCACGGCGCCCACAAGCCTGGGTGGCATGGCCACCCCCTGGCCACACCACCTGCCATTATGGCTGGCTCGTGGCCCCTCTCGGTGTAAACCGAAGCTTCTAGGGTCTTTCGTGGTCCAGAAAAAATCATCAAAAATTGCCATCGTGTTTGGACCTTCCTAGATATGTATTTTCTGTAAACCAATAACAAGCAGAAAATAGAAATTGGCACTGGCTACTAAATTAATAACTTAGTACAGAAAATAATATTAAATGGTGTAAAATGATACTAAAAGTATATATAAACATTAATATAGCAGCATGAAACAATCAAAAAACTATGTATGTTATAGACATATCAAGCACCTCCTTCTGCTAAGCGCAATAGGAGCATTGTAGCATAGGTTGGCGCCCCTCAACATGAAAAAATGGAAAAGGGATGGGGCGCAATATGACCCCTATTGCAAACCGCTGATCGCAATGAGAGCTTTATTGCAAAGGCAAGCGCACCTCAATGGAAAAAATGTCTAGGTAAGAGCACAACAGTGCTCCTGTTGCAAAACACTGATCACAACAGCAGCCTTGTTGCAAAGGATGGCACACCTCGGCGAAAATTCGGACGGCTATCTCATGTTCCATCTAGCTGCAGCAAAAGCGGTCAACATAATAGGTTCATTGCCCGTCCGACGCATAGCACACCCCAAGTCCCCCAACCTGTGCAGATGGTGGGTGGTAGAATAATTTTTGGTTGTCTGAAAAAATACTCAATTAGTGCGGTCGTTTTCTTAAAATTGTTTTAGCAATGCATTAATTGCAACGAATGCATGTGTGCGCGCTAAATGATCAATAAATTTTACATGTATTGGTTAGTTTTCTTTTAGTCTTTCATGAAGCGATTTAATGCACCATAAATTCTGAATAAGTGAGGGGGGGGGGGCTCAACAAAAAATGTGACATACAAAGCGG
>LR738713.1:776971426-776991694 GCA_902687465.1 Secale cereale
AAGTTACAACTGGAAAAACTGTAAGAAGTATGATATACGATTGTAAGAATTTCTGGAAACCACATGAGACAATAATGAGTAAAAGAACTAGGATAAATATCCTTTGTTTTGGGCCTTTATCTCATACAAACATGTAATAATAAATTTAAAGTAGATGGAAGCCAGATGAAACAACCAAAAAATATAGAGTGAGTAGCAAGGATGTAGAATGATCCCATTAGATTGGGAAGTTAATATAGACAAATTTTGAGATATACAATAGATTGAGCTCATGCATAGCACACATATAGTCTTCGAGAAATTAATTGAAAAACATAAAGACATCTGAAGTAGGCATATCCCTTTCACTCTCACGTGCTTCATCCAAACCTAACTTTACCATTTTTACATATTGCTTTACTATACCTGCAAATTGAATGTGGAGTATTAATAAAACTTGAGCATGTTGCTGAGTATGTTCATCACATACTTTTAATTCGTACATCCTAGGGTAAATGGCACCGGGGTCGGGGAGCTCAGATTTATCGATCATAATTGCATCCCGATAAGTATTTCAGAATTGAACGACCAACCACTAAGGTTTTTGAATTCTCTGCCTAGGTTTTACGATTTCCTTTTGCATTTAGGAGAAAATATATTTATTTCTCATGGCCAAACCAAAATCTATTCAAAACTAAGTGGCAATATGTACTGATCAAGCTATTATATGGTACACGATAAAAATAATGGAATATGATTTACGTGTGATCTAGAAGCTAGTCGAATGTGCTATGTTACCTCTTTGATATCGAATTCAGCTTTAAATTCAATAGTTACGAGAAACTAGGTTCTTCTTTTGGTTTACAAAGTGTTCAAATTTTTCTTCACTTCGGTATATTCTCTATCGGTAACTGGTTGGCAACCTAACATACACATTGGTGGGACTATGCTTGAACTGATTCTTTCGGGTGAAAACCTAGATTCCGGCCTCGAGTGGTTGAATCCGGTGATGGTGGCGCTTGAGCGTGTGGCTCGCTTCCTGAACGCATTGCTCATGAAAAACCTCGCCGTCAGTTTGGTGTCATTAGATGGTTGGTGCGGATATTGTCATTGTTGTAGTTTGCCGATCGCAGATTTGATCGCTTTCGTTTTATATTTTTTCGTCTATAAATATCTTTGGTCTTATATGAGTTTGCTATTTGCTAGCATGTTTTTGTGTGCATGCCTTCGTGTTGGCTGTATGCATCCTAGCTATTGCATAGGCTGGGTGTGTTCGTTATGTTTGTATCCTCTTGATGCTTCATTTTATGTCAATAAAATCCACCCTTTGTAGATCACGGACATGAGTGACCTAAATCGACTAAGCACGTCCCAGACTCGAAGTAGCCTGTACAAGGACACAGTCAAGATCTGATATCTTCAGCGCCACTACAGCCTTTTGTCCTTCGGCAGCCCGTCAAGTCGCCGAAAGGAACACCACCAGCGCCACCGATGCAGTTTCTAAGTGAGTTGCTCCTGGCGCCTGTTCTTGTGCTACGGAGCAGGACGATGAACCAAGTGAAGACATCGTATCCGTTGTCGCCAAAGGCTCCGATGTAGGGACCTCTAGGAGGCCCGGATGGTCCCTAATGCCTTCCATGCCCACGAAGATGTTCTTCTCGCCCGCCGTGCATGCCATTGCCAGGTGCAGCAGGCACAGTCTCCTGGCTGCCGCGGCGAGACAGAGCAGGAGTAGGGAGGCCACGGTATGTGCGAGAGCAATTCTTGGCCTTACTCTCGATTCTACTCGGTCACGAGTGTGTCGAGCTCGTGAGATATGCTCCTAGCCTGCTACTTAAGCGCTTGCGGTGTGATGGAATTTGCGGCTCAAATAGGCGGAAGGGCATGTACGACGCAGACACGGAGGAAATGGTGTAAATGAGGCGAGTGCAATGGCTGTTGTGAACTTGTGAATGCTCTTGCTTGGAATCGGGAGGAGTAAATTTTTTAGGTGATAAGTTAAGCAAAGTTCGGTTGCTCGTGTTTCAGGACTGCGTAATTTTAAAAAATTGGAGACTGAAAATAGCCACCAAGCCATCATGTCGAGACTGAACATGGACTGAAAAGAAAGCTCGAAATTCTGACCAACATGTCTGGAATTCAGTGTTATTTTCGGCATCCATCACAATGTGTGCTCATGGAAGATTACTCGACAGGAAGAGCATTGCTCTAGGCTTAGGAGGCATGGGAATAAACCTTTCACTCAACATTTTCTTCTAACTGGTGATTATATTTCGTAGACAATATCAAGTGCTTGAAAAAACTCATCATGGAATCACATTTCTAGAAGGCGTGGCAACAAAACAAAACAAAAAATTGATATTCTGAAAATGCTACTTTCAAAAGCATCTTGGAGCACTGTTTTTTTGTCACGACTTTCAGGAATGTGATTTCCTGACGATTTTATGCAAGCACCTGTAACTTTTGTCAATGTTTGTCACAAAAAAATCCAGAATTTTTGATTATTTTTTACTGTTCATCCAAGCTCATTTGTGCCAGGGGAAGAAGGACACTTTCGTTGGGTTCTATCGTAGGGTGCGTCGACTACAAATTAAAAATTTCCTACGCGCAGAACATTCAGGAACATGCTAAGGGAGATGGATCACAGAACGTTACCACTAGACGCACAGTGCCGTGTAGCGGAAGTAGAGTTGAGACAGCGCGTTCCTGGAGTCGTCTCGCGTTCCCGGCGTCGTTTTCTCCTGTACGATCTCCCACGTAGCTGATCGGATCCCGCGAACAGGTTCGCCAGAGCGGCGCAAGTGCACCGCCTCTAACGGTACCCGCGTGCAGGAGGAACATTGTGCGGCTGACTGCTACGTCCGATCACACAACCGGCGGCGAGTGGAGATGGCTAGTTGCAACACATGCAAAGCCCTAACGACGGCGCCGAAGAGAGAAACTGAATAAGTGTGCCGCACCTCCGCTATATATAGGCATCCATCACGGGCTCAACTATTGGGCCTCGCACACATCCATACACGTTCCAAGTCCAGCTCGGATCACATCCGACCAGTGTCCTTGTAACCGACCTCGTAGGTTCCTTCCCTTAAGCGCGCACCCTTTAGGTTCAAGTCGGCTTGGTCGCATGTCGGATCACCTCCGACCTGCTCGGCTGGTAGCGGCCTGTAGCAAGGCGTGCCGACCACCAAGTACACTATGAAGCTGGTTAGGCGAACATGTACAACGTGTCACAGTTTTGTTCCCTTTGCCTCGCGATATATGTTGTCGGGCTAAAGGCGAGACTGTCATCCTTGTGCTAGCCCGACCTCTTTCTCGTTCCAGTGATGCAGACCCAAATCGGAATATCTCATAATCCTTGTCGCATGGCCATGCTTATTGCTACTTCTCGAGCTTGCGTTGTATTCCCTCGAAGAGGAAAGGGTGATGCATCACAGTAGCGTAAGTATTTCCCTCAGTTTTTGAGAACCAAGGTATCAATCCAGTAGGAGACCACGCGTGAGTCCCTCGCACCTGCACAAACAAATAATAACTTCGCAGCCAACGCGATAAGGGGTTGTCAATCCCTTTACGGTCACTTACGAAAGTGAGATCTGATAGATAGGATAAGATAGTATTTTTGGTATTTTTGTATAAGAACAGAAAGTAAAGAAAGTAAATAAGCAACAACAATAGAAATTGAAGGGAAAGTAATATGATAAGTATAGACCCGGGGGCCATAGGTTTCATTAGTGGCTTCTCTCATGATAGCAGAATTCTATGGTGGGTGAACAAATTACCGTCGAGCAATTGATAGAAAAGCGCATAGTTATGAGAATATCTAGGCATGATCATTATATATAGGCATCACGCCCGTAACAAGTAGGATTATGCATCTACTACTATTACTCCACCCATCGACCGCTATCTAGCATGCATCTAGAGTATTAAGTTCATAAGAACAGAGTAACTCTTTAAGCAAGATGACATGATGTAGAGGGATAAACTCAAGCAATATGATATAAACTCCATCTTTGTATCCTCGATGGCAACAATACAATACGTGCCTTGCTGCCCTACTGTCACTGGGAAAGGACACTGCAAGATTGAACCCAAAGCCAAGCACTTCTCCCATTGCAAGAACTATAGATCTAGTAGGCCAAACCAAACCAATAATTTGAAGAGACTTGCAAAGATATTATAATCATACATAAAAGATTTCAGAAAAGAATCAAATATTGTACATAGATAATCTTGATCATAAACCCACAATTCATCAGGTCTCGACAAACACACCGCAAAATGATTACATCGAATAGATCTTTTCGAAGATCGAGGAGAACATTGTATTGAGATCCCAAAAAAGAGAAGAAGCCATCTAGATAATAACTATGGACCCGAAGGTCTGTGGTAAACTACTCACAACTCATTGGTGAGGCTATGGTGTTGATGTAGAATCACTCCGTGATCGATCCCCCCTCCGGCGGAGCTCCGGAACAGGCCCCAAGATGGGATCTCACGGGAACAGAAGGTTGCGGCGGTGGAATTAGGGTTTTCTCTATTGCCTCGATGTTTTTAGGCTACGTGGATATATATAGGAGGAAGGAGGGCACCGGGGGATCCAGAGGGGGCTCACAAGGGTGGGGGGCGCGCCTGCCCCCCTGGGCGCGCCCTGGCCCCTCGTGGCCGCCTCTCTCGTTCCCTCGCATGTACTCCAAGTCTTCTGTGAAGATACAGTTCCAAAAATAACTCTCCCGAAGGTTTCATTCCGTTTGGACGCCGTTTGATATTCCTTTTCTGCGAAACACTGAAATAGGCAAAAAACAGCAATTTGCACTGGGCCTTGGGTTAGTAGGTTAGTCCCAAGAATAATATAAAAGTGTATAATAAAGCCCATTAAACATCCAAAACAGAATATATAATAGCATGGAACAATCAAAAATTATAGATACGTTGGAGACGTATCACTTATCCTGGTCGGATCACAAGAGGGGCACATAGCATATCTCTCCTGATCGGAGGGGCAAATCCCCTGCTCGACCATGTCTCGCAACATGGGTCTGGACAAGTCTGAAACCTACCTTTGTAACTACCCAGTAACAGAGTAGCGTTTGGTTGTCCCAAAGAAAGTTGGTCACCATCCCGAGTACATGCATCAGCTCAGGTCTTAGGACATAGAATGTATGTTGCATTAGATACTCACACAGATGACCTATCGCTGCGTCTCATAGTTGGGTATGTCCAACTCGGACCTTTTCTCGACTCGGATCCGACTATGTCGAATCCGACCTGACTTTTCCAAGTCCATATTATCCGGTTAGCATCCAATGCTTCATGGCTAGTGAGGCCAAGCCATCCACCATGTCATATGCTAGTTTAGTCCAATGTGGTTCCACACATCACTTATGACTAGGGACCATTTAGGATGTATCATACAACACAAGATCTCACATTCAAGTCACGTACTTGTCAACAAGTATCATTGATAACATATAAGGACTATCTTTATTCATAAACACATAGGAAATATCATCATACATGATTCCCTCTAGGGCATATCTCCAACAGTCTCTCACTTGCACTAGAGTCAATCATATAGACATCCTTCACTTGCACTAGAGTCAATCAAATAGACATCCTATGCCCATAACTCTAACGTGCCCCTCATGCTTGGGTTGTGGAAGTGTCTTAGTCAACAGATCTGCAACATTTGCATCTGTGTGAGTTTTGCATAACTCTATATAATCACTCTTTATGATCTTTTGTATTAGGTGATATTTCCGATCTATGTGTCTGGACTTGTAGTGGTTCCTCGACTCCTTGGCTTGTGAGATGGCACCAGAATTATCACAATAAAGGTCCAACGGTTTCAACGAGGCTGGGAAAAAACCAAGATCATCTAGAAAATTCCAGATCAAAACACCTACCTTTGCAGCTTCACAAGCCGCAATGTATTCGACTTCTCTGGTAGAATCGTCCACCGTGTCTTGCTTGGAACTCGTCCAGCTCACTGCTCCTCCGTTCATGACATACACGATACCGGACTCTGATAGACAATCATCTCTATTGGTTTGGAAACTAGCGTCGGCATAACCCTGTATGACGAGCTCCTCCTCACTTCCATAAACTAGGAACATCTCTTTAGTCCTTTTCAGGTACTTCGGAATTGTATTTACCATCGCCTAGTGACTCTCACCTGGGTTGGCCTGGTATCGACTTGTCAGGCTTATTGTAAATGCAACATTTGGCTGTGTACATATCATGGCATACATGATGGATCCGATTGTCGAGGCACACGGGATCCGACTCATCCTGCTTCACTCATTAGATGTCGAAGGACTCTGGGTCTCGCTTAGACTTATACCATGTGATATAGGCAAGAACCCTTTCTTGGCCTCACTCATTTTTTTTGAAACCTGAGACAGAGGGGGAGGCCCCCACTGCTATATATTACTCTTTAAAAGTTACAATGTACATGGTGCATGGGCTGTACAAGGTCATCCCCTGGCCACTTTGTGGCTCAGGTGAAAGTAGTGGTACTAAGAGGAAGCTAGTCAGAGGGGAGGGAGTCTAAGAGTAGGAAGATGAAATCCTTCATGGTATCTTCTATGTTGAAGTAAAACAAAGTCTGTCTTAAATCTAGCTAGCCAAGAGTTATAGGATGGGTTGATGTTCCTGAATAATTTGTCATTTCTCTCCTTCCAAATGCTCCAAGATGCTTGTAAGAAGGCCTCCGTGAACATAGGTTCGCTCCAATTTTTTTTGCCATTTCCAGCCAAGGCATACGCGTGTTGTGTTGTCTAGGATTCATTCCAAGCTTGGACGAGCAATATTTACTGAATGGGCAGTTTAGGATCATGTGGTCCACATCCTCTTCTGCATGGCCGCAAAGTAGGCATGTCAGATCATCTCCCACATTATAGTGCCACCGTTTGAGCATATCTCTTGTATTAAGGCGGTCGGAGAGGAGAAGTCAGCCAAAGACTTTGATCTTGGCTGTGACTTTAGATTTCCATAGCCAGTGGTATGTTCTGTGGGCTTTGACGTCCCTCAAGTAGAATTTATAGAATCTTCGGGCAGTATATTATGTGGTCCCCCAGGTATATGTCCAAGTGTCAGTTGCGGTTTGATTATTATCCAATACGACGTGAGTCACCAGGCGTTGGATGTCGCGAGTTTCTGCATGAGCCTCCTGAGAGAGTGGTAGGTGAAACGCCTCATCTAAGGAGGAGACACTTAGGAATTGTTGTACTGAGGCATCTTCATTCTTGGCAAAGGAGAAGGCTCTAGGGTGTGATTCATCAAGAATCTCATCGAGCCAGAGGTCTTTCCACATAAGTACATTTCTTCCTTGGCTGATTGTCACCTTTGAGATTCCACGGTATATTGGAACTAGTTTGAGAACATCTCTCCACCAGAAGGAGCCACAGGGGTCAGAAGCATGAGGAATCTTGTTTGTGTAGTATGTGGACCAAATCCGGTCAACCCATGGGAGATCATGTTTTGTTGTAGAATTTGTGCAGATATTTGAGGAGGAGTGCATCGCTTTGGATCCTTAAGTTGATGATACCAAGGCCTCCACTTTGTTTTGGGCGGCAAATCCTATCCCAGGTAGCTAAGGAGTTACATTTCTCCCCTTGGTCCATTTTTTTTGTCCAGAGGCATTTCCTGCGAATCTTATCCAGTAGGTCCAAAATTTTCGGTGGTATTTTGAGTGTACATGGAGCAAACATTATGAGCGATGTGATAGTTGTATTTAACAATGAAAGTTTGGCTCCGTAAGACATCATTGACAGGGTAGAGGTTAATCTTCGCTCAGCGGAGCATACCATTGGCATTAGGTCTTGAATGGAGGGTTTGCAAGTCCCCAGAGGAAGGCCCAGATATGTAAAAGGCATGGTGCAAGTTTTACATTGGAAAATATTGGCAATGTTATTAGTAAGATCTTCCCCGTAGTTCATCGGTAGGAGTGTTGATTTATGAAAATTGATTTTAAGACCAATTGATGTGGCAAAGTCAATGAGGATTCCTTTCATCGTCTGCGCTTGAATAGGGCATGCTGGCATGATAATTATGGTGTCATCCGTGTATTGAATAACTGGGTAGTCCTGTTGCTGCTCTCGAAGGAGTGGTAAATGTATCCTCCCTTGTCTGAAAGCCTCATTAATGGCTGCCTGTAGGAGATCCGCTGCAATAACAAAAATTAGAGGGGATAAGGGGTCTCCTTGCCTGACTCCGCATTTGCAAATGAATTTCCTTCCTGGGACTCCATTTAGGAGGACAGAAGATTTGCCCGAGGAAAAAATTGATTGTATCCATGAAATCCACTTGTCGTTGAATCCCATATGTTCCATAATTTCAATCATAGCCCCATGTTCTATGGTATCAAAGGCTTTTGAAAAGTCAAGTTATAGCAGGACAATTTGTTTCTTGGAGACTTGGCATTGATGGATATATTCAAAGGCCCAGGCAAGGCAACCTTGTATGGTTCTACGTTTGATGAAACCATATTGATTACGGTGTACAAGCTTGAGAATAACCTTTTGTAGTCGGTTGGCTAGAATCTTGGTGATAATTTTCAAGGAGCAGTTTAGAAGTGTGATGGGTCGAAAATCATTGATTGTCTCAGGTGATGAAACCTTGGGTATTAAAGTAATGAAACCCTCATTGATGCTTTCTAAGTTTAAGGCCCCCTCATGGAACTGGTTACATAAGCTGTAGAAGTCCTCTTTGATGATGTGCCAGCATGTTTTAATGAAATGGCACGTAAAACCATCCAGTCCAGGAGCCCTGTCAGCGGGCATATTTTTGACAACATAATCGATTTCCTGCTTGGAGAAAGGTATAGTGAGCTGGTCTAGATCGTCCACTTTTTTGAGGATGTTATGGAGGTTGAATTTCATTTGATAATTGCCAGAAGAGCCAAGCTTGTCTTTGTAGGTATGATATATGAGAGCCTCTTTTCCAGTATGATCTTCCACAGTGGTACCATTGTCTAATTGAAGAGTTGGTATATTATTCCGTCTGTATCTTTCTGAAGCAAGGGCCTTAAGGAGTTTTGGATCTTCATCCCCAAATTGAACCCACCGGATGGAGCATCTTTTCTCCAAGTATTGCTTCTGATAGTTTAATAGCCGGAGAATGTGCTTCTTTAGGATTATCCTAATGTTATGTTCTGGGGTGGATAGAGGCCTTACATTTTCTCGGGCATCTAGGTCGGCCAGAGTTGAGTTTGAATTTTCTATTGCAATGGAGAGTTTAGATATCTGTTTACTCCAGTGTTTAAGGGCATACCGTAGTGATTTGAGCTTGCGACAAAGCACCGTTGCTGCATTGGGATGTTGTGCTGGTCTACTCCAGACCTCTGTAACCAGTTCCATAAACTATGGATGCTAGACCCAAAAGGACTCAAACCGGAACAGGTTACTTTTTGGTATTGTAGTTTCAATGATTACTACACAAGGAATGTGGTCAGAGACTGGTTTACCAAGGGGTTTAACCATAGTATTGGGATATGACAGTGTCCAATTAGTGGAGGTGAGGAACCAGTCAAGTTGCTCCAGTAGTGGTTCATGCTGCATATTACTCCAGGTGAACGCCCTACCCTTAATTGGTAATTCAATAAGCCCTTGTGAGCGAATAAAATCATTGAATGTGATCATGTCATTAACATTTCCACCTGGTTTATTACGGTTAGAAGGGCTACGGATGTAGTTGAAGTCTCCAAGTAGGATCCAATCTTTATTAGCAGGGATATTTAAATTAAGGAGCCAGTTTGTATAGTCCACTCTAGAATCCCCTTGGCAGGGACCATAAATATTAACAAGGGTCCATTCCGGAGTCGATTGTGAGGACTTAAATTTAATGACCAGAGCGATTTCTTCCTCCATAAGGACTGAACCAGTGAAAATGGAACTGTTCCATATGGTGGCAATGCCTCCCGAGGCCCCGCGTGAAGGAATATGAGCAAACTTATCAAACCGTTTCGGGCAACAGGATTTCAAGAACATGTTATCAAAAGAGGGTTTTTTCGTTTCCTGCAGGCAAATTAGTGCACAACCACTAGAGGAGATAGCATTTGATAAAGCCAAAAGCTTAGGATCCGAGTTCAGACCCCGAATATTCCAACAAAGTACATTCCAGTTCGAAAGAAAAGCCATTAAAGTAAATAGGCAATAGTGCAAGAAGATAACTAGGCATTAGAGGGGCCCTCATCGTGATCCACAAGGAGCACTTCTTCAGAGAGTTCTTCAGGAGGAATGGCGCAGCGCTGGGTGCCAATCTGCGGGATTTCCGAGATTGTCAGGGGCGGTGGTACTTCATTAACCTGTTCCTCCGACAGGTCAGAGATGACGACGACAGAGGGGATCACTCGTGGCTTTACTCTTGATTTCTTGGTCTTACTATCAGAGATGAGAGGCACTTTGAAACCATCATATTTATTTGAACGATTGTTGCGACGAACGTGTGTGATAGAGACTGGGGCTTTGGCTTTGTTATGTCTATTCTTATGAGGTCCAACCGAAGAATCCCCCATAGCAGTGTCAGAGCCAGTGAGAGCAAGGCCATCAGAAGGTACCATCAGATTAACGTCAAGTTCAGTTAAGGTAGCAGAGCGAGGCTGGTCCCTGAGTGCTTCAGAAGAGTTGATGGTCCATAACTGCGAGTAGGAGCTATATCCACCTGCAACATCAAAGGAGGTAATAGTAGCAGGAGCATCTAACTGTCCATCTTCAGTAGTGGACACATCTAGCTGGACACTCAAATTTGCAGGCTTGATTCCGTAACCATGTGCCCAGGGCCCAAATGTGGCCAAGGTTGGCATGATCTTACTGGAGAGGAAGTTGGTGACGTGCACATATGACAGTGGCTCATTCAGGAGGATGGAGGAGATCATATCGTTGTCAGCAGAGAACCCAATGTTAATGCCAGCATTAGATACCTGAATATTGAACTGAAATTGCAGGAGTTGCTATGGGGGGGGGGGGTGCATTGTTGTGGAGAGGCACCACAGGATTGCTTTTGGCCACCAAGTCTTGAGTGGAAGTAGAGCCAAAAACAAAGGAGTTGTTTCTCTGCGGAGCCTGCATGATGTTAACTGGGACAAGGACCAAGGCTTCAGAGCCAGAACTGGAGCCCGAGCTGCTTTGTAGAGAGATCGAATCATTACATGCAGCGGCAGGGCTGTCTTGCTGATTATCAGGTGGTAGAATGCCATCTTGAACCCGCAGACCTTCATTGGCAAGCCATTCTTGGTAATTTTATAGCATAGGCGGTGTCTGAGGTGGTGGAGCTGGCCATTCCCCCCAGTTCGGCTGGAATACCACATCAACATTATGGGGATCTGCACCTACATTGCCAGCAGCCATATCATTAGCCGCCCCTTGCTGTGCCATCCAGTTGTTGAGCTGCATTTGATATAGTTGTTCAGCTGTGAGTTCTTCCCCATAGAGAGGGTGAGGAATACCATCTTGCGGAGGAGGATCTTCACCGGCAGGTGGTACTTCAGGCAGATGTGCGTTCCAGTCAGAACTACACAGCATTGTGATGCAAACCATCCAACAGTGCCTGTCTCCACCTAACTGACGGATCACCAGGCTCTTGGGGACAAGTCGGAGGCTGATTACTTTTGCACGGATCAGGACAAACTTTCTGTCGCCTCTAGGATTGTGCTAGTGTATCAGACTACCAAAACTTTCTACAGATCTATGCAAGTAGTGATACGTCTGATAGTCATAGGGAAAGCCCACATACAAAATCCAAACTGCAGGGCCAAGTGTGGTAAGCCGCATATTGAGAGCTTCGTCATGCGGCACAAAAGAAACAATGGTGTTCGTGTCTCCTTCAACCTCAGCATCAATCTCAAAGGTAGTACCAACAACATTATCCCTGACCAGAGGGTTCGCAAATCCGAAAATGTCTATACCCAGCGGATGATCATCTACTTCAGTAGGGAAGAAATGAGATTCATGCAGTAGACCAGTGATTACCTCCCTCAGGGCAGCTTTCTGGTGATGCGGCACATGCCTGTTAACTTCAGCGATGGCTAGGAAGTCGTGGTTGAGCGGAGGAGCAGGGTGCACTGCCATATCCCCTCGGACAACTCTGTTCTCCGGCCCAAGCTCGATCGTCATCCCCGTGGGGAGATAGGGAACTACATTCACATGGTAGTTAGCCATTGTTGCAGGTGGAGGAGAGCGCGGAGAGAGAGGAACAGAGGAGGAGAGCGCGGAGAGAGACGAAGAGGGTAGTTAGCCATTGTTGCAGGCCTCACTCATATTGAACCACTTCAACACTTTATCTGTGTACGTGCACTGGCTCAAGCCAAGCAGCGTCCTCGATCTATCTCTATAGACCTTAATACCCAATATGTAAACCGCTTCACCGAGGTCCTTCATCTAAAACTTTGCATTCAATGATTCCTTCACCGAGTTCAGCATCGAAACATCGTTTCCGATCAACAATATGACAACCACATATAGTATCAAAAACACTATCGAGCTCCCACTCAACTACTTGTATAAACAAGCGTCCTCTTCGCTTTTGATAAAACCGAGACCAGTGACGACCTCATCAAGACGAACGTTCAGCTCTGCGATGCTTGTCTACACCCATAAATGGATCTCTTGAGCTTGCATACTTAACTAGTGCTAATTGGATCGACAAAACCCTCAGGTTGTATCATATACACGAGCTTGGTTAAATTTCCATGAAGGAAAGCCGTTTTGACATCCATCAGCCATATCTCATAATCAAAATAGGCAGGTATATATAGCTAGTATGATCCTCGCCGATTTCAGCATCGCTACCGGCGAGTATGTCTCGTCGTAGTCAAATCCTTGAACTTGTCCATAAACTTTAGCAACAAGCCAAGGTTTTTGGATATGAACATTTCCATCCACATCAATTTTCTTCTTAAAGACCCTTTTGCAACCTATGGCTTTTATGACAGGTGGCAGATCAAGCAAGTCCCAAACTTGATTTTCATCCATGGACTTTAATTCAAATCTCATGGCCTCCAACCATGCCTCGGAATCTGGGCTTACCATAGCTTCCGCGTACGTAGCCGGCTCATCGCTTTCTAGCAACAACACATCACGCACTCTGTGTAATCTTTCCAACCTCCGTGGTTCCGGTGCCGCTTCCACCTCGGGTTCCCTGAAAGACTCTGGTATGATCATATCACTCGCCGAGTCGTCCCAAGTGGTTCTCGAACTTCTTCGAGTTGCACCTGCCTCCCGTTGGCCTCCCGCCTGAGAAACTCTTTCTCAAGGAAGACCCCGTTTAGAGCAACAAAAACTTTGTTCTCTTTGCAGTTGTAGAAGCTATATCCCAAGGTTTCCCTTGGATATGCCACGAATATGCACTTATCTGACTTGGGTGTAAGCTTGTCGGACATAAGTCGTTTGACAAATGCTTCACAACCCCAAATCTTTAGAAAAGACAGCTTGGGACTCTTCCCAGTCCACATCTCATCTGGTCTCTTATCTACGGATTTTGATGGTACTATGTTGAGTGTAAAAGCTGCAGTTTCTACAGCGTATCCCCAGAATGACAAGGGTAAATCCGATTTGCTAATCATAGATCGAACCCTGTCCAACAAGGTACGGTTCCTCTGTTCCGACACGCCATTTCTCTGTGGCATACCCGGAGGTGTGAGCTCACGTACAATACCTTGACTTTTCATATGATAATCAAACTATTGGCTCATGTACTCACCTCCACGATCAGATTGCAAAAGCTTTATAGTCTTGTCGAGCTGATTCTCAACCTCGTTCTCAAACTCGTTGAACTTTTCAAAAGTTTCCGACTTGTGCCTCATCAAATAGATATATCCATAGCTACTCAAGTCGTTGGTGAAAGTCATGAAGTACTGATAGCCACCTCTAGCAGTTGTGCTCATTGGACCACACACATCGCTCTGTATAAGCTCCAATAGCTCGGACGCCCTCTCGCAACTCTTTGCAAAAGGAGACTTAGGGATCTTGCCGAGCAAGCATGATTAGCATGTCTCTTACGACTTAAAGTCGGTCGAAGTTAGGAGCCCATCACTATGGAGCTTCTTGATACGTCTCCAATGTATCTATAATTTTTTATTGGTCCATGATGCTGTATTATCATTCTTGGATGTTTTACAATCATCTTATATCATTTTTTGGTACTAACCTATTGACATAGTGCAAGTGCCAGTTGCTATTTTCTGGTTGTTTTTTACATCGCAGGAAATCAATACCAAGTGGAGTCCAAATGTAGTGAAACTTTTTGGGGATTTTTTTTGGAGCAGAAGGCACGTGTTGAGCCAGGGAAGCACCTGGGGGTGCCCCGAGGGTGGCACAAACCACCAGGGTGTGCCTGGGCCCCCAGGCGCGCCCATGTGGGTTGTGCCCGCCTCGGTGGCCTCCCGCACCGCCTCTTCGATCTATAAATACCCCAATATTGCAGACGGGAGTCGATGGAAATCAATTCCAGCCGCTGCAAGTTCCCGAACCACTAGATCCAATCTAGACACCATTATGGAGGGGTTCATCAAGTCCATTGGTGCCTCTTCGATGATGTGTGAGTAATTCTTTGTAGACCTACGTGTTCGTAGTTAGTAGCTAGATGGCTTCCTCTCTCTCTCTCTTTTGATTATCAATACAATGGTCTCTCGGAGATCCATATGATGTAAATCTTTTTGCGGTGTGTTTGTTGGGATTCGATGAACTTTGATCATGATCAGATCTATCTTTTTATATCCATAAAAGTTATTTGAGTCTTCTTTGATCTTGCTCTAAAAAAATAGAAACAGAACATCTGTAATGATATGAACAACAACCATACTTCTGCTACTCTAAAAATTATGAAATAAATTGGTAGATGTGAGGAATTTTTCTATTAATCTTCTGCAAAAAGAATCAACTCAAAAGCACTCTTCTGTAAAAAATGGCAGCTAATCCCGTGAGCGCAAAGTTTATGTTTTTTTACATCAAGATCACATTAACTTTCACCCAAGTCTTCCCAAAGATCTTACTTGGCACTTTATTGAAACAAAATCTATAAAACATGATTACTATAGTAGCTTAATCATGTAACACACACAAAAACAGTAAGGGTAAATATTGGGTTGTCTCCCAAAAAGCGCTTTTCTTTAATGCCTTTTAGCTAGGCATGATGATTTCAATGATGCTCACATAAAAGATAAGAATTCAAATATAAAGAGAGCATCATGAAGAATATGACTAGCATATTTAAATCCACCCACTTCCTATGCCTAGGGATTTTGTGAGCACATAATTTATAGAAACAAGAATCAACTAGCATAGCAAGGCAAGACAAGTATAACTTCAAAGCTTTAAGCACATAGAGAGGAAACTTGATATTATTGCAACTTCTACAAGCATGTATTACTCCCTCATAAAAAAATTCAGTAGCATCATGAATGGGTTCAACAATATAACCATCACATAAAGCATTCTTTTCATGATCTACAAGCATAGAAATTTTACTACTCTCCACATAAGCAAAATTCTTCTCATTCGGAATAGTGGGAGCAAACTCGAAATAGTGGAATCATTACTAACTAAAGTTGACACTCTTCCAAATCCACTTTAGATGATAGTATTATTCATACTCCAAAATATATAAGTGAAGTTCACGGAGTATTCTAGGATTAATATCGACTAGCAAATATCCAAGCTCAAAATATATAAGTGAAGCACACGAAGCATTCTATAAAACCGTACTCAAAAGATTTAAGTGAAGCACAAAGATCATTCTATAAGATCATACTCAAAAGATATAAGTGAAGCACATGAAGAATTCTATAAATCAAGGAAGGACTATCTCATACTAGCAGGGTTCTTAATGAAAAGAAAAAGAAAAACACAAGGGACACAATTCATGTGAACAAAACAAAAACCGAGGTATACCGATAATTGTTTAAGAAGAAAGATGGGATGCCAACCGGGGCATCCCCAATCTTAGATGCTTGAGTATCCTTGAAATATTTACTTGGGGTTCCTTGGGCATCCCCAAGCTTGAACTCTTGCCTCTCTTTATTATTCTCATATTAATAGCTCCTCGATCTTCGAACACTTCATCCACACAAAACTTTAACAATAAGTTTGTGAGATCCGTTAGTATAATAAATCAAATCACTACCTTTAGATACTGTTGCAAACTTATTCCAATTTCGTATTAGCAATTTATCTACTGTATTCCAACTTCACCATGGTTCATGCCCCCCGATACTACCCATAGATTCATCAAAATAAGCGATGAACACATAGAAAATAGAATCTGTCAAAAATAGGACAGTCCGTAGTAATCGGGAAGTTTAGTAAACTTCTGTAACTCTAAACAATTCTAAACAAATATGACAATTTTAACAATTTGTACAGAAGTAATGTGCAAAAAGTTTCAGACTCATTTGATCTTCCAGTAAAAACTGTAAAATCACGCGCTACAGCCAAAGTTTCTGTTTTTTGTTCTGCACATAAAAAACAAGCAATCTATTCATCCTTAAACCAAAGCTTGGCACATTATTTTTATAATACAATGGATATATACAAGGTGATAATTATTTACAGGGAAACTTCCATGAAAAAATCTACATTGTTTTCGTGAGCATGAACACAAGTGCTCAAGGTCGACCCTCACTTCTTCAATGCATAACTTTCCAATTACTTCTCTTTTTGAAAAAGTTTTTAGGCATAAGAGGCAAGTATTATTTTTTTGTATTTTCATTATTTCAAAAAAAATTGTATGTTTCACCCACAACTAAACAGAAGCAAAAAGGGAAAACAAAATCTACTTAGTGAAGAAAGCAAACAAGCACACACGAGAATATCAACCCCACACTATTGCTCCCCGGCAACGGCGCCAGAAAAGAGCTTGATGGTCCCCAAGTGCAGGGAATCATCGTAGCAATTTCCAATGGTGGAAGTGATAAGTATGGAGTGTCGAACCCACAAGGAGCTAAAGGTAAGATCAATATTCTCTCAAGTTCTATCTGCCACTGATATGACTCTACGTACACCGAACGTTTGCTTCCAACTAGAAACGAGAAATAAAACTACGTTGTGGGTATGAAGAGGATAACTTTGCATGATATCGGAGATCTAAAATATAAAAGTAGGTGTTGTTATCATACAGTTAGAATTTATTACTAAATATTATAAATAGCAAGTGTGGAATAATGATGGATCGGTGTGCGCAATTGTCCTAGGCAATTGTTAACAAGACCGGTAGTCGTCATTACAATTTCATATGAGGGAGAGGCATAAGCTAACATACTTTCTCTTCTTGGATCATATGAACTTATGATTGGAACTCTAGCAAGCATCCGCAACTACTAAAGATCATTAAGGTAAAACCCAACCATAACATTAAAGCATCAAGTCCCCTTTATCCCATACACAACAATCCCGTTACTCGGGTTTATGCTTCTGTCACTCAAGCAACCCACTATAAGCGAATCATGAACGTATTGCAACACCCTACAACGGGAATCCCTCACGCTTGCGCGACACAGAGGGCACCTTAGGACAACACCAAAATAAAACATAGAACTCGTACCAATCTAGATCATCAATCAACCCAAAGACAAAGGATATCTACTCAAAACAGCATAGGACAGCAACACATCATTGGATCATAATATGTGGCATAAAGCACCATGTTCAAGTAGGGATTACAGCGAGGTGCGGGAGAGTGGACCGCGTAAAAGAGATAAGGATGGTGATGTTGATGAAGACGATCACCGCGGCGATGATTCCCCTCCCGATGGCACTCCAGCACCATCGAGAGAGAGGAGGAGAGGTTCTACCCCTTGAGCTTCCTCCTCCATGGCCTCCCCCTAGATGGGGAGAGGTTCTCCCTCTGGTCCTTGGCCTTCATGGCGATGATGGCCCCTCCGAGATCCTCCTCCATGGCCTCCGGTGATGATGCCCCCCCTCCGGCAGGGTGCCAGAGAGGGCCTAGATTGATTTCTCGTGGTTACCGAGGCTTGCGGCGGAGGAACTTTTGATATAGGTTATTTTCTGGAGGTTTCTGTATTTATAGGAATTTTTGGCGTCGGTCTCACGTCCAGGGGGTCTCCGAGTCGTCCACATGATAGGGGACCACGCCCAGGGGCGTTGGCGCGCAACCCACCCTCGTGGACAGCCCGGGACTCTTCTAGCCCAACTCTTTTATTCCAGGGGCTTCTTTTGGTCTATAAAAAATCATCAAAAATTGGCACGTCAATTGGACTCCGTTTGGTATTCCATTTTTGTAAAACTCAAAAACAAGGAAAAAACAGAAACTGGCACTGGGCTCTAGGTTAATAGGTTAGTCCCAAAAATCATATAAAATAGCATATAAATCTATATAAAACATCTAAGATGGATAATATAATAGCATGAATACTTCATAAATTATAGATACGTTGGAGACATATCAGCAAGTGGGAGGCCTCCACGGTCACTGAAAAAACCGTGGAGGATCTACGGAGCGCGGGTTATCTCGCTACCAACATCGCACACCGAGTCCCCGCCAAGGGTCACGTGATTCTCGTCCCAGAGGCAGGTGAGAGGGTTGTGTTCACTTCACACTTTGTTAGGGGGCTAGGGTTTCCGCTCCACCCCTTTGTTCGGGGTTTAGTGTTCTTCTACGGGCTAGATTTTCACGATCTAGCCCCGAACTCAATCCTTCACATCTCCGCTTTCATAGTGGTGTGTGAAGCCTTTCTCCGTATCCCTCCACACTTCGGCCTATGGCTTAAAACCTTCAACATGAAGCCGAAGGTGGTGGATGGGCAGCACGTGGAGTGTGGGGGTGCTATGATTAGCAAGCTTCCGAATGCGACTTGGCCAAAAGGGTCATTCGTAGAGACGAACAAGGTCTGGCAGTAGGAGTGGTTCTATATCACCGAACCCCGCGACACCAAATGGACGGCGGAGCCTGCTTTCAGATCCGGACCCCCAGAGAGATTGACCTCCTGGACCAAAAAGGGTCTGGATTGGGGGTCTCAAACTGAAGTGATGACACTCCAGAGCCATGTGTCCAGCGTGATTTCCAAGGGCCACCCGCTCTGGTCCGTAGTCCAGGTAATGCTGGCCCGGCTTGTCATTCCTTGCCAAAGCCGGGAATCCTCCCTATGGGAGTTCGATCCGGCAGGAGATAAGCCTCTGAAGCACCTCATTGGCTTTACGCACAAAGAGATCTGGAAGCATCTCTTCAAGAGACAGAAGGAGTGGCCGGAAAAAACCGAGGACGCGGGCTATAGTACTGTGGTCTCGGCACCAGAGGTAATAGAAAATTTCGCCGAACATACATCTCCTTACTTATTCAATGATAACAGGAATTAGAGTTTTTGCGTGATATACAGGGCTGGACGAAGAAGGGGACCCGGATCAAGTGTCCGACGCCTTTGCCCGAAGACACAGAATCGCCTCAACTGACAGCAATGCTGGTCCCGACGCCGTACAAGGCACCTGTCAAGAAGCCCAAGAAGAAGGGCAAGGTGGCCAGAGACAGCCCCCGCCCCGCGGATAAGAAGTCTGAGGAGATCAACATCCTCTCCTCCGAAGAGGGGGAGGATGGTGAAGAAGAGGAAGAAGAAGAAGAAGAAAAATAAGAAGAGCCCCCTGCGCAAGGCAGGGGGAAGAAGAGGGCGTCCTTTGCTGACGCAGGCACGGCCGCACCCCGGAGGAAGCTGAGCTCCCTGCTAGTTCGGATTCGTCCGAACATAGCTTCATGGTGAAGCCCAGGGAGAAACCCCTGCCGAAACGTAAGTTTGTCTGGATTAATTGTTGCACCTTTATTTGTTTAGAATTTTTTATGCTTACTTGGTATTTCTCACCTGCTTACCTACAGCCCTCCCAGAGGACACCCCGACGCCTCCTTATCGGAGGGGAACTCTCTAGCGCCTGGAGAGACGGAGAGTGACACGCCAGTCCGAGCTCCATCGCCCATGATCGGCGGGGACACTGAACTGTCCTCCCAGCGGGTGTCCTCCGCCCAAGGAGATGAGGGCGGGGCAGGTGACAGGGCGACCGGGGGTAATAACTCGGCCTCCGCTGACCATGGGGAAAGAACCCCCATTGAGACCGAAGACAGAGGGCCCGAACAATCGGGGCCCTCCCGAACATTGACCGGAGCCTAGTGCGGCTCCGGGGTCCGAAGACCAACCCCCCCCCCCCCACCCAGTCGGGAGTGGATACGACGGTGCATGGAGTCAGTCCGGAGGCGCCGGACCCTATGGAGGGAGCACTGCAAAGTGCTTCCATCGTGGAGGAGCACCGCACCGTGATGGATGCGGTGATGAAGAAGATTCAGTCCGTCAAGGGC
>LR738713.1:776991704-777093550 GCA_902687465.1 Secale cereale
TCGCCCATGATCGGCGGGGACACTGAACTGTCCTCCCAGCGGGTGTCCTCCGCCCAAGGAGATGAGGGCGGGGCAGGTGACAGGGCGACCGGGGGTAATAACTCGGCCTCCGCTGACCATGGGGAAAGAACCCCCATTGAGACCGAAGACAGAGGGCCCGAACAATCGGGGCCCTCCCGAACATTGACCGGGGCCTAGTGCGGCTCCGGGGTCCGAAGACCAACCCCCCCCCCCCCACCCAGTCGGGAGTGGATACGACGGTGCATGGAGTCAGTCCGGAGGCGCCGGACCCTATGGAGGGAGCACTGCAAAGTGCTTCCATCGTGGAGGAGCACCGCACCGTGATGGATGCGGTGATGAAGAAGATTCAGTCCGTCAAGGGCGAACTGAAAGATGCCTTCAACAACCTGTTAACGGGCTTTGAGGTAAGCAATGTAATGTTCTTTATGGAACTTTATTTGTTTTAAATTCACATATATAGCCAGTAGCCCCTGATGCTTTGTGTGATTCTGAACTGAATCGGACAAAGTATCCATAGTATATTATGCTTGTTGAGCTGAACTGTTGTGTTTATGTTATTTAAACAGATTTCACTAGTTACAGCAACTGCACGAGATGCAGAGGTTAACGAACTAAACCGGAAGCTCTTGTTGGCCAACGCGGACCTCGACCGCGTCAACCAGCGTCTAGATGAAACACAAGGTATGCCGATTAAAAGGAATTTTAGATGTCAAGAAGATTAAAATCATAAATTCATTATGAGTATTAACTCTTTTATGATAATCTGTATTACACAGTTGGCGCCACTGAGGAGGCCGAGGCGAGCAAGGCGATCGCTGATAAGGCGGTTGCCGAACTAGGGGCCAAAAGGGCTGAGTGCGAGAAGCACTAGGCTCGGGTGTTCGAAGTCGAGGTTGAGCTCAAAGATGCCATTCGCAATTGCGAGGCATTGGAAAAGAAGATACCGGAGCAAGAATCCGAGCTAGCTGCGGCAGTGAAGACTGCCCCGAATGCGCGAGGCGAGGCGCGCAACACCTGTGAGGAAATCAAGCAGTCGCGACAGATAGCATCTGGTAAGACATTTCTCTTACAGAGCATCTTCGGAGGGCAGACGTATCTTGGGCTGACACGGTTATGGAGTTCTCCAGGCGTGTTTGCTGATCTTCCGAGGAGCAGTGCTGACGCTGCCCAGTACTTCCGAGCCAAGGAGGGGAACAACACGGAGAAGTTGTTTTGGTCGTAGTTCTATGCGCCAAAACATCCGGTGCCCCTTAACGACCAGATGAAGTAGTTGGTCGAGCTGCACAAGATGGCGGGTTTGGCCATGAAGGACTTGATAGTCCGGTTATGGCCCGCTGATCCAATCCCAAGTAGCTACTTCGGATTGGTGAAGCGGCTCGTCGAGGTGAGTCCGCGGGTCGACGCGTTGACGCATTCAGCCTGCGTAAAAGGTGCTCGGATGGCCTTCGCTCGTGTGAAAGTGCACTGGGCGAAGATGAGGGCAGAGCATATAGCTACCGCTGGGCCGCCCGCGGGCAAGGAGCACCACAAGACAGAGAAGTACTTTGATGACGTCATAGAAGGCGCCCGCCTTGTAGCAGGTCAGTGCTCGAAGGACATTATCTTCGTGTAATTGTATTCGGCTGTAAATACTTAAGCTTATCATTCCGATGTATATACTTTTGCACTATTATAATATGAGTGTCTTTTACCTCATGTGTGACTGTTTAAGTAAATCTGAAAGTTTCCAGTCGTCGGCTTCAGCCCCCATGTACATAGTACTGGGGTGTTTGGTCATATGCATATACACTCTTTATCCAACGTCTTGGTCCGTATAGGAGGTGTATGCGGAGCGAACCAGGCAATCAAACTATATGGTGTTATTCCTTTCACTTAGTTGTAGGAGTTTGACATGTGGGGCTAGGTACTAGCCCCTAGTGCGGATATGATATTCCCTACTTAAGGTATCCAATTGCACCTGGCTGGGCCAAAAAAACAACCCTTCGTAAAACACGGGGTAGATCTCTATCGATCGTAGTATAAAACTAAGTCACTGGATTTGCGGACCAGGTTCTCGCCTATCATGACGGTTAGTTTTTGGCTTTCTCTACTGAGGTACTTGATAACCCACAAGTGTAGGGGACCACAACAGTTTTCGAGGGTAAAATATTCAACCCAAATTTATTTATTCGACACAAGGGGAGCCAAAGAATACTCTTAAGTATTAGCAGCTGAGTTGTCAATTCAACCACACCTGGAAACTTAGTATCTGCAGCAAGGTAGTTTAGTAGCAAAGTAATATGATAGTGGTGATAGCAGCAATAAAAGTAACGGTAGTGTTTTTGTAGTTTTTGTAATAGTAACAGCGGGAAAGTAAATAAGCAACAAGCAATATATGAAAAGCTCGTAGGCATTGGATCGGTGATGAGAAATCACGCCGGATGCAATTCATCATGTAGAAGTTATAACCTAGGGTGACACAGAACTAGCTCCAGTTCATCAATGCAATGTAGGCATGTATTCCGAATATAGTCATATGTGCTTATGGAAAAGAACTTGCATGACATCTTTTGTCCTACCCTCCCGTGGCAGAGGGGTCCTACTGGAAACTAAGGGATATTAAGGCCTCCTTTTAATAGAGCACCGAACCAAAACATTAACACGTAGTGAATACATGAACTCCTCAAACAATGGTCATCATCGGGAGTGGTCCCGATTATTGTCACTTCGGGGTTGCCGGATCATAACACATAGTAGGTGACTATAGACTTGCAAGATAGGATCAAGAACACACATATATTCATGAAAGCATAATAGGTTCAGATCTGAAATCATGGCACTCGAGCCCTAGTGACAAGCATTAAGCATAGCAAAGTCATAGCAACATCAATCTCAGAACATAGTGGATACTAGGGATCAAACCCTAACAAAACTAACTCGATTACATGATAGAGATCCCATCCAACCCATCACTGTCCAGCAAGCCTACGATGGAATTACTCATGCACGGCGGTGAGCATCATGGAATTGGTGATGGAGGAAGGTTGATGATGATGATGGCGACGATCTCCACTCTCCGGAGCCCTGAACGGACTCCAGATCAGCCCTCCCAAGAGAGATTAGGGCTTGGTGGCAGCTCCGTATCGTAAAACACGATAATTCTTCCTCTCTGATTTTTTTCTCCCCGAAAGTGAATATATAGGATCTGGGGATACGTCGGTGGAGCACCAGGGGGCCCACGAGGCAGGGGGCGCGCACTAGGGAGGGGCCGGCCCCCACCCTCGTGGACAGGGTGTGGGCCCCCTGGCCTGGATTTTCTTGCAGGTATTTTTTATATTTTCCAAAATAATTCTCCGTGGATTTTCATGTCATTCTGAGAACTTTTTATTTCTGCACAAAAACAACACCATGTCAATTCTGCTGAAAACAGCGTCAGTCCGGGTTAGTTCCATTCAAATCATGCAAGTTAGAGTCCAAAACAAGGGAAAAAGGGTTTGGAAAAGTAGATACATTGGAGACGTATCAACTCCCCCAAGCTTAAACATTTGCTTGTCCTCAAGTAATTCAGTTGATAAACTGAAAGTGATAAAGAAAAACTTTGACAAACTTTGTTTGCTCTTGTTGTTGTAAATATGTAAGCCAGCATTCAGGTTTTCAGCAAGATCATGAACTAACCACATTCACAATAACTATTAGGTCTCAAGTCTACTCATATCAATGGCATAATCAACTAGCGAGCAATAATAATAAACCTCGGATGACAACACTTTCTCAAAACAATCATGATATGATATAACAAGGTGGTATCTCGCTAGCCCTTTCTGAGACCGCAAAACATAAATGCAGAGCACCTATGAAGATCAAGGACTAACTAGACATTGTAATTCATGGTAAAAGAGATCCAGTCTTGATCATACTCAATGCAAATTAATAGTAATACATGCAAATGACAGAGGTGCTCTCCAACTGGTGCTCTTTTATAAGAGGATGATGACTCAGCATAAAATTAAATAGATAGGCCCTTCGCAGAGGGAAGCAGGGATTTGTGGAGGTGCCAGAGCTCGATTTTTAAATAGAGATGAATAACGTTTTGAGCGGTATGCTTTCATTGTCAACATAACAACCAAGAGTATCGATATCTCCCATGCTACGCACATTAATTATAGGTGGTTCCCAAACAGAATGGTAAAGTTTATACTCCCCAACCACCAACAAGCACACTCCACGGCCATCCGAATCCACGGGGTACCTTCCAAACAAGCAACAGCCCTGGGGGAGTTTTGTTTAATTATTTATGATTTTGAGCATGGGACTGGGCATCCGGGTTACCGGCCATTTTCTCATGAATGATGAGCGGAGTCCACTCAACGTGAGAATAACCCACCTAGCATGGAAGATATAGACAACCCTAGTTGATACATGAGCTGTTCGAGCGTACAAAATAGAATTTCATAAGGTTTAGAGTTTGGCACATACAAATTTACTTGGAACGGCAGGTAAATACCGCATATAGGAAGGTATGGTGGACTCATGTGGAATAACCTTGGGGTTTATGGAAGTGGATGCACAATCAGTATTCCCGCTTAGTACAGGTGAAGGCTAGAGAGAGACTGGGAAGCGACCAGCTAGAGAGCGACAACGGTCATGAACATGCATTAAAATTAATCAACAATGAATGCAAGCATGGGTAGGATATAAATCACCATGACCATAAATATCGTGGAGGCTATGTTGATTTTGTTTCAACTACATGCGTGAACCTGTGCTAAGTCAGATCACTTAAATCGTTCAAAGGAGGATACCACCCCATCATACCACATCACAACCATTTTAATATCATGTTGGCACGCAAGATAGACCATTATAAACTCTCAGTTAATTAAGCATGGCAGCAGCTATGATCTCTAATTGTCATTGCAAGCATGTTTCATTCATAACAAGCTGAATGAGGAATGATGAACTATCATATTTACAAAAACAAGAGAGGTCGAGTTCATACCAGCTTTTCTCATCTTAATTAGTTCATCATATATCATCCTTATTGACTTTCACTCGCACGACCGAACGGTGTGGATAATAGTAATAGTGCACGTGCATTGGACTAAGCTTGAATCTGCGAGCATTTAATACAAGAGAGAAGACAAGGTAATATGGCTCAAGGTTAAATCAACAATAAAGCATATGAGAGCCACTAAACATTTTAATCATGGTCTTCTATTCTTAACCCTTAAAGAAAAGAAAAGAAACTATTTACACGGGAAAGCTCATAACAAGCAGAAGAAGAACGGTAAATCTTTTTGGGTTTTCTTTTAATTACTACTACTACAAGAAAGGAAAGTAAACTAGCTAGAAGATACAACTAATATTTTTTGTTTTTCTTAAGGTTTTTCTAACACACAAGAAAAAGACTAAGAAAAAGAAATGAAACTACACATGGATGGTACAATGAAAGAGTGTGAGCACCAACAACTAGAATAAGTGTGAACATGAATGTAAAGTCGGTGAGAAACACGTACTCCCCCAAGCTTAGGCTTTTGGCCTAAGTTGGTCTATGGCCAGTATTGGCCAGACAGATATCCAAAGTTGTAGTTGGGGTTGTACTGAGATGCAGCATCTACTGCCTACTGAGCTGCAGCTCGAAGGCGGGTTGCTTCTGTCATATTATGGCACGCATTTTCCTCCTCCATGGTTATAGTGTATCTCCCTTTTGCCTGAAATTCAAACAAAGTAGGGGCAGGGAAGAACAATAGGGATTGCATGACGCCTGTTAAAGATTAGTCGATATTTGAGGGATTGTTCATCCCTCTCTATAAACCGGTGACTAGTCATAGCATGGCAATCCTAATGTGCACGAGGTAAAGGTTCATCATTCTCATGCACAGGCACACCAAGACGGCGGGCTATGCGAGTGGCATGAATCACACCAAATAAATCTCCATGCATACCATTATGGTGTAGCCTACGTGCAACAATGGCTCCCAAGTTATATTGTCTATCACCTAGTACAACACTCCTGAGAACACTAAGGTCTGGAACACACATGTGACAAGCCTCATCTTTACCATTTATGCATCTACCAATAAAGAGAGCAATGTAATGAATAGCAGGAAAATGAATGCTCCCTATGGTAGCCTGTGTAATTTCTCTAGATTCCCTCACAGTGATACTAGTAAGGAAATCTCTAAATTCAGATTTGCGAGGATCACCCATACTGCCCCACTGAGGGAGCTTACAAGCATCATTAAAATCCTCTAAGTCCATGGTATAGGATTTATCATAAAGGTCGAACAGGACAGTGTGAGAATTACGTGAAGATGAAAATTTAAATCTTCCCACAAAGGTGTTAGTTAAGCCACGGTATTGAGGGCACTTATCTTGTATGAAGCCCTCGAGGTCAGCGTTGCGCACATATGCGTAAAATCCGTCCTTGATGCCAACCTGATACATAAAGTCATCTGACGGCCATTCACAAGGCTGCACGTCAGCATCCCTCAGTAGTTCATCGCCCGGCTGACGAAACACGAGCCTCGGTTCTTGCTTCTTGGAAGAACCACCTTAGAAGTTTTTCCTATGCATTTTTCTGAAATTTTCTAAAAATTTTAGTAACTCAAAATAAAAGTTAACCAAACTCAACAAGATTGATAGCAACAACTCCTACTAGTGCTTAGAGACTATATCATGCATTAGAACTACTTGGGACCAAGAAAATTTGAAATGCAAGCTCAAGAACAAGGTCACCACAGCAGCAAAAATTTACAATAAATTAAGCACTACAACAAAAACTAATTGGACCAATGGAGGAGTCACATACCAAGGAACAATCTCCCCAAACAGTTTGGTGAATGGTGCTTTGAGCAAGGAGATTGAAAATGGCAGCAAGATGAGCTAGAACTCGGGTTTGAGCTGGTTGGTGATTTTTTTTGGGAGGAAGAAGAAGAGTGTGGGTGCACGAATAAGTGGAGGGGGGCACATGGGGCCCACGAGGCAGGGGGGCGCCCTGGACCCTCGTGGCCAGGTGCTGGCTCCCCTCGTTGTGTGTTCTGTGCCATATGTTCTCAAATATTCTAGAAAAAATCATATTTCATTTTCAGGGCCTTTGGAGAACTTTTATTTTCGGGGTATTTTTTATTGCACGGGTAAGTCTGGAAACAGACGGAGAATACTATTTTTGCTTTATTTATCCTAATTAACAGAAAGCAAAAGGAGGGTATAGAAGGTTTGTGCTATCTAGATTCACAAGGAATCCATTAACAAGGTTGATCAGGTCTTCTTAATAAACTATTTCAGAATAACATGAAACCGGAGAATTTTCGAATAACACTAGGTTACCTCAATGGGGATATGTATGTCCCCAACAATAAGAATGCCATATGTCTTCTTGACAGTAGGAAGAGAAAATTCAAAACCTCCAATAGTAATAGTTGAAATTTTTCCAATATAATTGATACTGTGGACCTGAGGTTGTTTCCTCGGGAAGTGAACCGTATGCTCATTAACATTGACATGAAAAATGACATTGCATTTGTTGCAATCGATAACAGCCCCTGCAGTATTCAAAAAGGGTCTACCAAGGATAATAGACATACTATCGTCCTCGGGAATATCAAGGATAACAAAGTCCGTTAGAATAGTAACATTTGCAACTACAACAGGCACATCCTCACAAATTCCGACAGGTATAGCAGTTGATTTATCAGCCATTCGCAAGGATATTTCAGTAGGTGTCAACTTACTCAGGTCAAGTCTACGATATAAATAAAGAGGCATAACACTAACTGTAACATCCCAAAATTCTAAATTTTGGAATGTTATAATAAATATATAGATTGGATTGCTGTTTGATGTGCTGAGTGAAATTTGAAACTTTTAAAAGTTAAATGTTAGGGAATAAAATGACTTTCCCAAAACTTTCACTTTGCTTTTGATCTCCGAGGGAAATTCAAATTCTTTTCAACACAAAACCCTAGAGTGAAGATAATATGACTTCTTCCATTTATTTTAAATGATAAAGGGTTTGGAAGGATTTTGAATTTCATCCTCGAAATATTTCGAATTCAGAAACTTTAAGAAACTCAATGATTTTCCCGAGAGAAGATAAAATGACTTCTTCAAATTATAGGAAATATGAGGTTTATTTTACTTGGCAGTAGGAAAATGTTCATGTTGTAGGGCTTATTTTTCTGCAAATTTTGATATATTGTATGCCTATAGGGTATTTTTCTTTATTTTGATTTTATTCGTTTTTTTGATTTTATTCGCTTTTGCTCGCCGCGGCCTATAAAGCCCGCCGCGGCCGCCCCGTTTTTCTCCTCTCCTCGCCGCAAGATGCGCCGCCGCCGCCGCAAATCCCGCAGCCACCGCCGCTTTTGCTCGCCGCCGCCACAGCTGCTAGGAACTGCTCCCGCGCCACGCCTCGCTCCGCCCCTCGCCCGCGACGCGCCTCGCCCCGCTCCTCGCATCGTCCGCGCCACCCCGCCGAGCCCCTCGCCGACCGGAGTTCACCGCCGGTCGACATCTCGCCGGAGCCCCGATCCACCCCGACCCGCGTCGGACCAGGTCCACTGCCGGTTTTTCGGCAAAAACCGCCAAAACGTTAAGAACCGCCGAACCGCCCTGGCTTTCTTTTAGTTAGGTTTTTAGTTTTAGATTGGTTTATTTTTTTAGGGTTTAGTTATACAGTGAACGTTCACTGGTTAGGCCCTAATAGTGAGCGTTCTCTCGTTAATCTTTTTCTTTTCTTTTATTTTCGGCCAGGGACTTATCTGTGAAGTTATTTTACAGTTTAGCCCCTATTCTTCTTTCGGCCATAACTTTTTGCCAGTTAGTCCAAATTCAATGAAACCAACGCCCACATCTTCGTTACGAAGCCCTCTTTCCAGTAATACAACTCAAACATGTTTTTGAAAATTTTAAAATTTGAATTCAACTAGTTTTAGATTCAAACTTTGTTTGATCATAACTTGAGTTTCGTAACTCCGTTTTAGTTGATTCTTTTTGCAAATCGAAGCTCTTGACCTAAACTTTCTGATAAGGCCAAATTCACATAATTTTGGTACTGTTAGAAATTGTTTTATGTTTCAAGAGTCATTCGTGTGCTTTCGAAGTTTTCCGAAGTGTTTATTCGCTCTGTCTGATCTTTCTGAGTGATTGCTTATGTGTGGTTACTATTGCTTGCTTACGATAGATTGACCGGAGTGTGACGAGTAGATCTATCCAGAGTTTTGAGTACGAATCATCTTCATCAACTTTGCAGGCAAGTTCACACTTTGATCATATTTTCCAAATACCCAGTTTTCATTGCATTAGTTATATCCTCAAACACATTGCATCAGTAGGATCCTTTAACTTGTGGGACTGGGAAGTAGATTGAGGTAGAACCTATTACCTGCATTATTTTCAAACCCTTGGGAGTTACTTCTACGCTTGCTGTTAGGACATGCTATGCTCGTAGACGTGGTTTGGGTTTGAGTGAAATCCATGACAGATGTGAGTTGTTAATTAATGGTTCAACTTAAGGTGGCTACTTGAATACACATCTGGGTGGATTGGTTTAGGGCACCCTGGGAGTGAACCAGTGGATTGCCCGGACACCTGGGGTTACCAGTGTTGTCCTAGGAAATCCCGGGGTTACCGTGTGATTGTCCTATTGGAATGACACCCAGGCTCAAAGGGATCATATAATATTTCATGCCTAGAAACTTCCATGTGCAACCACATGCCAATATGGGCTCTGGCATAGTTGAGTAAGTTGTGGGAAACCTTTCCATGATGGGCTAGCAGATGTAGGGGGATTGTAGGTGGTACCGGCCTATCTATCTGGTTAAGGGGACCTCTTCGAAAAGACTGTGTCTCGGTCATCCGTTTCTCAAACACCATGCAGTGCGAGAACCCAAACGGAGGCAATCGAGTCCTGTGGGAAAAGTGCACAAACCTTTGCAGAGTGTACAAACTATTCATGAGTAGCCGTGTCCCCGGTTATGGACATCTTTGAGTATATAGAAGTGGATTATTTGCTGATCTCATCACTCTCTAATTTAATATTGTTGGGTTAAATGATTATTTTTAATTGGGGTTGAGAGGATGTCTATCTTCTCAATGATGTTTCAACTACCATGATAGTTAATTAAATCTATTCCTTTGTAGTAGGGAAAAATTGGCTTTACGCAAAAACTTTGACCTTACAGCCTCCACCAGCCAAATATGCATGTAGTTGTAGGCTTTGTTCATCATTATCATTACAGTGTGAATTTGCCAGCATATTCCATGTGCTGACCCGTTTTCGGGCTGCAACATTTTATGTTGTAGGATTATCTTACGACGAGTAAGTGATACGTTAGGGGTTACGATTTCTACACTCAACTTTGCCGTTGGTGTTGATGGGAATCCACGACCTTTGTTGCTTCCGCTATGATCGATTTGAGGTAATAGTATTTACGTTACTTAATACATGTGATTTACCTCTGTTATAAATCATGTTTGTACTGTGTGTGTCAGCATACCGATCTACGGATGACACAGAACACAGAGACTTTGGTCCATTCGGATCGTGGTCGCTACAAGATGGTATCAGAGCACATGTTGACTGTAGGACGTGACCCTAGAAACTAGCCAGACCATAGGAAAAGTTTTCTCTAAACTATCTTTCTCAAAAAGATTCTTATCTCTCTTCTTTTCTGAGCTTGTCAAAACTTTCCCTTTTGACCTTAAATAGTTAGACAATACCCTTTACCATTGGACCACTTCGGAGTAAAGAGGATTTTACCATACATTGGAAGCGTTGAAGCTACAACAATGGATACTCCGAAGAATTGAAGAGTTGACAACTTTGAAGAGATGATGACCTTTAGAAGACCAAACCCCTGTTGTGTACTTACGTTAGATGCGACGATTGTGAGCCGTCATTTGATTGATGTTTTCCGACGGCCACAAAACAAAACCCATCTTTTCAAAACTTTTACTTGTATTGAGTGTCCCTCTCTATCTCTTCTGAATCTCATCCCAAAACCCTTGGACCCAATAGAGGATGACTGAAGATAGACTTGAAGTCTCTGGACCAATGACCCAACCGGAGGCAGAACTATGGATACAAAGCATGGAGGACCACTTCAGGAAAAATTTAGTAGCAAGGAAGTATGATGTTCAATACGCTCTTCAGTACTTTACAAAAAGTGCTGCAACATGGTGGAAGATGCATCAAGCCATACAAGGATGTAATAGAGCAGAAAATTGGAAGGAATTCAAGAAGACCCTGTTAGGATCCCGTCCCATCCGAGAACGTGGTGACAACCCGAGGAAGAAACGTTGTGCCTGCAGGATTTGTGGAGAAATAGGACACACCCAGGAGGAGCACAAGGATGAATGCCCCAATTGTGAAGGAAGTCACCCAGCTGAAGAATGCCCAACTAGGCAGATTACTTGTTTCTTGTGTGAAGGGACTACCCACTACCCTGCTCAGTGTCACATTTACCCCATGGTGCAACGAGCTATCTAGCAGAAGAAAGAAGCAATGAACTAAGTCCTCGAGGAAACCCTAAAGGAATCCACGATGGAGGAAGATATTGACGACCCTGATGGAGAAGGACTAAACAGATACTATTCCCGTGCTTGCTACTCATGTGGAGAGAAAGGATATCTTTCACAACAATGCACAAAGGAAAGCTATGAGTATCTGGGAGACCTGCCGACAGAAGAAGTGGAGTTTGATCCACATAAGATAGAAGTATTGATAGGAACGAAGAAGTCAAGTAAGAGGAAGAACGCGTGTCCCCAGAAGAACCCAATTTCGGCGAAAAGGGACCTGAGTGACATCACATGTTACCGGTGCAAGGATTTAGGTCATTATGCTATCAATTGCCCAACCAGGAAGCGAAGAACCCAGTGAACCAGGATAGCCACCATTGAAGTCCTTAGATTTTTCTTATGACATTAGTTTACACTACAAGTAGAGCATTTTGCCAAAAGAAGTTTCACACCGCAGGAAGGATGATCAGAGTAGTTGAGATCTGGAAGTTAGAAGGAAGCATGTAGCTATATGGAATACCCCTTTATTACAATGTTGAGTTGAGTATGGAAATAACATTGTAATAGTTCGTGAAGCAATGGAAGTTGAGATGTTTGGAATCTCATAGTTATGAGTTGTTGGATGACTGTGAGTGCCCCTCTTGCTATCTCGCCCAGACCAAAACTTAGAACCCATGGATCAGTTGACCCCAACCCTTTCTCGGACAAAGACCCCATTTTACCCAAGGATGTCCGTATGTTGTCCTAAGAACCCCTTTTGTCTATTACCCACAGATGACAACCCTTTACGAGTCTTTTCTCAAAGGCCCGGAAACCATCATGACCCTGACTAGCGATCAAGATTATCCAAAGATCCTGAAGGACATGATGAAGCATATTCAACTGGAAGGAGATGCAGTTTACAAGGGTTATCCCTTCATGGAGAATGGAGTTGAACTTTAGTACGTGGAGGTACACCTCCACCGTGTGAAAGGAGTTTGCCCAAAGACTATGGGTCAATACTTTTTCATCTCCCGAGTATCACGAACAACGTTCTTCGATTCTGTTCGTGAAGCTGCTATGGAGGCCATACGTCAGATTGGAGAAATACTTGAAGCAAGACTTCGTTTTGCTCAAGGATGCTGATACGTCCAAAACGTATCTATAATTTCTGCTTGCTCCATGCCACTTTTGGGTGATATTGCTATGATATTCATACACTTCCATACACTTTTGATCATATTTGGACTAACTTACTAATCCAGTGCACCCCAGTGCCAGTTTCTGTTTTCGGCTGTTTTTGTATTTCAGGTTTTCACGTTTCGAGAACTGCCCAGAAAAATCCAGAAAAATTATATAAAAAATCAGCGATCCGGAAACAACACTGCGTCCGAAGGGCAGCCTGGGGGGGCACAGGGGCTCCAGGCGCCCTGTGGGCGCCCCCCCCCCCTGGGCCGCGCCGGGGGGGGGGGGGGCGCCTGGGCCCCCCGAGGCTCCCCCGGTGCCCTACTTTGGCATATATTTAAAGGACCCTCCGAAACCCTCAGAGGAGGAACTCTTTTCGCGATCCCATCTCTGTTCCGCCGCTGCCGCCGCTTCCAAGATCGGGAGCACCAGGAGAACTCTTCCCGGCACCCTGCCGGAGGGGAGGATCACCACCGGGAGCTTCTCCACCACCATGGACGCCTCCCGGATGACTCGCGAGTAGTCTCCCTTGGACCATGAGTCCATGACCAGTAGCTATGTGATGTTCTCCTCCCGTTCTTGTGCTTCACTAATTAGTCCTCGTGAGCTGCCCTACATGATCGAGGCACCTATGTAATCCTTATGTTGTTGCTATGTTGAGTTTGCTGGGATCCGATGGATTATGAGATTATGTTCAGATTGATCTTGAGTAATATATTTGATTCACCTCTTTTATATTTTAGTTCATAAGTAATTCTCGCATGTTCTCCGTTGTTATTTATTGCTTTGGCCGAGTAGTAGGTAGTGACTCCAAGAGGGAACGTTATGCTCGATTGTGGGTTCATGCCCCTCGATGACTAGCTTGAGTGACAGAAACATGAGTCTAGGGGATGTGCTGTTGCCACAAGGGGGAAAACAACGGTGCTTGTGCCCGCGGGTGCAAGGATTGTTTACCTTACGCAAAGTTCTTTTAATGCAGTTGTCTGTTGCATTGAGTTTACAGTATGGGTGGGACTCGCAACTTAATACCAGCGAGATGCTCTGGATAGATATCTCAAGGTGGATGATTAGTAGTAGATATTGATGGATTTCGGTCTACTTACTTTGGCGTACCGGCCATGCTTTGAACCTCAACCTTTCTTGCAATGTATTCAGCATTGGTTTGCGTTCGTGGTCCTGTCAATTGCCCAGCAGTAATTTGTTTACCTCACATAGCTATTTTATCTTCTTTTGGAAGAGAGACATCACTAGTGAACATCATGAGACTCCGGTCCATATTACCATCATTGATCACATCCACTATTTACTTTTCGCTATTTACTTTCTATTGCAAAAACTATCAATCACTACTATCATTGCTTTTAACCCTTTGTGAACTACAAGGCCGGAGGGATTGACAACCTCTTTGTACTCGTTGGGAGCAAAGTTATTTTTATCTGTGTGCAGGTCCACGTTGATTGCTAATTGTGCCGTTAGCAGTTGACACCTACTTGTTGAACCTAGGAGTCTCTGGGGATTCGATCCTTGGCATCTTTGCTAAGGGAAAACACTTCTACTTACTGCATCTTACACCTTCCAATTGGGGTAACCAACGAGGGGTTCGAGGCCCATCAAGGAGTATTTTATGGCGCCGTTGCCGGGGACTCCACTCTTCAGGATAGGGGAGTTGCATGCTATCTTTTACCTTTGCTTTTTAGTCTTGTTAGTTTACTTTTCATTTTTGCTTTAGTTCCTTTTTATCGAAAATCACAAAAATAGTTATCTTGCTTGCTTGCTAATATGGGTTCCACCGAGAACACCAAGTTGTGTGACTTCACTAGTCACAATAACGATGACTTTATTAGCACACCTATCACTACACCTGCCACTTCAGCACCTTCATATGAAATTAAACCTGCTTTACTTAACTTAGTCATGAAAGAACAATTCTCCGGTGCTGGAGATGATGCTGCTTTACACTTGAACAACTTTGTAGAACTTTGTGATATGCAAAAGTACCAAGAAATAGATGGTAATATTGTTAAGCTTAAGCTTTTTCCTTTCTCCTTGAGAGGGGAAGCTAAAATTTGGTTTCAGTCTTTGCCTAGAAATAGCATAGATTCATGGGACAAGTGCAAAGATGCTTTTATCGGAAAATACTATCCACCTGCTAAAATTATCCAACTTAGAAGTAACATCATGAATTTTAAACAATTGGATAATGAACACGTTGCCCAAGCTTGGGAACGTATGAAGTCTCTTATCAAGAACTGCCCTACTCACAGTTTGACTACTTGGATGGTTATCCAAACTTTTTATGCAGGCTTGAACTTTACCTCGCGGAACTTGTTAGACTCGGCCACGGGAGGAACTTTTATGTCAACTACACTTGGTGCTGCCACGAAGCTTCTCGATGAGATGATGACCAACTATTCCCAATGGCACACCGAACACGCTCCAACAGGTAGGAAGGTAAACTCCGTCGAGGAGATTTCCTCCCTTAATGAAAAAGCTGACTTGATCATGTCTCTACTTTCGAAGCAATCTTCTGTTGATCCTCGTTATGATCCTTTGGATTCTGTGATTGCCGATGCTTATAGGAGTAACTTTGGTAGTAAATCTAGAACGTTCCCCTCCAATTCCTATGGGAACAACAATGCTTATCCTAACATCAAGAACTCCTTCCAAAAAGATAGAGACTTGTCTGGCTATGAGAAACTGGTAGAAATAGAGGAGGCCACTAAGAACTAGATGCACACCATATATGAACAAAACAAAACCTTCTCGAGGCAATTAAATGAGCATACTGCTATCTTGCAAGACATTAGTAGACGATTAGAGAACATAAATATTGAGATTTCTAACCTCCAGACTAGACTCACTATCACTGAGACCCAAGTTTCCAATATGTCCCACACACAGGCTACTTTGATAAAACAAATGGCAGCTAAACCCGAAGTGGTTGCATCCCTAAGGGAGGAAGATGAAAGAATTAAGAGCCTTCCTACCCACCACACTATTGCTACTATCCAAGTTATTGAGGATGTTCACACTCTTAGCACCCAATGTACTCCTGGTCCCAATGGACCTATTAATGGTGATGCTATAGAAACTACCAACCAAGTGAACCTTAAGGACACCACTACCACTTTACTTGATGCTCGTGACCTTGATTTTGATAATTGCACTCTTACCGAAGTTATTGATTTCCTTCACAAGATGTCTAGAGATCCCCGCACTAGCACGCTCAACCTTGCCTTCACAGAGCATATCACTAATGCTCTCATCAAAGCTAGGGAGGAGAAACTTAGAGTAGAAGCCTCCATACCTAAAAAGCTAGAAGATGGTTGGGATCCTATGATAAAAATTAATTTGAATGACTTCCCTTGTTATGCATTATGTGATGTTGGTGCTAGTACCTCTGTTATGCCCAAAAGGATATATGATATGCTTAAATTGAAACCTTATGATTCTTGTTCTTTTGGTGTTCGTCTCGTTGATTCTTCCATAAAGAAACCTTTGGGGAGGATCGATGATGTTCTTATTGTTGTCAATGATAATTATGTGCCCGTTGATTTCACTATCATGGATATTGAATGTGATCCTTCATGTCCAATTATTTTGGGACGTCCCTTTTTGCGCACCGTTGGTGCTGTCATTGACATGAAAGAGGGTAATATAAAATTTCAGTTTCCTCTCAAGAAAGGGATGGAACACTTCCCTCGAAAGAAGGTCAAGTTACCTTTTGAGTCCGTTGTACGGGCTAGCTATTCTTTTATTCTTGATAAAACTTGATCTATGCATTATGCCTAGCTTAAAGACATAAAAGAAAGTGCTTTTGGGAGGCAGGCCACATGAATAAAATTTTTGCTTTTGTTGTGTGTTGATGTTTTTTACTGCTGTAGCATCATCATTGCATCTTTGCTTTTCATATTTGTGCCAAGTATAGCCTCTGATTGCTAGAAATTTCAAAAGTTGTGAGGTGCTGTCCAGGAAACAGATTCTGTCCTTGGATAGAAAAATTCGTATAAAATCACCAGATCATCTTTTTGGTCTGAATTTTTTCGACAGCGTTCTCTATATAATTGTCTTTCGTGCGTCAGTTCTGTGTTTTTTTATTTGAGTTGCAGAAGTATCCCGAACAGATCAATGACTGCCTGCTGTTTTGTTTTTCACAGATTCTGTCATGTTTTGCCTTACCTTCACTTTGCAAATTAAGAACTTGCTTTTTCTTTGCAAAAACCTTTTGGCAATCTTGAGAAACAGTAGAACTTCAAGAATATCCTTATTTCCAGGAAGGTATAATTATTTTATTAAGGGTACTAACCTCGCTAATCAGATTATGATGAGTTGTGTATGAAGGGAGTTTTCAAGTGTGCGAGGGAAGATGATAAAAAGATTCAGGAGTGTCAAGCGCTCAAGCTTGGGGATGCCCCCGTGCACCCCCAAGAAATATTCAAGGAGACTCAAGCGTCTAAGCTTGGGGATGCCCCCGTGCATCCCCTTCTCCATCAACACTATCAGTTCGTCTTTCGTTTCGCTATATTTTTATCACTTCATGTGTTATGTGCTATGCTTGGAGCGTCTTGCTTTTCGTTTTCTTTTTAGTTTTTCATAACGAGTCGGAACCCAGCATTCCTTTATGTGGGAGAGAAACACGCTCCACCTCTACCTAGAACATTACATAGAATTTTCATGTCTATCTATGCTGTGTGTGTTCTTTGTCTTTTAATAGCTACTATCATGCTCTGCTCTTAGTATTCATGCTTATCTTTTCAAGAGCTTTTGTTTAGTTGGTTGCTTGAACTCTCTTTAATTACCATGCTCACCTTATTAAGAGAGTTTGCTTCTGTTGCATGGGTTAATGTGTCTATGATAAAGATGCTACTTTCATGATGGTGCTTAGTAGTTCAGGTTTTCTTTTGGTTAATCTCAAATAGCTGGGGGGTTCCCAATGTGTTATTGGAATACCAACTTGGTTTGTTTGCCTATGATGTGGTATGGTTTAGTAATATCTTCCTTCGAGAATTTATTTTGATTGACTTGGCGTATGCTCACGCATATTCAAGACTGTAAAGAAAGTCTGTCAAGCCTTGATGATCTTTTATTTCTAAGTAACGATATAACTGCCATGCCTGATTCAATATTGCTTTGTCGCTCTGCATGATTATGACCGTCATTGCTCTCTTAGTTTGTCGCTCCCAGTCTTTTGCTAACCTCCACCTGCACTAAGCAAACTAACCATGCAATACATAGCTCATGGGAAAGTAGCCTAAAAACTATTGTGGTAAAGAATATATTGCTTATGTATCTTATTTCTTATAAGTTGCTTGCTGAGCGGTAACCATGTTTCTGGGGACGCCATCAACTGTCACACTTTTGTTGAATATCATGTGAGTTGCTATGCATGTTCGTCTTGTCTGAAGTAAGGGAGATTTGCCATGGGTTGAATTAATATGCATATTGTTAGAGAAGAACATTGGGCCGCCAACCAAAGCCATGCATCATGGTGGAAGTTTTAGCTTGGACCTTAATCCTCAATCTCTCATGAGAATATGCTTATGCATTAAAGAGGAGTCCATCATCTATTTTCTATGTTGTCCCGGTATGGATGTCCTCAAGTTGAGATCTATCAAAAACGAGAAATCAAATGCGATCTATCTCCTTGGACCTTTGTACAGGTGGCATAGAGGTACCCCTTTGTGACACTTGGTTGAAACATATGCAACGCAATGATAACCCATGGGAATCCGAGCTAATTAGGACAAGGAGCGAGCACTATTGGTATTCGATGCATGAGGCTTGCAACTTATAGGATGTTTTATGCATGACACATATGAAGTACTACTACCGTTGACACAATTGCTTCCATGTTTTCAAAATAAAAAGCTCTAGCACATAACCATTCTTTTATCTTTATGTTAAAGCACCAACTACTCAGAGCATGATTGTCATTCTGAGTGTAATGTGCATTGTCCCAAAGTAGCATTGTCTTTTGCATGATTGTGATATCGTTTATACTGAAATGATTGTATCTAGTCATCACTTAAACCTTGAAGGTGCCCTTGCATTTATGTTTTGCATCACTAAAGGGGGCAAGCTAGATATCACTTTATCATATTTGCACATCATGTTCATTGCAAATCTTTTTGATGTTTCAGTTTCATGTTGTAAAACTTTCAGTCATTTGTGATTTTCTCTTGAGACAACTTAATTACTTTAGAATCATTGTCTCAGTAAGCTTTTGTCATATGACTATAACAAGTCCTATATGGTTAATAGCATGTCACCACAGAAATTATTCTTGTTATCATTTACCTACTCGAGGACGAGCAGGAATTAAGCTTGGGGATGTTGATACGTCCAAAACGTATCTATAATTTCTGCTTGCTCCATGCCACTTTTGGGTGATATTGCTATGATACTCATACACTTCCATACACTTTTGATCATATTTGTACTAACTTACTAATCCAGTGCACCCCAGTGCCAGTTTCTGTTTTCGGCTGTTTTTGTATTTCAGGTTTTCACGTTTCGAGAACTGCCCAGAAAAATCCAGAAAAATTATATAAAAAATCAGCGATCCGGAAACAACACTGCGTCCGAAGGGCAGCCTGGGGGGGCACAGGGGCTCCAGGCGCCCTGTGGGCGCCCCCCCCCCCTGGGCCGCGCCGGGGGGGCGCCTGGGCCCCCCGAGGCTCCCCCGGTGCCCTACTTTGGCATATATTTAAAGGACCCTCCGAAACCCTCAGAGGAGGAGCTCTTTTCGCGATCCCATCTCTGTTCCGCCGCCGCCGCCGCTTCCAAGATCGGGAGCACCAGGAGAACTCTTCCCGGCACCCTGCCGGAGGGGAGGATCACCACCGGGAGCTTCTCCACCACCATGGACGCCTCCCGGATGACTCGTGAGTAGTCTCCCTTGGACCATGAGTCCATGACCAGTAGCTATGTGATGTTCTCCTCCCGTTCGTGTGCTTCACTAATTAGTCATCGTGAGCTGCCCTACATGATCGAGGCACCTATGTAATCCTTATGCTATTGCTATGTTGAGTTTGCTGGGATCCGATGGATTATGAGATTATGTTCAGATTGATCTTGAGTAATATATTTGATTCACCTCTTTTATATTTTAGTTCATAAGTAATTCTTGCATGTTCTCCGTTGTTATTTATTGCTTTGGCCGAGTAGTAGGTAGTGACTCCAAGATGGAACGTTATGCTCGATTGTGGGTTCATGCCCCTCGATGACTAGCTTGAGTGACAGAAACATGAGTCTAGGGGATGTGATGTTGCCACAAGGGGGAAAACAACGGTGCTTGTGCCTGCGGGTGCAAGGATTGTTTACCTTATGCAAAGTTCTTTTAATGCAGTTGTCTGTTGCATTGAGTTTACACTATGGGTGGGACTCGCAACTTAATACCAGCGAGATGTTCTGGATAGATATCTCAAGGTGGATGATTAGTAGTAGATATTGATGGATTTCGGTCTACTTACTTTGGCATACCGCCCATGCTTTGAACCTCAACCTTTCTTGCAATGTAGTCAGCATTGGTTTGCGTTCGTGGTCCTGTCAATTGCCCAGCTATAATTTGTTTACCTCACATAGCTGTTTTATCGTCTTTTGGGAGAGAGACATCACTAGTGAACATCATGAGACTCCGGTGCATATTACCATCATTGATCACATCCACTATTTACTTTTCGCTATTTACTTACTATTGCAAAAACTATCTATCACTACTATCATTGCTTTTAACCCTTTGTGAACTACAAGGCCGGAGGGATTGACAACCTCTCTATACTCGTTGGGAGCAAAGTTATTTGTATCTGTGTGCAGGTCCACGTTGATTGCTAATTGCGCCGTTAGCAGTTGACACCTACTTGTTGAACCTAGGAGTCTCTGGGATTCGATCCTTGGCATCTTTGCTAGGGGAAAACACTTCTACTTACTGCATCACACCTTCCACTTGGGGTAACCAACGAGGGGTTCGAGGCCCATCAGATGCCTGAGTATGATGCATGTAGAGATGGTGGAGATGAAGCACACGGCCAATAGGATGAATCAAAAGATTGCGGATTTTAAGAATCTTGTTGCACAATTCCGGTGGGACTGAATCATCCTTAGCTAGGACGAATGGATATAGATGGAAGAAATTCTTGATCATACCAGACTATCTGGATAGTAGAAATTGTAGTGATGCACCCTTGGAAATTGGAGTATTAAATACTGGTTCAAGAAGTAATAAAAGATTTGATATGAGGAGAATACGGATTATGGATGAACCAGTGCATTTTGTTTAGTGGTACCTCACTTTGTGAACCCTGGACCCATAGGAAGGAATGTGTTGCCCCAATTAGTAGAGTTTGCACAAATAAATTGGAGTTTATTTTGATATGAGACTTACCCCAAAAGTATGAAGGAAAGTAGCATGATTGGATTTTACGAGGGTGTAAAGCTGGAGTATGGAACTAGAGTGACCCCAAGGATTGAGTTATGGATACACAAGTTCTGACGTGGACCCTTTAGCCGAGGACCTAAGGAGGCTACGTAATCATAAGGAAACCACGAGACTTGTTAGTAGTAATATGTTCTGCTGAAGTGAAGCAGTGCACTTTGCTAGTGATTGTACCAAGAAGAAGGAGTTTTGTGCTAAGTATTGGAGTTGAAGCATGCAATGGAAGTGTAGTAGATCGTAGTAAGTTGAGAATCAATACAGTTAGCAGCCTGGTATTGATTTTGGGATTTTATGATGTTGTTACTCTATAGTGATGAGTGAAGACATGATGCATGGAATAAGATTTTGAAGAAACTAGTGTTATTCATTTTAAGTGTGGTAGAATCCAACACCGGTACTCGAATACACTAGTTAGTGGTTAGTTACGTTAGACTTGGAATGGACTGCCCAAGGATGAGTCTGAGTAATTACATCGTAGTTTTACCCAAGAGAAGTAAAGGATACTTGGATGGATTTAAGAATACAAGGAAGTTGGATGTTGGAAGAATGACCAGTTGCAACCCGATGTTAAGACCAAGTGTTGCTAGTGGTGAGATGAGCCATAAGCCACAGGCCCTAGGACCTGACAAGGAAGCAAGCACAATCTTGCTGAAGGAAAACCCCTGGAAGAAGTTACGACCTTGCCAACACACGATTTTATAGGTGGTTGCGCTAAACCCGAGGGTTGTGAAGAAACGTTAGATGTTTTTTAAGCTTGCAGAATCTATGGATTTCTCCGAACTGAGTTCGTCGACAAGAGAAATTTTGCAATGCTTGTGAGGATGACCGAGTGTTACAATGCGAGATTCGCTAAACCATATACAAGGTAATGATTTGGGTGCAGGATGGATTGATCACCATACCGACTTACTCTTATTATTCGCCTCTGTTATACGAGATGGTAAATCTGAGTGACTTACCTATAGTAGAGAGATGATGATGTCAAAACTTTGTTTAAACCTTAGAATGGTATAGAAATTTTCCCCTTGTACACGGCATGTGATGGGCCTCGAACCCCTCGTTGGTTACCCCAAGTGGAAGGTGTAAGATGCAGTAAGTAGAAGTGTTTTCCCTTAGCAAAGATACCAAGGATCGAATCCCCAGAGACTCCTAGGTTCAACAAGTAGGTGTCAATTGCTACGGCGCCAGATTAGTAGCAATCAACGTGGACCTGCACACAGATACAAATAACTTTGCTCCCAACGAGTACAGAGAGGTTGTCAATCTCTCCGGCCTTGTAGTTCACAAAGGGTTAAAAGCAATGATAGTAGTGATAGATAGTTTTTGCAATAGTAAGTAATAGCGAAAAGTAAATAGTGGATGTGATCAATGATGGTAATATGGACCGGAGTCTCATGATGTTCACTAGTGATGTCTCTCTCCCAAAAGACGATAAAACAGCTATGTGAGGTAAACAAATTACAGTTGGGCAATTGACAGGACCACGAACGCAAACCAATGCTGAATACATTGCAAAAAAGGTTGAGGTTCAAAGCATGGGCGGTACGCCAAAGTAAGTAGACCGAAATCCATCAATATCTACTACTAATCATCCACCTTGAGATATCTATCCAGAACATCTCGCTCGTATTAAGTTGCGAGTCCCACCCATAGTGTAAACTCAATGCAACAGACAACTGCATTAAAAGAACTTTGCGTAAAGTAAACAATCCTTGCACCCGCGGGCACAAGCACCGTTGTTTTCCCCCTTGTGGCAACAGCACATCCGCTAGACTCATGTTTCTCTCACTCAAGCTAGTCATCGAGGGGCATGAACCCACAATCGAGCATAACGTTCCCTCTTGGAGTCACTACCTATTACTCGGTCAAAGCAATAAATAACAACGGAGAACATGCAAGAATTACTTATGAACTAAAATATAAAAGAGGTGAATCAAATATATTACTCAAGATCAATCTGAACATAATCTCATAATCCATCGGATCCCAGCAAACTCAACATAGCAACAACATAAGGATTACATAGGTGCCGCGATCATGTAGGGCAGCTCACGAGGACTAATTAGTGAAGCACAAGAACGGGAGGAGAACATCACATAGATACTGGTCATGGACTCATGGTCCAAGGGAGACTACTCACGAGTCATCCGGGAGGCGTCCATGGTGGTGGAGAAGCTCCCGGTGGTGATCCTCCCCTCCTGCAGGGTGTCGGGAAGAGTTCTCCTGGTGCTCCCGATCTTGGAAGCGGCGGCGGCGGCGGAACAGAGATGGGATCGCGAAAAGAGTTCCTGTTTTGAGGGTTTCGGAGGTCCCTCTAAATATATGCCAAAGGGGGGCACCGGACGGGCTTCGGGGGGCCCAGGCACCCCCCGGCGCGGCCCAGGGGGGGCGCGCCGCCAGGGCGCCTGGAGCCCTGGTGCCCCCCACCCAGGCTGCCCTTCGGACGCAGTGTTGTTTCCGGATCGCTGATTTTTTATATATTTTTTCTGGATTTTTCTGGGCAGTTCTCGAAACGTGAAAACCTGAAATACAAAAACAGCCGAAAACAGAAACTGGCACTGGGGTGCACTGGATTAGTAAGTTAGTCCAAATATGATCAAAAATGTATGGAAGTGTATGAATATCATAGCAATATCACCCAAAAGTGGCATGGAGCAAGCAGAAATTATAGATACGTTTTTGACGTATCAACATCCCCAAGCTTAATTCCTGCTCGTCCTCGAGTAGGTAAATGATAACAAGAATAATTTCTGTGGTGACATGCTATTAGCCATATAGGACTTTTTATAGTCATATGACAAAAGCTTACTGAGACAATGATTCTAAAGTAATTAAGTTGTCTCAAGAGAAAATCACAAATGACTGAAAGTTTTACAACATGAAACTGAAACATCAAAAAGATTTGCAATGAAGATGATGTGCAAATATGATAAAGTGATATCTAGCTTGCCCCCTTTAGTGATGCAAAACATAAATGCAAGGGCACCTTCAAGGTTTAAGTGATGACTAGATACAATCATTTCAGTATAAACGATATCACAATCATGCAAAAGACAATGCTACTTTGGGACAATGCACATTACACTCAGAATGACAATCATGCTCTCAGTAGTTGGTGCTTTAACATAAAGATAAAAGAATGGTTATGTGCTAGAGCTTTTTATTTTGAAAACATGGAAGCAATTGTGTCAACGGTAGTAGTACTTCATATGTGTCATGCATAAAACATCCTATAAGTTGCAAGCCTCATGCATCGAATACCAATAGTGCTCGCTCCTTGTCCTAATTAGCTCGGATTCCCATGGGTTATCATTGCGTTGCATATGTTTCAACCAAGTGTCACAAAGGGGTACCTCTATGCCACCTGTACAAAGGTCCAAGGAGATAGATCGCATTTGATTTCTCGTTTTTGATAGATCTCAACTTGAGGATATCCATACCGGGACAACATAGAAAATAGATGATGGACTCCTCTTTAATGCATAAGCATATTCTCATGAGAGATTGAGGATTAAGGTCCAAGCTAAAACTTCCACCATGATGCATGGCTTTGGTTGGCGGCCCAATGTTCTTCTCTAACAATATGCATATTAATTCAACCCACGGCAAATCACCCTTACTTCAGACAAGACGAACATGCATAGCAACTCACATGATATTCAACAAAAGTGTGATAGTTGATGGCGTCCCCAGAAACAAGGTTACCGCTCAGCAAGCAACTCATAAGAAATAAGATACATAGGCAACATATTCTTTACCACAATAGTTTTTAGGCTACTTTCCCATGAGCTATGTATTGCATGGTTAGTTTGCTTAGTACAGGTGGAGGTTAGCAAAAGACTGGGAGCGACCAACTAAGAGAGCAATGACGTTCATAATCATGCAGAGCGACAAAGCAATATTGAATCAGGCATGGTAGTTATATCGCTACTCAGAAACAAAAGATCATCAAGGCTTGACAAACTTTCTTTACAGTCTTGAATATGCGTGAGCATACGCCAAGTCAATCAAAATAAATTCTCGAAGGAAGATATTACTAAACCATACCACATCATAGGCAAACAAACCAAGTTGGTACTCCAATAACACATTGGGAACCCCCCAGCTATTTGAGATTAACCATAAGAAAACCTGAACTACTAAGCACCATCATGCAAGTAGCATCTTTATCATAGACACATTAACCAATGCAACGGAAGAAAACTCTCTTAATAAGGTGAGCATGGTAATTAAAGAGAGTTCAAGCAACCAACTAAATAAAAGCTCTTAAAAAGTTAAGCATGAATACTAAGAGCAGAGCACGATAGTAGCTATTAAAAGACAAAGAACACACACAGCATAGATAGACATGAAAACTCTATGTTATGTTCTAGGTAGAAGTGGAGCGTGTTTCTCTCCCACATAAAGGAATGCTGGGTTCCGACTCGTTATGAAAAACTAAAAAGAAAACTAAAAGCAAGATGCTCCAAGCATAGCACATAACACATGAAGTGATAAAAATATAGCGAAACGAAAGATGAACTGATAATGTTGATGGGGAAGGGGATGCACGGGGGCATCCCCAAGCTTAGACGCTTGAGTCTCCTTGAATATTTCTTGGGGGTGCACGGGGGCCATCCCCAAGCTTGAGCGCTTGAAACTCCTGAATCTTTTTATCATCTTCCCTCGCACACTTGAAAACTCCCTTCATACATAACTCATCATAATCTGATTAGCGAGGTTAGTACCCTTAATAAAATAATTATACCTTGCTGGAAATAAGAATATTCTTGAATTTCTACTGTTTCTCAAGATTGCCAAAAGGTTTTTGCAAAGAAAAAAACAAGTTCTTGATTTGCAAAGTGAAGGTAAGGCAAAACAGGACAGAATCTGTGAAAAACAGAACAGCAGGCAGTAATTGATCTGTTCGGGATACTTCTGTAACTCAAATAAAAAAACTCAGAACTGACGCACGAAAGACAATTATATAGAGAACGCTGTCGAAAAAATTCAGACAAAAAAGACGATCTGGTGATTTTATACAAATTTTTCTATCCAATGACAGAATCTGTTTCCTGGACAGCACCTCACAACTTTTGAACTTTCTAGCAATCAGAGGCTATACTTGGCACAAATATGAAAAGCAAAGATACAATGATGATGCCACAGCAGTAAACAACATCAAGACACAACAAAAGCAAAAAATTTATTAATGTGGGCTGCCTCCCAAAAGCGCTTTCTTTTATGCCTTTAAACTAGGCATAATGCATAGATCAAGTTTTATCAAGAGTAAAAGAATAACTAGCCCGTACAACGGACTCAAAAGGTAACTTGATCTTCTTACGAGGGAAGTGTTCCATCCCTTTCTTGAGAGGAAACTGAAATTTTATATTACCCTCTTTCATGTCAATGACAGCACCAACGGTGCGCAAAAAGGGACGTCCCAAAATAATTGGACAAGAAGGATCACATTCAATATCCATGATAGTGAAATCAACGGGCACATAATTATCATTGACAACAATAATAACATCGTCGATCCTCCCCAAAGGTTTCTTTATGGAAGAATCAACGAGACGAACACCAAAAGAACAAGAATCATAAGGTTTCAATTTAAGCATATCATATATCCTTTTGGGCATAACAGAGGTACTAGCACCAACATCACATAATGCATAACAAGAGAAGTCATTCAAATTAATTTTTATCATAGGATCCCAAACATCTTCTAGCTTTCTAGGTATGGAGGCTTCTACTCTAAGTTTCTCCTCCCTAGCTTTGATGAGAGCATTAGTGATATGCTCTTTGAAGGCAAGGTTGAGCGTGCTAGTGCGGGGATCTCTAGATATCTTGTGAAGGAAATCAATAACTTCGGTAAGAGTGCAATAATCAAAATCAAGGTCACGAGCATCAAGTAAAGTGGTAGTGGTGTCCTTAAGGTTCTCTTGTTTAGTAGTTTCTAAGGTCATAGAATCACCATTAATAGGTCCATTGGGACCAGGAGTACATTGGGTGCTAAGAGTGTGAACATCCTCAATAACTTGGATAGTAGCAACAGTGTGGCGGGTAGGAAGGCTCTTAATTCTTTCCTCTTCCTCCCTTTCTCTAGCCCATCTTTCTTTAAGCTTAGCCATCATCCTAATGTTTTCATTAATTTGCACTTGAGTAGCATTAATAGGGATGACTTCCCTCTCTTTAAGTGGAGAAGTTTCAATTTTTAGCAATTTTACCTCATTGGCTAAGTGGTCTACCTTAAAAGAAAGATCATCTAGTTTATGTAGTTTCTCTTCTACGTTCTTATTAAAGGCTTTTTGGGTAGTGATGAAATCTCTAAGCATGGTCTCTAGTTCAGTAGTGGAGTTCTTGGTACTAGGATAAGCATTGTTGTTCCCATAAGAGTTAGAGGGGAACGGTCTAGGATTGCTACCAAAGTTACTCCTATAAGCATTGTTGTTAAAATTGTTTCTAGAGATAAAGTTCACATCTACTTGTTCTTGAGCAATCAAAGAATTTAAAGGAACATCACGAGGATCAACAGTAGATTGCTTCGAAAGTAGAGACATGATCAAGTCAACTTTTTCATTAAGGGAGGAAATCTCCTCGACAGAGTTTACCTTCCTACCTGTTGGAGCGCGTTCGGTGTGCCATTGGGAATAGTTGGTCATCATCTCATCGAGAAGCTTCGTGGCAGCACCAAGTGTAGTTGACATAAAAGTTCCTCCCGCGGCCGAATCTAACAAGTTCCGCGAGGTAAAGTTCAAGCCTGCATAAAAAGTTTGGATAACCATCCAAGTAGTCAAACCGTGAGTAGGGCAGTTCCTTATAAGAGATTTCAAACGTTCCCAAGCTTGGGCAACGTGTTCATTATCCAATTGTTTAAAGTTCATAATGTTACTTCTAAGTTGGATAATTTTAGTAGGTGGATAGTATTTTCCAATAAAAGCATCTTTGCACTTGTCCCATGAATCTATGCTATTTCTATGCAAAGACTGAAACTAAATTTTAGCTCCTCCTCTCAAAGAGAAAGGAAAAAGCTTAAGCTTAACAATATTACCATCTATTTCTTGGTACTTTTGCATATCACAAAGTTCAACAAAGTTGTTCAAGTGTAAAGCAGCATCATCTCCAGCACCGGAGAATTGATCTTTCATGACTAAGTTCAGTAAAGCAGGTTTAATTTCATATGAAGGTGCTGAAGTGGCAGGTGTAGTGATAGGTGTGCTGATAAAGTCATCGTTGTTGTGACTAGTGAAGTCACACAACTTGGTGTTCTCGGTGGAACCCATAGTAGCAAGCAAGCAAGATAACTATTTTTTTGTGGTTTTCGATAAAAGGAACTAAAGCAAAAACTGAAAGGTAAACTAACAAGACTAAAAAGCAAAGGTAAAAGATAGCATGCAACTCCCCTATCCTGAAGAGTGGAGTCCCCGGCAATGGCGCCAGAAAATACTCCTTGATGGGCCTCGAACCCCTCGTTGGTTACCCCAAGTGGAAGGTGTAAGATGTAGTAAGTAGAAGTGTTTTCCCTTAGCAAAGATACCAAGGATCGAATCCCCAAAGACTCCTAGGTTCAACAAGTAGGTGTCAATTGCTACGGCGCCAGATTAGTAGCAATCAACGTGGACCTGCACACAGATACAAATAACTTTGCTCCCAACGAGTACAGAGAGGTTGTCAATCTCTCCGGCCTTGTAGTTCACAAAGGGTTAAAAGCAATGATAGTAGTGATAGATAGTTTTTGCAATAGTAAGTAATAGCGGAAAGTAAATAGTGGATGTGATCAATGATGGTAATATGGACCGGAGTCTCATGATGTTCACTAGTGATGTCTCTCTCCCAAAAGACGATAAAACAGCTATGTGAGGTAAACAAATTACAGCTGGGCAATTGACAGGACCACGAACGCAAACCAATGCTGACTACATTGCAAGAAAGGTTGAGGTTCAAAGCATGGGCGGTACGCCAAAGTAAGTAGACCAAAATCCATCAATATCTACTACTAATCATCCACCTTGAGATATCTATCCAGAACATCTCGCTGGTATTAAGTTGCGAGTCCCACCCATAGTGTAAACTCAATGCAACAGACAACTGCATTAAAAGGACTTTGCGTAAAGTAAACAATCCTTGCACCCGCGGGCACAAGCACCGCTGTTTTCCCCCTTGTGGCAACCGCACATCCCCTAGACTCATGTTTCTGTCACTCAAGCTAATAATCGAGGGGCATGAACCCACAATCGAGCATAACGTTCCCTCTTGGAGTCACTATCTATTACTCGGCCAAAGCAATAAATAACAACGTATAACATGCAAGAATTACTTATGAACTAAAATATAAAAGAGGTGAATCAAATATATTACTCAAGATCAATCTGAACATAATCTCATAATCCATCGGATCCCAGCAAACTCAACATAGCAACAGCATAAGGATTACATAGGTGCCTCTATCATGTAGGACAGCTCACGAGGACTAATTAGTGAAGCACAAGAACGGGAGGAGAACATCACATAGCTACTGGTCATGGACTCATGGTCCAAGGGAGACTACTCACGAGTCATCCGGGAGGCGTCCATGGTGGTGGAGAAGCTCCCGGTGGTGATCCTCCCCTCCGGTAGGGTGCCGGGAAGAGTTCTCCTGGTGCTCCCAATCTTGGAAGCGGCGGTGGCGGCGGAATAGAGATGGGATCGCAAAAAGAGTTCCTATTCTGAGGGTTTCGGAGGTCCCTCTAAATATATGCCAAAGGGGGGCACCGGACGGGCTTCGGGGGGCCCAGGCGCCCCCCCCCGGCGCGGCCCAGGGGGGGCGCCGCCAGGGCGCCTGGAGCCCTGGTGCCCCCCCCCAGGCTGCCCTTCGGACGCAGTGTTGTTTCCGGATCGCTGATTTTTTATATAATTTTTCGGGATTTTTCTGGGCAGTTCTCGAAACGTGAAAACCTGAAATACAAAAACAGCCGAAAACAGAAACTGGCACTGGGGTGCACTGGATTAGTAAGTTAGTCCAAATATGATCAAAAGTGTATGGAAGTGTATGAATATCATAGAAATATCACCCAAAAGTGGCATGGAGCAAGCATAAATTATAGATACGTTTTGGACGTATCAGCATGCTGTTGCCAACCGTAGGATATACGGTGAGGATCAAGCCCAGACCCGTTTTCTGCAGGGACCTGTTAATTTGGTTGATGACCACCATGAGATATCGATATTTGTTTAGTATTGGCGCCAGACCTGTCAGCTAAGAACCTGTCTCGAAAGAACCTTGTCAAGTTGAAAGGATACAAGGAATTGAGGACAGCAATTTTGCCACTACCGAAAGAGCCAGAGAAAAAAATACCCTGAAAATTTGAGAAGATCGACGCTGTCAACCCAAAGGATGGAGTACCTGAGTTTTGATGGAACCGTATCCCTGTTCCTAAGTGTGGTAGCACACTAGGCCACACCAATCAGTGGATTTGTTAGGAGACCCCCCAAACCCTAACCTATTTCTTGCTAGCCTCTCCGAATCTCGAGGACGAGATTCATTTTAAGTGTGGTAGGTTTGTAACATCCCAAAATTCTAAATTTTGGAATGTTATAATAAATAGATAGATTGGATTGTTGTTTGATGTGCTGAGTGAAATTGAGTGAAATTTGAAACTTTTGAAAGTTAAATGAGAGGGAATAAAATGACTTTCCCAAAACTTTCACTTTGCTTTTGATCTCCGAGGGAAATTCAAATTCTTTTCAACGCAATACCCTAGAGTGAAGATAATATGTCTTCTTCCATCTATTTTAAATGATAAAGGGTTTGGAAGGATTTTGAATTTCATCCTCGAAATATTTCAAATTCAGAAACTTTAAGCAACTCAATGATTTTCCCGAGAGAAGATAAAATGACTTCTTCAAATTATAGGAAATATGAGTTGGAAGTTTTTCTGAAACTTTCTGCAACTCAATTTCAAATATTGAGTTATTTGGTTTTTATTCAAATTATTTTTATCCAAAAATAATTTACATGGAAAATAGGGTAACATGGTTCCCTACAGCAGAAAATTGGAGATAAATGAATTTGAATTCTTTTTGGTATTTTAAAAATGATTTTTCAGGATTTTTATTGCATTAGTAGGACCTTTTGATTTATTAGATTTTGTGGGCATTTTACTTGGCAGTAGGAAAATGTTCATGTTGTAGGGCTTATTTTTCTGCAAATTTTGATATATTGTATGCCTATAGGGTATTTTTCTTTATTTTGATTTTATTCGTCTTTTTGTCTGTTAGAAAAAAATGTTTAAAGAAAAGAAAAAAAATGCTCCCACGCCGACTGGACCGGCCCAGCACCCGAGCCAGGCCCAGCCCAGCTCGCCCGTCGGCTTCCTCTTCCCGCACGGCGCCGCTGCCACCTCGGCGTCTGAGCCGTCTCCTGGCCGGACTCCCCCTCGGCGACCCCTTTCCCAAGCAAAGCCCGACCCCACCCCCTATAAAGCCCGCCGCCGCCGCCCCGTTTTTCTCCTCTCCTTGCCGCAAGCTGCGCCGCCGCCGCCGCAAATCCCGCCGCCGCCGCCGCTTTTGCTCGCCGCCGCCACAGCTGCTAGCTGCTGCTCCCACGCCGCGCCTCGCTCCGCCCCTCGCCCGCGCCGCGCCTCGCCCCGCTCCTCGCATCATCCGCGCCACCCCGCCGAGCCCCTCGCCGACCGGAGTTCACTGCCGGTCAACATCTCGCCGGAGCCCCGATCCACCCCGACCCTCGTTGGACCAGATCCACTGCCGGTTTTTCGACGAAAACCGCCAAAACGGTAAGAACCGCCGAACCGCCCCGGTTTTCTTTTAGTTAGGTTTTTAGTTTTAGATCGGTTTATTTTTTTTAGGGTTTAGTTATACAGTGAACGTTCACTGGTTAGGCCCTAATAGTGAGTGTTCGCTCGTTAGTCTTTTTCTTTTCTTTTATTTTTGGCCAGGGACTTATCTGTGAAGTTATTTTACAGTTTTTAAATTTTGAATTCAACTAGTTTTAGATTCAAACTTCGTTTGATCATAACTTGAGTTTCGTAACTCCGTTTTAGTTGAATATTTTTGCAAATCGAAGCTCTTGACCTAAACTTTCTGGTAAGGCCAAATTCACATAATTTTGGTACTGTTAGAAATTGTTTTATGTTTCAAGAGTCATTCGTGTGCTTTCGAAGTTTTCCGAAGTGTTTATTCGCTCTGTCTGATCTTTCTGAGTGATTGCTTATGTGTGGTTACTATTGCTTGCTTACGATAGATTGAACGGAGTGTGACGAGTAGATCTATCCAGAGTTTTGAGTGCGAATCATCTTCATCAACTTTGCAGGCAAGTTCACACTTTGATCATATTTTCCAAATACCCAGTTTTCATTGCATTAGTTATATCCTCAAACACATTGCATCAGTAGGATCATTTAACTTCTGGGACTAGGAAGTAGATTGAGGTAGAACCTATTACCTGCATTATTTTTAAACCCTTGGGAGTTACTTCTACGCTTGTTGTTAGGACATGCTATGCTCGTAGACGTGGTTTGGGTTTGAGTGAAATCCATGACAGATGTGAGTTGTTAATTAATGGTTCAACTTAAGGTGGCTACTTGAATACACATCTGGGTGGATTGGTTTGGGGCACCCTGGGAGTGAACTAGTGGATTGCCCGGACACCTGGGGTTACCAGTGTTGTCCTAGGAAATCCCGGGGTTACCGTGTGATTGTCCTATTGGAATGCCACCCAGGCTCAAAGGGATCATATAATATTTCATGCCCAGAAACTTCCATGTGCAACCACATGCCAATATGGGCTCTGGCATAGTTGAGTAAGTTGTGGGAAACCTTCCCATGATGGGCTAGAAGATGTAGGGGGTTTGTAGGTGGTACCGGCCTATCTATCTGGTTAAGAGGACCTCTTCGGAAAGACTGTGTCTCGGTCATCCGTTTCTCAAACACCATGCAGTGCGAGAAACCAAACGGAGGCGATCGAGTCTTGTGGGAAAAGTGCACAAACCTCTGTAGAGTGTACAAACTATTCATGAGTAGCCGTGTCCCCGGTTATGGACATCTTTGAGTATCTAGAAGTGGATTATTTGCTGATCTCATCACTCTCTAATTTAATATTGTTGGGTTAAATGATTATTTTTAATTGGGGTTGAGAGGATGTCTATCTTCTCAACGATGTTTCAACTACCATGATAGTTAATTAAACCTATTCCTTTGAAGTAGGGAAAAATTGGCTTTACGCAAAAACTTTGACCTTATAGCCTCCACCAGCCAAATATGCATGTAGTTGTAGGCTTTGTTCATCATTATCATTAAAGTGTGAATTTGCCAGCATATTCCATGTGCTGACCCGTTTTCGGGCTGCAACATTTTATGTTGCAGGATTATCTTACGATGAGTAAGTGATACGTTAGGGGTTACGATTTGTACACTCAACTTTGCCGTTGGTGTTGATGGGAATCCACGACCTTTGTTGCTTCCGCTATGATCGATTTGAGGTAATAGTATTTACGTTACTTAATACATGTGATTTACCTCTCTTATAAATCCTGTTTGTACTGTGTGTGTCGGCATACCGATCCAGGGATGACACAGAACACACAGACTTCGGTCCATTCGGATCGTGGTCGCTACACTAACACCGGCTCCGAGGTCACATAAAGCAGTTTTAACATAGTTTCTCTTAATGGAGCAAGGTATAGTGGGTACTCCTGGATCTCCTAGTTTCTTAGGTATTCCACCTTTAAAAGTGTAATTAGCAAGCATGGTGGAAATTTCTACTTCAGGTATCTTCCTTTTGTTGGTAATAATATCTTTCATATACTTAGCATAAGGATTTGTTTTAAGCACATCAGTCACACGCATACGCAAAGCGCTCAAAATCCTCGTCATCCTTTTTCTAGGATGGTTTCAGAGGAAAAGGCGTGGGTTTCTGAACCCATGGCTCTCTTTCCCTACAGGGTTCCTAGCAACAAAGTCTCTCTTATCATAACGTTGATTCTTTGATTGTGGGTTATCAAGATCAACAGCAGGTTCAATCTCTACATCATTATCATTGCTAGGTTGAGCATCATTATGAACATCATCATTTATATTATCACTAGATTCATGTTCATTACCAAATTGTGTCTCAGCATCAGAAACAGATATATCATTGGGATTCTCAGGTGTGTCAGCTATAGGGTCACTAGAAGCATGCAAAGTTCTATCATTTTTCTTTTTCTTCTTCTTAGAAGAACTAGGTGCATCTAAATTAGCTCTCTGAGAATCTTGCTCAATTCTCTTAGGGTGGCCTTCAGGATACAGAGGTTCCTGAGTCATTTTACCACCTCTATTAGCAACTCTAACAGCATAGTCATTATTCTTACTATTTAATTCATTGAGCAAATCATTCTGAGCCTTAAGTACTTGTTCTACTTGAGTGGTGACCATGGAAGCATGTTTACTAATGAGTTTCAGTTCACCTTTAGCTCTAGACAGATAATCACTCAAGCATTCAATCATATAAGCATTGTGTTGTAATTGTCTACCAACATAAGCATTGAAGTTTTCTTGTTTCACAATATAATTGTCAAACTCATCTAAGCATTGGCTAGCAGACTTATAACGAGGAATATCACCTTCATCAAATCTATAAAGAGAACTTACCTTCACTACCTATGTCGGGTTATCAAGACCATGTATTTCTTCAATAGGTGGTAAATTCTTAACATCTTCAGCTTTAATACATTTTTCTTTCATAGATTTCTTTGCCTCTTGCATATCTGCAGGACTTAGATATAGAACACCTCTTTTCTTCGGAGTTGGCTTAGGGCCTGGTTCAGGAAGTGTCCAATTATTTTCATTGGCCAGCATATCATTCAATAGTAATTCAGCTTGATCAACTGTTCTTTCCCTGAAAACACAACCAGCACAACTATCCAGATGGTCTCTGGAAGCATCAGTTAGTCCATTATAAAAGACATCAAGTATATCATTCATCTCAAGAGGATGATCAGGCAAAGCATTAAGTAATTGGAGAAGCCTCCCCCAAGATTGTGGGAGATTATCTTCTTCAATTTGCACAAAGTTATATATTTCCCGTAAGGCAGCTTGTTTCTTATGAGCGGGAAAATATTTAGCAGAGAAGTAATACATCATATCATGGGGGCTACGCACACAACCAGGATCAAGAGAATTAAACCAAGTCTTAGCATCACCCTTTAACGAGAAAGGAAATAACTTAAGGATATAGTAGTAACGAATCTTTTCATAGTTGGTAAAAAGGATGGCTATATCATTCAACTTAGTAAGATGTGCCACAACAGTTTCAGACTCATAGCCATGGAAAGGATCAGATTCAACCAAAGTAATTAACTCAGGATCAACAGAGAATTCATAATCCTTATCGGTAACACAGATAGGTGAAGTAGCAAAAGCAGGGTCATGTTTCATTCTAGCATTCAAGGATTTTTCTTTCATCTTAGCTAATAATTTCTTAAGATCATATCTATCGTTGCAAGAAACAAAGTCTCTAGCAGTTTCTTCATCCATAACATAACCCTCAGCAACAACATGCAATTCATATCTATTGGGAGAAGCTTCATCATCACTTTCATAAATATCATCAGTTTCAATATTTGCATTCTCCCTAACCTTATAAATGTGTTCATCTAGAAATACACCTAGTGGCACAGTATCAAGCATAGAAGTAGCTTCATCATTCATAGCAGAAGTGGCATCATCAAGAACATACGACATATCAGATTCAATAGCATGAGTAGGTGTTGCAAATTTACCCATAACAGAAGGAGAATCAAGTGCAGAGCTACATGGCAGTTCCTAACCTCCCCTCGTAGTTGAGGGTAAGATCTTGGTTTTTGAGTCCTTCAAGTTCTTCATATTGATCAACAGATATAAATCCCAAGTGACTTAAAAAATAGAGCTATGCTCCCCGGCAGCGGCGCTAGAAAATAGTCTTGATAACCCACAAGTGTAGGGGATCGCAACAGTTTTCGAGGGTAAAGTATTCAACCCAAATTTATTGATTCGACACAAGGGGAGCCAAAGAATACTCTTAAGTATTAGCAGCTGAGTTGTCAATTCAACCACACCTGGAAACTTAGTATCTACAGCAAGGTAGTTTAGTAGCAAAGTAATATGATAGTGGCGATAGCAGCAATAAAAGTAATGGTAGTGTTTTTTTAGTTTTTGTAATAGTAGCAGAAGGAAAGTAAATAAGGAACAAGCAATATATGAAAATCTCGCAGTGATGAGGTTACAGACCTAGGGTAGGGTCATAGGCCTGACCAAGGTACCCCACCCAAGGTCACTACCCTAGAAGATCAAAAGACAAAACCGATGATGATAAGGAAAGTGAACTGAGACGGCCCCAGAGGACATCCCACTCGACTGAACACCACATACCAGACGACTCAACTTTAGTCGACCTGTCAAAGGCACTCGACCCCCGAAGGTCAAAGGTCCCTTAGGACAACAACGGTCTGGAATTTACTCACCGTAGTGAATGCCTTTATTACTCTTTACTACGGACATTATCAGTAACGTCCGCCTTTATGTACATTGAACCCTTAGTAACGTGGAGCATGGCTGGGGTCTTGGCGCACTATATAAGCCACCCCCTCCTCCAGTACAAGGGTTCGCACCCCCTGTAACACACACACATACCCATTTCAGTCGACCGCCTCCGGGCACCGAGACGTAGGGCTGTTACTTCCTCCGAGAAGGGCCTCAACTCGTAAAACACCTTGTGTACAACTTCACCATAGCTAGGGCCTTGCCTCTTCATACGTACCCCCTACTCGTATTGTCAGACTTAGAACCACGACAGCTGGCGCCCACCATGGGGCAAGGCGTCTTAGCGACTTCTGGTGAGCTTGCAATCTTTTCTCCGACCTCCTTCGTCATGGTTTCCGGCGGTGGTCTAGCGTTGGGCCGCGAGATCCGACTCGGCGCGCTCATCTTCGTCGCCGACGACTCCGCTTGGCTCCGGGAGGCTCCTCTCAACGTCGAGGCGCTGCTCGTCCGCCGGGCTGCGCACTTCCACGCCAGTGCCTGCAGTGTCCTCCTTCGGCAGCCGTCGACTCCGTACCTGCCGATTCCTACATCGTCCTCCATCCCCGCCGGACGCCGTCGCAAGCGATCCGGTCGCTCACGGCTCCAGCGGTGGGTGAAACACACAGTGGCCCGCCAGGCGGCCAACCCTCAGGTCGCGGCCATCGAGCCCGACGGTTACCTCTACGGGCCAGTCGATCCGTCGGTCGAGCTCGTGGATTCAGTTTCCGAGTGCGGGAGAAGCGATCCCGCAGCAGAAGTCCTGATGGTCGACTCACGCCATAGCCCGCCGGGTTTTCCTCGTGGTGGCGACAGCGGCAGCGGTGGCTGCCATTCATCCGACCACGACGGATACATTCCTCAACCCCTCACTGCCGAGCAGAGGGACGAGCTGTGCCGCCCCAATGAAGACGTGCTCTTCACCCCCATCGTGGGGGATACTCCAGAGGCTCTGGCCCTGGAGGCCACGCGCTTGGCCACCGTGGCTGAGCGCGCGCGTTTGGAGAATGTCCAGCGCGCACTCGACGAACGGGCCCGCCGACTGGTCCCCGAGTCCAGTCGACGACCGCGGCAATCGCACCCGCGCAAGACTCAGGTGTTCCGCACACCAGTCCAGAACCTCGAAGCCACGACTCGCATCGCGGAGTCTATTCAACCATCTCAGTCGAAGGCTGGGAGAGGCCTTCAGCAGATCCGGGCGTTGCATCGGACGGCATTGGAGCAGAACGCGGCTGTTTCTCAGTCGCGCAACAAGATTCACAGCAGATCGATGGCTGCAGACACCGTTTGGTCAGCCCATAGTCCAAGATCGCCCCCAAGGCGTGAGGATCGTGGCCCATGGCAAGACCGGCATCTGGGTCGGAATGATGAGCAATATGACTGTCAACCCAGTCATCACAACCGCCGTCGAGTGCCTACGCCTCCTCCGGGAAGAGGATCGTTCTCGCCCAGGTGGCACGAAGGCAGGCACTTGCGCGACGACGAGCAGAGGATTCCCCCAGATCCCCGGAGGCCCGGCTTCTATGCAAGGTCTATCCTTGTGCAGGGGCTGGTCGACCGGAACAGGGCGTTCAGAGAAGAGCAAGGTAGAGATCGTCCGAATGGAAGCCGAGCATCCGTCTCTAGGCCCGAGTGTTTTAGCAGTGCCATCAGGGCCGCTGAGATCCCCCAAACTTCAGGTTGGCGGCGGGGGTGAATAAGTTCACCGGCGAGTCAAAACCAGACACCTTGTTGTGGATTTCGCACGGCAGATGTCCTAGCAAAAGGACTTAGTCGTGAGGCCATCGCTCAGGTTAGCTTAAAGGGGTTAAAGCGGACGAAGGACACAGGGGTTTTATACTAGTTCGGCCCCTTCGATGAAGGTAAAAGCCTACGTCTAGTTTGGTGTGGTATTGCTTGTGCTTCGATGACCAGGGAGCGAATCCGCTTTGCGTGTGTCTCGAGCTGTTGTTTCTTGTCCTGAACTGTCGCCTGGTCGTCCCTTTATATAGGAGGCGACGCTCGGTCCGGTTTACAGAGTCGCGAGGCCGGCTCATAAACGTGTCCGCCTCGGTCTCTACTCTTTCTATCTTACATCCCAAGTTTACACAGTATGACGGTTTACAAACCATGGGCCTCAGCATATGGGCCTTGAGCCTCTTTGGGCTATAATATTCTACTATACATTCAGCTGGGCTTCTGGCAAAATAATCTTGATAATGTAAACCGGACCCTCCTGGCTAGTTTATACCTGATAGTATATCCCTGACATTAGGCCCAGATTGATTTGAACTTGTTCATGTCAGTTTTCCAAGTCTTGTACGAAATTTCCTTTCTGCAGCTCTCGTATATTTCATAAACCGGCCATGACGTCATCTCCTGGAATCGCTTTAAACTATCATGACATCACCTGCGCATTTAAAGCCCACACATGTTTGTTACCTTTGTTTATTACTGCTCCGAAGATCGAGGCGACGGCTCAATCCATATCCGATTTTTGGTCTCCTTGACTCCCGCGCCTGCCGTTTTATCCTTTCGGCCTATAAATAAAGCCGAGGGCCATCTCCTTTACCCCCTCTGCTTCGTCTTCCTTTGTCTTCAGCGCTCAAGCCTCCACCGTCGTCCTTCGAGCTCATCGCCGTCAGCAAGCCCGGCCGCTGCATCAACCTGGCCGCATCCAGATACTCGTCACTGTCCTTCTGCTTCCTCGGGTACGTTACTTCTTCTTCCCATAGATCTTAGCTCTAGGGTTTCTCTGTAGCTCGCTACGAACCCTTGTTCTTCGTAGTTCATCACCGTAGGTCGTTCTCTTAGCTGTAGATGTAAAACTTTTAGGTCAGCACTCGTGCGCATGACTCTCCTCCACCTTTGTAACCTTAGTTCCTCCAATACTACTAGCTTAGATTGGATCTGTACAAAACTTCACTGTCGTCGACGGATATGACTTAATTATCTTGATTTTTCCCTGCATCCTGTAATTGGTGGTTTAACTTTCTCCTTCTATATTCATAAACCGGTAGTTGTCTCGTTCATGCCTGCTCCGGATTAGTAGGTACCATTAGTCCCTTGCTTAAACCGTCAATTAGATCAATGCCTTTTACTGAATGCGCCGGTTTATCATAGCACAAAATCATAAACCGGATCTTGCATTGTCTCTTTCAGCCTTTCTTTCTTGAAAAAGATGGCTTCCATAGCAAAATAGTTTGTTGCATGCAACTGGGTTCTGTCCCGGATCACTGAGGATGATTTAGTAGAGGCGGCCTCAATTGGCGTTCTGGGTCCTAAAGAGGTTCTGTACTGGCGGGCCCCTAGAAAAGAGTGTCCTCCTAAGCCTAAGGAGGGAGAGATCATAGTCTTTTACGATCATTTGGCCCGGGGTTTTTGCCCTCCCGGTTCAAAGTTCTTCCGCGACGTTTTAGCCGATTTTCAACTCCATCCACAAGATATAGGTCCCAATTCTGTATCAAATATCTGCAACTTCCAAGTCTTCTCAGAAGCATACCTGTAAGAGGAGCCATCTTTAGAGCTATTCCAGGATTTCTTCCATCTGAACCACCGGACTGAATTTTCTGACGGCCCCCATACTGAACTTGGTGGTGTGAGAATCCAGAAGAGGAAGGATGTCAGCTTTCCTCACGCCACTCTTCACAGCCACCCCAAGGATTGGAACCAGACTTGGTTCTACTGCAAGGATACTTTGCTAGACGGAGAAAATCCGCTGCTGGGTTACCGTGCTTATCGCCTACGGCCGGATCATCCTTTCCCGCAGCGTCTGAGCGCCCAAGACCGGGCTCGATATGCCCCCCAACTTTCCATATTCAGGGCTTTCGTAGCCAATGGTTTGACCGGGGTTGACTTTGTCCGCTGTTGGCTCTCTGGAGTATTCTCCCATTAAGCCGGCGCTCAAGCTTAATGTGCGAATATACTGGCAATCCGGAAGACCCCCAGCGTCACACAAACATAGTACTTCCCGACAAGGAAGTTACTGAATCTGCAAAAAAGATGTTGGACATTCCTCTGGAGGAGTGTAGCCGAACCGGCTTAGCTCCATTCTGCGCAAACAACGAACCGCCATCCGTAAGATTCTTCTGTCCTTTCTTTTTAGCTTTAATCCATCTATATTTCTTGTCCTTAATATGGTTTTACTCCGTTACTCAGGCCAATGATCCCTTCTGGAAGAGGAAGGCTCAAGATAAACCGGCGAAGCCAACCCGTAAAGAAGAGCTTAGCCGTAAAGAAGCAGAAGAAGAAACCTACCGCCGCTTCCGGTTCAAACCCTGAAGAAGATGATCCGGCCTCTGAGGTACTGCTTAGTTTTCTCATCTTTAATTTTCCTTTATCCGTATTTGTATTAACAATGTCCTTTCCCAGGATCTGGCGGAAGGGAGTAAAGCGGACGAAATCGAGGTAATCTCTCTTTCCTCTGGCTTAGAACCGTTGCCACCCAAGATTCGCCGGGTAGCCCGGAAATATCCATTTTCTCATCCTTACGCTCAAATGGATCCCAACTTTCTTTTGAAGAAACAGCAGCATGAGGCTCGCCGGACCACACGCCAACAGCAGCATGAGGCTCGTCGGACCACACGCCATAGTGGTCACGTGGTTGAATCATCCGGATTACCCCATACGCCCGCTCACAGTCGCCGCTCAGAGGTTTTGCTTACTCCAACCCTTCTTCATCCAAAAGCAGGTCTTGTTCGTAAACCTCTTAAACCATCTCATCCCAACTACCAGGAGGCTCCTCTGTCTTCTTCCGGCAAGTCGACTGCTACTCAAGTCCCGGTGCTTAAGACTGTTCCTGGGTAAGTCATCTTTCCAAATGTCTGGTTTACCTTTTCACTTTGACTTTGTGATTTTCATTGCTCTTTTAATCCTTATCAGTATGCCCAAGCCTAGCAAGATGGCGAAATTAAATAAACTGGCTATCGAACACACCACCGCTGAACCGGCAGAGGATCTTGAAACGGCCAACCCTCTGGAGGAAAATGTTGAAGTTCAGCATGATGATCCCTCCCGTATGGATCATGAAGATCTTGCTGCCCCGGGGGGTGACACTATGGAGAACACAGCTCAACCGGCCAGCCCAGTCCGGGTTAGTCCTCCTCGGGCTAGTCCGGCTGCTGCAAGTCCGGTGCAGACCAATCCTGCTGTCACTGATAATCCGCCCAGGCCAACTGCTGCCTCAACAGAAGATGTTGAAATTACTAGAATAATTTTCTCTGCTCCCACGGAGCCTGTTGTCTTGGCCAGACACACTGCCAAAGAGGAAAAATTTCAGCAAGACAAAGGCAAGTGGAGCACAGACTTGTCAAGTTATACTCAGCTTAGTGCCCAGGAGCTCCACTATGGGTATCTGAATCGGCTCTTCACTAGCCGCGACCATGAGGCCGGTTTGGTCAACATGATGAAGGAAAAATATGAGGTAACTTCTTTCCCTCTGCTTTTCGTTTCTGCTTGTATCTTGCAATTATACCCTTAGGCCATAGTAGCCCCCAAGTGCCGGTTGACTTCATTGTAGGTGAGCCGGGACTTCTATTATGTCTGAGAATGAACTTACATTAGCCCCCAAGTGCCAAGGGCATAACTTGCTATGTGCTTGGGACTTTGTCTGAAAAAGTTGCTTTCTTTCACTTCAATTGTACATTAGCCCCCAAGTGTCGAGTGCATTACTTGTTATGTGCTTGAGACTTTTGATTGAACTGTTCTTCTAACATCTTCTTTTTCCTGCAGGCTAACTTGAACCGGAGAGCTTCGGAGGCAACTGAGCTCCGAAATAACTTGGCCTTGCAGGAGACTACTTCAACTAAAGCCAAGGAGGATCTTGCCCTTGCTTTAGCTAGTATGGAGAAACTCAAGAAGGACTTTGAAGCAGAGCCGTCCACGTGGGAGGTGCAAAGGGATGCTTTAGAAAAGAGAGCAAAGGATGCTGAGGCTGCTTTCAATCTGGTGACGCATGAGTTATCCGGTTTGAAGCAGCATATAGACGATATGGCATCTGCTATCTTCGGTGAGTACCTGTCTTCATATGTTTGTATCCTTGCAATCTTACATTGCTCCGGTTTAATTCATCAATTATATACAAGGAGGCTCGAACTCATCTTGGAGATGACGTACAGAGAAAACTGAATGCTGCTTATACCTTGGTGGAACAGCTCTACTCCGGTGCTCAAAGAGCCATCAGCGCTATGTTGCACAATAAACCGGCACCGACCACTATCCAAGGTACTCTGGAGAAGTTATCTATCTTGCCTGCTCGACTTGTTGAAGTGAAGAAATCTGCTGCAAGAGCTGGCTCTCTCATGGCATTAACCCGGGCCAAGGCGTGGGTTACCGATTTTGATCCGGCGGAGGCCATGAATGGTTATCCCAGCATGAAAGAAGACGGGTCAGCCCTCTCTTCTATAGATCTTCTCTCTTTAACCAAAGACATGCGCCCTCTTGCCAGTAAGCTTGCTGAAAAAGTGGATTTAGCAAGGTACCATCCGGGTTATGATCTAGAGAATGCGCGGGTGGAGCGGCCGGTTTATGACACCGAAAATCTGATCCCACCCGTTCGTAAGCATACCTTCGCTCCTGACATTGATCCGTCAGACCTCATAAACGATGAAGTATATTTCCGCGCCCTTGCCAAGATTGACTGGAGCACTCCTGATTTCCAGCAGATGTCAGAAGCCGACGAAGATCCGGAGCAAGCTGACCCTCAGACTTCATAGTGAGCTGAAGAAGAACCCTGAACCAGATCTGGTTTAATCTTTATATGATGAATACTTTGCAAGAAATAGATATTCTTTTGGGCCTGCAAGTGCCTTGTAATAGAATAGTTGAGATACTGCCTTTGTCCCACTGTTATGGTACTATTTTGATTGGCAATCCCCAATTTATCTCCTGTTTGCAATGCTTTAACAGTTTATATGACCTGTGTCTGCATGAACAATCCTAAAAAATGTCCTGGCGGTTTACCACCGGACGGGTTATACTGCCCTGACACATGTTCCAAATAAATAACTTGAACTGCATGTCGGGGGAAACTGGCCTCCCACGAGCACCTATGGGACCGGAGCCCCTTCTACGTTGCGGTAAGGGAGCGGAGGGAGCACGGAGAGCAGATCGAGGAGCGCACGCGGGCAGTTTACCAAGGTTCGGGCCGCGCGGACGCGTAAAACCCTACTCATGCTTTGGTTGTATTGAGTTCTTGGGCTCGGGAGCTTGAAGATCTACAGTGCTAGCTACACCGAGCGAGAGAGTGATCTAGGTTTCGAACCTCCTCTACGTTGTGCATGGGCCTCCTTTTATAGCTCAAAGGGGTCACCGACAGGTGTCAACGTAGAGGAGGGTAAAAGTGTAAATTTGGTGGTAGTTGTAACAGTGCATGAACAGTGGTCTTCACCTAATTTTGACAGTGGGGGACAAGGTCATTGAATGCCCATCGCCGTCGCCCCCAAAAGCGTCCGTCCATGCGTCTCCGTTCGCCACGGCGGTAGCCTCGTCACCGTGGCTTGCCACCGTGTGCCCCAGGCTGCTCAGCCATCTGCCATGTGCCCCTGGAAGGGCCCCAGGACGACGCGTGGGAAGATGAGCTGGAGCGCGGGCACACAGCATATGCTTCCCCGGCAAGTACCTTGCCGGGGTCGTGACCTTGCCGGGCCCGGAAGCTTGTCGCTCTCCGGGTCCTGCTGGGGCGCATGATGCGCCGAGGCATCTCCTGAGGTATTTGCACTTGGGCCATCCTGGAAAGCTCCTCTTGCCAGGGTCTTGTGCTAAAGTGGTAACCTCGTGCTTGGAGCAGCCTTCCCGGCAAGCTCCTCTTGCCGGGGCCTTGATCTTCTGACTTATATACTTTGTTCTTGAATGGCTTAAAAGGGACCAGAGTGGACCTGCGCGAGCACGTGGTAAGCCCTGCCACGGGAAGCTGCTACTGCCCGTGCACAAGTTGGGGTACTAAGGTACCCCTATCTTAGTACACCGACAGGAGCCCCCGGGCCTTGGCCACACACGGTGCCGAGCGCTGTTGGGCCAGGCCCAAGACAGTGCACGGGCACACGCGGCGCACGGCAAGCCGTATCCTTCTCCGTATCCGCCGCATCCCTCCCCAACGGCACGCATCGATTGCAGCGTTGTGGGAGAGATCGTGGCCTGTTCTTTAATGGAAAATGTGGAACGTCCCCCACTTCCCCCTTAAAAGCAGAGGAAACAGGGGCAGTTCCCTCCATCGTTTTCATTGCGCCTTGACTCTCCAGAAACTCCCGTCGCCCTCTGCCTCCCCTCAGGTCGACAGAGAGCCAAACCCCTCCCTCCCTCCTCCGTCCCCAGCGCTCGCGTCGCCGTCGACCTCCCCGTCTCCCTCCTCGTCGCCCCCGCCATGGCTCCGAAGAGCGACAAGGCGAAGAAGGAGAAGTTCGAGCAAGCGGCGAGGCTGGCAGCCCTGCGGAGGAAGAGCGTGGTTCTCGCGCCGAGGCTCGGCGCGAGGGAGCTGCGGGACAAATACTATTTGTTCTGGGCGAGGGAGACCAAAGCTCATCCCCGCACCAGAGTCCTCCCCGCCGTCGCCGTCGACATGTTCCCCGGCGGGTACTTTTACTTTGCCGCATTCTTCCACTGTGGTTTGTGCCCTCCGTACTCGGAGTTCTTCTGCGATGTAATGAATACGTATGGCCTCCACCTCCTAGATTTCACCCCCAACGCCATCCTTACGATGGCGGTTTTCGCACATCTGTGCGAAAACTATGTTGGGGTCCACCCAAATGTAGCTCTTTTCCGCCATTTCTTCACGCCTAGAGTAGAGTCTGGGTCTCCCCTCTCCGGCGGCATCTCCTGGATCTTCAGACTTGGGAAGAAAGAGGCGTACTTGAAAGGAGAGATCCGCGGCAAGTGGGAGGAGTGGAGAGCAGATTGGTGTTGGGTGCTGGAAAACAAGCCTGAGCCTTTTACCTCGCCGCGCAAGGCTGCCGTAGTGTGCGGCAAGGATTGGAGCGAATTGGCCCTGGAGGACAGCAAGCTTCAGATCGCCCTCATTAGGATCCTCCGTCTCCGGGCCGCCAATATGACTGTGGGAGAAGTGGGAGCAGATTTCCTCCGCCGCCGCATCGCCCCTCTACAAGAAAGGAAGAGGCCCGCCTGGGAATTCGGCAATGCGGCAGATTGCATGAGGCTGCGCCCAGGATTGAACTTCAATTTCACCGTCTTGGAGCTGAAGGGGATGGTCCGGGAGCTCTTTAAGCACGACCCCAACCACCCGGAGTGGTTCAAACCTTCCCGGGGAGTGGTGCCGCTGTGCAACAGCACTGCCCGCGATTCCATACGCGCGATGATGCCCGAGTGCGACTCCCACGGCGTCGTCCCCACTTGGCTGGAGCCTCCAGCGGAGACCGTGTAGACCTTCTTCGACAACTTGGTCGAGAAGCCCCGCAACGCCGAGGAGAAGAAGGGCCTCACCCGGGATACTACTGACCGGGATGTAGCTTACATTGCCTCTAGGATGGAGGAGGCCGCCGCAGCTGCGGCTGCGGGCGAATTCGGATATACTGTGGACGAGGCAGAGGCAGCGGACGCAGTGAGCCAAGCCGAGGAGTTAGAAATCCTCAAGCTGCTGAAGATTGCGCCCGAAGAGTTTGCTGGGGAGCCCTCCGTGAAGTTTGCCGGGGCAAGCGAGGTTGCCGGGAGGAGCGAGGCCGCCGGGCAAGGCATCGAGTCCAGCGGGCCTGCCGAGGAGGGGGAGGACGCCGAGGCTGGAGATCCTGATGAACACTCTGGCGGGTCCCTGAATCTTGACGACGATGCCTCCTCATCCTCGGAGAACTCTCCGCCTCAGCCAAGCCCTCCGCAGCAACAGAGGAAGCGTCTCCGCAAGGCCGCTGAGACGGCGAGGCCACAGGCGCCCCGACAACAACCGAAGCGCCGTGCGACGCGCGCCACCCAGACGAGTGAGGTCGTCAAGGAGGTGCCCCATGCCCGAGCGCCAAGCGGAGGGGGGGGGTCCTCCCGGAGCGGATCGGGTGCTCCTTCTGCCCCTCGGTCCTCGGTGACGACGGGGGCTGGGTCTTCACAGCCCGCAGCCCCGGAGCCCGCCAAGCGCCCGAGGGAGCCTTCTCCTCCAGCTCCTCGCGCGGGAGCACACCAGGCGGAGTTTGACTTCTCCGCGCTTAGCTCCGACGAAGAGGAAGAGGAGTAAGTACTTGCAATTTTTTTTTCCTTTGATTTTTTTCTTGACTTCTCTTGTTTGGTTCTGATCTTGTCTTTGTTTTGCTTCGCAGGACCTTGACCCAGCGGATGGCAAAGAGGGCCAAGATCCCTGTGGTCAACATTGAGGACGACGAGCCCGTCGCAGCGGCAAGCGACGCGCCGGCGACGAGCTTGCCGGATCAGCCTGCTGCTCCGAGGAGCAGCCCCCAGCGCAGCCCCCGGCGTAAGTCTGGTATTTATCTTTCTGCTTGACGGGCGCGCTTGAGGTTATTACCGTTATTAATGTCTTGTTGTCTTGTGCAGAAGTCGAGCCGCAGCCGCAGGAGCACTAGGAGGTCGCCCCCGACGAGCCACTTGCTCCACCCTCCCCGCCATGGATGAACTCCCCGACAAGGGAGAATGCTCCGCCAAGGACGGGCACTCCGCCAAGGGTGAACAGCCCGACAAGGGTGGGCACCCCGCCAAGGGAGGGCGCAGGCGGCCCTCCGCCAGCAGGGGCCACTGCTCCGCCGCCAAGGGAGAATTCCCCGGCGAGGGACCCCGTCGTCGAAGAAGTCCGCGAAGGTAACCCTTGTGATTTCTTCTTCTTGAGTTCGTCTTTTTGGATATTTGCTTGACGATCTTTCTTTTCTTTTTCTTCTGCTAGATCCTCCTGCACCTGAGCGGACAGAAACAGAGACCACCGCCGAGGAGCGCGTGCAAGGCGACGGCGGCACCGCCACTACCGCCGAGGAGATGACTGGAGCTGACGAGCCGGCCATCGAGGAGACCGCCCTGACCGCCGATGCCGCGGCTGGGGAAGGGACCGGCGACCATACCGCTGGCCCGGAGGCTGCGAGAGCGTCGGACGCTGCACCGGTCGCCGACCCTTCCGCCTCCGCGGAGCGGTCGGGTGTCTACTTGGAGGCCGCCAACGGGGTTTTTATTCAAGTCCCGTGGGCGTCCTCGTCTCGAGCACCCGCGGAGGGAGAGACCTTTGACGAAGAGGTCCTCGCCTCCGCCGGATTGAAGATTGTTGAAGCGCCCAGCAGCAGCGACGAGCCCGAAGAGGGGAGACTCCTTTGTCGGCTCCTGGCTTTGTACCGGGCCAGGCAGGCGAAGTTGGAGTCTCGGGAAGCTCTCGCCGCCAAGGCCGAAGCTGACTTGGAGAAGCGCGCCGCGGAGCTCCGCGTCGCCAATCAGGCGGCCCTCCGGAGCTTGGCAGAGGAGCGTGAAGAGCTTGCCGGGGCGCAGCAAGAATTTATCCTTGAAAAAGCTGAGATCGAGGAGCAGCAACGATTGGCCGCCGAAGAGCTGTCTCGGCGGGAAGGAGTACTCAACCAGCGGAAGGTCGACCTCGACGCCCACGAGGACGACCTCGCCGCCCGGGAGCAGGCCATTGGCGGGGCTCTGAAGGAGGCGAGGAACGCCGCAGCTGCCGCAGAGACCGCCAAGAAGGACCTGGAGGCCAAGGTGGCGCAGACGGAGCTGTACTTGAAGGCGAGCGAGGAGAGGGTCACTGCGCTCAACGTGGCGCGGGAGAAAGATGCCCACACCAACTCTGAGCTGCAGGTACGTCTCTCCGAGAAGGGCAAAGAGCTCACTGACGCCAGGAACTCCATCGCTGACTTAGAGCTGAAGGTCTCCACCTTGACTGACTCGCTCGACGCCGCCCGGGACCGCGAGACGAAGCTGAAGGACGAGCTCCGCAAGGAAAGGGCCTTGGTGGAGAGCGCCGCCGTCTCACAGAACAACTTCAACCGGGCAGTGGAGCAGTGGACTGATGAACTCGTCACCTCCGCTGCCAATATTGACATGGAGATGATGGCGCTGAGGGCGGAGCATCTTGTGTACTCCCCGGACGAGAGTCTCCCCCACAGCGCCAAGTTGAGTCTGTTCTTCAGGGGAATTGCGCCGGCGCTTGCACGGCTGCGGGAGAAGATCCCCGTGCAGCTGGCCGACGAGGCGCGTCGGCTCTGCATGGGCACCATGGAGCGGGTCTTATCGAAGATCGTCTACCGCAACCCCGGCATCAACCTCGTCAATGTCCTCCGCTCCTTGCCGCCCGAAGCCGACCAGGAGGCGTTGAAGGCGCAAGTTGCCCACATCGTCGCCAAGGTGGGCAAGATCACGAGGCGCGAAGGCGATCGCGTAGATTAGATTCCTTTCTTTCTGCTTCCTTTGCCGCTGCAAAGCATGTTACGGACAAGAATCTGTTAGTATTGCGGCAAGTTATCTTTGTAATATACAATCTTATTTTGAGCAATCAATGCAGCGTTATCTCCCTTGCTTTGGTCCCTTCACTTTGTATGCATTCCATTCTACGTTTTTAGGGAACTTGCCGGCAAAGGACTCTTGCCGCGAGCGCTGAGTGCTGGACTCTTAGCAGCCTGCTGGCAATACCTTTGCCGGCAAGAAACCTTGCCGCAGCTAGTCGCAGCACACTTAGATTGCTGAGCGAACTCGAAAACGAAGTAAGGGCGCGACACTTGTCGCAGCTCACTTAAGTCGTTGAGCGTGCTCGAAACAAAGTAAGGGTGCGGCTAGCCACGGGTAGGTTCCTCCGTGCACGGGTTTTCCATACAAAGTGTGGTTGTTCAAGGAAGACAACTAATAAATTTAAAAAAAAAATTGAACTGCTCAAATTCTGGTAACTTAGCTTTCGTGGATTGTTTGCTCCCCGGCAAGGCTTCTCTTTCTTGAACAGCACTTGGTTCATGTCTCCATCTCCTTTCCCCCCGGCAAACTTGTGCGCGAGGAATACTCCTTCTGTTTAAGAGGGAAAGAAAAAGAGGAGGAAAAACAAGTATAGGGCCTTACGGCTTGGTAGTGTTTACCGGGGATGTGCATTGCACAAAGTGTCAGATAATGCATGCAAGTAAAAAGAAAAGCATGAAAATGACAAATAGTGCGAAGCACAAAAGTTTTTACTGATGCACGGGGTCTGCGCCCAGCTTTGTACAAAGGTTTACATGCAGCAGCGGCAAGACTTGTACAAAAGGTGGTTGCCGGAGCGGATCACGGCAACCGCGCCTTATGGGTGAAACTTGCGAAGATGCTCTATGTTCCAGGAGTTGCTCACCGGTAAGCCTTCTTCGGTCTCAAGGCGGACAGCGCCGGGCCTTGTGACTTGTCTCACCCGATAAGGGCCTTCCCACTTCGGCGTCAACTTGTTGGAGCCTTTGGCGGACTGAACGCGCCGAAGAACAAGGTCGCCTTCCTCGAGACTCCTGGCCTTGACCTTGTGGCTATGGTAGTGACGCAAGGCTTGCTGGTATCGAGCAGCTCGTACAGCAGCCTGGAGACGTTCCTCCTTGAGGAGCAATGCATCATCTTGTCGCAGTTGCTCTTGCTCGAGCTCGTCGTAAGCGAGCACTCGAGGAGATCCGTATACGAGTTCCGTGGGGAGAACTGTCTCTGCTCCATAAACAAGAGCAAAGGGTGTCTGTCCGGTGGCTCGATTCGGTGTCGTCCTGATTGACCAAAGAGCCGCCGGCAACTCCTCTATCCAGTTTCTTCCGCACTTGTGCAGCCTGTCGAAGGTTCTTGTCTTGAGCCCGCGCAGCACTTCAGCATTGGCCCTCTCCGCTTGACCATTGCTCCTCAGGTGAGCAACAGAAGCGAAGCAGACCTTGGCGCCAAGGTCTTGGACGTATTGCATGAAGGTGCGACTTGTAAACTGTGTGCCGTTGTCGGTGATCCCAGTCAGTAGTATCCCGGGTGAGGCCCTTCTTCTCCTCGGCGTTGCGGGGCTTCTCGACCAAGTTGTCGAAGAAGGTCTGCACGGTCTCCGCTGGAGGCTCCAGCCAAGTGGGGACGACGCCGTGGGAGTCGCACTCGGGCATCATCGCGCGTATGGAATCACGGGCAGTGCTGTTGCACAACGGCACCACTCCCCGGGAAGGTTTGAACCACTCCGGGTGGTTGGGGTCGTGCTTAAAGAGCTCCCGGACCATCCCCTTCAGCTCCAAGACGGTGAAATTGAAGTTTAATCCTAGGCGCAGCCTCATGCAATCTGCCGCATTGCCGAATTCCCAGGCGGGCCTCTTCCCCAGGCTGCTCAGCCATCTGCCACGTGCCCCTGGAAGGGCCCCAGGACAACGCGTGGGAAGATGAGCTGGAGCGCGGGCACACAGCATATGCTTCCCCGGCAAGTACCTTGCCGGGGTCGTGACCTTGCCGGGCCCGGAAGCTTGTCGCTCTCCGGGTCCTGCCGGGGCGCATGATGCGCCGAGGCATCTCCTGAGGTATTTGCACTTGGACCATCCTGGCAAGCTCCTCTTTCCAGGGTCTTGTGCTTAAGTGGTAACCTCGTGCTTGGAGCAGCCTTCCCGGCAAGCTCCTCTTGCCGGGGCCTTGATCTTCTGACTTATATACTTTGTTCTTGAATGGCTTAAAAGGGACTAGAGTGGACCTTGGCGAGCACGTGGTAAGCCCTGCCACGGGAAGCTGCTACTGCCCTTGCACAATTTGGGGTACTAAGGTACCCCTATCTTAGTACACCGACAGGAGCCCCCGGGCCTGGGCCACACACGGTGCCGAGCGCTGTTGGGCCAGGCCCAAGACAGTGCACGGGCACACGAGGCCCACGGCAAGCCGTATCCTTCTCCGTATCCGCCGCATCCCTCCCCAACGGCACGCGTCGATGGCGGCATCGTGGGAGAGATCGTGGCCTGTTCTTTAATGGAAAATGCGGAACGTCCCCCACTTCCCCCTTAAAAGCAGAGGAAGCAGGGGCAGTTCCCTCCATCGTTTTCCTTGCGCCTTGACTCTCCAGAAACTCCCGTTGCCCTCTGCCTCCCCTCAGGTCGACAGAGAGCCAAACCCCTCCCTCCCTCCTCCGTCCCCAGCGCTCGGCAACGTGTGTGGCCCAGGCCCGGGGGCTCCTGTCGGTGTACTAAGATAGGGGTACCTTAGTACCCCAACTTGTGCACGGGCAGTAGCAGCTTCCCGTGGCAGGGCTTACCATGTGCTCGCCAAGGTCCACTCTGGTCCCTTTTAAGCCATTCAAGAACAAAGTATATAAGTCAGAAGATCAAGGCCCCGGCAAGAGGAGCTTGCCGGGAAGGCTGCTCCAAGCACGAGGTTACCACTTTAGCACAAGACCCTGGCAAGAGGAGCAATCGGAAACGGAGGCAACGCTGCAAGACTTGAAAGGATACCTGTCCTCCACTCTGATACTTGTCGCACCTAGGCCACAAGAGAAGTTGCTGCTGTGCTTAGCGGCAACCAATCAAGTGGTTAGTGCTGCGTTAGTAGCAGAGAGGGAGGCGGATGAGGAACCCACGTGCCCAGCAAAACAATCCAGCGACAAGCAGGGGGCTTCCCCGACAAGCTCTGGCCCCGACAAGGACAAGTCTGCGCAGGAGCAAGGAGAAGTGCTAAAGAAGATGGTGCAGCGCCCAGTGTATTTTGTAAGTTCCCTCTTGCAGGGAGCTAGATCAAGATACTCTGGGGTGCAGAAGTTGCTTTTCGGCCTCCTCATGGCCTCAAGGAAGCTGCGCCATTACTTCCAAGCACACGAGATAACAGTGGTCACTCGCTTTCCGTTGAAGAGGATATTACAGAATCCCGAAGCAACAGGCAGGATCGTCGAGTGGGCACTAGAGCTGTCGAGCTTTGGTCTTAAGTTTGAAAGTACATCAACCATACAGAGCAGAGCTTTGGCAGAGTTCATAGCAGAATGGACCCCAACACCAGATGAAGAAGTTCCAGAAACGAGCGTCCCTGTCCAAGAAGCAAGCAGAGAGTGGGTAATGTACTTCGATCGTGCCTTCTCGCTGCAAGGCGCCGGTGCTGGCGTGGTACTTATAGCGCCCACCGGAGAGCACCTCAAGTATGTTGTCCAAATGCACTTTCCCAAGGAGCAAGCGACAAACAATACTGCTGAGTATGAAGGTTTGCTTGCCGGCCTCAGAATTGCGGCCGAACTTGGGATTAAGAAGTTAATTGTGCGGGGAGATTCACAGTTGGTGGTCCGACAAGTGAACAAGAGTTACCAGAGCCCATTGATGGAAGCTTATGTTGATGAAGTGAGGAAGCTTGAAGAACACTTTGAAGGCATGCAAATGGAGCACGTCCCAAGAGCTCAGAATGATATTGCAGATGGCCTCTCAAAGTGTGCTGCCATGAAGTTACCTGTGGAACCAGGGACCTTCGTGCTCAAGCTAACTCAGCCATCCGTCACACCATCAGTTGGGCAAAACAAGAAGAGGAAGTTCGTCTCCGGCGACTACTTGCCGGCGGACCTTCCCGAAGCCGCCGCCAAGGTCCCCAAGATCAAGAACCAAAATGCTGAGGAACAGTCCGCTCCTGCAGATCCAAGGTTCTGTACAGTTGAAGCAGGCGTTCTCGACAAGCCTTGCCCCGGCAGGCTTGCCGGGGGACCATCAGCTCCGGCAGAGCCGCAGGTTCTTGCCGTAGAAGCTGAGGTTCCCGCAGCAGCCCTCATGCCTTTAGTCGTTGTCGTTGAGCCCCAGGCTCCAGCATGGGCACATCAAATCGTCCGTTTTCTGCAAACTGGAGAACTTCCCGAAGAACCAGAAGAGATAGAGAAAATAACCAGGCAGTCGAGTATGTACCAGTTCGTCGACAACGAACTGTACAGAAGAAGACTCAATGGTGTCAGGTTGAAGTGCATCTCCAGGGAAGATGGACAGAAGCTGTTGGCAGAGATACACGAAGGCATATGTGGCCACCACATTGGCGCAAGGGCACTTGCCGGGAAGGCGTTCCGGCAAGGGTTCTTCTGGCCAGAAGCCCTCCAAGATGCAACTGCACAAGTAACCAAGTGTGAAGCGTGCCAGTTCTATGCCAAGCAAATTCACCAGCCAGCTCAAGCTCTCCAGACAATCCCTTTGTCCTGGCCCTTCTCGGTCTGGGGGCTCGATATCCTCGGCCCCTTTCCCCGCGCAGTCGGGAGCTTTGAGTACTTGTACGTTGCAATCGACAAGTTCACAAAGTGGCCAGAAGTGGAACCAGTGAGAAAGGTGACTGCACAGTCAGCAGTCAGGTTCTTCAGGTCGATTGTTTGTCGTTTCGGAATCCCTAACAGGATCATCACCGACAACGGCACACAGTTTACATGTCGCACCTTCATGCAGTACGTCCAAGACCTTGGCGCCAAGGTCTGCTTCGCTTCTGTTGCTCACCCGAGGAGCAATGGTCAAGCGGAGAGGGCCAATGCTGAAGTGTTGCGCGGGCTCAAGACAAGAACCTTCGACAGGCTGCACAAGTGCGGAAGAAACTGGATAGAGGAGTTGCCGGCGGCTCTTTGGTCAATCAGGACGACACCGAATCGAGCCACCGGACAGACACCCTTTGCTCTTGTTTATGGAGCAGAGGCAGTTCTCCCCACGGAACTCGTATATGGATCTCCTCGAGTGCTCGCTTACGACGAGCTCGAGCAAGAGCAACTGCGACAAGATGATGCATTGCTCCTCGAGGAGGAACGTCTCCAGGCTGCTGTACGAGTTGCTCGATACCAGCAAGCCTTGCGTCGCTACCATAGCCGCAAGGTCAAGGCCAGGAGTCTCGAGGAAGGCGACCTTGTTCTTCGGCGCGTTCAGTCCGCCAAAGGCTCCAACAAGTTGACGCCGAAGTGGGAAGGCCCTTATCGGGTGAGACAAGTCACAAGGCCCGGCGCTGTCCGCCTTGAGACCGAAGAAGGTTTACCGGTGAGCAACTCCTGGAACATAGAGCATCTTCGCAAGTTTCACCCATAAGGCGCGGTTGCCGTGATCCGCTCCGGCAACCACCTTTTGTACAAGTCTTGCCGCTGCTGCATGTAAACCTTTGTACAAAGCCGGGCGCAGACCCCGTGCATCAGTAAAAACTTTTGTGCTTCGCACTATTTGTCATTTTCATGCTTTTCTTTTTACTTGCATGCATTATCTGACACCTTGTGCAATGCACATCCCCGGTAAACACTACCAAGCCGTAAGGCCCTATACTTGTTTTTTCCTCCTCTTTTTCTTTCCCTCTTAAACAGAAGGAGTATTCCTCGCGCACAAGTTTGCCGGGGGGAAAGGAGATGGAGACATGAACCAAGTGCTGTTCAAGAAAGAGAAGCCTTGCCGGGGAGCAAACAATCCACGAAAGCTAAGTTACCAGAATTTGAGCAGTTCAATTTTTTTTTAAAATTTATTAGTTGTCTTCCTTGAACAACCACACTTTGTATGGAAAACCTGGCGCGCCAAAGATGTCGGGGGAAACTGGCCTCCCACGAGCACCTATGGGACCGGAGCCCCTTCTACGTTGCGGTAAGGGAGCGGAGGGAGCACGGAGAGCAGATCGAGGAGCGCACGCGGGCAGTTTACCCAGGTTCGGGCCGCGCGGACGCGTAAAACCCTACTCCTGCTTTGGTTGTATTGAGTTCTTGGGCTCGGGAGCTTGAAGATCTACAGTGCTAGCTACACCGAGCGAGAGAGTGATCTAGGTTTCAAACCTCCTCTACGTTGTGCATGGGCCTCCTTTTATAGCTCAAAGGGGTCACCGACAGGTGTCAACGTAGAGGAGGGTAAAAGTGTAAATTTGGTGGTAGTTGTAACAGTGAATGAACAGTGGTCTTCACCTAATTTTGACAGTGGGGGACAAGGTCATTGAATGCCCGTCACCGTCGCCCCAAAAAGCGTTCGTCCATGCGTCTCCGTTCGCCACGGCGGTAGCCTCGTCACCGTGGCTTGCCACCGTGTGCCCCAGGCTGCTCAGCCATCTGCCACGTGCCCCTGGAAGGGCCCCAGGACGACGCGTGGGAAGATGAGCTGGAGCGCGGGCACACATCATATGCTTCCCCGGCAAGTACCTTGCCGGGGTCGTGACCTTGCCGGGCCCGGAAGCTTGTCGCTCTCCGGGTCCTGCCGGGGCGCATGATGCGCCGAGGCATCTCCTGAGGTATTTGCACTTGGGCCATCCTGGCAAGCTCCTCTTGCCAGGGTCTTGTGCTAAAGTGGTAACCTCGTGCTTGGAGCAGCCTTCCCGGCAAGCTCCTCTTGCCGGGGCCTTGATCTTCTGACTTATATACTTTGTTCTTGAATGGCTTAAAAGGGACCAGAGTGGACCTTGGCGAGCACGTGGTAAGCCCTGCCACGGGAAGCTGCTACTGCCCGTGCACAAGTTGGGGTACTAAGGTACCCCTATCTTAGTACACCGACACTGCATATAAAATACAAACGTATACCATACCTGTGATTAAGTGTGTTTGTAGACCTTAACCCGGTAGGAATAATCCAAGGCACGAGCGCTGATGAAGCCCTTGGCTCTCTTGTCGGCTTAGCATAAAGGTCCATCTGGGTTACGATGAACGCCGGTTTAATTACCGCTGGTGTTCATGACCCAGACTTTTAGCTCTGTAGATGTATGGACAACCTTGTAGTTGTCCAGTCTTGCATCAATGGACTTGGTTAAGAAACCAATGACCTTGAAGATAAATATTTATGAAAACATAAAAAAATTGGGCAAATAAGACCATGTAGTCGAGGCTTTTTACGAGCTGCCAGGCTCCAAATTCGAGGCTTTTTATGAGCTGCCAGGCTACTGTCATTAACCATTTTAGCAAAGCCTGTCAAGATGCTCCGCAATCCTTAACCAAATCATCGATGTTAATAGCTACCCAATGTTTCAAAATCTCATAAAGATTTTGGCTTGGGTAATCACTCGATGATCGTCAATTTAACGTGACCAAGTTGAGGGTCCCGAAGGATTGACTTTGATACGTTCGACGGGTCATACCAGGTTTACCTGGACGGCGTGATTTACTTGATGCAGGTAGGTTAATCTGGGGTTTTAGGTGTATGCACCGGGCTTCCAAGCCATGTTCACTACAAGGGTATTCAACTCGCTGAGAGCCCCCAGGTAGTGTGTGAGTCATTGCTCGTCGGGGCATATGTTTGAGCTGGGCTAGGCACCAAAACCCTCTTTTACCCCTCATCATCATGTGGAAATTGCCGAAGCAACCAGAGCAGTGCTCTTATGATGGGCTTCATACCGCCGCTGGCTCAAGAGACCATGGGAAACTTCCTTGCCCGCGGAAGCCCCCATGTGATTCTTGTTTGTATAGAGAAGATGGTTGATTCCTTGATTTGTCAAGGGCGCCGGTTTAAGAGGCCATGGAAGGCTTCCTTGGAAGCCCCCATGTGATACTCCTTTGTGTAAAAGACACGGCTGATTCCTTGATTCTATCAAGGGCGCCGGTTTAAGAGGCCATGGAAGGCTTCCTTGGAAGCTCCCATGTGATACTCCTTTGTGTAAAAGACACGGCTGATTCCTTGATTCTATCAAGGGCGCCGGTTTAAGAGGCCATGGAAAACTTCCTTGGAAGCTCCCATGTGATACTCTTTTTGAAAAAAGATGGCTGATTCCCCGGTTTATTGGGGGCGCCGGTTTATTTTATTAATCATAATATATACATTGTACATAAGGATGGCAATTTTATCCATGGACATGGATATCCATGGATATCCGACCCGAATGGATTGGGTTTGGATATGTTTTTGTGTCCATGGGCAGCGCCCAAACCCGATCCGATTACTCATGGGTAGGGCATGAATATAATCTTCTACCCGTGGGTATATCCGGACCCGACCCGATAGTATGACTTAATGGGCAAAAACTTGTTATCCCTACCCCACAGTCACATGTCCCACTGCAATTTTACAATTTATTATCCAAAACATGCAAAAGAAATTACACAAAACACGTCATAACTTTTATTAGTTGACATTCTATCCCATCTGTAACATACCCAACGCCATTCCCTTATTTTTATCTCCTTGTTAAATGACTCGTTATTATCATCTGTTAGAAAAATACTAAATGATCTTCTGTTGTTAGTGGACGTTGATTTACCATAAGTGAAGCCTAGCCTGTCACAAAGTGAAGAATGGAAGAGTTTATGTTAACATTGTGTTATGTCTGATTTATATGTCTAGAGCGGACCCAATGGATATCCAGTGGGTATGGATATCCATTGGGTTTGGACATGGACAAAAAATTTCACCCATGGATTTTTTCATGGGCGGGCAAAAACTGTCTTCATGGATATGGATATGGATTTGATATTGCTCAACCCGATCCAAACCCGACCCATTGCCATCCTTAATTGTACATAAAGCGGAGCCAATGGCCCAAGTATAGTAAGGTCGAAGAACAGCGATGTTCCACGGCCGCTTGGTCTCCTTTTCTGCCGTACTTGAGTCCTTATGTTCTCGAACATCAATGAGGTGGTATGACCCGTTGTGCAGGTTCTTGCTGACCACAAAGGGTCCTTCCTATGGTGGGGATAACTTGTGCATATCTATGTGGTCCTGGATAAGCCGGAGCACCAGATCTCCTTCATGAAACGTACTGGTTTTGACCCGGTGGCTGTGGTACCGGCGCAGGTCTTGTTGATAAATCGCTGATCGCGCTGCTGTCATGTCCCGTTCTTAGTCTAGCCGGTCCAAGCTGTCTTGCCTTGCTTGTTCATTATCCGCTTCAATGTAAGCTGCCACCCGCGGTGAGTCGTGCCGGATATCACTAGGGAGAACCGCTTCAGCTCCGTATACCATGAAGAAAGGTGTGTACCCCGTGGATCTGTTAGGCGTAGTGTTGATGCTCCATAAGACAGAAGGTAATTCCTCCACCCAACAACCTGGTGTTCTTTGCAAAGGAACCATAAGCCGGGGCTTGATGCCCTTCAAGATCTCTTGGTTGGCTCTTTCAGCTTGGCCATTGGACTGAGGGTGAGCTACTGATGACACATCAAGGCGAATATGCTCTTTTTGACAGAACTCCTCCATAGCCCCCTTGGATAGGTTCATGCCATTATCAGTGATAATGCTGTGTGGAAAGCCAAACCAGAAAATCGCCTTTTTGATGAACTGAACCGTTGTTGCTGCGTCACATTTACTGACAGGCTCCGCTTCAACCCATTTTGTGAATTTGTCCACTGCTACCAATAGGTGGGTTTTCTTATCTTGGGATCTCTTAAAGGGTCAAACCATATCAAGCCCCCAAGTCGCAAACGGACAAGTAATTGGAATCGTCCTCAGCTCTTGTGCCGGTATATGAGCACGTTGTGAGAACTTTTGGCAAGCATCACATTTTTGACCAAGTCCTCTGCATCGGCGTGAGCCGTCAACTAGTAGAACCCATGACGAAAAGCTTTAGCTACCAACGATTTTGAACCGGCATGATTACCACAATCCCCTTCATGAATCTCTCGAAGAATATCACAGCCTTCCTCTGATGATACACACCGCTGAAACGCTCCAGAAACGCTGTGGTGATGAAGTTCTCCATTGATGATAGTCATAGATTTAGACCGCCGGATTATCTGCCGGGCCTCGACTTCGTCCTCTGGCAATTCACCTCAGCTCATGTACGCCAAGTAAGGGAGTGTCCAATCCAGAATGACATGAAGTGCTGCGACCAACTGTGCTTCCGGATCAGGAACAGCCAGGTCCTCCTCTCAAGGTATCTGTACCGACGGATTATGCAATTCATCCAAGAAAGTATTAGGTGGAACTGGTTTACGCTGGGAGCCTAGCCGGCTTAACGCGTCGGCCGCTTCATTTTTCCGCCGGTCTATATGATCCACCTGATATCCTTTGAAGTATCCAGCAACGGCATCTACCTCTCGTCGATATGCTGCCATGAGCGGATCCTTGGAATCCCACTTGCCCGAAACCTGTTGTGCCACCAGGTCCGAATCGCCAAAATAGTTGACTCGGCTCAAGTTCATTTCTTTGGCCATCCGTAGACCATGGAGGAGAGCTTCATACTCAATAGCATTGTTAGTGCAAGGGAACATTAAACGGAGGACGTAACAGAACTTATCACCTCGTGGGGAAGTTAACACGACTCCAGCCCCCGAACCCTCCAACTGTCTTGAACCGTCAAAGTGAATAGTCTAGTATGTATGATCCGGCTTCTCCTCAGGTGCTTGCAACTCTGTCCAATCATTAATGAAATCCACCAGTGCTTGGGACTTTATAGTAGTATGGGGCACATACTTTAATCCGTGCGGGCTAAGCTCAATGGCCCACTTCGCAACCCTGCCAGTGGCTTCTCTGTTCTAGATTATATCCCCTAATGGAGTTGAACTGTCCATGGTGATTGGGTGGCCCTGAAAATAGTGCTTCAGCTTCCGGTTCGCCATGAACACTCCATACACCAGTTTCTGCCAATGTGGATATCTTTGTTTTGATTCAATGAGCACCTCACTGATGTAGTAAATCGGCCGTTGAACCGGATATTCTTTGCCTGCCTCCTTGCGCTCTACCACAATGGCCACGCTTACTGCACGGGCATTGGCGGACACATATAGCAGCAGCGGCTCATTGTCAACCGGGGCAGCAAGGACTGGTGGTTCTGCCAATTGCCTCTTCAGATCCTCGAACGCAGCATCCACGGCATCGCTCCATACAAACCGGTCCGTCTTTTTCATCATTTGATAAAGCGGGATTGCCTTCTCCCCCAAACGGCTGATAAACCGGCTCAGTGCTGCGATACGGCCCGCAACGCGTTGGACATCGTTGATGCACGCCGGCTTAGCCAGGGATGTGATCGCCTTGATCTTCTCCTGGTTAGCTTCAATCCCTCTGTTCGACACTAAGAACCCTAGAAGCTTGCCTGCCGGAACACCGAATACACACTTCTCCGGATTAAGCATCATTTTATAGGCATGGAGATTATCAAAAGTTTCCTTCAGATCCTCTATTAGTGTTTCCTCCTTCCTGGATTTTACCACAATGTCATCAACATATGCATGCACATTCCTTCCAATCTGCCCTTGTAGGCAGTTCTGCACATAACGCTGGTAGGTTGCTTGGGCACTCTTGAGCCCATAAGGCATGGATACATAACAGAAGGCTCCAAATTGAGTTATGAAAGCTGTCTTCTCCTGGTCCTTAACCGGCATCTTGATCTGATGATAACCTGAATATGCATCCAAAAAACTTAGTCGCTCAAATCCTGCCGTAGCATCGATAATTTGATCAATATGGGGGAGGGCGAAGGGATCAGTTGGGCAAGCCTTGTTCAACTCTGTGTAATCAACACACATCCTCCAAGTTCCTTTTTTCTTAAGTACTAACATCGGATTAGCCAACCACTCCGGATGAAACACATCAACTATGAAGCCTGCGGCCAAGAGCCTAGCCACTTCTTCTCCAATGGCCTTGCGCCTTTCTTCATTGAAGCGGCGCAGATACTGTTTGACCGGTTTAAACTTCGGATCAATATTAAGACTGTGCTCAACGAGTTCCCTCGGTATACCTGGCATGTCAGAAGGCTTCCATGCAAATATATCCCAGTTCTCACGGATGAACTCGATGAGCGCGCCTTCCTATTTGGGGTCTAGGTTAGCGCTGATAGTGAACTTCTTGGATGAATCACCCGGAACAAAGTCCACCTATTTAGTCTCCTCAGTGTCAGGGCCGGTTTTCCAGGATATTAATTTCCCAGTAAACGGCCCTTGTGCTCACCAGCCCCAGGATTACTGTTAGCTGATGAGACACAAACTTGATACAGAAATTCCAAGCAAAATACAAAATATGTAGTACAAGACCATTCTGGTCCATGAGTACAACGAAAGGGTTCTAGTGGTTGATGGCGGAAGCGGGTTGCGATACATCAGCGTCTATAGGACTCCATTTCCCACAGGAACAGCTGACCTGGATAACTCCTATCTTCGCGAGGCTGCTGTCTCCGTTACCTAGGTTCCGGGGCTGTCATCGCAGCGCTCCTCTCCACGCAAGAAATCTGGCCAAGACAATAGCCAGGGACAAGCCAGTGAGTACTTTGAATGTACTCGCAATCATAATGAACACAGGTAAAATATAATAAATGATAATCATGCACAGAAACATTCCACGATCACTTTGTTAGTCACGAAATAAAATTCATGACGCACGCAAGCAGGTTATTCTTATAAAGCATGATTGCGCAACCAGAGAATAAGAATAAAATGCACCGGTCGGGTGTCTGAAGCGACACCTCGAAAGGATAATAAAATAACGCATGCCTCAGTCGGACGTCTGAGCGACGTCTCATAAAGGGCTTATAAAGGAAAATAATAACAAACTTGCCACAGTCGGGCGTCTGAGCGACACCACATAAAGGGCTTATAAGGAAAATAAATAATAAGCATGCCACAGTCGGGTGTCTGAGCGACACCACATAAAGGGCTTATAGGGAAAATAAATAATAAGCATGCCACAGTCGGGCGTCTGAGCGACACCACATAAAGGGCTTATAAGGAAAATAAATAATAAGCATGCCACAGTCGGGCGTCTGAGCGACACCACATAAAGGGCTTATATGAGAATAATCACGGGGAATATCCAGGAGGTAGAACCATCCCAGGGATACTCAATAATTCAAACAATACAAATGGTTAGTCCAAAATAATATTAATCATAATCATCATTCGTCACACGTCGTGATTTATTCTGGTTTAGAAGTTTTCCTCCGAAGACCGACACAAAGACCGACACTTGACCCATCCCAGACTGTAGTCCTTAACCGCGGATACGGCTATTCAAATAGATATAAACTCTGCAGAGGGTGTACTCTTTACCCACGAGTAACGGTTTCCTTTAGTCCATCGGGACTAATTCCATTTACGGTCTTTTAGTTGAAAACACACCTGACCCGCACACACCAGCTTAACTTACCGGTGTCTGGAATCACCCACGACACCTGTTAAGTAAAACTCTAAGTGGGGAGGCTACAACCTCGAGTAGCATGGGATCACAGAATTTATAATGCGCGCGAACTAGGGGAGCTACCCCCTCGGCTCCAACCGGAAACACCCATGCCCCCGGACCAGGTGGCATGCCTACCGGATGCAGCCGGTATCTTCCACCATGGCCTCTCTGTACGGTGTGTGCCAAGAAAGGGGTTGACAACTTACTGGACTGTATCCTACCTACGGCAGGGACAAGTGGTAGTACGAAACAAGAATGGGGGTTACCGGAACAAGACTCGATCTATGGTCGACTCAGGAGGTTAAAGCAACACCTGCATGATTAGCATAACAAATATATTTCACGCCAACAGGTTCACCGCCCATCATGCCTCGTCATGCCCTCACTGACCTTTCTCGTCGCCGTGAAGTACCATTTTCACGGTCATAATTTACCCATGACAAAACTTCTCCCAGAAGTTTGTCCGGGCCAGCTCAGGCATACGTGGCATGAGGCAGTAACCACTACACACGTATATTACTTGATCTCAGCAAATCAACTTCTTATCAAATGCATTCATGCATGACTTGTCATCATATGCAAAACTCACTATTTCATGTGACATAAAGTAAGCTTTCAACAAGATATCATATCTGTGTTCAAGATGCTTGCCTTCAAGGTGCAGAGAGGTGAGGGCACTCCAAAACTTTTGAAAGTTTTGCTCTTCCCTCCAACTCCTATTTTTGAAAATATTCAAATTAACACATACTTTAAAGACAGTACAAAAAGTTGTCCTAATTATTTTTGAAATAAATCTCAAAATAAACTAGGTGAAATTTGAGAGTGGTAGGAAAAAGAATCAACTCATTTGGAGTTTTATTTAAAAAGATATGCCCAGTCAAAGTTTAGTCAAAATTCTGTTTTAATAAAAACCAGAAAAGGGAAAACGCATCGGTTCAGAATACGCTTCCAGAGAAGAGGAGACGCACTTTGGGCTTTACGCTTTCACTTAAGCGTCTCGGCGGGACGTCCAGAGCCACTGACGGTGGGCCCGCGGGTCCACCCGTCAGGTTTGACTGGTCCAACCAGTCTTCTTCCTCCTCTGGCCGAAAGGGGGCGGAGCTCCGGCGATCGACGTCGGCGAATGGCGGCTCCCCGCGGGGTTCTGAGGGAGGGGATGGATCCGCCAGTCCAGGGCGGTCCTCCCGGTGGTTGTTAGGCTCGCGGGGGTGGAGGGAGTCGCCGGCGGCGAGCGTTGTGGCGGACGGCGTTTCGGGAGGGTTAGGGGCTTCGAGCTACGGTGGTTCTTGGTCGGGCTAGAGAGGTGGGGCGGCTCCGTACGGTCGAGGGGAGGCGGATGGTGGCGACAGAAGGACTGGGGGGGCTCTGCTCGCGACGCACGGTACAAGAATGCGGCGGCGACCGAAGTTACCGGAGATGAGGAGGACGGCCTCTCTCCCTCGATTTCTGGCTACGGGAGCTCCAGGAAGATGGCTTGAGGCTGCTTGGGGGTCTGGACGGGCTCGGGGCTCCTCTTTATAGGCGGGGGAGGTCGGTTCGGCGACGGCCGTGGATAAGAACGGTGGCTCGCCGCCACTGTGGTTTGCAGGGCGACGTGGCGATGCTAGCGGGGCACGGCGTGGCTGCGGGAGCTAGGGGATGAGAACGGCCTGCTCACGAGGGCAGCTGGCGAACGGAGGAGGCTTGGGCGGCGCCGTCCATGGCAGAGTCGGTCACGGGCGCCGGCGTGCTGCCAAAACGCCAACGCTGCCGCTCTGAGAGGAGCAGGGCGAGTAGGGGCCGCACTAGGGGACAGTAGAGAGGATTAGGACGAGCTCGGGAGGCTTATCCAGGGGCGTGTCGGTTCGGACGCGAGCACGTGCAAAACGCGCGCTCTGCTCGCGCTCCGGGCATGCACGGCAGGTGTTCGGCGAAATGCCAAAGCGTGCTAGAGGTCTAGGGTGAGGCTGGGGTTTAACAGGTCCATGTTAGAGTTAACTAGGAGTTTAGTGGACAAACTGATTTGTCCAGAGGGGTAAGATCACTATGCAAATACAAAACCATGCCAAAACTGTCCATGAACACAAGGTGCTCGACAGAATGCCTCGGGCTTCTAGGCATCTCTTCTGGTGGCCAAAAACTCCAGAGTGGAGTCTCTCTAGATGACAAAGAGGGTGGCAAGGTTAGTTTGTCAAAAGCAAACACTCCTTAGTACAAGTTTTTGAGAAAACCAAATCTGGACGGAAGAGAAAAGCTATCCTTGCATGGACTAAAAATATACCAATGGTCTCAATCTCCTGGACTTAAGAGTTTGATATGGTGGTCTACAAGCAGGAGAAAAATTCAGAGGCAAAAGGGCAAGCAAACTTGGAGCTGTAGTACAAACCACTAAACTGGACCAGAACACAAATGAGGATGGTTTGCTCAAACTTTCCAAAGAACACCAATGGATTTTTGCATGGGAATGAGTTATATACTTCTACCAACATCCCCAAATTTTGGTGGAATTTTTAAATGAATTTTTTTAAATGTTTGCAGTGCAAAAGAGACTCCAAAACTATGAGGAATCAATTAAAAGCAATAAAGCTTTAGGGAAGTATTTACAGAAATATATCCACTGATAAAAGAAATGATCTTGAGAAGGTATACAAGTCCAACAGTATTCTTGAAAGGTTCCCCTTGAGGGAAAAATTACACAATTCAAAATAAAAGGGGTGGTACTGAAATCAAAAGAAAACCCAGAAAAGAAAATTTTAACTTCCTGGCAAAATTTTAATTAATAAAATATGGTTAAATTTTGGGGTGTTACAACACCACCCCCCTTAAGAAAAATCTCGTCCTCGAGATTTGCTAAGGACGATCTCAAAATATCCATCCTATTATCATAAAGCATTAATTCAAAAGAAACGAACATTCTTAATACGTAACACACTGAGGTTACTGCGAGGGAGCAAATAATTGGTACAACCACAGTGGGGTACTGGTGCTATGTGAGGAAAACTATGGTTGGGGAAACCGAGAAATTACCACTATCGGCTACGGTAAATTTTGAACAACAGTCTAAATTCACAAATTACGCTGGTCGTACCCGAGTGTATAGAGCTCTCTCTGGCTGACAGATGGACCCGGGGTCCACTGTCAGTCTCTCCTCCTACCTCTGGCTCTCTTCCTCCTCTCTCTCTCGCGCGCGACTGCGCTATCTCCACCGGCGACGCCTAGCGCGTAGGGCACCTAGGCCGTACTGCGGTAGTGCGCGGCGTGCTAGCTGCCGGTGCAGCGTGCACTCATCTCGCGGGTCAGTGCGCTGTCGGCACTGCTCGCGGATTCGCCTCCGAACACCGGCGATCGAGCGACGAGCGGCGCTGGTGGACTTCGCCCACCGTACACCGATCTCGAGCTATAAAATGACCGCGGTGCTCCACTCTTCTTCCTCACACATGGCCTCGCCTCTTCCTCTCCTTCCTTCTCCTCCATTTCTGTTTGCAGGAGCTCGCGACGAGGCTCTAATGGCGGAGGTGATGCCGGACTGGTACGTGATCCTGATGTGCGGAGGGTTGGCGGCATTGCTGGGGTTCTCCGTGCTCTTGTGCGTGATGATCCTCAGTGATCGCCGTGATGCTGCTGCTCGAGTGTTAGCTCTACGCGGCGGCGGTGATCATGAGGATTAAGTGTGGTAGTTAGGTTCTGACTGCTGTCAGTGTGCTGGAGGTAACTTGCACTCTAATAATCACCCACAAATTTCTCCTCTAGAAACTGTGGCGTGTTAGCGAGGTGATCAGTTAGGTGCAAAAATATGCACGTGGCTATGCAATTAGTGCATGCTATGGAGTGGTTGTGGAAGTGAGCCTGCTGTCGTGGTGCCGTGTGAATTAAAATGCATGTCACGAAGAATTTTGTGCTGCAACGGCTCAAAGGAAAATCTAACTTCAAGATTTACTGAGAGCGGAAACAGTCAATCAAAAAGAACAGCAGTAAAAACCACTCATATCAATCGAAAACAAACATTTAATACATCGCACAAACTTAGGATACAACGCATAAGCTGTAATACATAAATAAGTGCTAGGATAACAAACATAGCAGTGACGTCTACGATATAAACGGAAAATGGACAAGGTCCTGAGGAAATGTCTCTGGCACTGGGGCACATTCCTCTTCTATCAGGGAAAGCGGATTGCTTCCCGGTGTTGGAACACATTCTTCTTCTTCCGGAGGGAGCGGAGGAAGTTGAGGAAGCAATCGAAGAACGTGTCCCTCCTGAGTTGGCAGAGGGGGTCCGCCAATGGTGATCCGGGGATTCAGAACAGCAAGATAGTGGAGATACTCCAGTATTTGCTGGGTGAAACGCTCCTGGGCCATCACATATTGAATGAGATAGACCAGGGCTGGATCGCTCTCCGCACGTCCACAGCGGAACGTAGCTTCTGCTCCAAAAGCAGCGCGGCTTGGGAAATAGCAGTATTCTCTTGTGCTGGCACAAGGTACCGCAAATCGAAGACGGGTGACTGCTTCATACGCAGCAGACTCAATGGCCATGCCTGGTGTTGGCATGGATCTCCCGATGAAGATAACATAGGGAGGGCCTTGGTTTAAATCTGCTGGTGGAATATGTACAGCTGCCCAGTATTTCGAGAGATCAGGAGTGATTCTCGATTTGAGCAGCTCATACAGGGGTGGATGGGTGGAGCCAAGAGTATTGCGGGTAAAATCCCATAATATCTTAACAAAACTACCAGGGTTTGCGTCGGGGGTCCTCAGGTAAGCTCCGGGGTGAGACATGGATGGGTGAATGAGGAAGGTAGCGCTCGATGCTGATGGTTGCTGGTGTGGAAAAATGAGGGTGGCTTCTTATAGAGAGCCTGGGTCATGAAACATGAAGTGGTGCCATACGACTGAGACACCGACTTCGACGCGGGGCTGTCTGAGTTAAAGTCTCGGGCCTCAATCCCCAAAAAGGAAAGTGACATGTTACTGTGCATGTCGGTTAGGAGTCACGTCTAGAATTTTACTCTGCAACCACTCGTCAAATAATTCATGCCAGAACACACATACTATGAGATGATGACACACAAGTGGTTACAAGCTCACTACGTCACACAACGACTACTACGGAACTAAAGGAAAAACCGGCCACTAGGGCTTGACAACAATCCTGGTGGACTCAGTCCACCTGGTTGAGATCTAGCCGGGCGTGTCCTGCGGATGCCGAGTCCTCTCCGGGTGCTTCCGCGTCGGAGCTGGCCGGGGTAGGATGGGGAGCTACAGGGCTGGAGTAGCGGTGGTGGCCTTCGCGGGGTGTCGAGGTCACCGTCCCATTGGAGTAGGCCTCCAAGAGACGACGGAGATCTCCGGATGAGGCGATGGCATTGCCCGGGTGGATGACATGGTCAGAGCTTGGGGGCTCAACCGGCCTTCCAGGCAGCACTATCGGGGTGTCGGTGGCGTGTGCGACCTCGCTCCTTGCTGGGGTCAGGCGAGTGAGCGTCATGCGGGTCTCAATCAGGTCAAGAGTGACCTGATCAAATAGTGCCTCTTGCGCTTCCAGGTAGCGCACCAGATGCACCAGGGCAGGGTCCGACTCATGGTCTCCGTTGGCGACCTGGGTCGGTCTACCATAGCCTTCACGACTAGGGTAGTAGTAGAATGAGCGGCAGTTAACCCTCGGCGACAGGTGCCGAAGATGAACTATAGCCTCTCGGGCTGCAAGTTGGATGGCTTGGGGCTCGTCGGAGGTCGTCCTCCCGGTGAACCGGTAGGAACGCTCCGATGTAATGCCTCTCCCGTAGATGTGCGCCGTGGCCCAGAAATGTTGGATGGAATTACTCGTGTGTTCTTGGTACACGACATACTCCGGCGGCTCGTTGGTGCCGAAGGCACGACGGGTGAGATTGGCGAGGATGGCTACGAAGCCTTCGAGCTCGACTGCGGTGGTCTCGTTGCGAACGCGGGGGCCTGGCATCTTGGTGGTTTGATATCGGACTGGGAATGAGGCTGTGATGTGCTGAGTTTTGGGGCAAGGCTTCATTTATAAGTCAGCCGGGTCTTCCATCGCACGCTTGTGGATGGGACAACTCAGGTATCGGCACAGGCGCACGGCCTATGGGTAGACCGATAGGTTGGGCACCGACTGCCAAAAGGTGTCGGGGCCACTGTGTGGCTATCCTGCACGAGCGGTTTGGCTGGGTTTAGAATAAGGTTTGGTGGGTTGTTTAACCTAGGTTTATTGACCTGGCTAAGATAGGATTAGCCAATGGTCAGCCTGGCTCTGATACCAAGGTTGTCAGGGCCGGTTTTCCAGGATATTAATTTCCCAGTAAACGGCCCTTGTGCTCACCAGCCCCAGGATTACTGTTAGCTGATGAGACACAAACTTGATACAGAAATTCCAAGCAAAATACAAAATATGTAGTACAAGACCATTCTGGTCCATGAGTACAACGAAAGGGTTCTAGTGGTTGATGGCGGAAGCGGGTTGCGATACATCAGCGTCTATGGGACTCCATTTCCCACAGGAACAGCTGACCTGGATAACTCCTATCTTCGCGAGGCTGCTGTCTCCGTTACCTAGGTTCCGGGGCTGTCATCGCAGCGCTCCTCTCCACGCAAGAAATCTGGCCAAGACAATAGCCAGGGACAAGCCAGTGAGTACTTTGAATGTACTCGCAATCATAATGAACACAGGTAAAATATAATAAATGATAATCATGCACAGAAACATTCCACGATCACTTTGTTAGTCACGAAATAAAATTCATGACGCACGCAAGCAGGTTATTCTTATAAAGCATGATTGCGCAACCAGAGAATAAGAATAAAATGCACCGGTCGGGTGTCTGAAGCGACACCTCGAAAGGATAATAAAATAACGCATGCCTCAGTCGGACGTCTGAGCGACGTCTCATAAAGGGCTTATAAAGGAAAATAATAACAAACTTGCCACAGTCGGGCGTCTGAGCGACACCACATAAAGGGCTTATACGGAAAATAAATAATGAGCATGCCACAGTCGGGTGTCTGAGCGACACCACATAAAGGGCTTATAGGGAAAATAAATAATAAGCATGCCACAGTCGGGCGTCTGAGCGACACCACATAAAGGGCTTATAAGGAAAATAAATAATAAGCATGCCACAGTCGGGCGTCTGAGCGACACCACATAAAGGGCTTATATGAGAATAATCACGGGGAATATCCAGGAGGTAGAACCATCCCAGGGATACTCAATAATTCAAACAATACAAATGGTTAGTCCAAAATAATATTAATCATAATCATCATTCGTCACACGTCGTGATTTATTCTGGTTTAGAAGTTTTCCTCCGAAGACCGACACAAAGACCGACACTTGACCCATCCCAGACTGTAGTCCTTAACCGCGGATACGGCTATTCGAATAGATATAAACTCTGCAGAGGGTGTACTCTTTACCCACGAGTAACGGTTTCCTTTAGTCCATCGGGACTAATTCCATTTACGGTCTTTTAGTTGAAAACACACCTGACCCGCACACACCAGCTTAACTTACCGGTGTCTGGAATCACCCACGACACCTGTTAAGTAAAACTCTAAGTGGGGAGGCTACAACCTCGAGTAGCATGGGATCACAGAATTTATAATGCGCGCGAACTAGGGGAGCTACCCCCTCGGCTCCAACCGGAAACACCCATGCCCCCGGACCAGGTGGCATGCCTACCGGATGCAGCCGGTATCTTCCACCATGGCCTCTCTGTACGGTGTGTGCCAAGAAAGGGGTTGACAACTTACTGGACTGTACCCTACCTACGGCAGGGACAAGTGGTAGTACGAAACAAGAATGGGGATTACCGGAACAAGACTCGATCTATGGTCGACTCAGGAGGTTAAAGCAACACCTGCATGATTAGCATAACAAATATATTTCACGCCAACAGGTTCACCGCCCATCATGCCTCGTCATGCCCTCACTGACCTTTCTCGTCGCCGTGAAGTACCATTTTCACGGTCATAATTTACCCATGACAAAACTTCTCCCAGAAGTTTGTCCGGGCCAGCTCAGGCATACGTGGCATGAGGCAGTAACCACTACACACGTATATTACTTGATCTCAGCAAATCAACTTCTTATCAAATGCATTCATGCATGACTTGTCATCATATGCAAAACTCACTATTTCATGTGACATAAAGTAAGCTTTCAACAAGATATCATATCTGTGTTCAAGATGCTTGCCTTCAAGGTGCAGAGAGGTGAGGGCACTCCAAAACTTTTGAAAGTTTTGCTCTTCCCTCCAACTCCTATTTTTGAAAATATTCAAATTAACACATACTTTAAAGACAGTACAAAAAGTTGTCCTAATTATTTTTGAAATAAATCTCAAAATAAACTAGGTGAAATTTGAGAGTGGTAGGAAAAAGAATCAACTCATTTGGAGTTTTATTTAAAAAGATATGCCCAGTCAAAGTTTAGTCAAAATTCTGTTTTAATAAAAACCAGAAAAGGGAAAACGCATCGGTTCAGAATACGCTTCCAGAGAAGAGGAGACGCACTTTGGGCTTTACGCTTTCACTTAAGCGTCTCGGCGGGACGTCCAGAGCCACTGACGGTGGGCCCGCGGGTCCACCCGTCAGGTTTGACTGGTCCAACCAGTCTTCTTCCTCCTCTGGCCGAAAGGGGGCGGAGCTCCGGCGATCGACGTCGGCGAATGGCGGCTCCCCGCGGGGTTCTGAGGGAGGGGATGGATCCGCCAGTCCAGGGCGGTCCTCCCGGTGGTTGTTAGGCTCGCGGGGGTGGAGGGAGTCGCCGGCGGCGAGCGTTGTGGCGGACGGCGTTTCGGGAGGGTTAGGGGCTTCGAGCTACGGTGGTTCTTGGTCGGGCTAGAGAGGTGGGGCGGCTCCGTACGGTCGAGGGGAGGCGGATGGTGGCGACAGAAGGACTGGGGGGGCTCTGCTCGCGACGCACGGTACAAGAATGCGGCGGCGACCGAAGTTACCGGAGATGAGGAGGACGGCCTCTCTCCCTCGATTTCTGGCTACGGGAGCTCCAGGAAGATGGCTTGAGGCTGCTTGGGGGTCTGGACGGGCTCGGGGCTCCTCTTTATAGGCGGGGGAGGTCGGTTCGGCGACGGCCGTGGATAAGAACGGTGGCTCGCCGCCACTGTGGTTTGCAGGGCGACGTGGCGATGCTAGCGGGGCACGGCGTGGCTGCGGGAGCTAGGGGATGAGAACGGCCTGCTCACGAGGGCAGCTGGCGAACGGAGGAGGCTTGGGCGGCGCCGTCCATGGCAGAGTCGGTCACGGGCGCCGGCGTGCTGCCAAAACGCCAACGCTGCCGCTCTGAGAGGAGCAGGGCGAGTAGGGGCCGCACTAGGGGACAGTAGAGAGGATTAGGACGAGCTCGGGAGGCTTATCCAGGGGCGTGTCGGTTCGGACGCGAGCACGTGCAAAACGCGCGCTCTGCTCGCGCTCCGGGCATGCACGGCAGGTGTTCGGCGAAATGCCAAAGCGTGCTAGAGGTCTAGGGTGAGGCTGGGGTTTAACAGGTCCATGTTAGAGTTAACTAGGAGTTTAGTGGACAAACTGATTTGTCCAGAGGGGTAAGATCACTATGCAAATACAAAACCATGCCAAAACTGTCCATGAACACAAGGTGCTCGACAGAATGCCTCGGGCTTCTAGGCATCTCTTCTGGTGGCCAAAAACTCCAGAGTGGAGTCTCTCTAGATGACAAAGAGGGTGGCAAGGTTAGTTTGTCAAAAGCAAACACTCCTTAGTACAAGTTTTTGAGAAAACCAAATCTGGACGGAAGAGAAAAGCTATCCTTGCATGGACCAAAAATATACCAATGGTCTCAATCTCCTGGACTTAAGAGTTTGATATGGTGGTCTACAAGCAGGAGAAAAATTCAGAGGCAAAAGGGCAAGCAAACTTGGAGCTGTAGTACAAACCACTAAACTGGACCAGAACACAAATGAGGATGGTTTGCTCAAACTTTCCAAAGAACACCAATGGATTTTTGCATGGGAATGAGTTATATACTTCTACCAACATCCCCAAATTTTGGTGGAATTTTTAAATGAATTTTTTTAAATGTTTGCAGTGCAAAAGAGACTCCAAAACTATGAGGAATCAATTAAAAGCAATAAAGCTTTAGGGAAGTATTTACAGAAATATATCCACTGATAAAAGAAATGATCTTGAGAAGGTATACAAGTCCAACAGTATTCTTGAAAGGTTCCCCTTGAGGGAAAAATTCCACAATTCAAAAGAAAAGGGGTGGTACTGAAATCAAAAGAAAACCCAGAAAAGAAAATTTTAACTTCCTGGCAAAATTTTAATTAATAAAATATGGTTAAATTTTGGGGTGTTACACTCAGCCGATTTGAATTTCAACGCCGGATCATGTTTTGTGGTCGGCTTCTTCAGCGGGGACATATCCGCCGGATCAACATTGTCCTTATAGAACTTTAGCTCTTCCGTAGCACAAACCGCCTCGGCATAAGCCGCATCTCCTTCCTCGCACTCCAATGCTATCTTACGGCTCCCATGAACCATGATAGTTCCTTTGTGGCCTGGCATCTTGAGCTGCAGATAAACATAACATGGTCTAGCCATGAACTTGGCATAAACTGGCCTCCCAAACAGAGCATGATATGGACTCCTGATCTTTACAACCTCAAAAGTCACAGTCTCCGATCTAGAGTCATGCTCATCTCCGAAGGTAACTTCCAGATCAATTTTTCCAACTGGATAAGCCGATTTACCGGGTACCACCCCATGGAACACTGTGTTGGACTGTCGGAGCTTCTTATCTGTCAACCCCATACGTCGAAAAGTCTCATAATATAGGATGTTGATGCTGCTGCCTCCATCCATAAGTACTTTGGTGAACTCATAACCACCCACCTATGGTGCCACCACCAGAGCCAACTTACCCGGATTATCAACTCGGGGTGGGTGATCTTCTCTGCTCCATACAATGGGTTGCTGATACGTCCAAAACGTATCTATAATTTGTGCTTGCTCCATGCTTCTTTTGTGTGATATTGCTATGATATTGATGCACTTCCATACACTTTTGATCATATTTGGACTAACCTATTAACTCAATGCACCACAGTGCCAGTTCCTGTTTTCTGCTGTTTTTCTATTTCAGGTTTCCCCCATATTAAAAGTGCTCCAAAAATTCCAGGAAAAATATAGGAAAAATCAGCGTACAGGAAGCTTCGCGAAGAACCAAAGATGGGCCAGAGGGGAGCCAGGGGAGGCCCAGGCGGTCACCTGGCGTGGCCCCACCCCTAGCCGCGCCAGGGGGGCGCCTGGGGCCCCTGCTCCGCCTCTGGCTGGCCCCCTTCGCATATATATCCCTCTCGTCTCGAAACCCTTGAGGACAGAACCCTTTTTTGCGATCGCGCCTCTGTTCTGCTGCCGCAGCGCTTCCAAGATTGGGAGCATCAGAATAACTCTTCCCGGCACCCTGCCGGAGGGGAGAACCACCACCGGGAGCTTCTCCACCACCATGGACGCTTCCCGGATGAGTCGTGAGTAGTCCACCTTGGACCATGGGTCCATGATCAGTAGCTATGTGATGTTCTCCTCCCCTCTTTGCTCTTCATGGTTTAGACCTCGTGAGCTGCCCTACATGATCGAGGCACATATGTAATCTTTATGTTGTTGCTTTGCTGAGTTTGCTGGGATCTGATGGATTATGAGATTATGTTCAGATTGTGTTTGAGTAATATATTTGATTCACCTCTTTTATATCTTTGTTCTTGAGTAATATATTCTTGCATGTTCTCCGTTGCTGTTTATTGCTTTGGCCAAGTAGTAGGTAGTAACTCCAAGAGGGAGCGTTATGCTTGATTGTGGGTTCATGCCCCCTGATGACTAGCTTGAGTGACAGAAACATGAGTCTAGGGGATGTGTTGTTGCCACAAGGGAGAAAACAATGGTGCTTGTACTTGTGGGTGCAAGGATTGTTTACTTTACGCAAAGTTCTTTTAATGCAGTTGTCTGTTGCTTTGAGTTTACACTTTGGGTGGGATTCGCAACTTAATACCAGCGAGATGTTCTGGATAGATATCTCAAGGTGTATGATTAGTAGTAGATGCAGATGGATTTCGGTCTACTTGCCTTGGCGTACCGCCCATGCTTTTGAGCCTCTACCTTTCTTTGCAGCATAGTTAGCATTGGTTTGCGCACATAATCCTGTCAATTGCCCAGCTGTAATTTGTTTACCTCGCTTTGTTGTTTTATTGTCTTTTGGGAGAGAGACATCACTAGTGAACATCATGGGACCCCGGTCCATATTACCACCGCTGATCTAACCATCTATTTACTTCCTGTTTTTATTTCCTAGTTGCAGTCATAGCTATCATTATTATCTCTTGTGTTTGACCCGTTGTAAACAACAAGGCCGGAGGGATTGATAACCTCTCTGTACTCGTTGGGAGCAAAGTTATCTGTATCTGTGTGCAGGTCCCGTCAACCGCTAAGTTTCTGGCGCCGTTGACACCTACTTGTCGACCCTCGGAGTCTCACGGGATTCGATCCTTGGTATCTTTGCCAAGGGAAATTTGCCGCTACGCTACATCTCAACCTTCCACTTGGGGTAACCAACGAGGGGCGAGAAGCCATCAAGCAAGTTTCTGGCGCCGTTGCCGGGGACTCCACTCTTCAAGATAGGGGAGTTGCACGCTATCTTTTATCTTTGATTTTTAGTCTTGTTAGTTTACCTTGCAGTTTTTGCTTTAGTGTCCCTTACCAAAAATCACAAAATAGTTATCTTGCTTTTAGTTGGCATTATGTCTGGTCCTTTTTCCCTTGGTGAGGCAGAAGTGCTCACCTTTAAACAAAGAGGTGGTGAAAGTCTAAAAGATGCTTGGTATAGAATTAATGATTCTCAAAAAAGAGCCACCAAGAATCAATCTACTACTATCCTGCTTAGAAATTTTTATGTTGGAATTACTTCTTGGAATAGGTTTATTCTAGATTCTTCTATCAATGGAAATTTCCTAGAAGCCCCAGTTTGGGAATCTCTTAGTATTATGGAAAATCTTGTTGGAAATCCCCCTGTTGTTAGCATTCAAGAGGACATTACCCTAGCTCACATTATGAAAAAACTTGAAAAGATAGAGCTAGAGATGCCAAGCATTAATAAGATAAATGAGTTGGACCGTAAGATCCAAGGGAATTTGAATAGGCTTGATAGCTCCATGCATAAAATTCTCAAAACTTTGGAGACCATCGAATCCCATGACTTGGATTCTTCTAGGATAGACAAGATTGAGGAAATCTTTGACACTTTAGGAACTACTTTCTCCTCAATCAAAGCCAAAAAGGTAGAAACTCCGGCAAAGAAGGAACCTAAGTTCGTTTACGTTCCAAAGGCTCCTCGTTCCAAAAGTAATCCATCTATTGCCAAAGGGGTTGAAACTGTGAAGACTTTGGAAGAAATAGCTCTCTTTGATAAATTTATAAATGAATCTTCCATTGACTTTCCACCTTTTGGTTTTCTCCCTAGAAGTATCTTTATTAGGCCTTTATTTGAAAGTCCTCTTAAGACTAGTTGTACTATTGAAGAGCTTTTTGATGATCTTGATGATGGTTCAATTGATGCAACTTGATCTTTTTGCATCATGCCTAGCTTAAAAGCATAAAAGAAAGCGCTTTTGGGAGGCAGCCCACAACGAATTAGGTCTTATATTTCTTTTGTTGTGTCTTGATGTTTGTTACTACAGTAGCATCATCATTGTATCTTTTCTTTTCAGCTTTGTGCCAAGTTTAGCCTCCGATTGCAAGAAAGTTCAAAATTTGTGACGTGTTGTCCAGAAAACAGATTCTGTCCTTGGACAGAAAAATTCGAATAAAATCACCAGATCATCTTTTTGATCTGAATTGTTTTGAAAGCGTGCTCTATACAATTGGCTTTCGAGCGTCTGTTCTGAGTTTTTTGATTTGAGTTGCAGAAGTGCCCCGAAAAAATTATTTACTACCTGCTGGTCTGTTTTTCACAGATTCTGTCCTGTTTTGACTTTTCTTCATTTTGCAAACCTTGAGCTTGCTTTTTCTTTGCAAAAACCTTTTGGCAATCTTGAGAAACAGTAGCTCTTCAAGATTATCTTTATTTCCAGTAGGGAAAAATTATTTTATTGTGGGTACTAACCTCGCTAATCAGATTATGATGAGTTATGTATGAAGGGAGTTTTCAAGTGTGCGAGGGAAGATGATAAAAGAAGATTCAGGAGGGTCAAACGCTCAAGCTTGGGGATGCCCCTGTGCACCCCCAAGAAATATTCAAGAAGACTCAAGCGTCTAAGCTTGGGGATGCCCCCATGCATCCCCTTCTCCATCAACAATTATCAGTTCGTCTTTCGTTCCACTATAATTTATCACTTCATGCGTTATGTGCTATGCTTGGAGCGTCTTGCTCTTAGTTTCCTTTTTTAGTTTTCTTTAGCTTTGCTTGCTGTTCATAACAAGTTAGAACCCATATTTCTTTGTGTGGAAGAGAAACACGCTCCACTTCAACCTAGAACACAACATAGGATTTTCATGCTTATCTTTGCTGTGTGTGTTCTTTGTCTTTCCATAGCTGATGTCATGTTTAGCTCTTAGTTTTCATGCTTTTCTTTTTTTAAGAGCTTTTGTTTAGTTGGTTACTGAACTCTCTTGAGTTTTCATGTTTATCTTGTTAAGAGAGTTTGCCTGTTGCACTGAGTTGTGTGTCTTAACTTAAAGTAGGTAATTGAGGTTGCTATTTAATTTTAGTAGTAACTTGCAATAGTTTTGAGGTATTGCCATGAGTAATGTCTGAACTTTTGGTGTCAAGAGCTTTAGCCTATTAGTGATAGATGTCGTATTTTGGGCAACCCGTGTTTATTTTCAAAAACCTACAAAATAGTTGAGAATTTTAGCTACTAGATGGATCACTAATCTTTGGAGGGATCGAATATTAGAGTACACTCACGTACCATGAGTCGAGGATGCGCAAGGATAACCAAACCCCCATACACTCCTCCTCGGGGTACTTGTCTCTTTGTGAACCTCCTAATTAGATTGAGAGTTACCGATAATAAGTGCATGAGTTCTTCGGACTAATGTGAGTATTCGAAAGTTGACACTTCCACCTAGCCATATTTTTCTAGCCTCTTCGGTACCGTGCATTGCCCTTTCTCACCTCGAGAGTTGGCGCATACTTCGCCGGTGCATCCAAATCCTTGGCACGATACGCTCTGTCATCATAAGCCTCATTATATCCTTCCTCAAAACAGCCACCATACCTACCTATCAAGGCATTTCCATAGCCTTTCCGAGATACATTGCCATGCAACATCCATCTTCTCATGACTTGATCTTCATGTCATACATGCTTTTTGCTTGATCGATGAGCCGCATGCTAGTTGGGCCTTGCCCTAATCCTTGCTACATGACGCGCTAGTATCATTGCATATCCTGCTACACCAGCAGAGGCATACATTTGCATACATCATGATAGTTTCATTTTCTTTATGTTGAGTACTTTTGTAAAGTGTGAAAGATCTTCTATACTTCTTGTAATATATAGAGTGTTGCCCCTAAAGTGAGGAAAAGATCCCAAAGAGGACAAAATCAAAAGATCCCAAAGAGGACAAAATCAAAAGATCCCAAAGAGGACAAATGAGAGTTAAATAGAAAGAGCCATTGAGGCCATAAAAAAAATAAAAAAAGAGAAAAAAGAGAAAAATAAATAAAAAGAGAGAAGGGGGCACACTACTATTCCTTTTGAGAGATCCACACTCGTACTTCATCTTATACCTTGTACTCCATAGAGATTATCATTCATGCATATAGCTATGTGGGGACCTTCACACTATAGAACTTGGCTTGTATATTCCAATGATGAGCCTCCTCAAAAGAGCTCTAGGTCTTCTTGAGCGAGCAAGTTGGATGCACCCCCACTAGTTCCATTGGAGAGCTTACCTTAGCTCATATGTGCATCCGTTGCATGGCAATCCCAACTCCTCACATCATATCTATCATTTGGCTTTCTCTCGCCTATGATTGTCCTCATTGATGTGAGCCTTTCACACCTTTTTTGTCTTCCCCCTCCATCATTTTTCTCTCTTTGCCATCCTAAGTGTCAACTTTCTTGCTTACGCTCATCCATTGCATGAGTGCTCAAAATATCGAAAGGGAGTGGATCATTTTGACTTGTACCTGGCTAGCGGTCTGGGGATGAGTCAAGATAAGATTCCAAAGAAGACCAAGTGTGAAACTTTAGTAGGTTAAGTTCTCAACAATACAAAAACTATGTTTTACTCTCTCGTATATCCCTATCCCCTTTCTTGCACGCAAACACCATTTGGAGACATTCGAGTCACGGACAGCGAGAGCTCTTGCACCTTTATGTTCTTATGTTGCTTGTTACAATGCTAATATAGACTCTTGCTTGTTATGACTTGAATTGAATTACATGCCTTGATTGCTTTACTTAAAAGTTCTTATATGGTTGATAGCATGTCACCACAGAAATTATGCTTGTTATCATTTACCTACTCGAGGACGAGCAGGAATTAAGCTTGGGGATGTTGATACGTCCAAAACGTATCTATAATTTCTGCTTGCTCCATGCTTCTTTTGTGTGATATTGCTATGATATTGATGCACTTCCATACACTTTTGATCATATTTGGACTAACCTATTAACTCAATGCACCACAGTGCCAGTTCCTGTTTTCTGCTGTTTTTCTATTTCAGGTTTCCCCCATATTAAAAGTGCTCCAAAAATTTCGGGAAAAATATAGGAAAAATCAGCGTACAAGAAGCTTCGCGAAGAACCAAAGATGGGCCAGAGGGGAGCCAAGGGAGGCCCAGGCGGCCACCTGGCGCGGCCCCACCCCTGGCCGCGCCAGGGGGGCGCCTGGGGCCCCTACTCCGCCTATGGCTGCCCCCCTTCGCATATATATCCTCTCGTCCCGAAACCCTCGAGGACAGAACCCTTTTTCGCGATCTCGCCTCTGTTCCGCCGCCGCAGCGCTTCCAAGATCGGGAGCATCAGGAGAACTTTTCCCGGCACCCTGCCGGAGGGGAGAACCACCAACGGGAGCTTCTCCACCACCATGGACGCTTCCCGGATGAGTCGTGAGTAGTCCACCTTGGACCATGGGTCCATGATCAGTAGCTATGTGATGTTCTCCTCCCCTCTTTGCTCTTCATGGTTTAGACCTCGTGAGCTGCCCTACATGATCGAGGCACATATGTAATCTTTCTGCTGTTGCTTTGCTGAGTTTGCTGGGATCTGATGGATTATGAGACTATGTTCAGATTGTGTTTGAGTAATATATTTGAATCACCTCTTTTATATCTTTGTTCTTGAGTAATTCTTGCATGTTCTCCGTTGCTGTTTATTGCTTTGGCCAAGTAGTAGGCACTACTAGAAAAAAGGCTATAGGTAATATCACTATTAGTGGCGCACCAGAGATGTGGTGCGCCACTACTATATAGCAGTGGCGCACCACAAACAGGTGCTCCACTAATAGTGACATTACTAGTGGCGCACCAGGTGTGGGGTGCGCCACTACTATGTTTTTGAACAGTAACCAGCCATGCCCAGCCTTACCAGTGGCGCACCAGGGCAAGGTGCGCCACTATTATATTTGATAGTAGTGGCGCACCTTGCCCTGGTGCGCCACTGGTAAGGATGGGCATGGTGGTCCAAAAAAAAACATAGCAGTGGCGCACCCCTTCACTGGTGCGCCACTAGTATTCCTGGCTACTAGTGGCGCACCAGTGAAGGCGTGCGCCACTGCTAACCTGGGAGCAGTAGCTACTTAGGCAGCCACACCTACCACACACACTCACTTTCCCCCCTCCACCCAAACAAATCTAGTCGTCTTGCTCCTCCTCCTCACCTCATTTGCACCATTGATTCACCCAAATTAAGTGGTTAAATTTCCTTTTTTTGATAGGTAAGTAAGGGGAAAGCTTTCTTTATGTTCTAGATCTACTTTTCTCTCCGTCTCCAACAACGTACACACTTTTTATGGCCTAGAGATGTACGTATGTTTGTGGTGTTGCATATGTTTGTGTTTGCAGGTATCGGTATTTGAAATGCGATAGTTGCCAATATTTTGCCGGAATGTTGATTCATTTCCGTTTCGGCGAGAATTTGGCACTATGTGCATTCTTTTTTGTCCTATTTTTAGGCAAAGTCATGCCAAAATTTTTTTTGTTCTAAAATATCATTTTGCTATACCCCGCAGGCGACCATGGTCCGCACGATGACCGAAGGCATCGTAAATAGGTTTTTGAACTCCGCGAAGGCCGAGATGCTTCCAAAGAACGAGACGGAGATAAGATGTCCATGTCGAAGATGCAAGCTAAAGAGCCTTATTGCGGACCCGGATTCCGGGCAGGTGCAGGACCACTTGCTCTTGCGTGGTTTCATGGATGGCTATCGGTGGCAAGGTGATGAAGATGACTATGAAGTCATCCATGGGGGCCGGGCAAGCAGAAAAAAGGAAGGGCAGCAAGACAATAGCGGCGAGGGCGGGCGAGAAGACGAAGAATCTCCAGGACATGATCACGAAGTAGATGCAGGACACGGTCATCATGTAGAAGATGCCGGACATGATGATGAGGAAGATCAAGACGAAGGGCATGATCATGAAGATGAAGATGCCGGAGCAGACGACGATGGACCATCGATGGGTTGGGTGCATGACCCTCATATTCAAGAGCTGCTTCGCAAGCAGACGGGTAACGCAAGAGCTGCCGCCCGAGAGAAAGCCAAGCTGGATCAACTGGAGACAGACGCGGTTACTCCATTGTATGAAGGATGCAGGCCCGAGGATACCCGCCTGAAAGTAACGCTCATGGCTCTGGAGATGAAGGTAAAACACAAAATGACCGACGCATGCTTCGACGAGAACATGTCATTCTGGCACGAACGTCTTCCGAAGGGGAACAAGTGCCCGACCAGTTTCGAGGAGGCGAAGAAAATCGTGTGTCCTCTGGATTTACCGCACGTGAAATACCATGTGTGCATGAACGATTGCATCATTTATCGGGACGAGCACGCGGAGTCTACCATATGTCCGGTGTGCGGCGTCAGTCGATACAAGAAGAAGAAGAAAGCTCCTCGAAAAGTGGTGTGGTACTTTCCGATCACTCCTCGTCTGCAGCGGTATTTCGCGGACCCTAAGCTAGCAAAGCTCCTGCGTTGGCACGCGGATAGGGAGGAGAAGAAGCGAGAAGATGACGGAAATGATCCGGAGATAAATAAAAAAGACAAGATGCTGAGTCACCCTAAGGACGCGAGCCAGTGGCAAGCGTTGAACTTCGAAGACACAGAATTTGGGGACGATCCAAGGAACATCGTGCTGGGCGCGAGCACCGATGGAGTCAATCCGTTTGGCAGCCAGAGAAGCACACATAGCACCTGGCCTGTGTTTGTGTGGATGTACAACCTTCCCCCCTGGATGTGCATGAAGAGGAAGTACATTCACATGAGTATGCTAATTGAAGGGCCGAAACAACCAGGGAACGACATCAATCTGTATCTGGGGCTGCTGAAAGAGGAGCTAGACAAGCTGTGGAAAACGCCAGCCAATACGTGGGATGCCGCAGCGAAAGAATATTTCCCTATGAGAGCCGCACTGCTCACGACGGTGCACGACTATCTCGGTTACGGATATGTCGCGGGGCAGGTGGTCCATGGATTTTGTGCATGCGTCAGGTGCATGGATGACACAACGTATCGCCAGCTAGATAGAGATCCCGGGTCTTCGAAAACCGTGTTCATGGGACATCGAAGGTGGCTTCGCGACGATGACGCATGGAGAAAACGCAAGGATCTGTTCGATGGTGAAACCGAAACCCGAAGACCCCCACGTATGAGGAGCGGCGAGGAAATAGACGAGCTATTGAAAAATTGGAAAGAGTGCCCACCGCCGGGAAAGAAGCGAAAGGCGCCAGAGCCGCTGCTGAAGGTATGGAAAACGAGGTCTGTTTTCTGGGACTTGCCATACTGGAAGATCCTCCGTGTGCCTCACAGCTTTGATGTCATGCATATCACGAAGAACGTGTGCGAGAGTCTGCTTGGTATCCTGCTCAACATGCCAGAGAGGACCAAAGATGGGCCGAAAGCAAGGGCAGACTTGCAAAAAATGGGCATCAGGGAGGAGCTCTGGCGCCCTAATGATGATGATGATGATGATGAGGCGAAGGACACGGAAAGTCATCGCAAAGGCAAAAAGGCCAAGAAGATCGAATATGACTACCCTCCCGCGTGCTTCACTCTAAGTCAGAAGGAGATCGAGCAGTTTTTCACCTGCCTCGTAGGAGTAAAACTTCCTTACGGTTACGCGGGGAAGATAAGCAGATACCTAGACTCAGCGAAGCAGAAGTTCAGCGGGATGAAGTCTCACGACTGTCACGTGCTGATGACGCAGATACTTCCAGTTGCAATCCGTGGGATCATGGACGCGCACGTCCGTGACACGCTATTTGGCCTATGCAACTTTTTCGACGTCATCTCTCGGAAGTCTGTTGGCGTGAGGCAACTCAGAAGGCTACAGGAAGAGATCGTGGTGATACTATGCGAGCTTGAGATCTACTTCCCGCCCGCATTCTTCGACGTTATGGTGCATCTGCTGGTCCATATCGTGGAGGATATCATCCAACTCGGGCCGACGTTCCTGCACAGCATGATGCCGTTCGAAAGGATGAATGGTGTCATCAAAGGATACGTTCGCAACAGGGCACGTCCAGATGGAAGCATAGCAAAGGGCTTTCTGACCGAAGAGTGCATCTCCTTCTGCACGAATTATCTAGGCATCGAGAACCCCGTTGGTCTGCCCGTCAACAGGCACCTTGGCAGGCTCGCTGGATGGGGTCACCGCGAGGGTCGCCACGAAATGCATGTCGACTTCATGGGTCGACTCGCCGACTTTGAAAGAGCAAACCTAGTCGCGCTACAACACATAGACGTGGTCGATCCTTGGGTGGTAGAGCACAAAATCTTTATTGAGAAGACGTACAATGACCGAGGCCAACAGAGGACGGAGGGAGCTATAATCAAAGAGCACAACTCATGTTTCACGCGTTGGTTCAAGGAGAAGCTTCTGTCGTACCCTTTACATGAGGATTCTTCCGCGGAAGAAAAACTCATATTCGCCTTGTCACAGGGCGCCGAGCACAACCTGATGACCTATGAGGCGTACGATATCAACGGCTACACATTCTACACCGAGGAAAAGGACATGAAGAGCGATTATCAGAACTCCGGGGTAACGATGGAATCCTACACCGGTAACGACAAGGACAGATACTACGGAAGGATCGAGGAGATCTGGGAGCTGAGCTACACTGGAGAGAAGGTCCCGATGTTCCGTGTCAGATGGGCCAAGAGCGTCCTAAAAGAAGACCGGTATTTCACCACCATGGTTATACCAGAAGCCAAATCCAAGACCGCGGGCGCAAACGTCACCGCGAAAAATGAGCCATGGGTACTGGCTTCCAAAGTGGACCAATGCTTCTTCATTACCGACCCGTCAAAGCCCAGTCGTGTTGTCGTGAGGAGAGGCAAAAGGAACATCATCGGAATGGATGGAGTCGCCAATGAGCAAGACTTTGACAAGTACGGCGACCCGAAGATGGAAGATGACGACGACGATGAAGTACCATACACCACAAGAAGAAGCAGGACCACCCTACCTAAAGGACGTCCGTTCAAGAGAAGATCAATTCAAGGGGTTCCGTGGCTAAATTATTCAACCGCGAGGAAGAAGGGCAAGAAGATTGTGAAAAGATAGCTAAGATTGAATCACGACGTGTCGGCCGCGTGTGTGTGTGTGTCAGTGGCAAGCTCAATTATTACATGCAACTAAATTATTACATGTATCACTTGATTTCAACCATGTCATCTAATTCTAAATCTTTGCACAATGGTTTTATCACTCCATTTGCATTTTCCTATTCTTTTATCTCAAATCTTAAATTATCACAATGATTCAAATCTTAAATCTAAACACATAAGCCCACGTATATTGTCCTAAAAGATGTACATATATTTAATAGGAAATATTCAAATACATTAAAATGTATGTTGTTTAACAATATTTACATTCAAATATTCAAATACATTCAAATATATTTAATAGAAAACTAAAAAAGAACTGACAAAAATAGTAAAGAAAAAACACAGAAAAGGTAAAAAAATGTTTAAAGACCGGACTAGTGCAACCAATAGACATATATACATCAAAAACATTTTTTAAAAAGATTGAAAAAAATGGGGCCGCCAGGATTCGAACCCTGGCTGGCTGGGTTATGCATCAAGGGTCCAACCACTAGGCCATGGCAGTAGTTCTGTCCATAACACAGACGCGGACAGTTTTAACCTATGAGAGCCGCACTGCTCTGTTTATGGCGCACCTGCGAGAGGTGCGCCATTGTTAGCGCTGGCCTGCTTTATCCCCGGCCGCGCCTCCCACTCCTCACTCCCCGGCCGCACTTGTCCCTCTTCTTCCTCTCCTCTTCCCCTCCCCTGTCGCCGCCACAGCCCCCCATCCCCTGCGGCGCCGCCCCCTCCGACGCCACCGCCGGCCGCTGTGTCCCGACCCCGTCTCCCCCGCCGCCTCCCCTCCCCTGCTGCCCTACAACGCCGGGGGTTCCAAGCCGCCGCGGCACGCCTAGCCGCTGCCCCGCCGCCGGTCCCTCCCTGGAGCAGTCTCCCCCGCCGCCGGTCCATCCCTGGAGCAGTCTCCCCCACCGCCGGTGAGCTCCTCTTCTACGTTGGGCTGGGTGCTCCACTAGTTCAGTTCCGATTCATGCAGTGCCCTTACAGGCAAGTTCAGATTCAAGAACTGACGTGTCTAGATATGCCACGAGTTAAGTTTGATCACATGGTGATGATTTGAGGGGTGGAGAACCTGATGTTTAGCATTCTTACATGGAAGCTCAAGTCCAGAATGTAGTCTCATGTATTTCAATAAGCCACATGTATAATTTTTCATCAGGATCTTGTTTCAATGCAAAAGTGCAATTTCTTATAAAATGAAGCCCATGGCTGTACTTTTTGAAGTTGTACCATATCCTGTTCTGATTTTGTTTTTCAGCATCATGAACCATGAATGTGTTTTTCAGTACAGTACTTTGGATATTTTCTGGTTGTCTTGAATTCTGAAGAAAATTAGAGAAACTTGTTAGACCATTGAATTCTGAAACATGATGGCACTGCCGGATGCTGACTGTGTGCATCCCACTGTTTTGTTGATGTGTGAGTGCTGGCATGGTGTGTGCTCTGTCAAACTTATTTTTTTTGCTTCTATACATATAAATATTCTCTGGTTGTCTTGCATGTTCCAGTCTTAATGGCAACCAGTAATTTTGTTCAGAACCAGTAATTTAAGCTAGGTTTAATCTTATGCTAGTTGACATAAATTTTTAGTTGCCTATTTGGTTATATCTAAAACATATACTCATGTAATCATCATCTAAAAATGATCCTATACTAACTTATGTTAGTCAAGGCTCAAGATGTATCTGTAGAGGTGAGGTTTGTTACTCCCTCATTGATTACTCGAGGTGAGGTTTGTTACATATTCATCCCCAAGCAATGTAATAAACTGTCCCGATAATAATTATCTTTGACCATGTCTGAATTTTGTTGAGTGCTGCTACTGCTGTCAGACAGGATACCTGCTCTACGCCTATATCTGAATTTTGTTGTATGCTTGCTTGCTGCTAAAAATCAAGTTACTGAAGTTAGTTATATGGCTGTCTGAATGTTGTTGAGTGCTTGCTTGCTGTTGAAAGTTCAGTTGCAGAATTTAGATACATATCTATCTGCATTTTGTTGGGTACCACTTCTGTCAGATAAGAATCACTGCTCTGCCTCTGACTTCTAGATAGAACATTGCTTTGTTGGTCAGTAGAGTATGTATAGGCTGAATATAACTGTTGTTTCTGCAAATGACAGGATGATTTCTTGCCTCGGACAGCTACTCCTTTAGAAGATATCTTCAAGTCGATTCTCTGGTATGGACATGCCACCAATGCTGTTATATGTTTGTATTTACTGCTGTTAGTCATATGATTCTAGTAGTACACACTTCCACATCTTGTAATTCAGTACTTCCACATTTACCTTTTACTCCAGTCAAACATTAACAAGCCAATGACAGTCCATACCTGTATCAGGTGAAAAGTAACATACGCTCCGATTGATTGATTCTTTAGTTACCTCTGTTGCCTAATTTAGGCCTTTAAGGTGCCAAGTAGCAACTGTATCCCTGTCTTCGGATACAGCACGATTCTAATGTGAATGATCACTGTGATATAGGGGCATTTGCCTTGCTATCTGGGCACGAGTTTACCCTCAGATAATTATTTTCTTTTGGTTTTTAGTATAGTAACTATCAAAGATTACATATTGGTTTTTAGTATAGTATAGTAACTATCAAAGATTACATATTCATCCCCAAGCAATGTAACATCATATTCAAATAATGATGTTCCGCAGTACTGTTGGTATTCAAATAGACAAAGGTGTATTAGGAAAAAAAAATCAACACTGCAGCAATGCCTTTTTTGTCCATATGAAAGCAGAGGACCATTGTGGTGCTAGTTTGCTGGGTTTTGTCTCCGACCATCGTGTCGTGATGATTTTGCAGGTACCCCGAGAGGCCCTTGAGTTTGCCGGAATGTCGATTAACTTCCGTTCCGGCAAGTTCGGGTACTCCATATGTCCTATTTTCAGCAAAGGTCATGCTGAAATTTTCCGTGAATTTTAGCATGACTTTGCTAAAAATAGGACATATGGGGTACTTGCGACTAATGCATGGGCCGGGGTATCTTAGTACTTAATTAAGTAGGATCAAGAATTAAGTAGGACTAGTTCTGAATAGCTTCTATCAACGGCACTCTAAATGATAAAACCGTAGCTTTTAGGATGCCTCGGTGTCGACAAACCCTAAGTGATGAGACCATGATAATTCCTCACAAACCCTAAATGATGAGATCTTGTTCCTTGACAATAACCAACTTTTTGACCAAACTTTTTTCCTATTTAGAGCGAACATGGCCGACAACGATGAGGCCGGCGGTTCGGGCGGCAAGCCATTCTGGGAGCTGTCCCAGGAGATGGAGGAATACCCTCACTACTATGAGGACGCCGCGGAAGACACCGATCCCGACTACACAACCCCTAGTGGCGTCGGGGATGACACCACTGATGGTGCCGCCGGGGATGCCACCACTGATGATGGCAGCGAACGCACAGATGGCAGCCAACCGAAGAGGCAACGGAAGGACCGGCGCCCGAACGTGCTCGGCACCGTCAAGGAGGAATTTACTGAAGTGTCCTCCAGTGGGCATCCAACGGCGCCCAAAGAATTAGTCAGTGGGTACGCGGGACAACTCGGGTGCATTGTCCGGAGCACCGTCACGATCAACACCGAGAACCTAAGGCAACGTGAACGAGGGAATTTGCGGATCCTCCTCTTCACGAAGCTGCACGAACGATACAAGTTCCCCGGTGACTTCGCAAACACACGCCTCTTAGGGAATAAAGTGAACAGTGCCGCCCTCACGAAGATAAGCACGGCCCTGGCTTCTTGGAGAGCCCGGGTGAAGAAAATGATTGAAAGAGGTGATAGTTATGAGAAGATCAAGGAGAAAAATCCTTCGATCAGCAAAGCTGACTACCTGGAGTTCAAGACCAAGTGCGAGAGCAACGCATCCGTGGAATCAAGTCAGTGGGGGAAAGAAATGCGGGAATTGAACTTAGCGGTCCACACACTCGGTCCCGGCGGTTACAGAGTGGCGGAACCTAAATGGGACAAGGAGGAAGCGGAGCGTGTCGAGCAAGGCCTACCGCCCCTCTTCGATAAATACCGCCATGAAAAGCAGACCAGGAACTTTATCAGAGCCCGATACAAGGAGGACCCGGTAACAAAGGAGCTTACCACGGATCCGAAGGTGAAGGCGCTTGAGCTTGTTCTGGTAAGGAATACACCCCCGCGTAATTAGCTCCATATGGTTGCATTCTAATTAATGAAGCCAAATTTCTAAATGGTTCACGTTACTTCCGCAGGAAACTGAAAGCAGTAGCGCGGGGTCCCCGTCTGCCCCTTGGGACACCACTTTAAATAGGGCGTTGAATGTAATGAAACAGAAGGATAAGTTAGCTAAGCCGACGTCAGCTGGTCGTGTGGCCGGCGAAGGCTTGTCCACGAAATGGTCGGAATACTATAAGACTGGGCGAAAGGAGAGAAAGACCAGCTTGGAAAGCCAGGAGGTTAAAGAACTCAAGGCAAAAGTGGCGCAGATTCCTCAGATAGTCGAAGAGCAAGTGCGAGACCAAGTGCGAGACCAACTGGGAGCGACGATCACCGCCATTATGCCTACCTTGCTTGAGGGGCTGCGGGGGTGGTTTGCGGGCGGCCAACAGGGGCCGCCCCCGATTCCCAGCTTGACGGGCAGCAACTCGCACAACGCGCCGGCAGTGGTGTCTCCGGCGGAGGCGTCATTGGTGTCTCCGGTGCCGGCGCCGGCATTGGAGCTTGATGCACCCGGGTGTGGGAAGAATACACCGGCCGGCACCTCGGCAGCAAGCGGCCCCTCCGTCACTTGCACGCCCGTCGTTGGCGGTGCCTCGACATTAGCCGAGCTCGACGCCATCACGGTAACTAAGCCTCGGCCGATGACTTCATCTCCTTGCCTTTGACTGGGCATCCCTGACGCCCTACATGTTTTCGCAGGGCGCCGCCAACGAGTTCCATGCACTCTCCTGCACTTCGTGGACGGCAAGTTGATCGATGTCGCCAAGGCCAAAATCGTTGAACCGGGCAACCGCGTGTTCCACCATAATCCGATGCCACCCACCGTGTATAGGGTTCAACTGGTTCGGGTGCTGCGGGGCTGCGATGACTTGTTACCTCCGTATCGACCCCATGGGGCCGACGAAGACGATGTGATGACCCTCGGCGCCTGCTTCAACTGGCCATTGCTTTGGCCGAAGAGCCAGATTCGTTTGGGGGCGGGGGTCACCACCCCACAGATAACACCGCCAGTCCTGCCGGCGCCAAGCCATGGCAAGACCGCCGCAACGCTACCGCCGTCAGCTGATCCGGGCATGCATATGGCACAGGATCCGGACGTCGACGACGGTACATTTGTCAACATCGATGACTACTTCAACGAACATGGTGGGTACGGTGACGAATTCTTGGCGCCTCCTTCTCAAGAACCCAACCCTGCAAAAGTCGATCGCCATCTAGCTGGTACCGCGGAGAAACCCAATTGCAACAGGCGTCGTCTGTTCGGTTCTCAGGAGACGCCTCCAGCTGCCGCCTTCACCGAGACTCAAGCAGCCGAGGTGGGAAATATTATCAGCCCCACCACACTCAAGAAGGTGGTCTCTGAGCAGACCTCGATCCCATTACATCAGCAGAAGCCAAAGAAGGGACGGAAAAGAAAAACTAACAAGGGTGCGAGCCAGCCGGCACCGAGTATGATCCGTGCTCAGGACGGGCCACCAATACCTAAGGATATCATGAGGGCGGTGCATGTGGCGGGTAGGCCGATGCTACCGGCTAATCTGTTCAAGGCTGCAACCGGTGCTATGCGGAGTCTGCATGAGAGTGTTCTTTCTATGGAGAAGCGGCGTCTCTCCGAGAAAGATGACTCATACCCGGTTTTCGTGGCCAAGGTGCCAGAGGGCAAGGGCTTTGTCGATGGCACCATCGGAAGTATGATCGTCCTGCGGTTTGATGACATCTTCGCTATGTTTAACCTTCATCCGCTGCACTACACCTTCATTCGGCTATTTTCGCTCAATATGGAGATGCAGATCATTAGAGACAAGACCCCGGACATCGTGATAGTCGACCCCTTCTACATGCGTGCCAAGCACTTGGACAACGCTGGGGACCGGCAAGTCGCGAGTTCATACCTCGAAGGCGTCATTATGGCGAACAAAGATAAGGATACCTTCCTCGTGCCTTACTTTCCCGAGTAAGTCATCCCCTCACCGCCCCGTAACATATGATTTCTTAGATTTCGATCGTTCTTTTTTTTTCCTAACATTCCGTGTTTTGTGCAGTGACACACGTTGCACACTCATCCTCTTAAGCCCGAAATATTCCACGGCCACGTATTTCGACTCGGACCGTCAGTCGAAGAAAAACTACACAAATATCAAGAAAGTTCTTGATGATGCTCTCCCCGGCTATGCCAAATCTGGAGGCACCTTCAGGAAGGAAATGTGTAGGTACGGCAAGCACGTGTTCACCCACGTAACGACGTTCCCCTGCGTCAAGCAGCCGCCTAGCAGTCAGAAGGATGCCTACTACGCCCTCCATCACATGCGGGCGATCGTACGGGACCATAATCACCTTATGCTACCAAAGGGTCTCCAAGATTGGGCCGCACGCTTGTCGGCAATCCAGGACATGGACATCAGACAAGAATTCTTTCGCATCCAGTCGGAGTTTGCGGAAATCATCTGTCAAGATGTCCTTCGTACCTCGGGGCAGTTCCACCTCAAATATCAACCGTCCAACAGTGAAATAGAAACAACGCTACAAATGCAGGCTGACAACGACCGCACATTCATGACGCCGACGGATGACGGCGGCTTCATCCACGCTCCGGTCCCTGAGTCGAGTCGAAGAAAGTATTGATGGTATGTAGTTCTGAAATGTCGATTAGCTCGTGTAGTAATTAAACTTTAATGAACTTGTATGTCTCTTTAGTTTGGACAATCGTTCAACTTATATGTAATCGATGCTATTTATTAGTAGGACCATGAACCGTGCTATTAATGTGTTGCTTTTCTCTTCCGATCCTTTTGTTGCATACTTATATATTATCTGTGAATTGCTACTAATGTTTTGTTTGTCTAGTGCATAGAGATGCCGTCGTACGTCGTGTACAAGGGTAGGGTTCCCGGAGTCTATGACGACTGGGAGGAGTGTCGGAGACAGGTTCACCGTTTCAGCGGTAACAGTTACAAAGGGTACACCACTAGGGCGGAGGCGGAAGCTAGATACGAGCGCTATCTAGAGGGAGAGAGGAGGGAGCGGAGGAGGAACCGGATGAAGACTAGTTTCATCGCGATGATGCTCATCGTGACCGCAGCTCTCTTCTATGTGATGGTAGTTTAGATGATATCAACTTTGTAATGTGACGACAAACTCGCTACTCGGTCTCGAGACCTAAACTTGTCTAATATTTGAACTTTGTTCGCTATTTCGAATTCGGAGACTAATGTGATGAATTGTATTATGTGCTGTTTATATTCTGTGATGTATTGTATTATGTGCTGTTTATATTCTGTGATGTATTGTATTTCGTAACCTGTGCAAATACCAGAAATGCAAAAAGAAATTCCTAGAATTAATAGTAGTGGCGCATCATATAGCACATTAGTGGCGCACCCAGTGGGGATATCAGTGGCGCACCCCTTAGGAATATCAGTGGCGCACCCCATAGGGATACCAGTGGCGCACCCCATAGGCATACCAGTGGCGCACCCCTTAGGGATATCAGTGGCGCACCAAATAGGCATACCAGTGGCGCACCAGTGGTGCGCCACTGTTATTGGGATTAACAGTGGCGCATCATAGGTGCGCCATTAGTATTCCTTATTAGTGGCGTGGTATTAGTGGCCCACCCATGGTGCGCCACTAATGGCAATATTGGGTGCGCCACTAATAGCCTTTTTTCTAGTAGTAAGGTAGTAACTCCAAGAGGGAGCGTTATGCTTGATTGTGGGTTCATGCCCCCTGATGACTAGCTTGAGTGACAGAAACATGAGTCTAGGGGATGTGCTGTTGCCACAAGGGAGAAAACAACGGTGCTTGTACTTGCGGGTGCAAGGATTGTTTACTTTACGCAAAGTTCTTTTAATGCAGTTGTCTGTTGCTTTGAGTTTACACTTTGGGTGGGATTCGCAACTTAATACCAGCGAGATGTTCTGGATAGATATCTCAAGGTGGATGATTAGTAGTAGATGCAGATGGATTTCGGTATACTTGCCTTGGCGTACCGCCCGTGCTTTTGAGCCTCTACCTTTCTTTGCAGCATAGTTAGCATTGGTTTGCGCACATAATCCTGTCAATTGCCCAGCTGTAATTTGTTTACCTCGCTTTGCTGTTTTATCGTCTTTTGGGAGAGAGACATCACTAGTGAACATCATGGGACCCCGGTCCATATTACCACCGCTGATCACACCTTCTATTTACTTCATGTTTTTATTTCCTAGTTGCAGTCATAGTTATCATTATTTTCTCTTGTGTTTGACCCTTTGTAAACAACAAGGCCAAAGGGATAGAGAACCTCTCTTTACTCGTTGGGAGCAAAGTTATCTGTATCTGTGTGCAGGTCCCGTCAACCGCTAAGTTTCTGGCGCCGTTGACACCTACTTGTCGACCCTCGGAGTCTCACGGGATTCGATCCTTGGTATCTTTGCCAAGGGAAATTTGCCGCTGCGCTACATCTCAACCACTACTAGAAAAAAGGCTATTAGTGGCGCACCCAATATTGCCATTAGTGGCGCACCATGGGTGGGCCACTAATACCACGCCACTAATAAGAAATACTAATGGCGCACCTATGATGCGCCACTGTTAATCCCAATAACAGTGGCGCACCACTGGTATGCCCCCCGGGTGCGCCACTAATATTTTTTCAAAAAAAAAAATTCAATTTTATTCCAGAATTGCTACAGGTGCGCCACTGATATTGCTACAGGTGCGCCACTAGTAACAATTTTTTTTTCAAATTTTTTTCCAGAATTTTTTTTTCAATTTTTTTTTTTGAATTTTTGCGGGAATTTTTTTTCCTTAATCTCGGGTCACTATGGCTTAATCTCGGGTCAATATGGCTTAATCTCGGGTCAAATCGCACTCCGTGGTCAAACTTCCCAGAAGGTCACCCATCCTACACTACTCCAGCCCAAGCACGCTTAACTTCTGAGTTCTATCCAACCCCAGCACCAGCTCACTTAGCAGTCACTTGTTGATATATCTATCATATCAATCCTATTAAACCTAGTTAATGTCTGGGAGTTTGTTCATGTTCATGAGTGTGATGAAATTTTGAAAAAATATTTCAAACTTCCCGGTCATTTTACATATCATATTTTTCAAAAAAACTATTTTTTTCAAAAAAACATTTTTTCAAAAAAAAACATTTTTTCAAAAAAAACCATTTTTTTCCAAAAAAAAAATATATTAGTGGCGCACCACACCCACGGTGCGCCACTACTATTTTTGAATTTTTTTGAATTTTTTCAAAAAATATTTATTCCAAAAAAAAATAGTTTTTTTTTAAAAAAACTATATTAGTGGCGCACCACACCCACGGTGCGCCACTACTATTTTTGAATTTTTTCAAAAAATATTTATTCCAAAAAAATAGTTTTTCAAAAAAAAAAAACTATATTAGTGGCGCACCACACCCACGGTGCGCCACTACTATTTTTGAATTTTTTTGAATTTTTTTGCCTGTAGATCTTAAAAGCCCCGTAACTTTTTTTCTGTTAGGTTTTTGGGGATTTAGAAAATGTTTAACGGGGTTCGTTAAATTCGGATGTAACTTTTCGAGTAGATGCTTTTTCATATAAAAAACTTTTTCATCGGAGTTCGTATGCAAAAGTTATGCCCATTTTACAAATTCTCGAGAGATTTTGCAAAAAAAGTCGAAATTCATGTTTGTAAATTTTGCTAACAACTAGACCACAAATCACATTGGAATCTTATTTTTCTTTATTTTTTTGACATTTCTATCATTTTCTTTTATTTATTTTTTTAACTGAAAAGGCGGTCCACAGGGGGGGGGGTGCATTTGGTGCAAAAAACATAGCAGTGGCGCACCCCTTCACTGGTGCGCCACTAGTAGCCAGGAATACTAGTGGCGCACCAGTGAAGGGGTGCGCCACTGCTATTTTTTTTTTTTTTTGGACCACCATGCCCAGCCTTACAAGTGGCGCACCAGGGCAAGGTGCGCCACTACTATCAAAAATAGTAGTGGCGCACCTTGTCCTGGTGCGCCACTGGTAAGCCTGGGCATGGCTGGTTACTGTTCAAAAACTTAGTAGTGGCGCACCCCACACCTGGTGCGCCACTAGTAATGTCACTATTAGTGGAGCACCTGTTTGTGGTGCGCCACTGCTATATAGTAGTGGCGCACCACATCTCTGGTGCGCCACTAATAGTGATATTACCTATAGCCTTTTTTCTAGTAGTGAACCTTCCACTTGGGGTAACCAACGAGGGGTGAGAAGCCATCAGTTGCTCAGACCAAAGCAAAAAATGTGGTATCGCCCGTTCAATAGAGTGTACTGACCTCTTCAGAACCTTTTGATCCCGTTTGCATAAACTTGTAGTGAAGACGTGGTACTCCCCACTGCTCAGCTCCTTGGGATTATTTTGATATTCGGATTGCTGCTGCTGACGCTGTTGATTCCCTTGGTGATTATATCCCCCCTGACCATGTTGCTGGTTATGCTGATGCTGATTGTTGCTATCGTGGTTACTGTTACCGCCGTGGTACCCTGAACCGGATCCGCCACCCTGATAACCCAGACCTTGGAAACCGGGACCTGACCCGCCGGGGGGCCCGTGATCATACTTAGTATGTTTCATAAATTCTTGCATAATGAAACAGTCTTTCCAGAGATGCGTAGCCGGGTTTTCCACTGTACCGTGCCTTGGGCAAGGCATGTTCAACTGGCGGTCTAGATTAATGGGTGGCCTCCCGTTGCGTGGGGGTGGTTTACCTTTGCGGCGCTGCCCATTGTCCTGAGCGTTGGTATTGGCCACGAAGTCTGAGCTGCCCTCCGCTTTACGTTTGCCATTGTACCCTTGGCCCGCCGGATTGGCCTGCGGCGATTTACTGCTCTTGCTCGCCTTTCCAGACTTGTCTCCATCTGCATCTGGATACTTGGTGTTATCAGAGTCTCCATATTTTACCAAACCACCCATGAGTGTTCCCATGTCGTTGCAATCACGTTTGAGTTGTCCCAACTTCTGCCTCAAAGGTTCAAACCGGCAATTGCCTTCCAACGTTACTATTGCTGTACTCGGGTTGATGCTATTAGAGGAGTGCAAGATTTCGGACACTCGACGCACCCAACTGCTCGTGGACTCTTGCTCTCTTTGAACACAGGCAGCTAAGTCGACAACAGACATCGGCTGCTTACACGTGTCCTTGAAGTTATTGATAAACCGGCGCCGCAATTCACCCCATGATCCGATGGAGTTAGGTCGCAAACCCTTCAGCCATGTCCGGGCCGTGCCCTCAAGCATCATTGTGAAGTATTTAGTGCATGCTCCTTCGTCCACGTCGAGCATCTCCATAGCCATCTCATAACTCTCAACCCACGCCTCTAGAGCCAGATCTGCCGTGTAGTTGGGTACTTTGCGTGGACCTTTGAAATCCTTAGGTAGTTTTACATTCCGTAAAGCGGGGATGAGACACTGCACTCCCAAGGAACTGGACATGATTCCTGTTTTGACTATGGCGGTGGGATAAACCGGCGTTGCCCGACGGGTGTCGTTTCGGGCAGTATGCCTGGCCTGATCCGCCACCTCTTGTGCATGTGCTCCTACTCCTTCCGGAATGTCCTGCCTCTGCCGATGCCGTCTCCGCGTGCTGCTAGATACGGACGGTTCATCTAGGTGCCTCGTATAACTCCGGCTCGGGCGGGGGGTTGAATGAATCCTCTCCCGGCTATAGGAATAAGCTTGCTGCTGGGTTAGAGCCGTGTCGAGCAACTCCTTGGCCCGTCGTGCCTCTACTGCTATGGGGGACGTCCCCTCAATGGGAAGGGCGGCCAGCCGTGAAGCGGCGACAACGATGTTGTCCAACGGATTAGAATAATGACCAGGAGGGGCAAGCACGTGCTGGGTCGGCACAACTTGGCGATTCGGCTCTGTGGCTAGTGGCTGAACCGACGCGGCTGTCCCCAACGCTCCTCCCCAGTTTACCTCTAGATGGTTACTGGTTCCTGTGCCTGGCGTGCTAAAGAGATTCCTCGCCTCATAAACCAGCGACAAACGAGATCGTTGTCTTCTCCACATTAGCTCCTATGAGGCGTTCTGATCTAACCTGAGCCGAAAAGCTTGAGAATCCAGCTCTGCCTATCTTGTAGCTATCCTAGCTTTCTCCGCAGCCATATCAAACTTAGCTTGCTCAATTCGGCCCTTCACCTGAGCGATCTCCGCATCGTGCTGCTCCTTGTCGGCCTGGGCTACTTCTGCTGTTGCGAGTGCTGTCAAAGTGTTGACTAAGGTGGATAGGATGTCAGAGGGCGACGGGGGAAGGTCTCCAGCTCTATCTCCCATTGTCTCAGAGGTTAATGCCCCAGTCATTGAGGGCTGTTGCATGCGTTTTGATCCGGCCATGAAAACATCAACCCTGTTTGGCGGATCGAAGGGGTCCGGAATACTATCGCCATCGGAACAACCCTCAGATCGGCCGTCCTGCAACAGATACAAAGATTCTGTCTCTCCGGACGACGATTCGTCGCCGGAATAAACAACTGTCTCACCACCGGACTCCGATCCGTCCTCGGCTTGTACTCCATGCACTGCTCCAACAAAGACGTGCTTCACGGCGGGCTGAGTCCGGGTTGGTCTCGCACGCTGAGCCGGCTCGACGATGTTGGGGAAGATGTCCGGCTCAGGGCCCGGTTCGCCGATCTTGCCGATGAAGACGTGGATGCCGCCGTAGGGGACCCGGTACCCGTATTCGATTGAATCGACCTCGGGGCCCCAGCCTACATCGTCGATGTAGATCCGGCCACGACGACTCTTGGTCATCCGGCCCACTGCGTAGCCCTTGAGTCCTTCCAAGCTGCCCTTCAAGAACTGGAAACCATCGTGCGATAGCCCCACGGTGGGCGCCAATTGTCGTGGATTTAGCACGGCAGATGTCCTAGCAAAAGGACTTAGTCGTGAGGCCATCGCTCGGGTTAGCTTAAAGGGGTTAAAGCGGACGAAGGACACAGGGGTTTTATACTAGCTCGGCCCCTTCGATGAAGGTAAAAGCCTACGTCAAGTTTGGTGTGGTATTGCTTGTGCTTCAATGACCAGGGAGCGAATCCGCTTTGCCTGTGTCTCGAGCTGTTGTTTCTTGTCCTGAACCATTGCCGAGTCATCCCTTTATATAGGAGGCGACGCCCGGTCCGGTTTACAGAGTCCTGAGGTCGGCTCATAAACGTGTCCGCCTCGGTCTCTACTCTTTCTATCTTACATCCCAAGTTTACACAGTATGACGGTTTACAAACCATGGGCCTCAACATATGGGCCTCGAGCCTCTTTGGGCTATAATCTTCTACTATACATTCAGCTGGGCTTCTGGCAATATAATCTTGATAACGTAAACCGGACCCTCCTGGCCGGTTTATACCTGATAGTATATCCCTGACACACCTGGCTCGAGGACTACCGAGTGGCAGTGCAGATTGGAGGCGGCAACGATGACGTAGCCATGAAACACCTTCCTCTGATGCTGGGTGGTTCAGCCCGGGCATGGCTTAATCAATTGGCCCCTGGGAGCATTTACAGTTGGGAAGAGCTGGCCCGAGTGTTTATTCGGACCTTCGAAGGCACCTGCAAACGGCCAGCAGGTCTCGCGGAGCTTCAGCATTGCATGTAGAAGTCGAATGAAACCTTGAGGGATTACATACAACGATGGACCACCTTGCATCACACGGTGGAAAATGTGTCTGAGCACCAAGTAGTTTACGCTTTCAAGGAGGGCATGCGATACCGAGAGCTGAATTTGAAGTTTGGTCGAACGGGCGATATGTCCCTATCCTAGATGATGGAGATTGCCAGTCGGTATGCTAACGGAGAAGAGGCCGATCGACTCCGCAGTGGCAAGAAACCAGACGGACAAGATGATCAGAACAACAATCGGAAGCCCAAGCGCAAGGCCGAGCCAGCCGCTCAGGGAGAAGCTACAGTGGTCAACCAAGGGAAAGGCAAAGGAAAGCCCAAGGGGCCCTGGGTCCACAAGAAAGTAAAATATCAAGCTGGGAATGATGTACTCGACCAGCCGTGTCCTATTCACACGAAGAGAAATGAAGAGGGAAACTTGGTATATCCCAAGCACACCACTCGATAATGTAGGCTCCTGATCCAGAACTTTCAGAAAGATCAGTCGATTGAGAAGGAAAAGGAATCAGAGGAGACCGAGGACAAGGAAGGGGATGGAGGTTACCCCCAGATCAACTCCACTTTGGTGATCTTCACAGACGTCGAGAGCAAAAGTCGACTTAAAGTCATCAACAGAGAAGTCAACATGGTTGCCCCGACAACAACCACGTTTCTGAAGTGGTCCAAGACCCCCATCACATTCGACCAGTCTGATCACCTTGCGCACATTGCTACCCCTGGGCGGCAAGCGCTGGTGGTCGACCCAGTGGTCGAGGGCACGCGTCTGACCAGGGTCCTGATGGATGGAGGCAGTGGTTTGAATATTCTATATGCAGCAACCCTCCAGGATATGGGCATCCCGATGTCCAAGCTGAGTGAAAGCAACATGAGGTTCCATGGGGTCATCCCCGGGAAGAAGGCCGACTCACTTGTCCAAATCACACTCGACGTAGTCTTTGGCGACTCGAAGAATTTTTGCAAAGAGAAGCTGACGTTTGAAGTGGTGGACTTTAACAGCGCTTATCATGCCATTCTGGGTAGGCCCGCCTACGCCAGATTCATGGCTCGACCATGTTATGTATACCTCAAGCTGAAGATGCCGGGACCCAACGGCGTTATAACCGCCACGGGGAACTGTCAAAAAGCAGAAGAATGCTTCCAGAAAGGCTCGAAGATCGCCGATGAGCAGATGGCACCAGTAGAGATGGAGGAGTACCAGAAAAACGTGGATCCGAGTGACCTACTGCGGGCCAAGAAGAAGCCGGCTTCCGAGTCAGCTTTCCAGTCAGTTGGGGAGACGAAGCCCGTGCACATCCACCCCACCGACCCCAATGTAGCACCGACCCACATTTCCACTACACTCGACAGCAAATAGGAAGAAGCGCTCATCCAGTTCCTCTGTGAGAACTGGGACATCTTCGCATGGAAACCATCAGACATGCCAGGTGTACCCAGGGGACTAGCTGAGCACCATTTGCGAGTCGACCCAAAAGTGAAGCCTGTGAAGGAACATCTCCGTCGGTCCGCTGCGGAGAAGAGAAAAACAATTGGCGAGGAAGTGTCTTGGCTTCTGGAAGCTGAGTTTATCCAAGAGATCTACCACTCCAAGTGGCTCGCCAATGTCGTCATGGTCCCCAAGAAGGACAAGTCTCTCCGCATGTGCATCGATTTCAAGCATATCAATCGGGCCTGTCCGAAGGATCATTTTCCTCTCCCCCACATTGCTGAGATAGTTGACTCGACTGCGGGATGCGAGCGTTTGTCCTTTCTGGACACGTATTCCGGGTACCATCAGATCCGACTGTTTGGACCCGATGAAATCAATACAGCTTTCATCACCCCGTTCGGGGTGTTTCTGTTATGTCACCATGCCTTTCGGTCTCAAGAATGCTGGCGCTACCTTCATGCGCATGATCCAGAAGTGCTTGCTGAAGCAAATCAGTCGAAACGTCGAAGCATACATGGATGACATTGGGGTCAAGTCGCAGAAAGGTTCCGACCTATTGACTGATCTCGCTGAGACATTCGCAAATTTGAGAAGCTATGATATCAAGCTCAATCCATCGAAGTGTACGTTTGGAGTTCCGGGCGGCAAGTTACTCGGTTTTCTCGTTTCCGAACGAGGAATCAACGCCAACCCAGAAAGTGTCGGCACCATCCTCCGAATGAAACGCCCCGAGCGTGTACACGACGTCCAGAAGCTTACTGGTTGCTTGACCACATTGATTCGATTCATTTCTTGTCTCGGTGAGAAGGAATTACCTCTCTACCGACTGATGAAGAAATCAGAAAAGTTCGAGTGGAATTCCGAAGACGGAGCAGCGTTTGAAGAGCTCAAAGCCCTGCTGTCCACCCAGCCGGTGCTTGCTGCCCCAGTCAGCAAAGAGCCTCTCTTACTATACATTGCAGCCACCGGACAAGTTGTCAGCACTGTACTCACGGTCGAGCAGGAAGAAGAAGGCAAGGCCTACAAAGTCCAGCGCCCAATCTATTACATATCCGAAGTTTTGACTCCCTCCAAGGAAAGGTACCCGCATTACCAGAAGCTTGTGTATGGGATTTACTTGACCGCAAAGAAGGTTGCCCACTACATATCGGATCATACAATCTCAGTCGTCAGTGATGCCCCTCTGTCAGAGATTCTGAACAACCGAGACGCAACCGGTCAAGTGGCAAAATGGGTGATTGAACTTCTTCCGTTAGATATCAAGTTTGAAGCGAAGAAAGCCATGAAGTCTCAGGCAATAGCAGATTTCGTGGCCGAGTGGATAGAACAAGAGCTGCTGACTCAGGTTCAGTCAGATCACTGGACTATGTTCTTTGATGGATCCAAGATGTTGAACGGATCCGGCGTAGGCGTGGTCCTGGTATCTCCCAGGGGCGACAAGATCAGTTACGTCCTTAAAATCCACTTTGACTCATCGAACAATGAACCTGAGTACGAAGCACTTTTGTACGGATTGCGCATGGCCATCTCACTCGGTGTCCGTCGCCTAATGGTCTATGGCGACTCGGAGTTAGTGGTGAACCAAGTGATGAAGGAGAGGAGGCTTGCGGCGCTCAAGGTCGCCAATACGAAGGAGCTCCAGTTCCAGTCATTCGTGAAGACTTTCTTGGAAGCTGCCACCTGTATCACCGATGGGATCGACCTGGACCAGTTTGTTGCACCTGCAAGTCCGCCTCCTCCTGAGGAGTGAATGGACTTTGATACTTTGATTCAATTTGCCTCGGAATGCCGAGGGATCCTGTAACCGTTAAACTCCTGTGGGCTCGTGGCCCATGTACTCTTGCCCGAATCTTGCGGGGCTTTTATCTGGATTTGATTCCTTTCATATTTGCTTGTTTTGCTTCTGACTCTTTCTGGTCGTTTGGATCTTGAGTTGACGTCTTGATGGCAACGTTGTGCTTGCGGCGGAGCTTGGAGAACCATAGCTAAGGCCCCGAGTGAGAGGGTTGCTCTTCACTCGGAGTGGTTTGTGCAACTTAGGCGATTCCAAGCTACGTTGTACTTGTGGCGGAGCTCGGAGGACAGAGCCGCATTATACTTACGACGCAGCTCGGAGGACCGCAGCTAAGCCCCCGAGTGAGAGGGTTGCTCTTCACTCGGAGTATTTTTCCTAGCTTAGGCGATTATGGGGTCGCAGCTAAGCCCTCGAGTGAGAGGGTTGCTCTTCACTCGGAGTAGTTTTTGCAACTTAGGCGAATCGGGTTCGCGGCTAAGCCCCCAAGTGAGAGGGTTGCTCTTCACTCGGAGTAGTTTTTACATCTTAGGCAAATCGGGTT
>LR738713.1:777094718-777149352 GCA_902687465.1 Secale cereale
GCTAAGCCCCCGAGTGAGAGAGTTGCTCTTCACTCGGAGTAGTTTTCGTAACTTAGGCGATTCCAAGCTACGTTGTACTTCTGGCAGAGCTCGGAGGACAGAGCCACGTTGTACTGATGATGCAGCTCGGAGGACCGCGGCTAAGCCCCCAAGTGAGAGGGTTGCTCTTCACTCGGAGTAGTTTTTGTAACTTAGGCGAATCGGGTTCGCGGCTGAGCCCCTGAGTGAGAGGGTTGCTCTTCACTCGGAGTAGTTTTTATAACTTAGGCGAATCGGGTTCGCTGCTAAGCCCCCGGGTGAGAGGGTTGCTCTTCACTCGGAGTAGTTTTTGTAGCTTTGGCGAATCGGGTTCGCGGCTAAGCACCCACTGGGGGATTTTGAAGACCAGCATCTTAGAAACCAACAATCATTAAGGGATCGTTGCAAACTTGTCTTTGAAATAAACCGGAAAATCTTTATTACAACTCGACTATTCGAGTGTTTCAAGTGTAGAAGCGGCGAAGCAGGTCCGCGTTCCACGAACGAGGTTCGTCTTTCTTCTTAGCGACGATGTAGAGGTGATATGCTCCATTGTGCAGTCCCTTGGTAATGATGAAGGGGCCTTCCCAGGCTGGGGGCGAGATTGTGTGGTCGTTTCTGATGCACTCGAAGAACCAGGTCTCCTTCCTGAAATGCTCGGCTTCGGACGTTACGAGCATGGAATCGACTCAGGTCTTGCTGATAGATGATCGGCCGGATCAAGGCCATCTCACGTTCCTCCTCCAAGAGGTCGACTGCATCCTGACGAGCTTGCTCTGCTTCGGCTTTGGAGAAGAGTTCCACTCGGGGGGCATTATGTAGCAAATCACTTGGCATCACGGCTTCAGCTCCATAGACCATGAAGAAAGGGGTACGGCCGGTCGACCGGTTTGGAGTTGTCCTCAGACCCCATAAGACAAACGGTAGTTCAGTTACCCAAGCCCCGGCGGCATGCTTAAGGTCACGCATGAGTCGTAGCTTTAGGCCTTGGAGAATCAAACCATTTGCCCTTTTCGCCTGTCCATTCGACTGCGGATGTGCTACGGAGGCATAGTCGACTCGTGTTCCTTGAGAGGAATAGAAAGCTCTGAATTCATCCGAGTCAAAGTTGGAGCCATTGTCCGTGATGATGTTGTGGGGGACTCCATATCTGAATATCAATTCCCTGATGAAGCTGATGGCGGTGCTCGACTCGAGGTTCTTGATGGGCTTGGCCTCAATCCATTTGGTGAACTTGTCGACTCCCACGAGCAGGTGAGTGAATCCGCTTCTGCCGGTTTTGAAGGGGCCGACCATGTCCAAGCCCCAAACGGCAAAGGGCCAAACTAGTGGAATGGTCTTCAGGGCAGACGCTGGCTTGTGGGAAATGTTGGAGTAGAACTGGCAGCCTTCGCACTTATCCACAATATCTTTGGCCATCTCGTTGTCTCGGGGCCAATAAAACCCAGCTCGGTACGCTTTGGCCACTATAGTCCGAGAGGAAGCGTGGTGGCCAAAAGTCCCCGAGTGAATCTCAATCAGAATCAGTCGACCCTCCTCTGGGGTGATGCAGCGCTAAGCAACTCAGGTGACACTTTCTCTGTAGAGTTGACCCTGAATGACGGTGACCGCCTTGGATCGAAGGATGATCTGGCGTGCTTCTTCTTCATCTTCTGGGAGTTCTTGCCTGAGCAGATATGCTATGTATGGCACAGTCTAGTCGGGCGTAATCACTAAAACCTCCACGATCAGGTTGACCACTTCAGGCACTTCGACTTCAGTCGGATCTGACGCACTGACTGGCTGTGGGGGTTCCTCCATGAAGGGGTCTTCTTTGAATGAGGGGGTGTGCAGATGTTCCAGAAACACATTTTTGGGTATAGGCTTCCGAGTTGACCCAATTTTCGCGAGGTCATCGGCAAGCTGATTCTTGGCTCTGGGCACGTGATGGAGCTCTAAACCTTCGAACTTATTTTCAAGCTTCCATACTGCACTGCAATAACTGGTCATGTCAGCTCCACAGTGGGCAGATGACTTCTTCCACTCCTGCACTCGACTAAGGATCTCATTGGGTCGAGTCATCATGGACTCGAGGTCGTTCTCCTACACGACTCCCCTCCAGAGTGCGGCGTCGATCCAAGCCATCAGTGCTTTCAGCCGACCCAGGTAGCCCGTGGTAGCAGTGAGGCAGGACTCCAACCTCAGGATATTCATGGCTGCTTCGTCCTTGACAATGGAATTGACTGGGTCCAGACCAGGTTCGATCCGCCCAGTCTCTACTTCAAAGTTGCGGCAGAATTCTACACAACAAGGAACGCATCGAGTCAGCAAGCAAATTACGGGTCGACCAATCCGGCTAAATCTGAGCAAAAGAGATATACCTTCAAGCACGAGATACCACTTCTTGGTAAGGTCGCTCAGATAAGCCTCCAGGTCGTTCTTCTTCTGGAAGAGGCCCTCGTATTTCTTGTTCAGGGTGTTCTTAGCACCCTTTAGTCGAGTCACCTCTTGGTTGGCCGCGTCGAGAGAACTCTTCAACCTGACGATCTCCGCCTCGAGCGTGCCAACTGAAGCCAGCTTCTGCTCCACCAGTTCAGTTTTCTCCTGAGCCTTCTGTTGCGCCGCCGCCAAGTCGATGTCTTTCTGCTCCAAGGCCGCCTTCACTTGATCTACAAGAGACATCACTAGACAGATGAACATGAGGATACACACGACATACTTATCGAAGGTCAGTCGACGAGTTGCTCGCGTCAATTACCAGCGGCTTCGTCCTGAGTCTTCTTCAAGTGGTCCTGAGCCAGCTGCAAGTCGAGATTGAGCTGGACCTGCTTCTTCTTAAGATCCGCAAATTTGGCTCCGAACTCACAAGATCTCTGCATCAACACAACAAATCAGAACTCTAAGAGTACAGTCGAGTCAAACACTCAACCACAGTCTCGGGGACTACACCGAGTGGGTGCACTGAGCGTGCCCCCACTGGTTCTCGCCTGGCCAAGATCAGTCTGGCCCGAGCTCCAAAAAAACAAGGAGGAAAAGTTCTATTATCAGACCATGGACGACTACCAGCAGTCGACCACGGTCTCGGGGGCTACACCCAGTGGGTGCACTGAGCGTGCCCCCACTGGTTCTCACTCGACCAAGATCAGTCTGGCCTGAGCTCGAGAGAAGTTCAAAGCAAACAAGAAATTCTAAAGACCACAGTCGACTGACGACCTCAGTCGACCATGGCCTCGGGGACTACACCCACTGGGTGCACTGAGCGTGCCCCCAGTAGTACTATCAGACGACCTTCAAACGCTAAAAGCTACAAGACAAGGCACCTAGTGGGTGTGGCATCATCTTACGAACAAGGCAGTAGATTTCTCAAACTAAAGACTACACAAACACAATAAATCAGCCGGAAAAGACAAACCTGGACATTGGTCCGAAGGGCCGAGCTAGCGTCGTAAGCAGCCATGCTAGCCTCGTACGCCGCCTTCGTCCTCTCCATCATCAGCCCCGCCTGACGAACAGCCTCTTGAGTCACGCCCACTGGATCCTCCAAGATGCGATGGGTGGAGAAGAGAACAGACGACGGAGCAGGCGCTGGGTCGACGGCAGGAGCAGGCACTGGGTCGACGGCCCCTTCAGTCGACGAATAAGGGCGCATGGTCGACACGGGGACGGCGAAGGAGACCGTGGTCTGGGCCACGTCTTCCTGTTGCCGGGCCTCAGAGCCGGAGGGCGCCTTCCGGCCCTTCCTACCCGTGCGCCGTCGAGCCACTCCCGAGCGCTCCTCATCGTCATCTTCATCATCGTCTGGGAGCTCTATGACATGGTGTGGCACTGCAAAAAAGACAATTATGAAGTTCAGTCGACCGTCAGCTCAAACCGACGAAAAGCGAAGCACGATCTACAACTCGCACCTGCGCGGGACGTAGCAGCATCCGTGGTCTCCTCATCATCCCGACCCTTGTCGATATCCATCGAGGTCGCGGAAGCAGCAGCACTGAAAATTTCCTTGAAAGTGAGTGGACGAAGATAGAGTCGACCTCCGAAAGGCAGAAAGAAATAAAACTGAACAGCACTTACGTGGAGGCGATTGGGACGTCCACCTTGGTCTTGGACAGGGCCTTCCGGGGCTTGGCGGTGGTGACCTTGGGCTGCTTGGGCGCCTTTTCGGATGGGTCGGTAGTGGCCGTACGAGCCCGCTTTTGCACCTGGGAGATGGAGGGGCCTGCTCGGGGGCGCACAACCCCTGGGTCGTGCTTTTCCTTGGATCGCTTCTCGCCACGGGGAGGTGACTCGACCTCCTCCCCGCTGCTGGAGTCCTCGCTCTCCTCTTCAGTCTCTTCGTCGGACTTCCACTCGGAGACGTCACCCGCGCCCTCTTCGCCCTCCTGGACCTAGTCCCTGTTGGGCACCGAGTACAATTGGGTGTAGATCTATAGAAAAGAAGGATTAGTCAAATGTCAGTCGGACTCATCGACAACTGCAAGCAAAGAACAAGAACATCACTCGGAAGTCAAGGCCAGACCTTGTCAGGAAGATGGTCGGCATCGAATGGGAGAACCCTTCGGGACACCCTGGGTTGTCTTTGTTCCCCGTAATGCACTTTAGGCACTACGCCACCGACTTCAGTCCGCTGCCTCTAGGTAGACTCGCGACGAGTCGTTGACGCCGGAGTACAGCCACATCGGGTGGTCTCGAGCTTGGAGAGGCTGGATCCTCCGCATGAGGTACACCTCAAGCAGGTCCGGCCCTGTGACCCCGTCGCGGACCAACTGGACGACCCGTTCCACCAGCATGTCCACATCCGCCCTCTCGGCCCAACTCACAACCAATGACGGAGGCTGGCTGGCTCGACCAAGAGAAAAGGGAGGAAGCCCGGTCGACTGACCAGGAGTCAGACTGTCCTTATAATAGAACCAAGTCGACTGCCAGCCCCGAACCGACTCTGGAAGAATCATAGCAGGAAAAGCGCTCATATTCCTAAGCTGGAGGGCCTAGCCCGCCGCACACTTGGATGAAGTGCGTCTTCTCGTCACTCGGATTCGCCTTCTTGATGGTTTGCGAGCGACAAGTGAAGATATATTTGAACAAACCCCAGTGCGGCCGATAGCCGAGGAAGTTCTCACACATCGAGATAAACATAGCAAGGAAGACAATGGAGTTGGGCGTGAAGTAGTGGAGCTGGGCGCCGAAAAAAATCAGGAAGGCGCGAAAGAAAGGGTGCGGGGGCATGGAGAAACCTCGGTCGACGTGAGTCGCGAGGAGGACACAGTCGCCCTCCCGCGGCTCGCGCTCGAGCTCGCCTTTCGGCACCCGCCAGGAGCCGCGGGCGACCAGCCCCTCTTCCTCCAGCTCCTCCACGTCCTCCACCGTGATGGTGGACCTGATCCAGTCCTCCTGTATCCAACCAGGAGGGAGCCCGGACCTCGACGATGACCTGCCGCGGCCGGACCGCTTCCCCTTCCCCGTCGCCGCCTTCTTCGAGCGCTCCAGCGCCGTGGTCTTGTCTTTGCCCATGGCACGTGAGCCGACGTTGTCTGTGGAGAAAGGGAGAAGGAGCAGAGGCATGGCGGAGAGACGGAGGCGAGGAAAGAGAGAATGGGCGCACAGTGCCCTCGCCTCGGACTCGGCGCACATTTATAGCACCACGGTCGAGTGACTGACTGGTGGCCCCGAGCGATCCTATCAAATCCCACAATAGGCGCGGACGCGATACGTGGCGAAAAAGGCGGCGTGAAGATCGAGGTGTCCCAAGCATATCCGATCCAATTGTCGCGGCATGACCCGTCTCGCGCGCTTCCCCAAATTTCGAAATCCCACAAAATCCGGCGACCAGAGAAAAGCCAATCGCGCAAAGTTCAGTCGACGGGTAAGACAACAAATACACTCAACAGTTCCAGAATCGATCAAGGCGACCAAGACGAGATTGAAAGAACAGCCTGGCCCACAAGCTCAGAGAAGACTACCCCAAGGGCGTCGAACCCGGACGAAGGCTCTCTTCAGCACTCTCTCCTGCTCAAGCCTCAATCCATTCGGGGGCTACTGATGAGGTTACAGACCTAGGGTAGGGTGATAGGCCTGACCAAGGTACCCCACCCAAGGTCACTACCCCAGAAGATGAAAAGACAAAACCGATGATGATAAGGACAGTCGACTAAGACGGCCCGAGAGGACATCCCACTCGACTGAACACCACATACCAGACGACTCAACTTCACTCGGCCTGTCAAAGGCACTCGACCCCCGAAGGTCAAAGGTCCCTTAGGAAAGCAACGGTCTGGATATTACTCACCGCGGTGAATGCCTTTATTACTCTTTACTGCAGACGCTATCAGTAACGTCCGCCTTTATGTACATTGAACCCTTAGTAATGTGGAGCATGGTAGGGGTCCTGACGCACTATATAAGCCACCCCCTCCTCCAGTACAAGGGTTCGCACCCCCTGTAACACACACACATACCCATTTCAGTCGACTGCCTCCGGGCACCGAGACATAGGGCTGTTAGCCTGTTACTTCCTCCGAGAAGGGCCTGAACTCGTAAAACACCTTGTGTACAACTTCACCATAGCTAGGGCCTTGCCTCTTCATACGGACCCCCTACTCGTACTGTCAGACTTAGAACCACGACACGTAGGCATTGGATCGGTGATGGGAAATCATGTCGGATGCAATTCATCATGTAGAAGTTATAACCTAGGTGACACAGAACTAGCTCCAATTCATCAATGCAATGTAGGCATGTATTCCGAATAGAGTCACACGTCCTTATGGAAAAGAACATGCATGACATCTTTTGTCCTACCCTCCCGTGGCAGCGGGGTCCTATTGGAAACTAAGGGATATTAAGGCCACCTTTTAATAGAGCTCCGAACCAAAGCATTAACACATAGTGAATACATGAACTCCTCAAACTATGGTCATCACCGGGAGTGGTCCCGATTATTGTCACTTCGGGGTTGCCGGATCATAACACATAGTAGGTGACTATAGACTTGCAAGATAGGATGAAGAACTGATACGTCTCAAATGTATCTACTTTTCCAAACACTTTTCATATTGTTTTGACCTCATTCTTGCATGATTTGAACTAAACTAACCCGGACTGACGCTGTTTTCAGCAGAGCTGCCTGTATGGTTTTATTGTGTGCAGGAAAACGGATTTTTAGGTATCTCAGAAAATTCCACGAAAAATCATAGAAAATCCACGCACCCGAAGGAACCTCGTGCCAGAAGAGGGGCCAGAGGGGGGCCAGGGGGGCTCCAGGCGCCCTGGTGGCGCGGCCCACCCCCTGGCCGCGTCGGGAGGCCGCCTGGGTGGGCCCCACCTCCCCTGGTGCCCTACTTTGACCCGTATTTTAGCCCGTGACGAGAAAATCCCAGATCAGGAGTTGTTTTCCCAGTTTTCGTCGCGGAGCCGCCGCCGCCCTCTGTTCTTCTTCGGGAGGGCTAATCTGGAGGCTGATTTGGCCTCCGGAGAGGGGAGATCGTCGCCATCGTCATCATCATCACCACTCCATCCTCCCTCCATAACTTCTCCTTCCATGTGTGAGTAATTCCCTGCTGTAGGCAAAGGGGATGGTAGGGATTGGATGAGTTAGATCATGTAATAGTTTGTCAGATCGTTGGGGGCATGTAGCCTATCATCTACTATGGTGTTTATCATCTTTGCTTCAACTTGTTACTCTTAATGCTTGTCACTTAGGGCCCGAGTGCCATGATTTCAGATCTGAACCATATGTGTTTGCATGAATATATTTGTGTTCTTGATCCTATCTATGAGTTGTTTGCACCTATTACGGTCTGGAACCGGCGATCCCAAAAGTGACAGCTTGGGACACCAAAGGGGATGGTCCGTAGTTTGAGAATTACATGTATCCATTGAGTTTATTGCTTTGTTCCGGTGCTCTTTGACAGGAGCACCTTAATCTCCATAAGTTCCTTTTGGCCCCGTTCGTAGCGGGATGGTAGGACAAAAGATGTTTTGCATGTTCTTATTGCAAGCACATACAACTACCTATGGGATACATGCCTAATGTTTGATATTTGCCTAGATGATCATTACTTTTCCGTGTGCCTTGCCCCAAGTTTGATTCATGATATATCTCGTCCATGCAGCGCCCAACTATCCATCTCCCTAGCCTGCAGTGTTTTAAATCTTGCTGGTTACTAGTTGCTACTTTTGCTATTTACTTTTGCTGTTTACTTTTACTATCACCATCATCACTATCATATCACCGTTACCACTTATCTTTTGTTGCAAGTAAGTATATTTCAGGTGCGGTTGAATTGACAACTCAACTGTCAAAGCTTATAAATACTCTTTGGCTCCCCGTGTGTCGAATCAATAAATTGGGTTATTCTTACCCGCGAAGACTATCTCGATCCCTTACGGTTGAGGGTTATCAAGTACCATTTTCTGGCGCCGTTGCCGGGGAGCATAGCAATATTTACAAGTCTACTTGAAGTATCCTACCAGCTGCACTTCATATGCTATGGGTAAGAAAGGAGACCCTAAGGTTCCGATCTTACTATCCACCACAAGAAGAGGTACTGTTCTTAACACTAGTGCTACGCTTGATTCACCTTCTGTTATGAGTAAGTTTGCCTCACCGCCACCACATGATGCTCCTACTGAATCTGGTACTATGTCCGATACTCTTGATGATGCTTCTACTACCCTTGATGATATTAGTTCGCTTGGTTATGCTCTTGAGAAACAGATCGCTGCTGCAAAAAAAATCTGGAATTGAAATTCCTATTGCTCGCTACCCTATTGGTGGAACTTATGATTATCCTGATTTGAGTGAACTCAAGGAGAGACTCCTTGATGATGATTACATTATGCTTGATGATGATTTATGCAGGGAACTGACAGAGTTTGCCGGCTCTGACCCTGAAGCTATTAAGAAGGTGCTTGAAAAACACTCTTTGAAGAACAAGACTGTTCCTGATCCTGAATATGCTACATCTATATGCATCGATGATCCTGATTATGATTTCTCTGTTGATCTTTCACTTATACCTATGGTTGAAGCTGACCCCTTTTATGGCAGAGAAAATGATGATGCTATTGCACACCTGAACAAACTCACTGAGTTGGGTGGCTTGTTTACCACAGATGAGAAGAAACGAAACTTTTATGTGACTAAGCTTCTTCCTTTCTCTTTGAAGGAAGGTGCTATAACATGGTATGATTCACTCCCATATGGTTCCATTAAGAGTCCTCAAGACTTAGCTCACTCTTTGGTTGATAAGTACTTTCCTGCTCATATGCAACATGCTGCTTTACAAAGAATTTATAACTTTAAACAGTTGCAGGATGAGCACCTCCCTAAAGCTTGGGGGAGGTACTGTGGTCTGATTCGGGCTAGACCAGGACATGGAGTCCCTAAGAACGAATTAATCGATATATTTTATGCTGGTCTAACTGATGAATCCAGGTCCTATTTGGACAGTTGTGCTGGTTGTGTTTTCAGGAAAAGAACACCGGACGATGCAAAGGATTTGATGGGCAGGATTGCCAAAAACCATGAAGATTGGTCTGTCCCTGAACCACCTCCACCACCAAAGAAGAGGGGCATGTTTGTTCTAAGCCTCGAAGATATGCGAGAAGCAAAGAAGTCTATTAAGGAGAAGGGTATTAAAACTGAGGACGTGAAGAATCTACCCCCTATTGAGAAGTTGTGTGAGCCTACCACTCACCCTCCTATGGTAGAGGTACACTCTCTTTTAGATTTCAACGCAAGTGACATCCCTCATGGTAAGCCTCCTGATCAATGTTTAGATGAGTTTGATAATTTTATTATGAAACAAAATCATTTTAATGAGAGGATACAAAGTCAATTGCATGATGATTCCCTTACTATCAAAAGTTTTCTTGATGTTCTAGCAAGAACAGTTAATGATGTTAAATGTCTTGTGAAGCATTTTCATATGGTTCAAACTCAGCTCGAACAAATTTCTAATGTGCAAAAAGATTTGCTTGCTAACAATGCCAAACAAGATGATTTGCAGGCCTTCGGGATTAAGACCCGAGGAGGAACTAGCACTCAAGATCCTCTCTATCCAGAGGGGCATCCGAGGAGAATTGAGCAAGATTCTCAAATGCAGGAAGAAGAAATTGTTGGCTCTCCAAAGAAGAAGAAGAAGAAACCTAAGGAGGCTGACAATTCCAATGATCCTATTGCAGATGAAGAGCCAGTTATTGATCCCAACAGTGTATCTATCTCCGATGCCAAGACTGAAGACAGTGCAGAACCTGAAGGTAAGGATAATGAGAAGAATGATCCGCCTGAAGTTCGAGAAGAAGAAGCACCTGACAAACGTAAGAGGTACACTAGAGAAGACTTCATCGCAAGAAAACATGGGAAGGAAAGAGAACCATGGATACAGAAACCCATGCCCTTTCCAGGTAAGTCTATCAAATCTAAAGAAGAAGAGCATTACAATAAGTTTTGTGAGTGAATTAAACCTCTTTTTCTTCAAATCCCTTTGACTGATGATATTAAGCTACCTCTGTATTCAAAATATATGAAAGATATTGTCACTAATAAAAGAAAAGTTCCTAATGAAGTAATATCTACTATGCTTTCTAACTACTCTTTCAGTGGCAAGATTCCTGAGAAGCTTGGTGATCCAGGTATACCCACCATTCCTTGCTCCATAAAGAATAATTATGTCAAAACTGCTTTATGTGATCTTGGAGCAGGAGTGAGTGTTATGCCTCTCTCTCTCTTTACAAGAGGCTTTGTTTAGAGAAACTAATTCCTACAGATATCTCTCTTCAGATGGGTGACAAGTCAACCGCCGTTCCGATAGGTATTTGTGAGGATGTTCCCGTAGAAGTTGCTAATTGTTTGATCCTTACTGATTTTGTTGTGCTTGACATGCCCGAGGATGGGAGCATGTCCATTATTCTTGGTAGACCTTTTCTTAACACCGCAGGGGCTATTATTGATTGCAATAAAGGGAAGGTTACCTTCAATGTGAATGATAAAGAACACACGGTGTATTTTCCAAAGAAGACCGACAGGAGGCATGGCCTCAACTCTATAGAAAATATCGAGACCGTGAAGATTGGAGAATGGGACTGTCCACTACTTGTGCACCACAAATACAAAACTATTATGGTGGGTATTTGTCCATTAAAGTAAAGGTGCAATGATCATTTCGTAAGAGGTGAGACTTTTTGCTCTATATATCGCTTGTTTGTTGGTAATACTTGATCAACCTTACTAGTGAACATGTTTTATATAGATAAAAAAGTTGAGCTTGTTATGTTTTCATTTGTTTTAGTTTTTGTTCTCCTTGATGTACCAAGTGTTTATGTTTTGAAGCTTCACAATACTAATCACTGCTTTAAGTTTTCAGAAAGTCTTGCAGCCTTTTTGAACTTCGAAAAAATTTCAACAGTGAAGTTTTCAGAAAAATTCCAGAAAAATAAAAATAAAAATTTCCATGCCAGGAGTGACCCAGAGGTACCTGGGGCCGACCAGGGGGACCCACCAGTGGCCCAGGCGGCCAGCTGGCGCGGCCTGCCCCCTGGCCGCGCCCACAGGGCGCCTGGGGCCCACAAGGCCCCCCTCCAGGTAAGTCTTCTTCCTCCCTCTCTCTTTCTCTCCAAAAACACGAGTTCTGCACTTGTTCTTGCGTTCTTGCTGCTCTTGGAGGCGATTCTTCGATCTCTCTCTACAGCCTATCATTTGAGCTGAGATTTTGAACAAATACTCCCTGGTATGTAACTCCTCCACCCCTCCAATTAGATTTCTGATTGGTGGCTTCATTTGTGAGTATTTAGTAGTTCTTGGTGCTGTGTAGATGAGCTTGCATGCATGTGTAGAAATTTATTTTCCAAGTTTTGATGCAAGTTTATGCCTTAGGTAAGTGAGTTGAGTAGTTTGCCTTAACCCACTTTGTTTTAATCCTTGTTTTTGTAATTTGCCAAAAAAAATCAGAAATGAGTTTGTTAGGAAGGGCAAAGGGGTGGCTTGAGAAGAAGAGGCCCACGCACTCCGATCGAGTTACTAGAGCCGCAGCTTCACCCTTGACTGCTAGGGTGAGCTACAATGAAGATCATGTGCCCCTAGAGTTGTTGGAAGACACAAGTCCAGCACGTGCTATGATGTTTCCATGTGATGAATTCCTTGAAGCTGCGGGAATCAAGGATGAGTTTTATAATCTTTGTGCTAATGCAGGTCTGACACGGCTCGTCACGTGCCGTGTTACTCAGTATCAAAAACTCACCTCCGGTTTCATTAACAGTTTTAGATATAATCCTGATTCTGGTGCTATTGAGTTTAAAATTTACAATGATCTTATCACCATGCCCTTGGGAAAGTTTTGTGAAATAATAGGTGTGCCAAACGTTGGGCGGACGGCTAGGATGACCTCTCAGCCCTCCGAGCTGAAAACCGTCTTCAACTCTCTCTGCAGCATGGGTACGAGGGATATTCATCGTTCAAAGATCTCCAGCATCTTATTCCCTCACCTCAGGTATTTTGCATATTATGTTGCTAGAGGGGTGTTAGCTCGTGACAACACGAGCAACACTTCTGCGCCGGATATTGCTATCCTGGCAGCCGCCCTCTCAGGGAGGTCTGATTATAATCTGGGTGCCTTAATTTCTCGACGCCTTGCTATGAACGGTAACAGGGGAGATTTATTTGGTGGCGTTTATGCCACACTTATCTTAGAATATCTTGAAGGCACCCCACACCCTGATGATAAGCCTTTTACTTATTTATGTTTTGATCTTGCTGCTATGAAAAGGCATAAGTTCGTTACCATGACTTCTGAGCTTGATAATCTTGTTTATATCTTGCGTTTCAGAACTACCGCGGAACGCGAGATCCATCTACCTGCACCTCTTTTGTTTGATTTTTCTCGCAGGAACGGATGGTCCTTTGATGTTGTCCAGTTCGATGAGTTCATGGCCCAGCATCAGTTTCATAACCCCATGGAGGGGGTTGTGCCTGACGAGGAGGAGCACGGTGAGTTACCACCTTTTCAGGGGGAGACCGTCAACCAGTTTGGTGAAGGGTCTTCCTCTGCTTGGAGTATGAACCCTTCCTCGTGGGAGGATCCGAGGAGTTCGGTGTACGCGCCGGAATCCTTCTACGACCCTTGGACTCACCACCATTCCCCCGGAGCAGGAGGCTCCTGGGGGCAGTAGCTACTACCAACTTAGGCCAAAAGCCTAAGCTTGGGGGAGTACGTGCCCCCCTCACTTTTCCATTGTATTATCCGTTTTATTCGCTTTGATCTTTTCGATGTTTTTGCCCGTTCTTCTTTATTTCTTTCTTTGCAAAAACAACAAAAAGATTTTCTCTTTCTTTTGCTTTCGTTCAACCTTTGAAATAATCCAAAAAGATTTCCTTTCTCTCTTTAGTTTGCTTTGTTTTCAGAGTTCAGCTCGAGTCCGTGATGGCATTTAATTATATTTCCTACGTTCGATCGTGCAAGTGACAAGGCAGTAATGACAAAGATCGACTGAAGGGAAGCAACAAGGGAAAACCGGTATGAACTCTTCTTGTTTCTACTTTTGTACATATGCCTGTACTTATGATCTAGAGACCAGCTTGTAGCGACATAGTGCTATGTTTACAATGCTCTCCCAGTGGTTCATGCTTTCTTTGTGGTTAATCTCAAATAGCTAGAGTATATAATGTGTTATTGAAATGATTTACATGCATTGCACTGTTCATAGTTTGGTATACTAAGGTGGTATTTCCCTTTGGAGAATTCTTGGATTGACTTGGCGCATGTTTACACATGTTTAAGACTAAAAAGTCTGCTCTGCCTCGATGATCTTTGAGTTTTAGAATAGTTATATCACTTCCATGCCCGATTCAATGTTGCTTTGTCGCTCTGCATGATTATGACCGTTATTGCTCTCTAGTTGGTCGCTTCCCAGACTTTTGCTAACCTCCACCTGTACTATGCGGACTGATGCTTGTGCATCCAAAATCCTTTAAACTAGTTATGCCATATGAGTCCACCATACCTTCCTATACATGGTATTTACCTGCCATTCCTAACGAAGACTTCCATGTACCATCTCGAAATTAATCAAAAGCATTTCTCTTTTTGTGCCTCTGTTTTAGCTCATGAGGAAGTAGTAGTTAATTCATGATCTTTTTAAGTTGGACAAGTTTCACCCCGGGATTGCATGTCTAAGCTGCAAACCCCTAATACGAGAAGGAACTGGCATAGAGTGCGCCCGGCTCATAAAAGATAATACAACAAACAAACCCTCCTTCATGCTTTGTTCATGAGAAATCAGAAAACTTTGGCAGTGATAAACAAAGGAGATTAAGGGGATGTGATCGTCCCCGTGCGGGAGCCGTTCCTCGAAACTTGTCCAGCTCAAGAAGTAATTGGGTTATCTACTAGCATTCGTTGACGAAATATGCACCACTCAAAAACATTTTTACCTCTGTTTTTAAAACCAAGAGCTCTGGTACATGTTTAGTTTTTGTTTCCAACCACGGGTTTTCAACCTCGCCATCAAATTCCACGGTTCGAGAGTCTCCACCTTCTTTCTTCAAAGCACCAACTAGGAGAGCATAATTGTCATTCTGAGTGTAATGTGCATTGTCCCAAAGTATTACATTGTCTTCTGCATGCTTGTGATATTATTTATTCTGAAATTCTTAGTTCTAGTCTCCTTTAAAACTCTAGAGGAGTTTCTGCATTTATGTTTTGCTTCACTCATGGAGGCTAGCGAGATACCACCCTAATATGCTCAAGCTATGTGCAATGTAATCTTGTCTTGATTTTCAGTAGTATATTATTCACTTTTAGGTATTTGTGATTGATCACTTGAAAGAAGGATTGCTCTGTGCATTGTCCTCATAGCATTGTTTCAACACTTGCTAGACTCTTTTTGCAGTACATGCTTATATACATCTAATGAAGCAAAAGAGTTTGTCAAAGTTTTCTTTGTCGCGTCCAGTTCGTTAAACTGAATTGCTTGAGGACAAGCAATATGCTAAGCTTGGGGGAGTTGATACGTCTCAAACGTATCTACTTTTCCAAACACTTTTGATATTGTTTTGACCTCATTCTTGCATGATTTGAACTAAACTAACCCGGACTGACGCTGTTTTCAGCAGAGCTGCCTGTATGGTTTTATTGTGTGAGGGAAAACGGATTTTTAGGTATCTCAGAAAATTCACGGAAAATCACGGAAAATCCACGCACCCGAAGGAACCTGGTGCCAGAGGGGGCCAGGGGGCTCCAGGCGCCCTGGTGGCGCGGCCCACCCCTTGGCCGCGCCGGGAGGCCGCCTGGGTGGGCCCCACCTCCCCTGGTGCCCTACTTTGACCCGTATTTTAGCCCGTGACGAGAAAATCCCAGATCATGAGTTGTTTTCCCAGTTTTGGTCGCGGAGCCGCCGCCGCCCTCTGTTCTTCTTCGGGAGGGCTAATCTGGAGGCTGATTTGGCCTCCGGAGAGGGGAGATCGTCGCCATCGTCATCATCATCACCACTCCATCCTCCCTCCATGACTTCTCCTTCCATGTGTGAGTAATTCCCTGCTGTAGGCAAAGGGGATGGTAGGGATTGGATGAGTTAGATCATGTAATAGTTTGTCAGATCGTTGGGGGCATGTTGCCTACCATCTACTATGGTGTTTATCATCTTTGCTTCAACTTGTTACTCTTAATGCTTGTCACTTAGGGCCCGAGTGCCATGATTTCAGATCTGAACCATATGTGTTTGCATGAATATATTTGTGTTCTTGACCCTATCTATGAGTTGTTTGCACCTATTACGGTCCGGAACCGGCGATCCCAAAAGTGACAGCTTGGGACACCAAAGGGGATGGTCCGAGTTTGAGGATTACATGTATCCATTGAGTTTATTGCTTTGTTCCGGTGCTCTTTGACAGGAGCACCTTAATCTCCATAAGTTCCTTTTGGCCCCGTTCGTAGCGGGATGGTAGGATAAAAGATGTTATGCAAGTTCTTATTGTAAGCACGTACAACTACCTATGGGATACATGCCTAATGTTTGATATTTGCCTAGATGATCATTACTTTTCCGTGTGCCTTGCCCCAAGTTAGATTCATGATATATCTCATCCATGCAGCGCCCAACTATCCATCTCCCTAGCCTGCAGTGTTTTAAATCTTGCTGGTTACTAGTTGCTATTTTTGCTATTTACTTTTGTTGTTTACTTTTACTATCACCATCATCACTATCATATCACCGTTACCACTTATCTTTTGTTGCAAGTAAGTATATTTCAGGTGCGGTTGAATTGACAACTCAAGTGTCAAAGCTTATAAATACTCTTTGGCTCCCCGTGTGTCGAATCAATAAATTGGGTTATTCTTACCCGCGAAGACTATCTCGATCCCTTACGGTTGAGGGTTATCAAGAACACACATATATTCATGAAAACATAATAGGTTTAGATCTGAAAGCATGGCACTCGGGCCCTAGTGACAAGCATTAAGCATAGCAAAGTCATAGCAACATCAATCTCAGAACATAGTGGATACTAGGGATCAAACCCTAACAAAACTAACTCGACTACATGATAGATCCCATCCAACCCATCACCGCCCAGCAAGCGTACGATGGAATTACTCACGCACGGCGGTGAGCATCATGGAATTGGTGATGGAGGAAGGTTCATGATGACGATGGTGACAATCTCCACTCTCCGGAGCCCCGAACGGACTCCAGATCAGCCCTCCCGAGAGAGATTAGGGCTTGGCGGCGGCTCCGTATCGTAAAACGCGATAATTCTTCCTCTCTGATTTTGTTCTCCTCGAAAGTGAATATATAGGATCTGGGGATTGATGGGCCTCGAACCCCTCGTTGGTTACCCCAAGTGGAAGGCGTAAGATGCAGTAAGTAGAAGTGTTTTCCCTTAGCAAAGATGCCAAGGATCGAATCCCCAGAGACTCCTAGGTTCAACAAGTAGGTGTCAATTGCTACGGCGCCAGATTAGTAGCAATCAACGTGGACCTGCACACATATACAAATAACTTTGCTCCCAACGAGTACAGAGAGGTTGTCAATCTCTCCGGCCTTGTAGTTCACAAAGGATTAAAAGCAATGATAGTAGTGATAGATAGTTTTTGCAATAGTAAGTAAATAGCGAAAAGTAAATAGTGGATGTGATCAATGATGGTAATATGGACCGGAGTCTCATGATGTTCACTAGTGATGTCTCTCTCCCAAAAGACGATAAAACAGCTATGTGAGGTAAACAAATTACAGCTGGGCAATTGACAGGACCACGAACGCAAACCAATGCTGACTACATTGCAAGAAAGGTTGAGGTTCAAAGCATGGGCGGTACGCCAAAGTAAGTAGACCGAAATCCATCAATATCTACTACTAATCATCCACCTTGAGATATCTATCCAGAACATCTCGCTGGTATTAAGTTGCGAGTCCCACCCATAGTGTAAACTCAATGCAACAGACAACTACATTAAAAGAACTTTGCGTAAAGTAAACAATCCTTGCACCCGCGGGCACAAGCACCGTTGTTTTCCCCCATGTGGCAACAGCACATCCCCTAGACTCATGTTTCTGTCACTCAAGCTAGTCATCGAGGGGCATGAACCCACAATCGAGCATAACGTTCCCTCTTGGAGTCACTACCTATTACTCGGCCAAAGCAATAAATAACAACGGAGAACATGCAAGAATTACTTATGAACTAAAATATATAAGAGGTGAATCAAATATATTACTCAAGATCAATCTGAACATAATCTCATAATCCATCGGATCCCAGCAAACTCAGCATAGCAACAGCATAAGGATTACATAGGTGCCTCGATCATGTAGGGCAGCTCACGAGGACTAATTAGTGAAGCACAAGAACGGGAGGAGAACATCACATAGCTACTGGTCATGGACTCATGGTCCAAGGGAGACTACTCACGAGTCATCCGGGAGGCGTCCATGGTGGTGGAGAAGCTCCCGGTGGTGATCCTCCCCTCCGGCAGGGTGCCGGGAAGAGTTCTCCTGGTGCTCCCGATCTTGGAAGCGGCGGCGGCGGTGGAACAGAGATGGGATCGCGAAAAGAAGTCCTATTCTGAGGGTTTCGGAGAGTCCTTTAAATATATGCCAAAGTAGGGCACCGGGGGAGCCTCGAGGGGCCGAGCCGCCCCCCGGCGCGGCACAGGGGGGGCGCCCACAGGGCGCCTGGAGCCCCTATGCCCCCCCCAGGCTGCCCTTCGGACGTAGTGTTGTTTCCGGATCGCTGATTTTTTATATAATTTTTCTGGATTTTCTGGGCAATTCTCGAAACGTGAAAACCTGAAATACAAAAACAGCCGAAAACAGAAACTGGCACTGGGGTGCACTGGATTAGTAAGTTAGTCCAAATATGATCAAAAGTGTATGGAAGTGTATGAATATCATAGCATTATCACCCAAAAGTGGCATGGAGCAAGCAGAAATTGTAGATACGTTTTGGACGTATCAACATCCCCAAGCTTAATTCCTGCTCGTCCTCGAGTAGGTAAATGATAACAAGAATAATTTATGTGGTGACATGCTATTAACCATATAGGACTTTCTCATAGTCATATGACAAAAGCTTACTGAGACAATGATTCTAAAGTAATTAAGTTGTCTCAGGAGAAAATCACAAATGACTGAAAGTTTTACAATATGAAACTGAAATATCAAAAAGATTTGCAATGAACATGATGTGCAAATATGATAAAGTGATATCTAGCTTGCCCCTTTTAGTGATGCAAAACATAAATGCAAGGGCACCTTCAAGGTTTAAGTGATGACTAGATACAATCATTTCAGAATAAACGATATCACAATCATGCAAAAGACAATGTTACTTTGGGACAATGCACATTACACTCAGAATGACAATCATGCTCTCAGTAGTTGGTGCTTCAACATAAAGGTAAAAGAAAGCTTATGTGCTAGAGCTTTTCGTTTTGAAAACATGGAAGCAATTGTGTCAACGGTAGTAGTACTTCATATGTGTCATGCATAAAACATCCTATAAGTTGCAAGCCTCATGCATCGAATACCAATAGTGCTCGCTCCTTGTCCTAATTAGCTCGGATTCCCATGGGTTATCATTGCATTACATATGTTTTAACCAAGTGTCACAAAGGGGTACCTCTATGCCACCTCTACAAAGGTCCAAGGAGATAAATCGCATTTGATTTCTCGTTTTTGATAGATCTCAACTTGAGGACATCCATACCGGGACAACATAGAAAATAGATGATGGACTCCGCTTTAATGCATAAGCATATTCTCGTGAGAGATTGAGGATTAAGGTCCAAGCTAAAACTTCCACCATGATGCATGGCTTTGGTTGGTGGCCCAATGTTCTTCTCTAACAATATGCATAGTTATTCAACCCACGGTAAATCACCCTTACTTCAGACAAGACGAACATGCATAGCAACTCACATGATATTCAACAAGAGTGTGACAGTTGATGGCGTCCCCAGAAACATGGTTACCGCTCAGCAAGCAACTTATAAGAAATAAGATACATAAGCAACATATTCTTTACCACAATAGTTTTTAGGCTACTTTCCCATGAGCTATGTATTGCATGGTTAATTTTCTTAGTACAGGTGGAGGTTAGCAAAAGACTGGGAGCGACCAACTAAGAGAGCAATGACGGTCATAATCATGCAGAGCGACAAAGCAATATTGAATCAGGCATGGTAGTTATATCGCTACTTAGAAATAAAAGATCATCAAGGCTTGACAGACTTTCTTTACAGTCTTGAATATGCGTGAGCATACGCCAAGTCAATCAAAATAAATTCTCGAAGGAAGATATTACTAAACCATACCACATCATAGGCAAACAAACCAAGTTGGTACTCCAATAACACATTGGGAACCCCCCAGCTATTTGAGATTAACCAAAAGAAAACCTGAACTACTAAGCACCATCATGAAAGTGGCATCTTTATCATAGATACATTAACCCATGCAACGGAAGCAAACTCTCTTAATAAGGTGAGCATGGTAATTAAAGAGAGTTCAAGCAACCAACTAAATAAAAGCTCTTTAAAAAGATAAGCATGAATACTAAGAGCAGAGCACGATAGTAGCTATTAAAAGACAAAGAACACACACAGCATAGATAGACATGAAAATTCTATGTTATGTTCTAGGTAGAGGTGGAGCGTGTTTCTCTCCCACATAAAGGAATGCTGGGTTCCGACTCGTTATGAAAAACTAAAAAGAAAACTAAAAGCAAGACGCTCCAAGCATAGCACATAACACATGAAGTGATAAAAATATAGCAGAACGAAAGACGAACTGATAATGTTGATGGAGAAGGGGATGCACGGGGGGCATCCCCAAGCTTAGACGCTTGAGTCTCCTTGAATATTTCTTGGGGGTGCACGGGGGCATCCCCAAGCTTGAGCGCTTGACACTCCTGAATCTTTTTATCATCTTCCCTCGCACACTTGAAAACTCCCTTCATGCATAACTCAGCATAATCTGATTAGCGAGGTTAGTACCCTTAATAAAATAATTATACCTTGCTGGTAATAAGGATATTCGTGAAGTTCTACTGTTTCTCAAGATTGCCAAAAGGTTTTTGCAAAGAAAAAGCAAGTTCTTAATTTGCAAAGTGAAGGTAAGGCAAAACAGGACAGAATCTGTGAAAAACAGAACAGCAGGCAGTAATTGACCTGTTCGGGATACTTCTGCAACTCAAATCAAAAAACTCAGAACTGACGCACGAAAGACAATTATATAGAGATCCTGTCGAAAAAAGTCAGACCAAAAAGATGATCTGGTGATTTTATACGAATTTTTCTATCCAAGGACAGAATCTGTTTCCTGGACAGCACCTCACAACTTTTGAACTTTCTAGCAATCAGAGGCTATACTTGGCACAAATATGAAAAGAAAAGATACAATGATGATGCTACAGCAGTAAACAACATCAAGACACAACAAAAGCAAAAAATTTATTCATGTGGGCTGCCTCCCAAAAGCGCTTTCTTTTATGCCTTTAAGCTAGGCATAATGCAAAGATCAAGTTTTATCAAGAGTAAAAGAATAGCTAGCCCGTACAACGGACTCAAAAGGTAACTTGACCTTCTTACGAGGGAAGTGTTCCATCCCTTTCTTGAGAGGAAACTGAAATTTTATATTACCCTCTTTCATGTCAATGATAGCACCAACGGTGCGCAAAAAGGGACGTCCCAAAATAATTGGACAAGAAGGATCACATTCAATATCCATAATAGTGAAATCAACGGGCACATAATTATCATTGACAACAATAAGAACATCGTCGATCCTCCCCAAAGGTTTCTTTATGGAAGAATCAACGAGACGTACACGAAAAGAACAAGAATCATATGGTTTCAATTTAAGCATATCATATATCCTTTTGGGCATAACAGAGGTACTAGCACCAACATCACATAATGCATAACAAGAGAAGTCATTCAAATAAATTTTTATCATAGGATCCCAACCATCTTCTAGCTTTCTAGGTATGGAGGCTTCTACTCTAAGTTTCTCCTCCCTAGCTTTGATGAGAGCATTAGTGATATGCTCTGTGAAGGCAAGGTTAAGTGTGCTAGTGCGGGGATCTCTAGACATCTTGTGAAGGAAATCTATAACTTCGGTAAGAGTGCAATTATCAAAATCAAGGTCATGAGCATCAAGTAAAGTGGTAGTGGTGTCCTTACGGTTCACTTGGTTGGTAGTTTCTATAGCATCACCAATAATAGGTCCATTGGGACCAGGAGTACATTGGGTGCTAAGAGTGTGAACATTCTCAATAACTTGGATAGTAGCAACAGTGTGGTGGGTAGGAAGGCTCTTAATTCTTTCCTCTTCCTCCCTTTCTCTAGCCCATCTTTCTTTTAGCTTAGCCATCATCCTAATATTTTCATTAATTTGTACTTGAGTAGCATTAATAGGGATGACTTCCCTCTCCTTAAGAGGAGAAGTTTCAATTTTTAGCAATTTTACCTCATTGGCTAAGTGGTCTACCTTAAAAGAAAGATCATCTAGTTTATGTAGTTTCTCTTCTACATTCTTATTAAAGGCTTTTTGGGTAGTGATGAAATCTCTAAGCATGGTCTCTAGTTCAGTATTGGAGTTCTTGGTACTAGGATAAGCATTGTTGTTCCCATAAGAGTTAGAGGGGAACGGTCTAGAATTGTTACCAAAGTTACTCCTATAAGCATTGTTGTTGAAATTATTTCTAGAGATAAAGTTAACATCTACTTGTTCTTGAGCAATCAAAGAATTTAAAGGAACATCACGAGGATCAACAGTAGATTGCTTTGAAAGTAGAGACATGATCAAGTCAACTTTTTCATTGAGGGAGGAAATCTCCTCGACAGAGTTTACCTTCCTACCTGTTGGAGCGCGTTCGGTGTGCCATTGGGAATAGTTGGTCATCATCTCATCGAGAAGCTTTGTGGCAGCACCAAGTGTAGTTGACATAAAAGTTCCTCCCGCGGCCGAATCTAACAAGTTCCACGAGGTAAAGTTCAAGCCTGCATAAAAAGTTTGGATAACCATCCAAGTAGTCAAACCGTGAGTAGGGCAGTTCTTGATAAGAGATTTAATACGTTCCCAAGCTTGGGCAACGTGTTCATTATCCAATTGTTTAAAATTCATGATGTTACTTCTAAGTTGGATAATTTTAGCAGGTGGATAGTATTTTCCGATAAAAGCATCTTTGCACTTGTCCCATGAATCTATGCTATTTCTAGGCAAAGACTGAAACCAAATTTTAGCTCCTCCTCTCAAGGAGAAAGGAAAAAGCTTAAGCTTAACAATATTACCATCTATTTCTTGGTACTTTTGCATATCACAAAGTTCAACAAAGTTGTTCAGGTGTAAAGTAGCATCATCTCCAGCACCGGAGAATTGTTCTTTCATGACTAAGTTAAGTAAAGCAGGTTTAATTTCATATGAAGGTGCTGAAGTGGCAGGTGTAGTGATAGGTGTGCTGATAAAGTCATCGTTGTTGTGACTAGTGAAGTCACACAACTTGGTGTTCTCGGTGGAACCCATAGTAGCAAGCAAGCAAGATAACTATTTTTGTGATTTTCGATAAAAAAGGTACTAAAGCAAAAACGAAAAGTAAACTAACAAGACTAAGAAGCAAAGGTAAAAGATAGCATGCAACTCCCCTATCCTGAAGAGTGGAGTCCCCGGCAACGGCGCCAGAAAATACTCCTTGATGGGCCTCGAACCCCTCGTTGGTTACCCCAAGTGGAAGGTGTAAGATGCAGTAAGTAGAAGTGTTTTCCCCTAGCAAAGATGCCAAGGATCGATTCCCCAGAGACTCCTAGGTTCAACAAGTAGGTGTCAATTGCTACGGCGCCAGATTAGTAGCAACCAACGTGGACCTGCACACAGATAGAAATAACTTTGCTCCCAACGAGTACAGAGAGGTTGTCAATCTCTCCGGCCTTGTAGTTCACAAAGGGTTAAAAGCAATGATAGTGGTGATAGATAGTTTTTGCAATAGTAAGTAAATAACGGAAAGTAAATAGTGGATGTGATCAATGATGGTAATATGGACCGGAGTCTCATGATGTTCACTAGTGATGTCTCTCTCCCAAAAGACGATAAAACAGCTATGTGAGGTAAACAAATTACAGCTGGGCAATCTACAGGACCACGAACGCAAACCAATGCTGACTACATTGCAAGAAAGGTTGAGGTTCAAAGCATGGGCGGTACGCCAAAGTAAGTAGACAGAAATCCATCAATATCTACTACTAATCATCCACCTTGAGATATCTATCCAGAACATCTCGCTGGTATTAAGTTGCGAGTCCCACCCATAGAGTAAACTCAATGCAACAGACAACTGCATTAAAAGAACTTTGCGTAAAGTAAACAATCCTTGCACCCGCGGGCACAAGCACCGTTGTTTTCCCCCTTGTGGCAACAGCACATCCCCTAGACTCATGTTTCTTTCACTCAAGCTAGTCATCGAGGGGCATGAACCCACAATCGAGCATAACGTTCCCTCTTGGAGTCACTACATACTACTCGGCCAAAGCAATAAATAACAACGGAGAACATGCAAGAATAACTTATGAACTAAAATATAAAAGAGGTGAATCAAATATATTACTCAAGATCAATCTGAACATAATCTCATAATCCATCGGATCCCAGCAAACTCAGCATAGCAACAGCATAAGGATTACATAGGTGCCTCGATCATGTAGGGCAGCTCATGAGGACTAATTAGTGAAGCACAAGAACGGGAGGAGAACATCACATGGCTACTGGTCATGCACTCATGGTCCAAGGGAGACTACTCACGAGTCATCCGGGAGGCGTCCATGGTGGTGGAGAAGCTCCCGGTGGTGATCCTCTCCTCCGGCAGGGTGCCGGGAAGAGTTCTCCTGGTGCTCCCGATCTTGGAAGCGGCGGCGGCGGCGGAACAGAGATGGGATCGCGGAAAGAAGTCCTGTTCTGAGGGTTTCGGAGAGTCCTTTAAATATATGCCAAAGTAGGGCACCGGGGGAGCCTCGGGGGGCCGAGCCGCCCCCCCGGCGCGGCCCAGGGGGGGGGCGCCCACAGGGCGCCTGGAGCCCCTGTGCCCCCCCCCCCCAGGCTGCCCTTCGGACGCAGTGTTGTTTCCGGATCGCTGATTTTTTATATAATTTTTCTGGATTTTTCTGGGCAGTTCTCGAAACGTGAAAACCTGAAATACAAAAAGAGCCGAAAACAGAAACTGGCACTGGGGTGCACTGGATTAGTAAGTTAGTCCAAATATGATCAAAAGTGTATGGAAGTGTATGAATATCATAGCAATATCACCCAAAAGTGGCATGGAGCAAGCTGAAATTATAGATACGTTTTGGACGTATTAGGGAGGATCAACCACCACATGTGTGGGGCGTCTTCCCGCAAGCAGCGATCCAATAATAGGGTTGTCCATAAGGACAACTAGTGAAAAGATATAAAGAAAACTGAAAGGTAAACTAACAAGACTAAAAAGCAAAGATAAAAGATAGCATGCAACTCCCCTATCCTGAAGAGTGGAGTCCCCGGCAACGGCGCCAGAAAATACTCCTTGATGGGCCTCGAACCCCTCGTTGGTTACCCCAAGTGGAAGGCGTAAGATGCAGTAGGTAGAAGTGTTTTCCCTTAGCAAAGATGCCAAGGATCAAATCCCCAGAGACTCCTAGGTTCAACAAGTAGGTGTCAATTGCTACGGCGCCAGATTAGTAGCAATCAACGTGGACCTGCACACAGATACAAATAACTTTGCTCCCAACGAGTACAGAGAGGTTGTCAATCTCTCCGGCCTTGTAGTTCACAAAGGATTAAAAGCAATGATAGTAGTGATAGATAGTTTTTGCAATAGTAAGTAAATAGCGAAAAGTAAATAGTGGATGTGATCAATGATGGTAATATGGACCGGAGTCTCATGATGTTCACTAGTGATGTCTCTCTCCCAAAGGATGATAAAACAGCTATGTGAGGTAAACAAATTACAGCTGGGCAATTGACAGGACCACGAACGCAAACCGATGCTGACTACATTGCAAGAAAGGTTGAGGTTCAAAGCATGGGCGGTACGCCAAAGTAAGTAGACCGAAATCCATCAATATCTACTACTAATCATCCACCTTGAGATATCTATCCAGAACATCTCGCTGGTATTAAGTTGCGAGTCCCACCCATAGTGTAAACTCAATGCAGCAGACAACTGCATTAAAAGAACTTTGCGTAAAGTAAACAATCCTTGCACCCGCGGGCACAAGCACCGTTGTTTTCCCCCTTGTGGAAACAGCACATCCCCTAGACTCATGTTTCTGTCACTCAAGCTAGTCATCGAGGGGCATGAACCCACAATCGGCATAACATTCCCTCTTGGAGTCACTACCTATTACTCGGCCAAAGCAATAAATAACAACGGAGAACATGCAAGAATTACTTATGAACTAAAATATAAAAGAGGTGAATCAAATATATTACTCAAGATCAATCTGAACATAATCTCATAATCCATCGGATCCCAGCAAACTCAACATAGCAACAGCATAAGGATTACATAGGTGCCTCGATCATGTAGGGCAGCTCACGAGGACTAATTAGTGAAGCACAAGAACGGGAGGAGAACATCACATAGCTACTGGTCATGGACTCATGGTCCAAGGGAGACTACTCACGAGTCATCCGGGAGGCGTCCATGGTGGTGGAGAAGCTCCCGGTGGTGATCCTCCCCTCCGGCAGGGTGCCGGGAAGAGTTCTCCTGGTGCTCCCGATCTTGGAAGCGGCGACGGCGGCGGAACAGAGATGGGATCGTGAAAAGAGTTCCTGTTCTGAGGGTTACGGAGGACCCTTTAAATATATGCCAAAGTAGGGCACCGGGGGAGTCTTGGGGGCCCAGGCGCCCCCCGGCGCGGCCCAGGCGCCCCCCGGCGCGGCCCAGGCGCCCCCCGACGCGGCCCAGGGGGGGCACCGCCAGGGCGCCTGGAGCCCTGGTGGCCCCCCCAGGCTGCCCTTCGGATGCAGTGTTGTTTCCGGATCGCTGATTTTTTATATAATTTTTCTGGATTTTTCTTGGCAGTTCTCGAAACGTGAAAACCTGAAATACAAAAACAGCCGAAAACAGAAACTGGCACTGGGGTGCACTGGATTAGTAAGTTAGTCCAAATATGATCAAAAGTGTATGTAAGTGCATGAATATCATAGCAATATCACCCAAAAGTGGCATGGAGCAAGCAGAAATTATAGATACGTTTTGGACGTATCAGGGATACGTCGGTGGAGCACCAGGGGGCCCACGAGGCAGGGGGGCGTGCCCCCACCCTCATGGACAGGGTGTGGGCCCCCTGGTCTGGATCTTCTTGCAGGTATTTTTTATATTTTCCAAAATAATTCTCCATGGATTTTCAGGTCATTCCGAGAACTTTTTATTTCTACACAAAAACAACACCATGGCAATTCTGCTAAAAATATCGTCAGTCCGGGTTAGTTCCATTCAAATCATGCAAGTTAGAGTCCAAAACAAGGGCAATAGGGTTTGGAAAAGTAGATACGTTGGAGACGTATCAGTACTTGATTGGACGAGCCAGAAGTACAATCGCAGTAGTTCTCCCTTTACACCCTAGCCGAACAATCGGGAACGTAGGGGTAAGCACAGGAGCTGGGCAACCCAACTATTGACCCAAGACATAATTCGGAACTGATGCATATAAGGCAAACATCCAGGACACCAAACACTCCCTATAGGTGTTCCGTCTTTTCGACATATACCGGGCTGAATACAGCCCCTAGTAATAGACCCTGTTGACAAGGCACATGTGGCAATCTAATGTGGGGAGAGAATATTTATGGTGAGTGAATAAAACTCCGAACATAATGCGAATCAAGCTGCTCTATTAATATCCCTTTATAGTACGGCGAGCCGTAAGCTTACAGATAATGCCGATAACTTTCTTGGACATTTTACATGCCAGAAAAGTATATAATAAGAAAGAGAAAAAGGTTTACATAGGGTCTTAATCTAAAAAGAAACCTTAGCACGGGTCCTTGCTACACGTCTGCGCCGTTTCCTCCTCTGTAATGTGTCCTTGAAGGGGGGAGTATGATGGCCATAACAAGACTAGTTCGTTTAATGAACCTAAAAAGATAAGTTTAGAGTCCGAATAGGGTCGAGCTGAACTAGGAACTGTATGCAGTGTGCCCCCAGCTCAAGGAATTTTTAAGGCATAGCTATGCACTTGAGGTACATGTGCTATCACCTTATGGGGCTGTCGATGGGAGCGTAGCTGCTAATCTAGCTCAGGTTCATCTGAGCTGCCGCACTGAGGCCTGTGCCGGACACGTTTAGCTATGTCCGCGATTGATAGGTTATCTGGCTTGAATAGTCCGTTTTGGACTTCGGCTGCTAAGGCCGCGGTGTTCTCCTCCGTACAGAGAGAGCACTCCATATTTCCATTGACCGTGAGGACGCCACGTGGTCTGGGCATTTTAAGATTTAGATAGGCATAATGTGGGACTGCATTAAAGTGGACGAAGGCCGTTCTGCCGAGTAGAGCGTGGTAGCCACTTCGGAATGGAGCTATGTCGAAGATAAACTCTTTGCTTGGAAAGTTATCAGGAGAGCCGAATACGATCTCCAATGTTAAAGAGCCCTTGCAGCGGGCTTCTATGCCCGGTATCACACCTTTAAAGGTCGTGCTGCTTGGCTTTATTCTTGATGGGTTGATCCCCATCTTGCGAACAGTGTCCTGATATATCAGATTAAGACTGCTGCCGCCGTCCATAAGGACTCGGGTGAGATGGTATCCACCGATTACTAGGTCGAGCACTAGGGCAGCGAACCCCCATGACGGATACTAGTCGGATGATCCCTGCGATCGGAAGTGATCGGACAGGCCGACCATGGGTTGAATTTGGGGGCAACAGGCTCAACGGCGTAGACCTCTCGGAGTGCGCGCTTGCGCTCCCTCTTTGGGATATGAGTGACATATATCATGTTCACTGTTTTGATCTCCGGTGGAAATTTCTTCTATCCTCCTGTATTCGGCTGACGAGGTTCGTCCTCGTCTTCGCTCTGAGGCTCCTACCCCTTGTGTTCGGTGTTGAGCTTGCCGGCCTACTTGAAGACCCAACAATTACAGTTGGTATGGATTGCAGGTTTCTCTGGGGTGCCATGGATTTGGCAGGGCCTATCTAATATCTTGTCCAGGCTAGATGGACCATCTTTGTTGCATTCAAATGGCTTCTTCCGTTGACCAGATCTGGAGCCGCTAAATCCGTTGTTTACCACTGTATCATCTAGGCTTCCAGCATTATTTCGGCGTTTGTTTTTGTTACGCCGTGGCTTTCCATTGTCGTCCCTGACTTCATATGTTACAGGGTCGCTGCAGCTGCTAAGAGCTAACCAGTTATCCCCACCCGCGCAAAAGCGGGTCATGAGTGTAGTTAGGGCTGGCATTGTCCTCGCTTTTTCCTGTCCGAGGTGTCTCGCTAGCCATTCTTCCCAGATACTGTGTTTGAAGGCCGCTAAGGCTTCGGCGTCCGAACAGTCGACGATTTGGTTCTTCTTAGTGAGAAACCGGTTCTGAAGCTTACGGGCTGACTCCCCGGGTTGTTGGATGATGTGACTTAGATCGTCAGCGTCTGGGGGCCGGACATAGGTCTCTTGAAAATTGGCCTGAAAAGCGTCCTCCAATTCTTCCCAACTCCCAATGGAGTTCTCTGGGAGGTTGTTTAGCCAGTGCCGAGCTGGTCCTTTCAGCTTGAGGGGTAGATATTTAATGGTGTGGAGATCATCTCCTCGATCCATGTGGATGTGAAGAATGAAGTCTTCTATCCAGACGGCAGGATCCATCGTTCCATCGTACGCCTCGATGTTCATGGGTTTAAACCCTCCTGGGAAATCATGATCCAACACCTCATCGGTGAAGCACAGAGGGTGTGTGGCGCCTCTGTAATTTACTATATCATGGCGTATGTCCGATGGTTGTGATGTTCGGTATTCATCCCAAACTGGTATATGACCGGCGCGATTGGCTTGATAGCCATCGTCCCATGCGGGAGCTCGGTCCCTAGGTCCGTAGATAGACATGGTTTTGCTAGCTTTTTTGTTCAGGTCCTCACGCAGATCATGTTTTCGGACTTGAGTCGCATCCTCCTTTCCTTTACGAGGTGGGGGTGTGGGCTTGTGTACGTCGTTGCTAGCCACTCTGTCCCGTCCACGAGGTAGTCGATCTGGTTTATCGGCGGTGTTATTCTTCGGCGGTATAGGCGCAGCGGCCTCGTCATCGAATTCGAGCAGCATTTTACGCTTAGGATAACCTTTGGTTTGGCCGTTATAGCCATGTTTTTGCTCAACATCTAGTACTTTGTTCCATCTATCATTGAGAGTGTCCTGTGCGGCTCGAAGCCGTCTCTGCTGCTTTTTCAGGCTCCTTGCGGTGGCAATAAGCCTCCGATGGAAGCGCTTTTGTTCTGAGAGTTATTCTGGGACGATGTATCCGTCGTCGCCCAGGCTATCCTCCTCTTCGGAGATAGGTTCGTAGTTACTGTCTTCGGCATCGCTATCATCAAACAACAGTTTCGGACTATGTTCGCCGTCCTCTCGCTCCTCCTGCTCCATCGTTGGGTCTGTGGGCTCTTCGGCTTCTTTCGGAATATCACCGTCGTTAGTGACAGTGTTGTTGTCCTTTCCTTTACGGGATTTGGTCCACCGCTTTGGATGCTGACGTTTGGGAGGTTCTTCGACAGACTTGCCTCTAAGGGATCATTTTTGTCGCCGCCCTCCTTCTCCTTAGGTATATCCACCATATACACGACGTATGAAGAAGTAGCTGTCCACCGCCCGGTTACGGGCCGGCTTTGATCTGGATCTGCTTCGGCTTCGAGGTCCATCCCCTCGAAGTCTTCGGAAGCGTAGTCAAGTAGATCAGTTAGATCTTCAACCGTGGCTACCAAGTGTGTGGTGGGTGGGGAGCAAAATTCTCCATCAGCCTCCAGTTCGAACCGGATATAATTTGGCTTTGTGTCCCCATCTAAGGAGAGGGATCTTAACGATTTCAACATGTCGCCAAAGGGTGAGTGCTGGAAGATATCTACATCACTGAATTCGGCGATAGACGCCTGATCGAGCTTGAAGGGCGCAGATGCGCGTGATTCGGAATCTGAGGCCGGAGTTAAGTCTAGGGTTCCAGTAACACAGACCCCGCTTGTAGTTGGGTCCATGTGCGGCTCCAACGCCGTTGAGTTTGCGGCTTCCGTGGCAGGGTTGAGCTTCCCATCCTCGGGCGACGCGATATGTTCCGGATCTAGGGCTAGAACTGTTGCAGGTGCTATTTCCTGATCCGATGAGAGAGCTAGATCGTGTTCAACGTGATGGCAGAGAGAGGTTGCCGCAGGCTCGAATCCGTCGAAGATCAAGTCTCCGCGGATATCAGCAACGTTTAAGCTTCCGAATCTAACTTGATGGCCATGGGCGTAGCTCTCAATCTGCTCGAGGTGGCCTTCAGTGTTGGCGCGAAGCGCGAAGCCGACGAACACGAAGAGCTATCCGGGAGGGAAGATTCCCTCGGTGTTGCCGTCGTTGTTGATGACGCAATCCATCAGTCCTTCGGTCGACGACATAGTGTAACTCTCAAGGAAAGCACCAATGTCGGTGTCAAAACCGGCGGATCTTGGGTAGGGGGTCCCGAACTATGCGTTTGAGGATTGATGGTAACAGGAGGCTGGGGACACGATGTTTACCCAGGTTCAGGCCCTCTCGATCGAGGTAAATCCCTACTTCCTACTATATTAATATGGATGAATATGAATACAAGAGTTGATCTACCTCGAGATCGTATTGGCTAAACCCTAGAGTCTAGCCTATGAGTATTTGTGATTCTCTATTAGCCTCTACGGACTAAACCCTCCGGTTTATATACACACCGGAGGGGCCTAGGGTTTGTACATACCATCTTGCAGAGCAAGGAAAGACACCACCCGAACCTAAAACTTGCCATTATACGACTACAGGAGTCCTATCCGGATACGAGAGACGATCTTCGACTATGATCTTCATGGCCCACCAGTCCGGCCCATCAAGAGTTATCTGGCCACCCGAGGACCCCTCGATCTAGGACTCCCTCAGCCACCACTTCTAATATGACAGTGCACGCTTTGACATGCCCCTAGTACTGGCCCTGCCAAGGAAATGGACAATTCTGCTACTCCCAATGCATACAATCTATGCTGCCAAGCATGCCTGAAAAGCCTCTAGCTGCGTTGGTCGCCAACAATCTCTCTGTATCAGTGGCAGTTGGCTGCCTCAAGTACTCAGGGTCAAACACCTCGATCACAGCCTGGCAGAACATGTACATTGACATCAGACATGTTGTCTCACTCATCCGCACATACTCATCCACCAGATCGCCTGGAATTCCATATGAAAGCATGCGGATGGCCGCGGTGCATTTCTGCTAAGAGGAGAATCCAAGCTTGCCAAGGGAATTCGCCTTGCACTCGAAGTATGGGTCATGAGCAACCACCCCCTCTCGAATACGATTGAACACATGCCTTGCGATACGAAAACGGCGACGTAATTTATGCGGCTTGAAGAGAGGGGTGTTTGCAAAGTAATCGGCATAGAGCAGGGCGTGGCATCTCTCCCTGTTGCGGTTCAGGTTGGGAGCACGGCCAGGGAGTGAACCCCTGTACCGAGGAAGCTGTCGTTGGATGTGGTCGTGAACTACCAGTGCAGCCGCCACAAGATCTTCATCATCCGATGACGAATCGTCCGATGAACAAATGAAGTGGTGGAAGAAAAACTCATCTCCACTGTCCATACCTTTGTGGGCAAAGCGTCGAACACCTTGTGGTCGTGGTCGCAAAGAGGCCGTGATGATCACCTCGATGCAGCAGGAGGGTTGGTGGCCAGCTACTGGCCGCTCTAGAGCACTCGTCGAAAGCTGCCGTGGTCGCCGGCGGTCGTCTCCCCACTACCTCCGGCTACGACGGCGACGGCCAAACCTCCTCTGATCGACGCCCAAAACTACGGCGAAAGCGCGGGCGTGGTGGCGGTCATGTCGATACGTGGTTTGGTATGGATAGCCGGGGGCTGCGCGATGAGGAGGCGGCCGGAGAATAGCGGCGACGCCGGCGGCGGGGCGGGGCGGGAGAGGGATGGAGGCGTTGGAAGCGAAGGGACTGCTACTGTCCCCGACAGGCGGGCCACGGGGCGACAAAGGCGTGCGGTGAGCCCGTCCGCGCGATGTCCGTTTCACCCCAAACTCAGCGCAAGTTTGAGGCGAGGATGGGGCGAAAACGGACGAAATGCGAACATTTGTCCGTTTGAGGCCGCGCGTTGGGCCGCGCTATTCGTCCGTTCTACGGCAAACGAACGCATCCAAACAAGATGAGGTCGCGCGGTGGAGTTGACATTAACAAAGCCTTTCCAGTTTCCACACAGCACCACGTGGCCAGCCAGCACGTCCGTGTCCGCGCTTGGCAGCTCCGCGCCTCGCTCGCCACACGGTCTCCTGCTGCCGCACGCCTTCTGCTGCACACGGACTCGCCGAAAACACCGGATCGAACTGATACCGATTTGATCTGCCATCACGTAGACCTCCCACGAACACGCTGCTACCTGAACGCTCACCCGATCAATGTACGCAATTGATCGCCGCACGTCCCGTCGGCTGCCTTTTTTTTGCGGGAAGTCCCGTCGGCTGCCTGTACACACATCTCCCTTTGATTTGCTTTTTCCGATCTGACAGAAAACCACGCCGCAGTCGGCTGCATCTTAACTCAATCCCTCCTCTAATTTAACGATCCGCAGCCTCCGCACAACCTAGCTCATTATACCATTTGTTAGAATAAATCCGAGACATATCATCGATCATCCGAGGACTAAGCAATCGCACGAGCACGACACCGAGATTTGTTAACGAGGTTCACCGATATGGCTACATCCCCGGGGCATGACTACAGGCACTCCTCCCCGTGACACCATCACAATACCGCACTATGGCCGGTATTTTGTTGGCATAGGTTATATTGTTTGTCTACCCTCGCTATATATGAGAGGCCTAGGATAAAAGTGTCCTATTAGGACACGATTCCATATCCTATCTAAACACAATACTACTCAGAGTCCAACTATAACCTATTTTGTATGCAATATTCGACACAACTCTAACAGACACGAATTTTCATCTTTATTTATTACGTGAGTGAAAAAATACATAACTTCTCATTCCATTTAAATTTAGTCATGGATATATCAACATATAAAGCAAGAAACTATCCATTCCTAACTCGTAAAGACACTGAATATTTTAAAACATTTAGTATCATTAATAAACCTCTAAAGATTCCTGCATCTCCATCGGTGTCACCTTTTTTCTACAAAGCACACGAAAAATAAAGTTAACCAACAATGAGCAACAGAGAATACCTTTGCAGTCTTCATAAGTTCAAAACAAAAAAGTTTCCTTTTTGAACATGGATATAGAAGGGGTGGGGGATAGGCATCATAATTTCTTTTTACTATATAATACAAGGCACAGTTTGTAAAGAAGAGAAGAAATAATCAGCACATAATGTGAGAATCACCTGCTTAGAAATAATGAAGCATGTCTTCCCAAAAGTGTATGTTGAGCATCAAATAGCACATGAAAATGAGCTGGTTTTGGTTCGGTCTACAGCCTGACTAAAAATGGCTATTTATAAGGTGAAGAACCTGATTAGTGTCTTTGCCACATTATTTACCGAAAAAGAGTTTCCCCGCTTTGTATTACAAAGCAACCAACATCGATACAAAGGAGTGCTCGGGCGAGAAGCACAACAAGCCCAGAGGAGGGATCTCTTTTCCTCTCTGGGACTTTGCCACAATTTTTACTACATACAGTGTGTTTGGCAAAAACGAAAGTAGTTACATGTGGCTTCAAGATAAGAATAACACGAAGTAAATGTTTGCTCAAAGTAATGTGTCTGGTCGCTTCAAAGAAAGAAAGTAAGAGGCTCATTAATGTGTGGACCTAGTTTGATTTTTCGGCAATATTGAAACTATTATGAAACACGCAATTCATTGGGAGATACCCTTTGGATCTTGGGTAAATATACACCTATATGGGGAAAAATCGTAATTATGAACAAGTCAAAAAATTCTGTAACTTTTTGTAAAATAAACTTGACCTTCTTTTGTACTTGTATAAAAAAAGCACAAAGGAAAAACTGCCGTCGACTTCACGGGAAAAAAAATCTTAAGACGAAAGGTGTGAATATAATACTACCTCCATCGAGGTGAATAAGTCATTCGCGTAGTTCTAGGTCATCGATTTGAGGAATTAAGTAGGTGTTATATGTCATGAAAAGTATATCACTAGATTTCTACATGGATGTAGTTTCTAAATATATATTTTTTGTCACATATAATATATATTTAGATAGTTAAATCATCAATCTAGAACTACGTGAATGACTTATTCACCTAGACGGAGGTAGTAACTTGTATACAAGTTGATTTTTTTTTTCACCAAGACCATGAGAGCTATTTCTTGGCCAATTTTTTTTAGAAGGGTACAACGTAAGGTCAAGTTCATTCAAACAAGCTTTGGGATTATTTTGGTTCGTTAATTACGTAATTTTTTTCATTTAGGGTGTATATAGACCGTAGAGCCAAACCACATGCTTGTCCGCAAATCATTGCAAAAGCAATTAAGCAAGGCAGATCCTCGTCTGCAAATCATTCACAGTAAACAGATTGAAGCACGGGTAGCAATCAGAGGCCACCATCGTCACTCACTGAAGAAGAGATCCTAGTCCGAGCACCATCCGATGTGAACCAGTCGATGCCATGGGGCATTGGCCAATGAAAGCTCTGCGTAGACCAATAGGGGTGCACCAACGTTTCCTTCAAGACACCGATCGAATCGAAACATCGTATGTACAGGCAGGCGACAAAGGTTGAGTGTTTTTCCCGATACTTCTTAATCCCATGGGCCATGGCGCTCACCGGGCGGTTGCCTTGTGGCCTCTAGGTGTTCTAATCCTGGTTGATGATCAACCCATCGTTCATAGAGGAAGTAACTGGGGCTGAGAAGCCTGAGAGCTCCACGGCGCTATATATTCACTGTAACCAATACGTGTTACGACGTACGGTTGCTAGTCGGGATATGCACGTGCTAGTTCAGGATGCATTAATTTGGACATTTGGTCGATTGTTGGTTGTCATCGGTAGTGGAGAATTATGTTTGGCGGAAACACACATCGAGTTCAAATTAATGCACACTCGCTACCACTGCTGATTGTTGGTCTAGCACCGCCGCTGCTTGCTGCTCGCGTGCCGAGCATGGCCCTGCAGCCGCGCGCGCTCGCTGGCCAGGAGGGACAATGTAGGAGCAACCGGCCGGCCGCCGCGCCGGCCACCGCCCAAGCTGGCTGCGCTCGGGGCCGCTTGCTCGCCGGCCGGCGACCAGCCGGACATAGTTTTTTTTTGTAAATCCGGTGGATATTTCTTTTTAGGGAGAAAGACAGAAGAAGAAGACATCTGACACATGAGCCTACATGTCATAAGTCATCATAACATATAACAGGGAAATACAAAGAATTGACTAGTTTGCCACATCAGCGCTTACGAGTAGGCCCAACCTGTCATGAATGGGTTTAAGAACGCCTAATTGATCACTTTTCTGATTTGGTAGTTTTTGCCAAAACAATAGTCCTAAAGTGGAAGTTCTGGTCATTTTTTTCTCTAAGTGATAGTTTTCTGTTAGGGTCGGACATGATGTGTTAGTTTCTGGCTAAATACTCGTTAAACTGACATACTCCATATGGTTGATTGTTTTATACACCACCAGAAGCATGAAAAGAGAACACATAGACATGCGCTGCTCCACCGTGACCCTCTTTTCCTCACGCATCGTGTTTCATGAACAAGTTGATGTAGGACATATGCCTCCCTCGTGTGTTTGTTGTCTTTTTTGTCGCACGTGAAAAAACTCAAAACGTCTTACCCAGATGAATTCGAACTGCTGCGAACTGTTCTTGTCCCTATACTGGACCAGTTTTAGTTCCTTTCATCTAGTAGTGGATTTGTTTTGACTCACATGTATATTTTTTTTTCTCCTCTACACATAGACACACACGTAACACAAACACGCATGAGACCATGACTTTCCCATTCGGCCTCTCGGTATGGACCTCAAAGTGGAACAGTGGACCTCCAAAACTTTGCCTCTTATGACCATATACGAGAGTGAGTCAACAGATTTTCGGAGAGTGCTCTCGCGTGACTGCTGGCATCTCGTTCAACATTGCAGCGGATAACCACTTCTCAAAGGACGGCTACTTCCCGGCGACAACGACTTCTTCGCTGACATGTCTTTTGATGTTGCTGCTAACGTTCTTCTTCCACCGCACCATACGTATTCTTGTCCCTTTTGATAAGGGCATCGATACTACAGTTACACCCACAACTCCCGTGACTACATTAGCTCAAGTTCAAGAGACACAAGCACCAATGGTTAGAGTTTCGTATGTGAACTGAAATATCAGGTAATTCCATTTCTAGGAACACTTCCAAGTGTTTATGAGAATATGATGTTACCTAAGTCGGGTGTATTTCTATTACTCGTTAGTTAAGGACCTAGAATGAAAAGAAAGACATGCATTGGAGTATGATCAAGCATGCATGAAGATGGCAGCATCTGTACAAGAACCAAAGACGGTGCTTCAAGTGATGATGTCTAGACTTTGAAGCCACATTGATGACACGTGTGTGTTATGGACGGTACATACATGATGTCACTTTATAGTTTCTTTCATGGTCACCTATAAGTGTTCCACCACCTCAATTTTGGGTCAGGTCCATGTAATTTCGGAGTACAAGACTGAATGTATTGTTTAGAGTCTGTTTTTAGAAATGACACTGATATATGGTTAGATTTGACCCCCCCCCCCCTCATTGGTCTTGCCAAATCCCCCTTATGTATCTCCTTAAGTACCCATTGAGTTAGGGCTTAAACTTTATTGAACTGATTTTTAACAATTGCTACTGAATTTGCCATAGACACAAGAGCCGACAAAAGACATCCTGCATTACATGTCATTGGACCAACACTGTGTTAATCAAATATTGCATCTTATATCTGCAATTCAGATTGATCTTCATGATCAGTTTGACAGTGTTACCAACATTGTCAATAACCATACCGACCGGACTTGGTCTGGTGATTGCTAAAGCGCACCGTCAAGTGTTCGGTGTAGTTAGGTCATCAAATTAGCCTCCTTCTACAAAAATCAACATTGTTTCACAAAAAGATCGTGCCACCTTGTCCCTATGACCTTTGGAATCAAAGGGGGCAGCGTGGGGGTGGGCAATGGCTCATCAGCCTATACGTTAGTTCGTAACAAAATCTTTTGTACTCATGTAGGATTATTGTGGCTTTAGACATCCTAAAAAGAACAACTTGTTGAAATTCATATGCTCCACGCAGGGAATGTGGTCCATAATGTGACACAACAACATCCTACTAGCTATTTGCCCACGCATTGCAACAAGTGCGCATTTTTGGTCTGTCTATCTCACATCTAGATGTGAGATATTATCTCATATCTAACACACCCACCCTTGATTTTATTTTATTTAAGTCTTTCATGGATTTTAAGGGTGAGAGAGTTAGACAGACCCATTGATTTGTTGGTTTTTTTTGTGTGGCATCGTTTGGGTTACAAAAAACCAACAGAAAACAAGGAACATGGCATGAAAAAATTGGGTGGGTGATGGAGGGGACGGAACGAACTCCTGTTGTAGAGATAGAGATGTTTTCCACGTGGCGAACCAACCTGTCGTTGGATGGTTAGAGAGACTGTGGTATCCCAACCCATCCGGGTTCAAGTCCTGGTGCTCGCATTTATTCCTGAATTTATTTCAGGATTTCCGGCGATGCGCATTCAGTGGGAGGAGACGTCCCCGTCGATGACGAGGTGCCTACGGTGACTTCGTAAATTTCAAGATGATATGTCGGCTCGGTCTGTCGGAGGTGCTCATAGGGTTAGGGTGTGCGTGTGTACGTTCATAGGGGTGAGTGTATGCGCGTGTATATGAGCGTTTGCGTCTGTACTGTGTTAAAAAAAAAGTATATGAGCCCTTGCATACTGTGTTAAAAAAATGTTTTCCACGTGAGAAATGTGACCTTTGATGCATGGTTCTTAACTTAAAGTGGCTCCCTCAGTCTTCCCCTTAATTTCCTTTACTAAATAAAGGGCCGGTTTATAGAGTGTTGCGAGCACAAATCCAGGAGACTCTGTTCCTCGGAAAAAGGACAGACCACGAGGACGTAGCAAAGAAACCAAGGGGAAAAACTTCCGCAGTGGTGTTCCTAATAATAGGGGACTTCACGAAAATCGTTTGATTCTTTGTGCGCGGCAATATCGCTGCCGCGCATCGTTTGATTAGTTTCTTCAATTTCTCTGGCTGTCCGCGGCAATGGCCATGCCGCGGCCTTCCTCCCGCAGCGCGCCGGCGGAGGCAGATGAAAATGCGTCGCGCACGAAGCTCCTCATCGGTGGGATCTCGGCCTTCCTGCTCCTCGCCATGATCATCGGCACGGCGGCGTTCATCGTGTCGGAGAGGGCCGAGGACGAGGGGGACACGAACAAGAAAGCGATGGCCTCCACGATGCGCACCGTGGACCTCTTCTGCTCGCCCACGGACTACCAGGCCACGTGCAAGGAGACGCTGACCAAGCCGCTGGAACGTTCCACCAACCCGGTCGACCACCCGCACGCCGCCGCCGCCGCCGCGGTCACCGCCGTCGGGAGGGAGCTCTCGCGCGGCTTCAACGAGTCGTCTCTGCTGGAGGCCGTGCGCCAGAGCAACGACACGCTGGTCCACGAGGCCCTGCTCGACTGCAAGATGCTCCTCGACGACTGCGCCGCCGACGTGACCCGCGCGCTCTCCAGCATCGCGTGGCGCGGCGTCGACGGGCCGGCGCAGGACCTCCAGGCCTGGCTGAGCGCGGTGATCACGTTCCAGGGCTCCTGCGTCGACATGTTCCCCAAGGGCGAGGTCCGCGTCCAGATCAAGGAGATCATGGAGAAGGCGCGGGAGATCTCCAGCAACGCCATCGCCATCATCCAGCAGGGCGCTGCCCTCGCTGCAATGCTCGAAATCGACGCCGGCGCGGAAGTCACCCTCGCCCAGGAAGCGGACGACGACGACAACGACGCCGCCCCCGCCGAGCAAAGCGACGGCGAGCGCCAGCTCCAGGAGACCGTGTCCGACGTCCCCACGTGGGTGCCCAGCGAGGACCGGAGGATTCTCGAGGAGGCGGAAGAGGAACGCAATGGCGCGCTCACCCCGAACGTGACGGTGGCCAAGGATGGCTCCGGCGAATTCACAAACATCTCGGCCGCCCTGGACGCGTTGCCGAAGAATTACAGCGGGAGGTATGTTATTTACATCAAGGAAGGTGTCTACGACGAGTCGGTGAACGTCACCAACGGGATGTCAAACATCACCATGTACGGCGACGGCCCCAAGAAGTCCATCATCACCGGCAGCAAGAGCGTCGGCGACGGCGTAAGGATGTGGAGAACCGCCACCTTGGGTAAACACACATTTCTTAGTTAATTGCTTTGCATTGCACGGACAAGCTAGGAGGACCAATGTGACCGTGTCGTTGATCAACTGGTTTTGTACGCAGCGGTGGACAGCGACAGGTTCATGGCGGTGAAGCTGGGGATCCGAAACACGGCGGGGGACGAGAAGCAGCAGGCGCTGGCGCTGCGCGTCAAAGGCGACCGAGCCATCTTCTTCAACTGCCGGATCGACGGCCACCAGGACACGCTCTTCGCGCAGGCCTACCGGCAGTACTACCGCAGCTGCATCATCTCCGGCACCGTAGACTTCATCTTCGGCGACGCGGCCGCCGTGTTCCAGCGCTGCGTGCTGCTCGTCAAGGACCCGCTCCCGGGGAAGCCGGGCGTGGTGACCGCGCATGGGCGGCGCGACCGGCAGCAGACCAGCGGCTTCGTCCTGCACCGGACGCGGATCGTGGCGGACGAAGCCCTCGCCAGCAAGTCGTCCACAGTGAAGACCTTCCTGGGGCGGCCGTGGAAGGAGTACTCGAGGGTGATTGTGATCGAGTCGGTGATCGACGGGTTCGTGCACGCGCAGGGGTACATGCCGTGGGAGGGCAAGAACAACCTGGGCACGGCGTTCTACGGCGAGTACGGCAACGTCGGGGACGGCGCCAACATCACCGCGCGCGAGGAGATGAAGGGGTTCCACGTGCTCAACAAGGAGAAGTCCAAGGTGTTCACGGTGGAGCGCTTCCTGAACGGCGGCGAGTGGATACCGGAGACGGGCACGCCGGTGAGGCTAGGGCTGTTCGGCTGAGATATACAGATGGGTGGAGTGTGTTCATCGATCCGTGTGTACGAATGCGTTGTTAGGTTCTACTGTAATGTAATGAAATGTACTGTACAAAATACCGTCAAATTAGTGACTTGGAAACGGAAGCGTCTACTGCGTGAAGAGGAAAATGTTGATCTGCTTATCTTCATTTAGCGGAAATTTATAAGAGCATCTCTAGCATATCCCTTAAAATCGCAAACTATAAAACTAGGATACGGGTCGATATTTTTTTGCATTTAAGGGTTTATTTTACCGCCGGCCACGCCCCGTCGCCTCCGCCGCCCGTGCCGGCCCAGCCGTGCCCCTTTGCCTGTCGAGCCGTGAGGATTTCGGCGGCCAGGCTGAGGTCATGGGAGGCCACGAAGATGTCGAGCTCGTCCAATTCGAACCGACGGCGATCGATTCTAGCGGCCGTTTCCGGTGTGCGGTGATGAATTCCGACGAATTTAGGGAGGATTCCGGCAAACTACGCGGCGGCGTGTTTGCTCCGACGAGGTTTGACCGGTATACGGGCCCCTTCGGTTCGGCCTTCCAACCTTCAAATATAAGGGTTTCAGGCATGCATTTTCGGTGGCCCTTAAAAAATTTACGGGTTGGACCATTTTTACGGTTTCCGTTCTAGACATTTTTTCGACCAAAACTGTAAAACACAAATATTATAGGGGTTTGACCACTTATACAGGGTCTGCTAGAAATGCTCTAAGAGCACGACACAACTTCCGTCTCTTATCTATTCCGTACGCATGAAAGAGACGAGTGGAGCAAAATTGACATGTGTAGTAGGGATGTAAATGGCACAATAAACAAAGCTCCAAGGCCCATTTACGTAGCTTGGTAGTACTCCCTCCGTTTCAAAATAGATGACATAACTTTGTAATCTATTTTTGAACTGAGAGAATAGTATATTTTTACCGAAAAAACTTTATTGAACTATTAGACCTACATGTAGGAGCTCAATTTATGCGATGCGCTCATTTGTGTCCTCGATCCCACTCTGAAACTGCCAATTCATTTGCTATCATATTATTAAATTTAGTTAAGAACTTGGCTAGGCCATAAAAATATGCTATAATATTAAAATTGCGACTCATTTAACACTCGCTCCGTCTCAAAATAAGTGTCTCAATTTTAACATAACTTTGTATTAAAATTAGTACAAAGTCAAGGTATTTATTTTGGGACAGAGGGAGTATGTTGTTTCGAACTCCACTACAACTCTGTCGTTAGATATTTTATCATAGCAAATCAAATGTTTTTCATGGGAAATAATGTTGTTGAGGATGATAAGTTTAGGTGGCGAGCATGGCAAATTCATCTCAGTTTATTTTTTTCCAGTAAATTGCCGTGCTTGCAAACTAAATTTGCCATCATCGCACCAATTTAAATATCTTCAGATTTTTAGCGTTTCTTTTTCTTTTGAATGTAGCTTTGGTTCTGCCCAATCGTGCCAAAAAGTAGTGTCCTCAGATTAAAAAAAAGGGTAGTGTCCTTCTCACTGTTCAAGATATCTTTCGATATGCCGATAAATCGGCCAATTTATCGCTTACCGCCATCTGACGGATAAGATAAATCGGTCGGTAAATCAGCCGATATGACGATAAATCGGCCGATATGCCGATAAACTGGGCAATTTACCCCTTATCATGGGTCGACCGATAAGTTCCCGATAAGCGATATCCCCAACATTGGTCCTTCTACATGGTTTTAGGGTCAAGTGTCACATAAATGTGAAAAATGCTGGAAATCAAGACTTGCCACCAAACTGATCACATGTGACAAGAAACTTCCATACAAGTGCATATAAATGATCATGGTCCGACTGGAGTTGGGGCATTTTTCATGTATGGTTGCCCTGTCAGATCATCTACACTCATGAAGAGGTTGTTACTTGGCTGCCAGTGTGTCCATCGTCTAGGGTTGGGAGGAATCAAAAATCATTTTATTATCCGAGGATAAAATGGGATCTTCATCATGAAAAATTGGTGGCCAATCTGGCTTGAGCGGAATTGAATGAAGGCAGCATTATTGCGTTCGTCTATAAATAATAATGGCATTGCCGTATACGTATCACGCTACCCATACCACTCTAGGAATCTAGACAAATCCACACGGGAACCAATTCAAGCTAAGAGCACTGCTAGACGGACGATAGTATATAGACGATTTACGGACGACAATTAAATCCAGCCGAGGTATCTTGTCCACAGCCAAGAAGCGGCCGCTAGATTTCCACAGCCAAGAAGCGGCCGCTAGATTTCTTAGTCGTGCACATATCGCTCAGAGTTTGTCGTGTATGGAGCACTTTCTTCGTTCAAGCTAATCATGCAGCAAAGTTGAGAGTGTAAGAACACTAAGCTCAACTTACCAAAGGATCCAATCACGCACACATAGCTGTTCAGACGCACAACATTCAGACATCTTCACTCTGATGCATTCCTTTGAGCCATTGTGTGATGGAGATATTAAGTGGGTGTATATTAATATGTCTGCGTGAAATGGACAGTGATTAACAAATACATGGCTTTAGAGGCAAAATTGTATATCCTAATATGGAGCAGTATCCATTGATATGAAAATTATATCTAACCGAGCGAGATGTGACCTCTAGACTAATATAACTTAACACTGATATGCATCTTAATCATCATGGCTACATGACAAACAATAGAATTTTTAGCTAAAATAAAATTGTAATATATGTTGTCATAGCTCGCAATATTTCTAGAGATATGGCATGCATGCTGCAAGGATGATGCACTACTGGAAAAACATACCAGGCCGAGTGTACAAACCACCCGGCAAAGGCCGAACTCTCACCACGGCAACAGCGTCGCAAGGTGTGACACTCGGCGTACCACTCAGCATATGGTATATGTGTCTTATGTCGGGGGCTCGACATACAGCACTAGTAGATAAAGGGTCATCAGACCCGGTTCGTTTGGGCCTTTAGCCCCGGTTCCTGAACCGGGACAAAAGTGTCGGTACTAATGCTCTGACCCTTTAGTCCCGGTTCGATCCAGAACCGGGGCAGATGGGTGTCCACGTGGCCTGTGCGCCGAGCCCAGGCAGGAGGGGCTTTGGTTCCGGTTGGTGACACCAACTGGGACCAAAAGGCATCCACGTGTCAGCATTTCTGTGGCTGTGGTTTTTATTTTTTGTTTTGAAAAGGAAGGGGGGGTTGGAGGTTTTGGGGGGTTAATTTAGGTGTTTCATATTGTGTTAGTTAGCTAATTAATATAGAGAAGTGTCCTCTTTTATGTTCGTGCTTGGTCGACGCTACGTACTACACATACGTATAGAGAGGACTAGACACGCTAGCTAGCTAGCTAGCTAGTAAGCAAACGAAGGAAACAGAAGATCGTATAATCAACATATATATATATATATATATATATATGCATACAGAGAGAAGTAATATCGACCACCTCTCCTTCTCCGAGAGATTGGTCGAACAACAAGTTCTCGTATATCTATCCGACACTACCGGGTACATATATACAATAATTATCTCTTACAAATATAATCTCCTATACGATGGACGCATGGTCCACATAGTATTCTCTGTCTGGTGCGATCACGTGTTCAAGGAAGAATGCCGTCAATTCCTCTTGAATTGCTCGCAGACGATCTGGTGTTAGGAGTTCATCCCGCATCCGAAACATCTAATTTGAAGTATGGGGTCAATACATGAAGTGATGCTATAAAATTGTGAATATTATTAATTGCTTACGCACTTCAAATTGTGTTTCAGAGTAGCCCCGCTCACAGGTCGTGTGGCGGATGGACTCGCAAATGTAGTATCTACAGTAATCATTCCCGGGTTCCTGCCACAACCACTTTACAAGAAATAGAGGTCAATCAAACTGATAAGCAAGAATGCCAAATGGTATTGATGAAACTAGCGCTTGAATCAAGATATAGAAGATGCGCGGAACATGCTACTATATAGTACTTACTTTCGGGTGTCTAAATTCTAGCTTCTTCGGCAGTCCCGAAGCTTTTTTGGTGAATTTTCTCCAAACCCTGCCAGACAAAGAAAACAATTACTTGATATCAGAAATGAACAAAGTTGCTGATATGCATGGTGGATAATATTGATCGATTTAACTTACCCGTCGAGCATTTGAGTCATGTCCGCATACTCCTCGGGATCTTTACGTTTAGAGTCCAAGACAGTTACTACTCCCTTCTCAAGCTTAATCTCTAAGAGAATATAGTGGAAGCTGCGCACGCATGCATGAACTCATCAATTACATTACTATAACCTTGACTGATATATAAGGGAAACCAAATATGCACAAGATGTTGGGGAACGTTGCATGGAAAACAAAAATTTTTCTCTACGTCCACCAAGATCAATCTAGTAGATGCAACTACGAGGGGAGAGTAGGATCCACATACCCTTGTAGATCGCTAAGCGGAAGCGTTAAGAACGCGGTTGATGGAGTCGTACTCGCCGCGATTCAGATCGCTGAAGATCCAAGCACCGAAGCAACGGTGCCTCCGCGTTCTTCACACGTACGGCTCGGGGACGTCTCCTCCTTCTTGATCCAGCAAGGGGTGGAGGAGAGGTTGATGGAGAACCGGCAGCACGACGGCGTGGTGGTGATGGTGAAGAAGAATTCCAGCAGGGCTTCGCCTAAGCACCGCGGGAGAAGAAGATGTTATGGGAGAGGGAGGGCAGCACCGAGGCACGAACTTGTGTTGGCTGCCCTCCCTCTACCTCTCTATATATAGGGGGAAGGAGGAGAGGGGGGGCGCCCTAGGGTTTCCCCTAGGGGGCCGGCGGCCAGGGCAAGGGGGGGGCGGCGGCCAAGGCTGGCCCTAGGGTTTCCCCCCCTAGGTGCCTTGCCCCCCAAGGCTTAGGGGGTGCGGCCACCCTAGAGGGGTCCACCTCCCTTGGCGCACAAGGAGAGGGCCCAGGGGGGGGGGCGCACAGCCCCCTGAGGGCTGTGGTGTTCCCCCTTGTGGCCCATTAGGCCCAGAACTACTTCCGGAACCCCCGAAACCCTTTCCGGTACTCCGCCGATTTCCCGATACTCCCCGGAACACTTCCGGACTCCGAAACCTTTCATCCTATATATCAATCTTCGTCTCCGGACCATTCCGGAGACCCTCGTCATGTCCGGGATCTCATCCGGGACTCCGAACAACCTTCGGTAACCATGCACTATTCTCACTAACAACCCTAGCGTCACCGAACGTTAAGTGTGTAGACCCTGCGGGTTCGGAAACCATATAGACATGACCGAGACACTCCCAGGTCAATAACCAATAGCGGGATCTGGATACCCATATTGGTTCCCACATGTTTCTCGATGATCTCATCGGATGAACCACGATGTCAAGGATTCAGGCAATCCCGTATACAGTTCCCTTTGTCTCGTCGGTATGTTACTTGCCCGAGATTCGATCGTCGGTATCTCTATACCTAGTTCAATCTCGTTACCGGCAAGTCTCTTTACTCGTTACCGTAATACATAATCCCGTGACCAACTACTTAGTCACTTTGAGCTCATTGAGATGACGTATTACCGAGTGGGCCCGGAGATACCTCTCTGTCATACGGAGTGACAAATCCCAGTCTCGATCCATGTCAACTCAACAGACACCCTCGGAGATACCTGTAGAGTACCTTTATAGTCACCCAGTTACGTTGTGACGTTTGGCACACACAAAGCACTCCTACGGTGTCAGTGAGTTACATGATCTCATGGTCATAGGAACTTATACTTGACATGCAGAAAACTATAGCGATAACTGACACGATCAAAAGCTATGTTTAACGTTTGGGTCTCGTCCATCACATCATTCTCCTAATGATGTGATCCCGTTATCAAATGACAACTCATGTCTATGACCTGGAAACCGCGGTCATCTTTGATCAACGAGCTAGTCCTGTAGAGGCTCACTAGGGACACAAAGTCTGTCTATTCATCCACACATGTATTTGAGTTTCCAATCAATACAATTATAGCATGGATAATAAACGATTATCATGAACAAGGAAATATAATAATAACTCTTTTATTATTGCCTCTAGGGCATATTTCCAACAGTCTCCCACTTGCACTAGAGTCAATAATCTAGCATTACAAAGTAATGAATCTAACACCCATAGAGTCTTGGTGTTGATCGTGCTTAGCCCGTGGAAGAGGCTTAGTCAACGGATCTGCAACATTCAAATCCGTGTGTACTTTGCAAATGTTTATGTCCTCCTCCTTGACCGAATCGCGGATGGAATTGAAGCGTCGCTTTATGTGTCTGGTCCTCTTGTGAAACCTTGGTTCCTTGGCTAGAGCAATGGCACCAGTGTTGTCACAGAACAGAGTCATTGGGTTCAGTGCACTAGGCACAACTCCAAGATCTGTCATGAACTCCTTCATCCAGACACCTTCCTTTGCCGCCTCCGAGGCAGCTATATACTCCGCTTCACATGTAGAATCAGCTACCACGCTCTGCTTGGAACTGCACCAGCTTACCGCTCCCCCGTTGAGAATATATACGTATCCGGTTTGAGACTTAGAGTCATCCGGATCAGTGTCAAAGCTTGCATCGACGTAACCCTTTATGACGAGCTCTTGATCACCTCCATAAACGAGAAACATATCCTTAGTCCTTTTCAGGTACTTTAGGATATTCTTGACCGCTGTCCAGTGATCCATACCAGGATTACTTTGAAACCTTCCGGCCATACTTATGGCAAGGCTGACATCTGGTCTTGTGCACAGCATTGCATACATGATAGAGCCTATGGCTGAAGCATAGGGGACGACACTCATCTTTTCTCTATCATCCGCAGTCACTGGGCATTGAGTCTTACTCAACTTCGTACCTTGCAATACCGGCAAGAACCCCTTCTTGGATTGATCCATTTTGAACTTCTTCAAAACTTTATCAAGGTATGTGCTTTGTGAAAGTCCTATCAAGCGTCTTGATCTATCTCTATAGATCTTGATGCCCAATATGAAGGCAGCTTCACCGAGATCTTTCATCGAAAAACTCTTGTTCAAATACCCCTTTATGCCATCCAAAAATTCTATATTGTTTCCAATCAGCAATATGTCATCCACATATAATATTAGAAACGCTATAGAGCTCCCACTCACTTTCTTGTAAATACAAGCTTCATTGTAAACTTGTATAAACCCAAACGCTTTGATCACCTCATCAAAGCGAAGATTCCAACTCCGAGATGCTTGCACCAGCCCATAAATGGAACGCTGAAGCCTGCATACTTTGTCAGCATTCTCTGGATCGACAAAACCTTCTGGTTGCATCATATACAACTCTTCCTTAAGAAAACCGTTAAGGAACGCTGTTTTGACATCCATCTGCCAAATTTCATAATCGAAATATGCAGCTATTGCTAACATGATTCGGACGGATTTAAGCATCGCTACGGGTGAGAAAGTCTCATCGTAGTCAATCCCTTGAACTTGTGAAAAACCCTTTGCCACAAGTCGAGCTTTATACACGGTGACATTATCGTCAGCGTCCGTCTTCCTCTTAAAAATCCATTTATTCTGAATGGCCTTCTGCCCTTCAGGTAATACTTCCAAAGTCCATACTTTGTTTTCATACATGGATCCCATCTCGGATTTCATGGCTTCTAACCATTTGTCGGAATCCGGGCCCACCATCGCTTCTCCATAGCTCGTAGGTTCACCGTTGTCTAACAACATGACCTCCAAGACAGGGTTACCATACCACTCAGGTGCAGTGCGTACCCTTGTCGACCTACGAGGTTCGGTAGTAACTTGATCAGAAGCTTCTTGATCATCATCATTGGCTTCCTCTTCAACCTCTGTAGGCTCCACAAAAACATCTTTCTGTGCTGCGCTACTTTCTGGTTGAAGCAGAGGTTCAATAACCTCATCAAGTTCTACCTTCCTCCCACTCAATTCTTTCGAGAGAAACTCTTTCTCGAGAAAGGACCCGTTCTTAGCGACAAACACTTTGCTCTCGGATCTGAGATAGAAGGTGTACCCAACTATTTCTTTTGGGTATCCTATGAAGACACATTTGTCCGCTTTGGGTTCGAGCTTTTCTGGCTGAAGCCTTTTGACATAAGCATCGCAACCCCAAACCTTGAGAAAAGACAACTTCGGTTTCTTACCAAACCATAGTTCATACGGTGTTGTCTCAACGGACTTAGATGGAGCCCTATTTAAAGTGAATGCAGCCGTCTCTAACGCATACCCCCAAAACGATAGTGGCAAATCGGCAAGAGACATCATAGAACGTACAATATCTAATAGGGTTCGATTACGACGTTCGGACACACCATTACGCTGTGGTGTTCCAGGTGGCGTCAACTGTGAAACAATTCCACATTTTCTTAAGTGATCACCAAACTCATAACTCAGATATTCTCCCCCTCGATCAGATCGTAGGAACTTGATCTTCTTGTTACGATGATTTTCAACTTCACTCTGAAATTGCTTGAACTTTTCAAAAGTTTCAGACTTATGCTTCATCAAGTAAATATACCCATATCTACTTAAGTCGTCAGTGAAGGTGAGAAAATAACGATATCCACCGCGCGCCGTTACACTCATCGGACCGCATACATCAGTATGTATGATTTCCAATAAGTCACTTGCCCGTTCCATTGTCCCTGAAAACGGGGTCCTTGTCATCTTGCCCATGCGGCACGGCTCGCACGTGTCAAGTGATTCAAAATCAAGAGACTCCAAAAGTCCATCAGCATGGAGCTTCCTCATGCGTTTCACGCCGATATGACCCAGACGGCAGTGCCACAAGAAAGTGGTATTATCATTATCAACTCTACATCTTTTGGCATCAATGTTATGAACATGTGTATCATCACTATCGAGATTCAATAAGAATAAACCCCTAACTTCGGGTGCATGACCATAAAAGATATTACTCATATAAATAGAACAACCATTATTCTCTAACTTAAATGAGTAACCGTCTCGCAATAAACAAGATCCAGATATAATGTTCATGCTTAACGCAGGCACTAAATAACAATTATTCAGGTTCATAACTAATCCCGATGGTAATCGAAGAGCGAGCGTGCCGACGGCGATCACATCAACCTTGGAACCATTTCCCACGCGCATCGTCACTTCGTCCTTTGCCAGCCTCCGTTTATTCCGCAGTTCCTGTTTAGAGTTGCAAATGTGAGCAACCGAACCGGTATCAAATACCCAGGCACTACAACGAGAGTTGGTAAGGTACACATCAATAACATGTATATCACATATACCTTTGTTGTTGTTGGCCCCCTTCTTGTCCGCCAGATACTTGGGGCAGTTCCGCTTCCAGTGGCCGTTCCCCTTGCAATAGAAACACTCAGTCTCTGGCTTGGGCCCAGCCTTGGGTTTCTTCACTGGATTAGCAACTGCTTTGCCACCCTTCTTAGAGTTACCCTTCTTGCCCTTGCCATTCTTCTTGAAACTAGTGGTTTTATTGACCATCAACACTTGATACTCCTTCTGGATGTCTGCCTCAGCGACTTTCAGCATCGAAAACAGCTCGGCGATGGTTTTGTTCATCCCTTACATGTTATACTGCTGCACGAAGCTCTTGTAGCTTGGAGGGAGTGACTGGAGGATTCTGTCAATGATAGCCTCATCCGGGAACACAAGTCCCAGATCAGCTATGCGGGTATAGTACCCAGACATCTTCAGTAAGTGCTCACTGACAGACGAATTCTCCTCCATCTTGCAAGCGAAGAATTTATCGGTGGTCTCATACCTCTCGATCTTAGCATTCTTCTCAAAGATGAACTTCAACTCCTGGTACATCTCATATGCACCATGACGTTCAAAACGCCTTTGAAGTCCTCCTTCCAAGCCGTACAACATGGCACACTGCACTATCGAATAGTCATCCGAACGTGTCTGCCAGACGTTCAAAACGTCTGCAGGGGCTGTAGGAGCGGGGGGGTCACCTAGCGGTGCATTCAGGACATAAACCTTTTGGGCAGCTGTGAGGATGATCCTCAGATTGCGGAGCCAGTCCACAAAGTTGCTCCCGTCATCTTTCAGTTTAGCTTTCTCTAGGAATGCATTAAAATTCAGGGGAGCTACTGCGCGAGCCATCTACAACCAAAAATTTGCAAAGACATTTTAGACTATTGTTCATGATAAGTGAGTTATTACCTAATCAAATTAATTATAACTCCCACTCAAATTGACATCCCTCTGGTCATTCGAGCGTGACATGATCCAAATTCACCAACCCAAGTCCGATCATCACGTGAGATGAGGTGGTGTCAATGGTGAACATCAACATGTTGATCATATCTACTATATGACTCATGCTCGACCTTTCGGTCCTCCGTGTTCCGAGGCCATGTCTGTACATGCTAGGCTCGTCAAGTCTAACCCGAGTGTTCTGCATGTGCAAAACTGGCTTGCACCCGTTGTATGCGAACGTAGAGTCTATCACACCCGATCATCACGTGGTGCTTCGAAACGACGAACCTTCGCAACGGCGCACACTCGGGGGGAACACAATTTTATCTTGAAATTTTAGTGAAGGATCACCTTATAATGCTACCGTCGTCCTAAGCAAAATAAGATGCATAAAAAGGATTAACATCACATGCAAATCATAAGTGACATGATATGGCCATCAACTCGTGCTTTTGATCTCCATCTCCAAAGCACCGGCATGATCTCCATCGTCACCGGCGCCACACCATGATCTCCATCATCATGATCTCCATCATCGTGTCGCCATCGGGGTTGTCGGCGCCCACCATGCTCTTACTACTATTGCTACCGTTTAGCGATAAAGTAAAGCATTACAAAGCGCTTAATGATTGACACGCAGGTCATACAAAAATTAAAGACAACCCTATGGCTCCTGCCGGTTGCCGTATGCATCGACATGCAAGTCGATATTAACTATTACAACATGATCATCTCATACATCAAATATAACTCATCATGTCATTGGCCATATCATATCACATACATACCCTGCAAAAACAAGTTAGACGTCCTCTAATTTGTTGTTGCATGTTTTACGTGGCTGCTATGGGTATCTAGCAAGAACGCTTCTTACCTACGCAAAACCACAACGGTGATATTCAAGTTGCTATTTAACCTTCTACAAGGACCGCCTTGTTCTATTCCGATTCAACTAAGATAGGAGAGACAGACACCCGCCAGCCATCTTATGCAACAAAAGTCACATGTCTGTCTATGGAACCGGTCTCATGTACGTGGACATGTAAAGTTGGTCCGGGCCGCTTCATCCCATAATACCGCTGAATCAAGAAAGACTAAGGAGGGCAGCAATTTAAACATCAACGCCACAAACCCTTTTGTGTTCTACTCGAGAAAGCATCTACGCAAGATCCTAGCTCATGATGCCACTGTTGGGGAACGTTGCATGGAAAACAAAAAATTTTCTCTACGTTCACCAAGATCAATCTAGTAGATGCAACTACGAGGGGAGAGTAGGATCCACATACCCTTGTAGATCGCTAAGCGGAAGCGTTAAGAACGCGGTTGATGGAGTCGTACTCGCCGCGATTCAGATCGCTGAAGATCCAAGCACCGAAGCAACGGTGCCTCCGCGTTCTTCACACGTACGGCTCGGGGACGTCTCCTCCTTCTTGATCCAGCAAGGGGTGGAGGAGAGGTTGATGGAGAACCGGCAGCACGACGGCGTGGTGGTGATGGTGAAGAAGAATTCCAGCAGGGCTTCGCCTAAGCACCGCGGGAGAAGAAGATGTTATGGGAGAGGGAGGGCAGCACCGAGGCACGAACTTGTGTTGGCTGCCCTCCCTCTACCTCTCTATATATAGGGGGAAGGAGGAGAGGGGGGGCGCCCTAGGGTTTCCCCTAGGGGGCCGGCGGCCAGGGCAAGGGGGGGGCGGTGGCCAAGGCTGGCCCTAGGGTTTCCCCCCCTAGGTGCCTTGCCCCCCAAGGCTAAGGGGGTGCGGCCACCCTAGAGGGGTCCACCTCCCTTGGCGCACAAGGAGAGGGCCCAGGGGGGGGGGGCGCACAGCCCCCTGAGAGCTGTGGTGTTCCCCTTTGTGGCCCATTAGGCCCAGAACTACTTCCGGAACCCCCGAAACCCTTTCCGGTACTCCGTCGATTTCCCGATACTCCCCGGAACACTTCCGGACTCCGAAACCTTTCATCCTATATATCAATCTTCGTCTCCGGACCATTCCGGAGACCCTCGTCATGTCCGGGATCTCATCCGGGACTCCGAACAACCTTCGGTAACCATGCACTATTCTCACTAACAACCCTAGCGTCACCGAACGTTAAGTGTGTAGACCCTGCGGGTTCGGAAACCATGTAGACATGACCGAGACACTCCCAGGTCAATAACCAATAGCGGGATCTGGATACCCATATTGGTTCCCACATGTTTCTCGATGATCTCATCGGATGAACCACGATGTCAAGGATTCAGGCAATCCCGTATACAGTTCCCTTTGTCTCGTCGGTATGTTACTTGCCCGAGATTCGATCGTCGGTATCTCTATACCTAGTTCAATCTCGTTACCGGCAAGTCTCTTTACTCGTTACCGTAATACATAATCCCGTGACCAACTACTTAGTCACTTTGAGCTCATTGAGATGACGTATTGCCGAGTGGGCCCGGAGATACCTCTCCGTCATACGGAGTGACAAATCCCAGTCTCGATCCATGTCAACTCAACAGACACCCTCGGAGATACCTGTAGAGTACCTTTATAGTCACCCAGTTACGTTGTGACGTTTGGCACACACAAAGCACTCCTACGGTGTCAGTGAGTTACATGATCTCATGGTCATAGGAACTTATACTTGACATGCAGAAAACTATAGCGATAACTGACACGATCAAAAGCTATGTTTAACGTTTGGGTCTCGTCCATCACATCATTCTCCTAATGATGTGATCCCGTTATCAAATGACAACTCATGTCTATGACCTGGAAACCGCGGTCATCTTTGATCAACGAGCTAGTCCTGTAGAGGCTCACTAGGGACACAAAGTCTGTCTATTCATCCACACATGTATTTGAGTTTCCAATCAATACAATTATAGCATGGATAATAAACGATTATCATGAACAAGGAAATATAATAATAACTCTTTTATTATTGCCTCTAGGGCATATTTCCAACACAAGACAGTAACACTCACTTGAAGTTGTAAGGAAAGAGTATTATATCTTTGTTTTCATTTACCACCAACGATCGTAGCAAGTTGGTCTCGGTATCTAAGGGACGCCATTTAACCTCGGTTGCATCTATGAGGTATGTGTTAATGAACCCAATATCACCTACTTGTCTTTTCTTCAATTCGACGATCTTCAATCTGCATAATATAGTAAGGATAATTATAAATACATGCAATGAAAGAGATCAGCTATATAGAGAGACTTAATGACAGAAGTAGTACTACTCACAGACAGTAGCAGGTGACCGTTGCTTTATCGAGGGCCAATTGATTGAAAAACTGATAGAACTCCTCAAATGGAATAGGCAACAGTTCAATTCCAACGAGGTCATGCTCCGGTTTAATTCTCACATACAAGCTATCCCTCCCTCCAGACTCTCTGGAGATTTTCAAGTACCAATCATGCAATCTTCGCATATTCGTTGATAGAGATCTTTCATTTTTGACGAGAGGCTTTTTGTACTCGTATCTTTGTATCTGCACGTCCAAGAAATCATATTGTACATCGTCGGACACGTAATCTCCAAGATTGCTATAACCGGGCACCATCCTCGGATCATTAGCGACCATGTCGCTAGACACCTTGAGCGGGGGGCACGATTGGTC